>JAHMML010000001.1:4892262-5528825 GCA_020341155.1 Eciton burchellii
GTGATCGCGTGGGCAAACTCGGGGCTGGGCAGGGGGGGGGGGGGGGGGGGGGGGCAGGGGGGGGGGGGGGGGGGGGGGGGGGGGGGGGGGGGAGGAGGAATCGGTGGAACGGCCGTGGCCGACGCTTTATCGTTCGTTTCCAGCGAGCGAACTTTCGGTCTCGCCGGCATCTCGTTGCAGCCTCTCATCTCGAGAGATCGACTAACGGCCGTGGCTCGAGCGGTATCGTTTCGCTTGGCGACATTCATCGATCGCAAGTTCACGCCAAGAGCGCATCGCCGTCAATTTCGCTATTTGCTCTTCCCCCCCCCCCTCCCCATCCCTCCCAAGTCATCATCCTCATCCCGCTCGAATGAAGTTGTACTTCGGTGTTCCGGTGTTTACGATGGTTGCGCGATTGCAGTTGCGTTCCCTCGGAAGAATTGATCGGATCTTCTGGTTATCGATCGATCTTGAAGGTTTTATATCGGCACTGTCACACGAAGAAGTTTATCGTATTGCTAATTTGAGGCGAACGATTCGCGGACTCGTTCTGATTGTGCACGGAAGGAACATCATTGGAGGGTTGCTTCCTTTGGTGGACGCTAATACACTTTTACGCTAAATGAAGTTTAGATAATACCCCTCGGCACCGCCGGAAACTGTATTACCACGGTGCTATTTATGAAGGCCGCATTTACAAAGTAATAAACGTCGCGATAAATTTAATTACGACGCCGTTATAATTTTGATGAGCGCGCGCTGTCAGTTAAAATAAGTTATTTCCGCGAATTTATAAATTATCACGGGTACGCTGGTAGAATTTAGACGAAATGGGCCGAATGCGAATAGTCGCGTTTATCATGTTTATGTAAGTACGCGTCAGGTATATATGTATATATGTATATATACATACAAACATATACACGTATATATATATATATATATATATATATATATATATATATATATATATATTCGATAAATTGCTCTCCAATGCATTTCCGCTTTAGACGATTTCTGTCGCCGTGGTAGAAATTAATCACACGTGTTCGCCGTTCATTATTCTATGACTTACCGCGCTCCACCGAGGATACACTGACGTCATAGCCTGTAAAGTGGCCGATTTTATAAATCTCGCGTTATGTGCCATAAGTTTCACGTAACACGCGCGAGTCCGCGATTCACGATTCACTTCTGTTCATTATGCGCGCGACCGTTAAGCGGCGATAAACGTACGTTGTGCAGTTCTGGCTGAAAATCCAGTCTTCGAATACCGTGAAATAATCAGAAACAGTTATCAACCATCAGCCAGACGATCGTCCCATAATTATATATTAATAAAACTTGAAACGGCTGATTAGAATCGCAATTAAATACGAGTGCTCTGAGAAACATCTCGCTGTTCCCGATTTCTGAATATGTACGAATGTCGAACGACCGACACATACCGCGATCTACGATTGCATGTACGATAACGATGATCTTTCGATGATCAGGTACATACTTTCTAACAGCGAATGTCAAAAACTTTCGCGGAACATCGCGCGATGCACGAGCGCTGCACATGGCGCGTTATCGTAAAGGAACGAATTTTCCTCGACACATGTGTAGGAAAATCTTAGAAGCAGGAAGTAAGGTGAGCACCGAGAAATTTCGAATAGAGAAATATAGTTCAATATAACGAAGAAGCTTATATTGTACCTTGTTATAGCAAGGTACTGCCATTCAAACGCTGATTCGAGCTTATGTACTATTTCAGCGGCATCAAAAGACGATTCTTTGCGCATTAAAAAGCGACTGATGATAGAAAGAGTTCATTAGTAAGTAACAACGATCATATAGATAGATAAGCGGTCATTCCTCTCTAAACTGCTCTAAATTGCATCAGACATTTTCGTTAATCTTTCACCGGTCTTGCGCATGCTTCACGAGGACCATCGTTTCCGCGAGCAAGCAGCTATTGTTATCTCATCACGCATATTGTTGCGCGTTTCGCCAGCGTCTCAGCACGAGGATCATCGCGCGGATCATCGCGCTTAATCGGTCGCCCATTAATCGAGCTAAATCCTCCGAGTGAGCTGTGTTTGTTTCCGTTTCATCAACGCGCGAGGACTAATACAGTAACGATGAAGAGGTACGCGACTTAAGGAGTTCGAAGCAAGCAGAACTCGACGAAAGAAACGTTGGCGACATGAGACGTAAAATGCGAAACACGAAGCTCGCGGACGCCGCAGTTCGTTATCGGCGACGCGGAGCCAATCCATAGCAGCATCGACAATGGCGGCCGCAGCAGCGATGAGCACCCCTCGCTCTTCTCTTGCACACAGACGAACGCGCAAAAAGTGGCCAATGGGGGTTAACGCTAATTTGCATTCGCGCGTCTATATATATATATAATATACGCGCTTTATCTCCCGATGATCCCGGTCCGCAACCTGCCTCGTCCGCGAGCAGCAAAACAGAATGGTAATACGCGGCCGCTTCCACAGATCGTCGATGGCGAGACGTATGCGATTCTGGTTTTGCGACTTCCCTCGGCAAACAGGAAACGCTTTTCTTCTCGAGGGGAGTCGAACGAAAAATCAAATCATCGATTGATTAAATGTTTCTTTCTTCTTTTTGCTTGAATTTTGTAGCGTGCTGTCAACTTAGCCGACCCGCTTGCATTTTCCTTGTTCCTTTTCTTTTTATGGCAGTTGTAAGACAAGTTTTAAGAGACCAAGGAGCAAGGGATATCGTGCCGATAAACGGCGCGTACGCAGGGATGTTACGTGCATAGATTAGACGTGATAAGTAAAGGGTGGTTTGTGATAAGGCTAGCGTGCGAGATAATGCGGCCGAGATAATTATTTTTCCTCTACGGCTGTTGGTAAATCTTATTTCCTTTTCGTGATTAATTGGCGAGCCCAGGCGGGAGTGTGATAATGGATGCGAGATAGATACCGGCGCGAGTCCGAGAAAGGATGAAAAACAGTTCTCTGAATAGATGTCCGACGCGCCATCTTGATGCGCATGAATGACGAGCGTGCTGATATATGCAGATTTCCCGGGAGATTCTAATTATAAATTTTACTACGTGTCGCGTTATTTTCTTATCTGCTTAATGCTATAAGACAATTCCCGTTACTTGATATCCTTATTTCACCGCTGCTTTTTGAGATAATTCCTCGGTCTCCGTGGTTTTCACAGAGAAACGCTCTTATCTCTCCGCTGCGTATGAATTCTTTGATATAAACGAGAAACGATTAAGAGGAATAATATACTGCGAGTTTGTTGATTTCTCGATCCCGGTTCTCGGAAGAATCTACCCTTTTCCCTTATGTAAGAAAGAGCGAGTATGAGCGATATAACTCTGACATCCGCGATGAAGGAAATGGTATCTGCCAGTATCGTCGAAAGGAACGGGCGACGCGGAACGCGTTAATCGAATTCTGAAATACATTCGGGACCTAGAAAACATAAACGAGAATACGATTAGACCTCAAGTGCCATTTACCTCAGATAGTCCCCGCGCGTTCATCGGACGTCTGAAAGTTTGGCTGGTGAAAGGAGCGTCGATAAAAGCCAGCCACATACGTGGATACGGAATATGTAAGACATTGCCGCGTAGCACCCCCAGCCACCCCCAGCAGAGCGCGACCTCCGTAGGTCGGTACTCCGTGAATTCGTGAATATTCAGCGACTCGCTCGACCTTCCCCGGGACGGTTTACGGCCGTCGGCCTCGGCTTTTACGAGTTTGTCAAGATGAAACGACTTCGCACCGGATCGACGACGAGTCGTTCTTCGTGCCATGTCTGAAACGTTTTCCTACGACTGTAAGGTATGCCCGATAACAGGTTGGGGTGTCACATTAATAAACAACATGCAGCTAAGCAGCGGCTAGGCGCGATATAATCTGAAGGAGAGGTCAGAAACCGAGAATGCCAAATCGAGGTTGGTCTATATGCGTCATCATTGGTTGGTTTCTGCGTTATCTCGATTCGACAAAGCGTTACCTACACAGATGACTTAAGCGTGTCATCGCAAAATTTGATAGCAGTGCATGTACGATTACTGAAACGCTCTCATTTGGATTTGAATTGCCTCATAAATCGCGCGTAACGCGATTGTCACGAGCATACCGATCCGCGTTTAAAGATAGACGCGAACACCGCATGCGCTGCTCTCGAATTATGATTTTATTGCGCGAGAGAATGGGGTCTGCTAAAAAATTAATGTAACCAGCTATTAATGTACCTTTGCCGCGTATTGCCAATTCATTGTCGGCTCTCGACCATTGAAGAATTGCATACATATACTATCAGAGATGTACGTAACGAGGCCCAGGATTAACAAATATCTTCAGTTCAAGGGAACTTTATCTCGGTCGAAACCGAGAACGATACCGCAGCGTGTCCCTCGTTGGCATTATTTCGCGGTTATAAGTTAGACAGTGCGTCCCCAGGGTCATCAAATATTCGCTGAAGATACTCGCAAAACTACCGAACTTGTATCGCGCCGTCAAATATTCGCCGCCATATCTTATTTGTATTATTTCTCACGTCCGTCTCGGTAATGCGGCCACCGTACGGACACAATGTATTCCCGAACTTCGTTCCAGCAAGAGTCGTGAAACACATTACAAACCGTACCTTGACCCCTCGGCGATATCTATGTAAAGCATCAACATACCGCGAGCATGCTTTTCGCGACATTATTTGCAGAATTTTGTTACTTGCTTGGAAACTTCCGTTGAGATCCGCTCCAAAGCCACTGCTCCAAATACGCATTTATTTTAGTAAATTGATATTAATCCAACTAACGCTCGTTAGATGATGATCTCGTTGAATAAATCTCAGCTTTAGCATTCTTAAAGCATAATGTATTCGCTGTAATGACAGTTCCACGTATATGTACATATTTGACATGCGGCCAAAGTAAACTTGATGAACGACTTCTTTCGAAAGCTAAAAAGTAATTTCTAAAAGGTTTAACCGAGATTAATGAATAGGAAGTTGTTCGTTACTAGGGGCGTCGTATCGCCTAATCACAGATCGTCATTGTTGAATATGAAGCGTTATCGTTGTGCAATATCGGTGTGCAGCGACGTGTACAGCCGAGCCAGCGAGTAAAGCCGATAATTGCTAAAAGATGACACAGAGGCTCGTGCTCTTAGCGGTTATCCCCATTAGGATAAAAAATTGATTCACTCACCCGTCCCCGCTTAAATTCGTCGACGGGATTTCGTCTTCGATGCAGGATTACTTGTCTCTGCGATAGACAAAATGAATTATACACCTCGCCCCTCGCCTCCTTCCCGATCGGGGAACACGTAAGAGGATAAGAACACTCGTCGTTCCGAGAGAGGAATAAACGAGAGACGAACTCCGGAAGCGTGAAGGAACGAAGGGAAACGATATCCGAAAGGGGAAGATGGGAAGGAGGGTGAGAGGGAGGTTCTCTCGAGGAGCGAAGAGGAACCTGTCGATACCGCGACGTGACGAGTGACAGACTTTTTTTCCTCGGGCTACTCCATTAACATCTCATTATGAACACTTCGACGACCACGCCCGGGCAAAATATCTTAAGTCGAGTTTGAACTTCCATTAAAATATCTGCCGTGCTCGGCGAGCCTTCGCCAATCGCGCGGAGCGCGCAGACCGGAAGCGTTTACCACCGGGCGGACCACCACCCCACGAAAGTGTTGCAGGATTCGATCGGCGGAGACAGCTTTTCATCTGGTGCCCTCGCCTTCCCTTTGTCGAGGAATCAGAAACGGTGCTGCGCTGTCGCTTTAAAAAGAAAATCGGATAAAGCACGCGGGAACACGATTCTTCTCCCCGATTTTATCTCAACGGCGATGTACACGCGTTGATGGAAAACGCGTTATCTTTCCGCGAGATAAAAGCGCGAAACATTCGATGAGACGCGATGCTTACGCGATAACAACGATTTTTGAAAATACGTTCGTAATTTTCTTTCTGCTTGAATTAATGCATATTAAGATGGATATGTATACAGGTTTATAACCATAATGAATAAAGATACATATCGATTTCTCATATGATTATATCATGTTGCTAAATTTATACATGTTAGATAATAATACTCACATCAACTACTGTCGAATAGTTTATTGTATTATATTGCATCATCTATGCTAACGCGAATCACAGCGCGACAATAGCGTCGGCGCGTAATATTCCTGATTATCAATATCGAAATACCTATAACACATCCGACATGTACGCACATGAAGTTATGATAGCGATCTGTCTCTTTCAATTTCATATATCTAACCGTGCACATGTGGTCGTACATTTCTATTCCATATGTTCGACCACGAGCGCGCATCCGTCTTTTTCCACTTTATATGTCTGACCATGAGCGCGCGCCTATCCTTTCCCACATTAAAGTGTCTGACCATGAGTACGCGTCTGTCTTTTTCTACTGCATATGTCTGACCATGAGCCTGCGTCTGTCTTCTTCTACTGCGCATGTCTGACCATGAGACTGCGTTCGCTTTTTCTACTGCGCATGTCTGACCATGAGCGTGCGCCCGTCCTTTTCCACATGTCTGACTATGAGTGAAAGCGTCTGTCTGCGTGCGTCTGTTTTTTTTTTTACTTCATATGTCTGACTACGAACGCATGCTCACCTTTTTCCACTTTATATATCTAATCATGAATACGCACCTGTCTTGTTTCATTTTGTATGTCTCATCATGCGCTGTCGCTTGTCTTTTTTCACTGCATACGTTTGACTATCTAAGTTATGATAATGAATTTGTTTTTGCATTATTATTATAATAGTCGAAAAGTCGTGGCTTTTACCCAAATTGGATGCTATTAAATTAAAAGATGCCATAATACGTGTCGCTTGAATGCTGATGTAGCTGGTTAAGTCTCTCTCGAATGCCGGTTAATCAATTTCTATAATTTTGTCACGCATATTTATGATAATGGAGATGCACGATCGTATCGAATGCGTTTAAGAAATCTTCGACAAGCGCTGAACAACAGCCTAATTTTACATAATCTCTAATAGTTAGAAGGATTCAAGGAGAGAATTTATTTTAACATTAAATCTTTCTAATTCTTTATAAATTCTGCATTTCTGGAGCAGTTTTGCTTAAAAAATCCTCGAATTCCCAATAACAAGATTTATAAAATAAAATATGCTCTTATTGATATAATTCGTCACGATCTTGAAGGTTACAATCGTCCCAAACCATTTTCGGGACATGGTCTAAGCGCAATGTAATTCGTTCTTTGTGGAAAAGCTCTCTAATATATCGTATTTCGCGATGCTATGTCGCGCGAGGGAGGAAGTACAATAACGTATACTCCGTGGAAAAGACCGCAAATGAATTCAGCGGAATTTCGCCGTCGGAAATTTTATGACTTAAATTAGCATATTTATTTCGCGCAGAACCGGTTAGAGAATCGCGAAACACTACGAGCTCCAGAGACACGAGGACCTCTTCTAATATTTTTTAATTATCTTTATACAAGGATCTTGTTTCATCTTTTCTTCGCCATCGCGGTGATAGCACGATGGCTGCCGTTGCAGCAAAACAAAATCAATTATATCACCTATTATGACTTTACGAAAGTACAGAACGAAGATGAAGATTTTGAGGATGATATCGCGCCCTGGCACATGGAATCGCGCGATCCTGATGCAGATCTCGGATGCGGATATCAGCGTTATCATACGTGAGTCATCATACCCCCTGTTGTCCCGGTGACAGTAGCGGCGGATCGAGGAACCGTTTCGAGACGAAGGGTATCTCGAGCTATCAATAATAAAACTGAGTTTACTGCTACTAGGGAAATGGTACGCGCCCCGTTGCACCGCGGGTCGAATATCGAGAAAGTAGCGAGAAACACCTGCGCAAATTGAATGCGTTGGATTCCCCCGGCCAGGTAATAACTCGGCTCTTACATCGTGTAACGCTGCCGCGCGATCTTGCAGCGCAGCGCTACAGCCGAACGCGCTATAACTCTGGCTGCGAGTTCGCTTTTACCCCCTTTTCCTTCGCTCGCGTACGATAGAGAGCGCGGAATTATTATTATATTCTTAGCTGCAGCCCGGACTTTACATCCTTCTGATAGCGCGCATCAGCTTTCTTCCTCGCGTTTTTTCTTCGTGGAGTGGAGTTCTAGAGATTTATGGGATTTTCAGGGTGCTCGGATTCTACGAGATTAAAAACTTGTATGGGGACTTTGGGTTGACCTAACTGTAAGCATTGTTTTCTCGTCGCAACGCGCAACTCACACACACACACAAAGAGAGAGAGAGAGAGAGAGAGAGAGAGAGAGAGAGAGAAAGAGATCATAATTATAACAAAGAGCGCACGCGAGTCACGCGAATTACTTGAAATCATCATTCAACGTGTTTCCCTCTTTTCTCTTTCGTCGAAGCGAATTCTTCGGCGACGAAGCGGATTTTTCGAGCGCGACTCAGAATCTCCTGCAGGATCCATTTGCGCCAGTCGAAAGAGACGCGCCCGAGTGCGCGGCTCCACTCGATCTTCGTGCCTGACGTGTAAATGCCGGGGTTAATGCGACGCGCTCCATTAAAGTCGAGTCCCTACACCCCGGAACATTGCTAATTACACGTGGCGCGCATAGTCTACGCCCGGCAGTTAGCCACCCTCCCCGACCGACGTGCACCCTCCCCTACCCCGTTGCTCTTTCCTCCCGCGAGTCTTGCCCTTATTGCGAAACCGTGCACGCGACAGAACGCGTCCTCTTTTGCAGATCGAATTTTAATATTAATAAATTTGCAGCTCGCTAATGTGCGCGCCACATTTGCGAGGCCGCGTGACCTCAGTGATGCCAGCTCGAGGTCTCAATTCTTCCGCAATACTCGAGCGAAGTAATGACGCGTTATCGCATAGACGCGGATCGAAATGTTGAAATGTTAAATTACACTTGAACATGTAATTTAACGTTAATATTTTAACGTTAAAATAATAATTCGCTATTGATAATCGTAATTTAGATTAAGATAGATTAATTTCTTAATGTTATAACATCTAAAAAGTTGAATATTTTGCTGATGACGCCAACCACTCTTCGATCGCTTCGCTCGACCGCATCCCTTTTCCTTCTCTGCCCTTCCGTTCCTTTATCAGCGACGTGACCGCAAGCATCTTACGAGCGATTTTCCTGGGCTGGACCGAAGCAACCAAAGGAGCGTCCCGGTCCGAGGTACCTTGATACCCGATCCGGGATCTTGCTGGCGGCGGATAATTGCAAATTCCATTTAGACGATAGGTAACTACCGCGCATCGCCCATAAGAGCGCTATCGGGTTGATTGCATTTTTGTCGAACAACGCGCTAGATATAAGCGGATCGTCGTTAGGGAAAATCAGCAGTATTTCGCAAAGAAGTCGCAATCAAATTGCCCACTGCTTAAAGCTGAATACGAACGCACGGCGGTCTACGTAGTCGTTTCTGCAACGGGATTTTCCGAGCTAAAACGCACGAAGAAGTAATCTTATTTTCACTTATTTCTCTAATGATGTTTCCAGCCGACATGCTCTTCCTGATATTAAAATCTACTTTACCAATCCCAATTCCAGTCGGCTAATAGACGACGATCTGTACGGCGAACGAATCGCGAATGAAACGAGGGTTCTCACCCCGCGATTAAATGCTCAAAACCTCCTTCCTTTCGATAACGCGGCAAATTCTCGCGTGACGAAAGCATAATGAGCCGTCCATTATTTTTGCATGTCCGAATCGCCTTACCGTCATGGCAGCCGACTTGACAGACGCACTAAAAGCAAGACGAATCGAGTCTACGGCTAATGATCGAACAAAAATCACCATGGTCTCGTTGCGATCTTTAGACCTGCGCTTTTGCGCAAACTTAGTTTACCCAGAATGGTTATTTACTCCGACATCTCCAGCCTTTCCTCGTCGGTATAGGAAAGGCGAAGGGTGCAGCTGGCTATACAAGAAGAACTGCCTTGAAGGTTGCGGAGACGAGCAGTATGCGAGAGAGAAGGAATGCAAAGAGAGAGAGAGAGAGAGAGAGAGAGAGAGAGAGAGAGAGAGAGCTTTGTTCCCGTGACGTCATGATGGAACGTGTCCCGTAACTTTTGCTCAGGAAATTGGAGAAGTATTGTGATGCAGGACGTAGCCTGTCGGAGCCGGGAAAATCGAGAGGAACCTTCAAACTCCTCTTAGAGCCGGCTCTTCGTATATCCCGACGGAAAATCGTATCGAGATATACCGCAGGACGGACGGGCATACGGTAGTCGGGCTTTGTAGTCCTGAATACACGGTTTCTTGCGTGCCCTTTCTTCCTTAATAATGGTTTAAGCGAGGTATAACCGTCCTTTCCTAACCGCGGCATTCTCTTTAACTTGTATCAGTTTTGACGAAACGTGTATCTCGCTAGCGGAGAGACTGCGTCGGAGATGCGAGAGATTCTTTCTTCATTTAAAAGCATCATTGAAATATGAAGGTCGATGGAACTTATACTCGCGAAATGAAGGAATGATCGATCGATTTCAATTGCACAGCGATTTCTGTTTCATATATTTGCACAGAAACAATTTAACGTAACACGCGCGCAGCGAACATCAACGACCGTTAATCGCTAATATAAATGAATTATATATTTTAATTCAGCGTTCCTTATAATAATTTATTAGAGAATTGATCCAATTAGGTGACAGCTGGTTGTTCGACTCCGATTATCGAATCGACCGATTATCGTGCCGCATTCTGAACTAGCGCCGATTGACAATCCATTGAAAGTCAAACGGATCCGGCCACGACATTTGGATTCGAGGGAGGCGTTGCACTTGCTAATTCGAAACTTCTGACTCCACAATCTATCCCATTTCCTTTCCCTTGCGTTTCTTCTTCTCCTTGGACGATGGAACTCATCCAAGTTAAACTTGATTTGCATCCTCAACTAAGTTTCAAGGTCGATATGGCGATAAGTGTGGACAAGTGATCCTAAGACCGACGTTTAAGGATCAGAGGGTCATTTGTCTCACAGAAAGTGCATCCGCGAGACATGAACGAGATAAATCACATCGCTCCCTTTCCCGCAGCGGAAGATGAACGCTGCCCGGGATAATCGAACGCGGCTCGGATGAGCATAATCGATAATTGACTGTGCAGGTGCCGCGATAATTATATTCGTCATGTATGGACGAGTCTAACATGATTCGAGAAAATTGGTATTGCCTTTTTTATTCAAGCCGCACCAACAGCAGCAAACCTGGAATTTCGCTCGACTATCCGTGCGCGCGGGTCAGAATTACAGAGGACGATATTAAGCGACGATAGCAAAGTAACTAGGTGAGCGTGCAGGGCACTCAGCGTTTAACTGCGCCCCTATACCCGTTTATGAACACACGTATCCGTCCTTCCTCAAAGTGCGAGCTGCGTAAGCTTTATTACGTGTAAAAAGATTTTAAAGATTTTACTCGACAAAATAAAGTATGTAGATATTGGCGACATTCCGAGGAACACAGATTTAAAGGATTAAGGCACTTTTAGAATTTTTTTAACGCGCGTGGAAGAATGTAATCTGGGGAGATAATCATTCCTCGAGAGCTAAATTGGAGCAGAAATACAATTATAAGATTTCACGTTTTATGCGTCTTCTTTAGATGAGTAGAATTTCCGACACTTTTAATAAACTGATAGCGCGCATCGGTGTCTCTACTTATACTTATCTAGTTCACAGATAATTGTTACAAGCTTGATATTTCACTTCACCCGTCAGCCTTGGAGAAAATGGGATTGTAGTTGGATCTCACTGTAAATGGACGCGATCTTTCATCTTCAAAGCGGAGAAGAAGCGACTCTGTCTGCCGCGTGCGACAGTTCGCACCGAGACCGTCCGGCTCGTCCATCCGCGAAACGGAACGAGGTGTCGCGCGAACCACTCGATTTCCGCCCCGCGGAAACCATTTAGTGTGCCACCGGCCCGCCCCACTGGTAAATCGGAAAACTGTCACGTTCGAAAATTGACATTTTTCTAGGTAGCGAAGTAGTGTCGAGCAGTCGCCCCGGGCTATGTATCCTGTAGAACGGAATGAGACTGCGAGGCCGGAGGGGTGTTGTTGCAGATAGGGGGAAAATGGAATTTGAGACACTGCCTCCAGTATATACCGCCTTTGCCACTCTTTACATCCACCGATGCCTCGTCGTTGGCTGCTGCTGCACGTGTAGGTCGTTGGTACCGAGCAGCAAAGGTTGCGCGAGCGGAAAGGGTGGCGGGCGGGAGAGCCATTTGTACGAGGGTTGCCAGAGAGACTTGGCGGGAACTCATCCCGCGGGAGTAACCGACTGACGATGTCGATGGATACGCGTTGCTAGCGTGTTAAACGCGCATCACGCGCATTCTCGTGTTTTTGCGTCTACGTGACAGTCGCGCGCGTACACGTGCACGCGGGTCGAGTGCGCGAATGAAGAAGGCAGTAGGATATTTATCATGCTACAGGAAAAATAAGAAAAAAATTAATAAACTCCTAACGCAATCTCGTGTTATATACCGCGGTATTTTGTGGAAGTAAGCACGTGAGTGCGAGAATCAAGAAAACGTCGTCCTCGTACACGTGACACGTGAAACAATATATCACGTTGGAGAACTACAAACATAATAACTCGCCGGAAACGAAAAACATCAGTTTGCTTTCAGGCCGTAGCAATAAAACATTTCAGGTAATCCTCTAACGAGTAAAAGAGAAAAATATTGGAACATAAATTGGTATCAAATACATAAAAACATGCTTTACACGTGATACTCAAAGCAAATATAAAAATAGCGTGCTTATATTATATCGTTTTACATGTTTGGATCGATTAACTGATAGATATTTGCTCTTAAATGTTAATCTTTATTTATTGCGGCGCGAAATTATCCTTGATGGCTAAATTCGGGATTTCGTGGCAGCAGAGAGAAAACTTTTCACGTTGTTTACTTTCAATTTTACAATACAGCTTCTTTCCGCAGACCGCTAGCCGTTTAAGGAAACTTTCGTCGTCTTTGTCGTTACTGTCCCTTCTTCTCTCCGTCTTGTATCCTTTTCCCTCTCGCGCAGTGTAAGTTGCAACTGGGGTGTCGCCTCTGCACCTGACGTCCTTCCGTGCCGAGAGTTTTTGCGATGCTAGGCGAGGCGAGGCGAGGAATAAGAGATTTCTGAAGGATAAAATCCGTGGGAAGGCCAAAAGTTTCGGGGTCGCTTCTATCGTCAGCCCCGGACTTCGATTTGTTCGAGATTAGCTTCGGACTACCTGCGACTTCTCCAAGATCTTTAACGATATGAACGTGCCCGACGTGGGAACACTGAAAGATCACCGACTTCCGCGTGATTCATGTGGCACGGGTGATCGTTAAACCGACTCGAGGCCCGATAACGTAATTCGTATGTTGTTCGGCAATTCTCTATAACGAAGTCATTCGACTTTGAAACTGCGTTCTTTCCATATGCATCTGCTTAAGAATAATAACAACAGACTGCCGAAAGTATTCGACTGTGTAGTCATATAAACGCGTGAGGAACTTTATCTTCTTATATTTCTCGAATAAAATGAGATCACAGAAAAATCTACGGTTTGGAAAATTGATCGAGATATGATATTAATAAAGTATCATTATCTTCCATTTCTCTTTTACATTTCCTACTCAAAGGAAGACTTTAACAAGTGCGCCAGACATGAATACGGAGATCTCACATTTCAAGTAATATTTTTCACGGTATGTCTGAACTCCGCGACATGGCACGTCGTGCTAACTACTTGTTGCGGTTAAAGTTGTCGTAACTGCGTTAACTAATCTTCGCTGATATTTTTCTCGGTGCGCACGGCAAAGTCCCGCGATCCCGCGAAACTTTACGAATGGAACGAGTCCCGCGACAATTGCCGGGCTCGAATGGAATGAGCGAGAGACAAGAAGATGGTAGGGAGAGGGGGACTTTTGCGAAAGTTTCGAACTGGTTCTTCGTTGCCGATATACTTCCTCAACTTGATAGAATTCGATTTCGACTGAGATAGCTGGCTCACGCTGCGCAACGCTTTCGAAATCACCGACATTAGGCCACAAAAATCTGACTGCACGAGTCTGGCAGGCTTCGACGATTTCAATGGAAGTCAGAGCCTCTGAGAACGATCCAGAAACGATTATTCGGGAAGTCTTTATTTTTACGAGGCTTTTTATCCGTCGACGGATTGTTTCTTGTGGCCCCTTCAATTTTTGAAAATTTTATCTTCGCCTAATTGCCTGATATTAATGATGACACAACTTAATCATGTCTTATCTTACATTGCTATCGAACATCTCGGAGCTCTTCAAATGCTTGGGATGATATTTCAAAGATTAAACGACGGATCTTTCTTGCATGACGCGTTCCACTTTCATCATACTTTCATCATCATAAATCAATATACGATCGGAGATGAAGTAAAAGGGTTAAAGTAAAAGATTTTAGTTAGTTTAGGTTTACGACCACATCGCGTAACGCGCTCAAAATGCATTCACTTCTCTCTTCGCGAAGTCGGGTGGAACAAGCACTATTTCGAAACGCATGCATCAAAGAGATCGCGGTAGCGATATTGGAAACAAGAGCAATATATTTTTCTCGCTCGCTTCACATGTGCGGAACGTATCGTATATTTCGTCAATGCAGGATCTTGGAAGAGAACACGATTCCAATATCTGTTATTATCTTCTTTTATTTTAAAATATTAAAAAAGAAATAATTATATAGTAATTTGTTATTATCGCTTTTATCAAAATTCATGAGAAATCAATGAGTAAGGATTTCATATCTCATCTCATTAAAGCTCGATTATGCCAAGTATCTATTTCTTGATCTTTACCAATTGCTTTTACAGTTAACGAATAATGACGATAACGTGATAATAAGCAACGAATGACGACGTATCTGATTTTTGTTCGAGTTAATTTCGAAATAGAAAATACTTTTGGGAAAATTTTTACACTTTGATGCATAGAAAACCGAAAATTACATATAGGATACCATACACAAGTGTCCATATCCCATCGGGACGGTTCTGTAGTAGTTTTCACCGACTTCTGGTAACTATCCTTCGTCTTCTGCACGTTCCATCCGGTGCAGTTTTTTCCTCTTTTCCCATGGCACAACGAGCCAACCCTCTTTGGCTACTTCCGTGTAACTGCTTGAAGTTAAAACGGCCAACTCTCTCGCAGGATCTGTCTGCATCTTGGCAGCGACAACAATGAGAACAGGAAGGATTCCATTTTGGTACAACGGATTTCTTTTGTTCGGGGTTCCAAAACAGATATGATCACATGATCTTAACTACGCGAAGAAATAAAGAACGGAATTACAGGAGAGGTCAATTTGTTGGATATTTATTGAATTCAGTGATTCTGTCCTTTACTTTTTTTACTTATTATGCAATTTATTCCAATGTGCATTATGTTAGGGACAGATCAAGAGAGAAATAGCATCACTTAATATCCAAAAAATGTTATGGAGATAGAAGGGAGAGAAGCACAGAATGATAAAATGAAAAGAGGAGGAGAGCATGACAAAGATGGAAAAAAGAGTTGAAGATAAGAAGAGAAAATGAGAGAACAAGGGAAATAGAATGATAAAAGGAAAATAAGGAGAAGAAAACAGTACGGAAAGAAAGAAGAATAGCAGAGAGGAAGAGAAGAAGAGTATCTAGTTTGGTCTTCGCTGAAATTTTGCGTAACTTTCTATCTCGGGTTCAACATAACCCACGATGTGATAAATGAGACTTTATATCATCATTCTTTCAGCAAATTCGTGAATATGAAAATTTACTTTTATTGGAAAAGAAAATAACGTAAGCATATGCTTTTAGTAAGAGAAGCTAGGAGGTGTGCCTTTGAAAAATAAAAAAAAAAGAAAACTGGATTTCAAGATATGTCGTATACGCGCTTGTCTTGAACGTGTGAATACTTTTTTTATATTTCTTACATTTAGATTCTCGATATGTCAAGATAAACGTGGGATTTTACGGGAACTACGGAACTTCTTATCTTATAATTAATTCAAGTATACTTCCCACTGAAATGTATTTAAGCACGCTGCTTAAAGATAAAGAATACATTAATTACGCGCTTACGTATAGCGCGATGAATCAGATTACACACGGAGAAAATCTCGATATCCTGCAGTGACCGTAGCAAATTCTCATTTAGTCACATTTCAAACATCTTTACAGACTTTCCTTGCCCATCTTGTTATTTCAGTAACGGTAAGATTGTTTAGCGGAGCGTTTTAATCGAGGACTACCGAGAGCAAAGTTTCGCTACCATAAAAATTTATCCCGAGGGCGGCCAGAGTGCAGAGGCCGAGGAGGATATATTGGGACGGGCTGGGTAATTGGCTGATGCAATTCTTACGTAAGTTTGACTATCGCCTCGTAGAAATTCCTGTTCGCGTGCCATGGAATGAAAATTATATTCCGCGAGCTCGGCTGCTCGGCCGGATTTACATTCTCCCTTAACCGCGATAGTAAGAAGATTCTCGCTTAAAATTCCGGGCGCGCTTGCCGAGCATCGTTTGTCCGTAGTTTGTGAACGGTATTATTTTCAGCAAATATTAACATCTTCTTGGAACGGAGTAGCTTCGACGTGGCGCAACTCGATAAAAAATAACGAGTTCCTTATTCCCTCTTTTTCCCCAACTCGACTCGCCCAATCGCCCAATCGCGCAATCGCGATCTCGCGGGTGCGCGTTATTCGTGCTCTTGACAATTCCGGAAAATCGGCCGGCGATCGGCCAGTGGATATTTAATTCTTTATTACATCGTCTTGGCACGGCAGGGGATCGAGTACCTATGCGACTCGGAATTTTATCATCGAGTAACACGATTACTCACGCGCGACATGTGCGATAAATGAAATATAACGCAGACGAGAAACGCAGATACAGATATCTGAGCGGAATAACAAAATCGACGCGATTGAGCGTTATTTGTAAAACAGAATTAAACTGAGCAACATAGTCGCATAACGATTCACTGGCTGGAATAAATAATTACTAGATAAAGAATTCTCAGCGAAAGAAGAAGGGTCAGTGTTACGTGCAACATCGGACTGATCGCGCTGAATCGGACACGTTCAGTTTCTGGATTAATTACCGCTGGCAGATTTTTCAATCCGAGCGAGCAGCCGCAGACTGCGCCCTTCGCATACAAGAGATCATTCTGTGCACGTTCCCTTCGTTGGAGGGATGATGGCCGGCAGTATGGACGGATAGTTAAATCGCGAGCGCCACTAACGAGATCCGTGGTCGATGAAGAAAGCAAGCGCGAGATCGAGCAAGAATCGGGAAATCGCTAAATGAGAGTAAGCGCGAGAAAGATTCGCAGAGGCGAAGGGGCGCGAGAATGGGATGGTTTAAAGGCGGACCACGTAGCGCCCCGTAGGGGTTGGATCTCGTGCGAGCGCATGGAGGGCGATCTGGTGGGGTGGCGGAACGATTGCAACGGTCAGCAGAATCAGAATGCTTAGAAACCCATATAACGGCCACTCGAGCGAGTTAAAACCGCTCGTACGTACAGTGCTCTTCAGCAACGCTGGCTGAGGAGGCACAATATTCGCTATAAAATGGGATTTAATACCGACATTAAGATGACAGCAACGTAAATTGCGAGTAGGTGCAACTATGCACTCTCGAAGTGAAATATTTCCCTGACTTTGCGCGTCGTATCCGTCTCGTGAGAACCTTCGTATCATTCGTATCATACATCCGATTTATTATTGTTGAATACGAATATTCAATTATGCGATTATTATTTAATTTTTTGACACGAGAGCATATATCGAAGATATGCGGAGGTGGATGTGTGCGTAATGCTGTGCAAGAATTATTTTTTTAATGGATTTAATATTGATATACATGAAATTACATGATTAACACGAAATTTATGAAGCTTACTGTGCGAGTCATGCTATTCGCAAAGCGACAAATGGATTTTGAACGATACTGTACTGTACGTTAGGGTGAGCGATTAGACATCATTACACACACGCACGTCACAAACTCCGTTTGTGGAACTGTGCGGGAGTTTCTCTTCTTCACTCGCGCCTCAAGATCTAAAGCGTCGTCGTTGTCAGGCCGCGTCCGGCCAATCGTCTCGATCGAACGCTAGTCAGCAGCGTTATGTCGATAATTAGACCGTGTCGTGCGTAAAGAAACCATTCCCTGCCGCGATCGCTGTCCCTCCATCATCCCTACTTCTTTTCTCCATTTCCTGAAGGACTTGCTTCGATAGTTCGGTAACAGAAATGTCCGATCTGGCATCAAGACGTCCCTCTAAATTCATTTAGGAAGAAACATCCTTAACGCGACGTTCTAAACGCGCGCGCGGAATTTCCGAAACTTTTTCCTTCCCGAAGATTCTTAAAATGTAATATCCTCGTTCTCGCGAAAGTCTTTCACTCGCAATAATTCGCCGCATCACGGTGAATCAGAATTTCCTGCGCTCGCAAGGGAAGGGACAAATTAAACTTCGTTTTTATTCTCCTTTACGCACAGTCGAACCATATTCTTATTCAACGGCGTGTAAGTCGATTCGCGGTTGCCGCAAGAAAATTCCGATGCCGCTGCTCGTCGGTTTATTCTGGAAAAATAGGATAAGAAGGACAAGGAAAGGGAGGAAGAAAGATAGAGAGAGGGAGGGAGAGGAAGAGAGAGAGAGAGAGAGAGAGAGAGAGAGGAGAAGGAAGAGGCGCAGTATGCGTGGTATGCCGTTGCTGCAAGAAACACTCGCAAGTATTAAACTGCATAGCTGCCGGCTGCACGTTCGTAAGTGGTCGCATTACGGAGACAGTGGGCACCGACGAATGCTACGAATCTACCTACGTTGGATAGTTCCGGCGGCGGCGGCAACTTCCCGTTGCCCTCCCGCACATTCCGTCGCCGAAATCCGCGAAGGTCGATGCGCGAATTAAATTCCATCCCTGTGTCACTTTCAGCGATAAACTCGACTGGAAAGATTCCGATAAAATGTTCTCCGGGTAAACACGAGATAAATTCGTGGGACCCCGGATCGTGACGTCTCGCCTTCGTGCGCATTCGTGCGATGAATTCCATTCCGCGCAACTCTTTCATCTCGAGACACGGATTTGAGAATTCTTGTGTGTCTCTAGTATGAACTGTCGATCCAAGAAAGTGTCGATTCTAGATTATCATCGCGATCAAGGCGAGCCTTCTCGCACGCATCGCGAATCTTTAGCGATTGCTCGCGCCCTTCTATGCGCACGTAGGGAGAAACTAATCGGGATATCCGGATTTCTGCAGGGAACCAGCGAGCGGCTCCAGAAATCCGCCGCAAATTTCGTCGGCGTTTACGTTCACCGCGGTCATTCCGTTTCCGGGCGGAAACTTCGCGAATCCGGATAATCCTATTAGCGAGGACACCGGGTACTTGCGCCCGGGTTAAACGTGCGGCGGGCGAACGGGACGGATCGTTTCTGCGACCGCTGATGGAAACCTACGAGCATTCGTATAACATGCACGATGCCCGCCCATGCTCGATCGCGAACGCGACCAGCATCTCTCAGAAGCCGCAATGCGAGAACTCGCGGAACTACGAGTTACAAATCGGAGCAGTGGCTAACGATGCAAGCCGCCGCGATTTTATCGCAGAAATCGGGGAATAATCTCCGCGCAAATGGACATGCCGTTCCGCATGGGGAATTCATTGCAACACGCGTTCGGGATCGAGATCGATCCGTTTAAATCTCGAAAACTCGAGAGCTTCAAGCGATCTTCGCTGAATACGTTGAGAATAAAAAGTCGAGTCGATCGCGTGACTTCTTCGATAAGAATTTATCCTGACGCTCTTATACGCTGTTGTCGTCGCATCGTTATCGCGAAGGCCGGGTTGCATAGGTCTAGGCGCGTTACATTTTTCTGCTTTCGCGAATCACGCGAATCACGCGAATCACGCGACGGCGACGACTCGTCGTTGTATCGGCATTACGGTATTATTCACCGATATTCCCGGCGATCCCTCCAAATTCGCATTCCGCCTTTATTTGCCCGGCCATGCCGCATACCGCCCGTTGCGGATCCGCACTTGGCGCGCTCGTCCATACTCGTCACGCTTCGCAGTTTTAGCGCGCATGTCTGACACGAGATGCGGCGTACGCGCGCAAATATTCTCGCGCTCTCTCGGCTAACGCGTACGCACCCCCGTGAAACGGGGTCGAAAACGAGAGGGTCGAGGGCGACGGGAGGAGGGGAGAGAACGCGCAATTTTCACGCTTTAACGTTTCCCGGCGCAATTGCTTTTCGGGAATGACGAGTGCCGTCCTGACGTCCCTCGACGAGCTCCGCGATCGACAGGGACGAATATCGCGTAAAAAGAGGATGGGAAGGAGGAAGGGTAAAAATACGTTGTCGTAACGCGCCGGCTGATGGGAACCAGCTAAAATCCGCGAATAATCGCTAGCTTTTTCGTGATTCGGCCATGCACGTCGTTCGTTATGTTGATCGTCCACGAATTCAGACCTTCGCCGGTTTAATTCGATTCCAAGGCAACCAGATAATAATATACCCTTGTCTACGCGGATAAATAACAAATGTTTACGAACGAATGGAGGAGACTGGAAAACGGTTTGATCGATAGCTGGTAAGAGATTAAATGCCATCGATGACTTTTGTGGACGAGGCGTAACGCGCATTGTGCGGCTCTGCCAATTTGAGTAAATCGCCAAATGCAGCCTCGTAAATTAGTGTTAACGGCTTCTTGCGTGTCCGCGCGTATCGCGCAGGGCGCATCAAGCGAACGAAAGCAGGATGTCGAGGAAAGCTCAAATTTCTGTTACCGCGCAGTCGAATGCGCTTGATTCTCAAAGCGACATTAATTATTCTAGACGGTACCGCGCGATGTCGCGGACACGTACCTACGTTCGAGTAATCTCGATTTTACTCTCGCGAATCCCCAACTGGAAACCTGACGCGATTGTGCCATTAATACTGCCGTCTGGCTTACGTCTCGCAACGGTAATTCTCGCGTAGAAACAAAACGCTGAAATCTTAAATCCCTCGACGGCTGCATTCGAATGCAGCGAGACGACGCAAAAAACGTAACACCACCGGGATGATGGCAAGCGGGATGGAAAAACGGACTGGTGGCGGCGGGGTGTAGGAGGGAGCGGAAGTGGAAAAAAAAGAACGATTTCGCGGGTGCGTCGAAAGCGCATAAGTCGCGCCCGAGCGTTCGCACAAACTCCCGCATACCGGAAGGGGGAAAGGAAGGCAAGGGATGGGAAGGTAGGATATGAGATTCTAAACCGCGGCGCGAGCCGCCTACTTTTTCAAATTAATGTCCGTCCAGTTAAACGCGGAAGAATGTAATATACGGCGCCGAGCCTGCGAGCCGAGGCTGCGCACAGTCTCCGCTTCCGGTAGCAAGCGCGCCCGCGAGTACGCATACACATACACGCATGCGTGTATCCTATCTCCGTGATCCGTGTGCATGTCCCGGGTGCACCACTGCACGAGCGGTGGCGGCCAGTGCGTTGAGTGCAATAATTGTACCGGCAAGCCACTTTGATGTTGATGCATTAACCCTCCACGTGCCTCCGCCACTCGCCGCAGCTCCCCGGTGCCGTAACCGACGTCCCCAATCTCGCCCCTGCTCCCCTCCCTCTCCCTCTCTCTCTCTCTCTCTCTCTCTCTCTCTCTCTCTCTCTCTCTCTTTCTCTCTCTCATGGGATTTCGTTTCATGGTCCGGTCCAGGACAGCGCAATGACGCATTTATGCGTATGTGCGTACCGGAAATCTACGAGGCAACCGCGAGCGCAATGTGCACGGTGCCACCATGCTTTCGTCTTTCTCTCTCTCTCTCTCTCTTTGCTTTGTAAAGCTTTTTTAAAAGAGGGAGAAAAAATCAGTTCGCGAAAAGCCAGCTTGTAAACCGTAAGATCATGCCAGAGAGAAGGCATATATGATGAGAATTATGGTTCTGGTGACTCCGATTAAAAAAATTTAAATCATACACGATCCATCTTCTCCGTCTCTCCATGTGATTCATTTTATTTCGGCTCCCGTTGTCGCACTGATCGCGATATAATTTTGTTTTCGTAATATAAGAGCGAAGATAGAGAGAGAGAGTTTTTCGCTTTTTTGATGGATTAATGGAAAAGTTCCAACGACGCCCGTGCGGACCTTTAAAAAAAAGTTCTACCGGCGTCCATGCATAGCCGCGTACGCAGACGGACGCAATAAAATGCCTCCCTCTGTTCCTTTTTCCTTCCGCAGTACCACTACTCATTCTATTTTTTGTTATGCTTACTGGTGGCGGGCGCATAGTTGCGTCGGAGCGTCTGTAAACCGATTGCAGCAATTGATTAAAACGACCTACGAATGTCAATGATTAATTAAAAAGCGAGTACAGGACAATTAGAAATTGAAAGTGTCTTCAACATTTACGCAACGGTTTCGATGCCTCTGTTAAAAATCGATCTCTCTTTCAGCAAGTTCGAGTACTCAATTCAAAAGTGCGCAATCGATTGCAATGCCTATCGCGATTATTCATTTACCATTCCGATAAATTTTATTGGAGAAAATTCTAACAATACAGCGCCATAATAATTTCCGTAGGCGCGTGACGAGCTTAATGCTGCCTTCCGATAAACGATTTGAGCGCCCGCTCAACAAAAGCGGACTTTAAAAAGCCCACGGGCGAAGAGAGCTTTCGTTACGGCGCGTCCCATATTTTATTAATCAGGCGTGTCTGTGTCGTGTCGTGAGGACGATGTGGTAGGGCGCATTTCATGCGGTCTTGTACAATGCAGGGTTAATATCAGGAAGACATAGCCCCGCTCCGCTCGTCACTCCACGTATACAAGAATGTAGACAGAAAGAGAGAGAGAGAGAGAGAGAGAGAGAGAGAGAGAGAGAGAGAGAGAGAGAGAGCCCAGCTTGATCGCTTCCGTGGATCTCGCGGCGTTATGAACTGCTAACGTGTTTACACGGGGGATTGCACGCGTGCTCAATTTCACGAGCACGCCGTTGATTTATCGCTCGTAAGAACGCCCGCACGCGTCGCCTGGTAACCTCGCGCACCCCAGTTGCGAGGGCGCGCGTTCGTACGCGCGTGTGTGCGCTAAGGATTACATCGAGTATCGTCCTTCCTGCCTCCGCTTCCGCTTTCATTATGCACCGCATTAAGCGCATGACGCGATCCCAGCTCACGATAGCATTCCGAAATTATTCGCGTGGATTCGCGCGAGGAAAGCGAGAACGACGAAAGCGATCGCGGGATCTCCGCGAAGATTCTTAGCCCGTTTCCTGATCGCGGCCGGGTTGGCGTTGTCGTTTTCGCCCGATTCCAAATGCGGAGCTCGTTGCAGCGCTAACAACAACACCGCGGATTTATAGTTTCACAAACTTTTACTCGCGAATGCGGGCTACGTAGTTCCGCGCGCGTGAGCGATGCGCGACGAAACGTGGATTTTAACATTTGCGAAAAAATGTTTCGCGCTTTTACGAGAAGCCGTATTATCATACATTAAAACAGCATCCTGGCTGTTCAAGGAACGTTTCAGCCGGATAATATTATCTTCTTTCATTAGGGCCCTTGAGGGAACGAACTGCTAACTCTGGGTAATATGTTCCTCTTTATTAAAAATAATATTGTAATTTTATTTCTTTTCTTTTACATTTGCGTCGTGTAGCATTCTCGATTACGCATGTTACATAAATACGATTGTTATGTATGATAGCAAAGGCGTGTCCCTCAGAGTGCAATGAGATATTCCTTCACCTGAAAATATTTGAAAATACGTACAAAAATACTGGAAGCAAGCCAGTTGTTCGTTTTCTCGTTGTAGCGCAACGGAAATCCCCAAATCGCGTGAAAGCTTGCTCGTTTTATCGTAAAAGAGTAAAGTCGTATTAATTTTACGCGTGACGCGATGTTAAACGACGCGTGGAACGCAGATGGGGCGGTGTTCGCGCATCTGCATGTAATAGTGAGGTGGTTACCACTGCGAGCAATCGATCAATCAATCAATCGATCGATCAGTTGCTTTAAACAGCGGTTCCGCTCTGACAGCGAGCTCCGACCGTTATTAAATGCGCAACCGTTCAGTTTGATACATGCTCAGGGTGAACTGGAAGGCCAGCCCTAACGACCGGGCCAACCTGACCCTCTGGAATTCCCCGCATACTTCCGTCTGTGTTATCTGTACGGGATGAACTTCCGAAGAGTTCTCACCTCAGACTATTCTCTACCGCAAGTTGCCTTTTGCCGAAGGAGAGTTTTGATGTTTCGTGACCTGGTTCCACAATCTCCACCATTATTTTCCATGCATATTTCTATGCGCATCGAGCATGATTAACTACTTTTCCTTTTCCATAAGAAGGTGGGAATAACTTTTCGTCTGATGGAATGAATCAGCGTAGTCGTTTATGATGTCATAAATAGATAGAAGCTGCACGAACGTGCGTGCCTTGATGCTCCGATATTGACGGAGATACACGTCCGTGCGCGCTCTAAACATTTCAATCATTGGATTCGATGTTCGTGGCACGACATGAATATTTCAAGTATCCAAGGCACACAATAGCCAAGCGACACGAGTAGCTGAACCCTGAAGGAGAGGAAGTTCGAACGGGAAGGAATTTATCGTGCGTCAGACCTCGGTTTGTATCAGCTCGAATAAAAGTCAGACGGCGATCGTGAGGACGTTTAAAAATGATTTAATGCAGGGTGGTTCGCCATCCACCGGGCGGTAGGTCGCGGAGGTGACTCCGCTGAAGGCAACTTGTTGCATGTCGGTGACACACGACGCTCTTATACCTAGCTCCGTGTCTGAAGGCTCGCTCCTGTGTTCGTCGCGTCTAATCCATTTTCCGCGACTTTCCTTCCTGCCGTGTAACGATTCGTCGCTCATCATCCGTCCCGCGCGCGTTTCCATCTGCAACCGCGCAAACTTGTTAATCTCGAATGAAACTGCCGGCTGCTTGAAGCACGGTGATGCTGCGAGCAATTTCGCATCGCTTTTGACGAGCAACAGATGGATAATTTTGTTATTTTTCAAGAACGCTGCGCTGTTAACGCCGGTCACGAGCAAGGTCATGAAGGAGAGGATTGTAATTTACAGGAATACTTTCGCGGAAAGCATTCGAGAACTAAATACAGATCTCTTTCGTCATTTCTTCGTTTCTCAACGCATCTGTCGCACGAACGAGATAGACGGTAGATTCTCGTTAAGCCACGAATGTTTTCTTAGGGGACTTAAGGATTTGGAAGGTTTTTGAGCGCGATTTCAGGTCGGAGCAAGGATTGTTTTTCTTCGGGATTTCGCTGTTGCGCCTCGTGACCCCGTAGTCTTGGGATAAAGCCAAAGTCCGAGCAGCATGCTGAAATCGTAACGCGAAGGATCGTCTCTCGCGAATTCTGTTTGGATTTGAGGAAATTCGTTTTATTTAACCGAATATATGCACAAGCAGATTATTGATTTAATGTCGCTAATGCAATGCAATGTGACGAGTGCCCCACGAATAAGATACGCCATAAGTGAATTATCATGCTTTGCTCTTCATCCGCCGCTAAATTGATCCGATAGAATTAGGATCGCCCAACTATTTCGATGAAATTGCTCGCAGGACTTTGTCTGACGTTCACAAACATTGACATTGTATGTGAGAGGAGATCCTTGCGCTGATTACGGGAAGCTCACGTGACTTCGAGAACGATGTTGATCTTGAGTCTCTCTTTGACGAGATGCAACCAACGCCAGCAAAAATATATTACGTGACGATTCACATATCTTCTTCTTGCATGTTTCACGCATGCTTCTACGCAATCATGTCTCAAAATGATCGTAACATGAGCAAATACGACGAATATGATTAGAAACTGAGTTAGGGATTTACATTGTCTTCAAAAATTTATCTAATTTTCAAAAGAGAAGACGATGAGTTTTATTTTTAGGTATTACAGATATCTCGAAACTTTGAAGTTTGAAAGAAAGAGACGACAGTCTCATGTGTTGATAAATAATTCGGACATTTTACACATCATCCTTAAAATTCTCTTCAGGTATTCCCGTCCTCTAAAGCAGCTCTATATACAATCCCTGGCAAATTAATTAAAGAACGTAGTATTCCGTGAAAATTCGCTCGCCGCTTGATTGGACGATATATCTGACGTTAACGAACCCGATCAAAAACTCCACGGGCGCGTGAACAGCCGAGTGTCTCTCTTCTTCTTCCTTCTCAAGCAACTGCCGACTCGCGGATCGAACAAGAGCGCAAGATTGGATCGGGGGAATGAGGGAAACGGCTCGTTTACGTCTAACTAACGTGAAATTTCCAGAGCACTCACCGACTAGCCTCACTCGACGGCCGAATCGACGTTCGCCGTTCTTTGATCGCGCGCCATTAATCGGTCGGCTGGTTCAATGCGTCATGAGTGGAATCGCGCCAGTAACTAAGGCCAGCCAAAAAGAGAAAACCGACCAAAAGCCATGTAAATGCAGTTGCGGCAGGCGAATCGCAGATGAAGTCGACGAGGTGTTCCCCGCGGCGGCGTCAGATGTTGAATTCTTTCTTTTTTCTTTTTCCTTCTTTTCTTCTTTTTTTTTTTTTTTTCTTTTTGGAGAAAATAAGAATTGATCATAATAATCGGGCTGCAGCCGGGCATAGGATTAAAAAAGATGATACCGCCAAAGCGAATCCATGCCCGTAATCCATGCGCCAGAATCGATTTCAATTAACGTCGAGTAATCTCTTTTAATTGTTTTTCACGTAGACTGAGAGTGGAAAAAAAGTAGGAGGGCCGGACGAGCTTGCGACTGTCGCGGAAACGGCAATAAACCGAGCACTCTCGTAGCCGAACAGAACGGCTGCGAAAATTAACTCATACGGGATGCACCGTATGAGAGAGAGAGAGAGAGCTATGTGCCGGTGTCTCTCGTGTTTCACGTGAATATTCACAACATCCCGAAGGATTAAACCAGTTATTACAGGAGATTACGCGATAGGGACAAATTGTGGCGGCTCTTCGCCCGATCTTTGGTTGTTGATCTTATCACGAAGTAGATAAATCAGAACTGACAATCGCGCAGTCACGCGGGAATTTTATAGACACGGACTATAAAATGCGTATGTACACGCATATCTCCTGAATCCCGTATAATCGTATTTGTCTGGATCGCGGCTCTCAAAACAATTGGCCGATTCCGCTAATCTGATGCGCTCGCGTTTCGCACACGCATTCCGCTCGTTCGTGAAACGCGCTGCCGATTACTTCAGCAAAAGTGAAACCACTCGGTTCAGCCTCGTGTATATCGATGATCCGAACGCGCCGAGCGCGGAAATAATTGCGGCATTCACTCGGAGAATAGAAACGAGTCCGATTAGCCGGAGCACATCGTCTTCCATCTTTCCACGAGGCGCATACTACGATAGCACGAACATTCCACTAGATTATATCTTTATCTCCACGCGACAGAGAGTCGAGAGCCATTCTCGAGTCGCAGCCGTCTCAGCCGTCGTTCTCTTCATCCCCCGAGAGCTGCCGAGGTGGTAGCGTCAAAATACGCGGCCAAGATAGCGGAGCCGCGCACGAACCTAAATCCTAGCTAATAGTTTCGTTCTGGCGATGGAACCTGCGTAATTTAGCTTCACGGCTTCGCCACGGCGACCCACGATTGTCGCACCCCGCTGTCGGCACAGCTCGGCGTTCACGCTTTCACGCGCGCGCGCGCGCGCGCATCCACCTTCCTCGCGGAATTCTCACCCTCGGTATCCCAAGTCTCCGCCGTACTCGGTGACTGCTATCCCCGTCTTACGAGAGGCAAAGTGGCGCACAGGACTCTGTCTTCCGGTAGCAATGTTCACTATATTAACACCTCCATCCAAGCTTAATGAATCCCTCAGTCTCGGCTGGATCGAGGACACCCAAGCCCATTCTATGTACATATATATACCCGCGTCTTGCCACACCCTCTTTCCGAGTCGTAAATATCCTGCCGGTCCTACCTTTCTTACTTCGTAAAGTCCGCATTCGTCCTTGATTACGACATTGCGACGTAATGACTCCCGTGACCTACTGCTCTTTCGACGGACGGCTCGGCGACGCCAAGAATCGGCGGCCTTAATACAACACAAGGACAAGTGTGTGAATTGACAGTTATGTGTGAATTGACGGAAATTTACGGGGGAAATTCATGCGCGCCGTGACGAGGGAGAATGAAATCGGAGAAAGATTTCTCGCGTCTCGGAAAGTATTGCGGAAGAATTATTCTGCAAGATGCGCATATGCTACTAACAAACACGAGGCTTGTTTAAAGAAAGAGCTTGTCGTTTCAGGTATCTAATTGGGTGCTCCCGAAAATCCGCAATCGCGCATTTACACAACAATCAAATTGCAGTTTCCGTCTTTTAATCGCGTTCCTCCCTCGCATCGATCCCTCGCGTTTTGGAGCATAAAGAGATTCGCGCACGAAAGATTTTCGAGATTAACGTTGGTTCTCGCAAGAGCGATCCTCGTAAGATCCCGTTGCCTCGTCGGCAAGGAAGACGCAGTGCTTGAGCGTAATGTATGTGCACGACGTCGACTCGCGACCTTTTGGCGGGTCGTAGAGGGTTAAACGTACGGTCAGAGGGAGGGCAATGATCGAGCGGAGGAAGAAAGGGAAGATGGTTGATATGTACGAAATCCTGCAGCGCAGAGCATAGCAGAGAGAGAGAGAGAGAGAGAGAGAGAGAGAGAGAGAGAGAGAGAGAGAGGAGCCCATCTCATACGCGTTCAAGGGACAAATTATTTCCCCATTTTATGGCCTGCTAAAATATAAATCAAGTTCTAAATTAAATTCCTCACTCCGCGCGCCCACGTGGCGAGTTATAACGAGCATTTTATAACGCAAGCATGTATGCGTGCGTCGGCTCGTGGTGCAGATGGGGAGGACAGGAGAGAGTGGAGACACACTTTCGGAAGGACGTGAAATAGCGAAGAAGAAGAACGGAGGATACAGAAGTGTGTATATATATATACACGCATACACATATACACACATATTTTGCGTTGAATATATGTGCACCTACATGCGAGACTGTCGAGCGATGCGCCATCGATGCGGCCTTTTTCACCTCGCGATGTCGCTGCCGCTTTTTGCGAATTTCAGCCGAGAATGCCACATGAGGCGCCGTTATTGATAACGCCCCAAGCGGGCGTGTGATTATTGAATTAGAAAAATTATTGATAGCGAGATAAAGCAAGTCCTCTCCTCTTATCGAATCTCCGTGGTGTCCGAGGCGCACGGATAAATCTGCATGTACATCATTCGCTCTTCTATTTGGTCTATCTCTTGGAGAACTGATACCTGATACGCTTTCGCGGAATATCGTGCAAGCGATAAAGCTGCGATTTGCCATGGATGTGCACTGTTGTGTGTGGAGAACGAAGAAATTCAAGCGCGCCTACAGTAGAATGTCTTTAATATTAAATGCGATCCGCACGGTTATACGACGTGCTAAGATCCCCCTTAAATTCGCATTATATTGCCGCACGGCGCGCAAAATCTGGCGATAATATAACCGCTTATGCATAGTTTCCCGACTCGGGCCGAACTTCATCCAACTTTAACTTAATCTTAACTAACGTCACGCGCTCGTGCGACGAGGAGCAACCCGGTCCGCCGCCGTTGGGACCGATCAGACGAGAAGGATTCCGGAATTCGGGATCCTATAATGGGGAAGACAAGGAACTGAGAAAAAAAATCAGGACCCGCGCCAATAGTTACGCGATCCGATACCCGCATAGTTTCGCGCTAACTTTAATTCGCTCACATTGATCGCGTGGCGATTTAAGAATCGAGAATCGGGATTTTGGATTTGTTGTTGGCAACGGTTCATCATCGAGCGCGTTTACATTTTCCAAATTCCGATTACGATGCGCGCATCGTATGAATGACGGGCTAGCAGTTCACAAAAGAGATTAATGCAGGTCTGCATTAAAAAAATGCGCCACGTTGCTATAAGGGAATTCTCATTCCATGGACGATGTAACATTCTAGTATATGCATTTTCATAGATATTCCCGACAGGAAGTTGGAAAAATTGCAAGCGAGATATTTGCTATCGAATGTTTGGCGGGATAGTTGCAAGAAAAATATGCGAGTCAGGTACGCTATGTTGCCCATTAAATTTCCACATCTAAAGGGGTTACACGGATGCACGTGCTGGACAACAAAAACACGATCCTTGAATCGGCAACGATATTAAACACGCAATGCAATTCCGGCGAAAACAAAGAGCGAGAAGGAAGTAATGCGAATTGGCAAATTAAAGGGATTTATTTCGATTTATGGAATGACAAGTTTTCATAAATTCTACCCGATAAGAAAAAGTCTCGTTGACGAAGAATTAATCGCTATTGTCTGGATTAATCCGTTACAGAATCCGTATAGCGAAGATAAATTTCAGAGCGAGAACAGCACAGATAAATCCGTATTTCACCATAATTTTACATCCCGTCCTTTGTCCAAATGAATTAACGGATTTTACTGTCCGTTACTCTCTATTGACGCTGCAAATTCGATGCGCCGTGAATCAGGCGGCGCGATTCGTGCTCTTTGTGCTCGCCTTAAGAGAACGAATTAACCGACGTCTTCGTCGAGAACTAGCCATGGCGCGATTAGAAGACAAAACCAGCGTAATAGCCAGGGACGGTCGGTCTCGCGAGACGAAGAGAAATAAATAGAACGAGGCGGTGGGAATAGTCGCGCGCGTTCGCGCGCGAAGATACAGAGCGGGGACAGGGAGAGATGCAGAAAGGAGCGAAGGGAAGAGGTGAAGAGAGACGGGGAATAGCAAGGCGGAGGAAGCGCGCGTGGGCTAGGGAGTACTCGGGGAAATTTTCTGAAACTGGCAAAGTGCCGTCGCAGTGAATTCAGGGGCAGCCTTTAACCGTGTAGCGAAAGCGACGTCGCCCACCCCGGGGGAGCTAACCCTCGCACCCTCTCGTTTCCGGTGCGCGACCTCTCCCAGATAATTAAACGAAATTCATTTACATAGCTCGAGTAATACGGGGCCGCGCGGCGCTGCGACGACGCCGTGAAAAGAGGAGAAAGAGAGGGTCGCTGGCGAAGAGACGACGAGAATAGTTTTACTGCGGGGTGGAATAACGGGGAAGGGAAAGATACCAAAGGGGAAAGCCAGAACGAGTTAAGAGCGAGAGGAAGACTGGAGGGCAATGGAACACGGCTGAAAGAAAGAGCCAGAGAAAGAAGAGCCGAAGCGTCAGGTTTACGGGAAAGCGCCCTTTACTGTCCCTCCCTCTCTCCTTTGCCCGTTTCCTTCATTTCGCTCGTTTCCCTGGGGAGATCATACCTCGAAGAGGCATCCACGCGCCACCCACTTTTGATTTTCGCGGGAGGCGTTTACGTCGCGAAAACTGCTGCTGTGTATCAAACGATCTTACTGCTATCATCCTTCTCGGCCAATGACGCGCGATACCCGGTTCTCGCTCCCGCGAAAATCACCGCGAGAATTTCATCTGAGAGAGGGAAAAAGGCAGCACAGAGAGAGAGAGAGAGAGGAGATCCGTGGGAAAACGAGCCAGGGCACGGCGCTGAGAAATAACACGGTCTACTCGACGTTACGCCGATGAGATCCAAATTTTCGAGTCTCGGCCGGCGATATCGCGCGATAACTTTCGATACTCAGTTTAATTAGTTAACTCCAGCGATCGACCGGCGATTAATCGAGTTTGAGTTACCCTCGTCCGTGATCGACGTATTAATTAATCGCGGACGTATTTATTAGATTTCCACGCGATTTTTCTATTTACTAAATTTACCGAAAATTGTGCGATAATGCCACGATTATTTGCCAGAGTGAGCTTCAACTACTATTTCTCGCTGTTGCGAAAAATCGGTCGAATTTTCTTGTAAACTCGCACAACGCAAACCGGATGGATTTTTTATTGATTTTTACGGAACATTGTTTACGTTAGGAAAATAGGATAAAAATTTTGAAGCTATCAAAATATAACAGTTGTTATTGCAGAAAAATTCATTGGTCAATAGCGGGTGCAATAGTCTGTTTTCCATAGTGTTATTATTTTAAGATGTATTTGTTTAAACTAGCCATATTACGTATCGCTGAAATCGATCGTATTATCACTTTTTCGCAATACGTTGCGAAATGTTCTTCCACGTAGCATGTTAATCAACGTGACATGAAAAAACGAACAGAACGTCTGGCAACCGACATGCTATTCTCGATTTCATTGGCATAGGAGATCATTCGCGGAATTGAAGTGGGATTGATCTAAAAATAAATGCGAACGGAAATTTTTAATAGAAAAATGAGAAAGCAGGACAATCACATTATTAGCCGTACGTGAATTAAGAAAGGACCTCGCCAGATTCATATATTTTTTTTACATTAAGCAAGGTACTCGTAACGCAAATATATATCTTTAATATAAAAAAATTCACTGATTCGCTTATTTATACAATATTCATTTTTAATTGTTTTTGAGAATTTTCATTCGAGAACTTTAGTTTGAAAATAATTTAATTGAAAATAAATTTGAAAGGGAAATATAATTATGCGAGAGAGAGAGAGAGAGAGAGAGAGAGAGAGAGAGAGAGGGAAGAGAGGGAGGGAGGGAGAGAGAAAAGAATAGGAAAATGTCGAGATTTTGTTAGAAACATTGTTAAAATCATTACGAGCAATCGTGTAAACCATAAAATAAATCTTGGAGTGTTTAACGAATATCACTGACTAGCAAAAAAACTGAACGCGCGTTATCATGAAGAACACGTGTGATTCAGAGAAAAGATCGAAGAGGGGTGAAAATAGGTTGGACGAGAGTGCACACGATGTGCTGTGTATCTGTGTAATTGTGCGCTATCTCTCTAGAGTCCGGTAAACTTTGATCCCCTCCGTTCAGCCAATACTGTTCTCTCTGTGCGCTATCCATTCTCGGTTGTCTCGACCCTGATGCTTAACACATCAGCATTGCCTGTTCTTCGACCTGTGTACGAGAAATTCTATTCGCGGCGATTTTCCGATCTCGCTTGAGGAGAATCTGGAAAAATGAGAGACGAAGTGCAGGGAAGATGCAAAAATATTATCCCGGACTTGGAATGTTCGAAGGTTTGAAGAATCAGCATTTAAACGTGAAGCGGAATAATGTTTGATTTGAAAATTAAAAATCTCGATAATCCGAAAATTCCGTAATACGGAATTAAAAATCAAAGGCTTCGCATTTAAAACGACAAATCCATATTCCTTGTATCAAGAATTATAACATCGTTCACCGAGCGTGCCCGTTATCGAGCACTTGAAAGCTGCGTTTAATTATCTCCCTCTGGAATCGCGATGTGATTTCATCCCGCATATCTCAAGACCCGATTCCGCTGGAGGAAACAGGTAAAACGGTAAACAGGGAAAAAGATACATCCTGTTCTCCGTCTATAAAAATTCGATTGCTGGCGTGTCCGGCACGAATATATACGCGTCGTCTTGTCGGTACAAATGAAATTCATGAAACCGACATACGGGTCGCCGAGTCAGCCGGCCACTATGCCCTTCTCGCAATGCAAACATTCCGGCGTGCCAATAAAAGAGAGAACGGTGAAAGAGAGGATTGAAGAGAGGGTTAAAGCAACGGCGAGCGCGCGTGGGGCCGGACGCCGATCCTCGGGCATAAAGAGGAAAAATTCGAACATCTCGAGCGGTGGCGACACCAGCGAGAAAGAAGTGAAAAAAGAGAAAGAGAGAGAGAGAGAGAGAGAGAGAGAGAGAGAGAGAGAGAGAGAGGGAGTCTTTATGAGCGGCGGGCATCTGTATGGCCTCCCTCCATTGTTATCTCCGACAATAAAAGCCGGCGGAATCCCGGCTGCATGCGCTACTGTCCTGTGCATCGCCATTGTTGTTATCGTCGTTGTTGCCGCGCGTGTTTAATCTTCATACTTCGAGATCGCGCCGCCGGCACTGTCGCGGGCTCGAGATAATTGAATGCACCGCCGTTTGACAACGACGCGATCTTATGCAACGCGCGCTTCCGCGGCATAAACCGCGTTTACTTATGGACTGTTCTATCTCTTCCTCTCTTTCATTTCAGACAGAAAGAAAGGTAGGGAGAGAGAGAGAGAGAGAGAGAGAGAGAGAGAGAGAGGGGAGCAATAAGTGCAAGTCGAGTTAAAGAGGGTGTTGGGACACTCTGGCCTCTCTGACCGACTTTGAGAGAAGTGATGCGGGAAGGATATCGCGATGATGCTGTGACATAGCGAACTCGAGTCTACTTCAACTCGACCAAGACAGCCAGCTTCCTGTTGACACGAGCAAATGTTGAACGTTCGCTTACACGTATCGACGATCCATCGACCCGATCGTGCTCCTGATTTCCCGTTGTTTGCGCATACCATTAGTTGCTCGCGCAATCCGACTAGCGAAACAATACAGCGACTCTGGATCGCGCAGCGGCGATCGATCATTTAATCAGTAGCTAAATGACCGATTAAGGATAATATATTCTTTCATAGAGTTCTGAAATTTCATATATCATACGTGCCGTGAGACAGCCTTTCCGTCTTTCCGATTTCATGTTCAAGCCCAAATAAATCGATTGCTTTGTTTCCAAGAGACATTGAGCTAAGTGTCAGAACTAAGATCTGACACGACCGACATACATACGCGAGCGAGAGAATACAAAGTAACGCAGCATGGAAGTTTCATTCGATCGCAATCGAGCGTAATCGAGCGACGTAACGTTTTGGAATCCTAAACTCGATACCGCCTATCAGTTACAATATCTATTGCAATACTGCTCAAATTTGCGCCCGTTGCCAAAGAAGCGGCCAGTGATAACTGATGTGCACGTCCTGCTCGGATTGCTGCGGACAGTGAGTGATGGGTTTCGATCCAATCCACCCCTTCGTTTGCTATTCACGGGAAAGCCGAAGTGGTCCAATGAAACACTCTTGTCCGTTCGTTGCTGTATCGCGGCGTTTTACGGTCGCGCCGCGCCAAATATTTTAACGGGGCGAATTCCGCGCGTTTCTCAAAAATCATCCGGAATCGTTGATGAGCGTTGCGTTTTGCGAGCGTTGCACGAAATTGCGCCAGTATTAATCTACAAACAATGCAACTTGCTCGTCGCGTGTACCCTTTTCCATAAGAATTGAAGGAAGAGATCATGAAAATACAATAAAGATCTCCGCAGAGATCTGATTGCGTCTCAGCGTCCACATTGTATCAATTCCATGCCGTTTTGCGATTTATTCCTCGGCAAAGTATGTATAAACGCGAAGCTGGATACACGAATATTAGAAGACGCGACTTTTCCATTACGACGATACGCTCTGTAGCTTTATGACGGCGCAGTGTCCGGGATCGGGCAAGTTCTCGCGATATGACATCGCGTCGTCCGTCTCGACACGATCCGCTTCGACAACCCTCTCTTCTGATGCATCGATCGATGCAGGAACAAATAGCAGGAGCAACGAACAAATTAGCATCGACCGCTGAAGAAACGTCGAATCCATCGGCGGGCAACCGACACTCGCGCGCTCGATCTGGCAGCTTGAGTTGTAGTGGACAGTGAGTGATTGGTAGCGATCCTCTTCCGATCTGCCGGCAGCCGCGTGGAAAATGGGAAATGCGGTCGAAAGCGTTTCGTCCCGCGGGCTGCATCGCCGGCTGGCCGGTGGTGTTTCGGAAACGTCACGGCAAAGGGTGTTCGTCAAAGGGAGGGATGCGACCGCGGCGGGTAAAACGTCCCGGTGGGATCGCGAGGAATTGAACAGGCGAAACGGCCAGTACGTAAGGCCGGAAGAAAAGCTGCGGGAGGAGCCCGAACGGACGGACGGACCGACGTACGGACTCATCGCGGCGGAAAAGAAACAAAGACGGCGGCGCGGAGGGCGCGGACGTGATGAGTTTAAGGAAAGTTACGAGGAAGAGGCAGAAACGCGGGAAGGCAATAAGGGAATACCGCCGAAAGAAACAAGGACGAAGAGGAGGCGGTGGAGAAGGTAATAGGAAGATAGAAATACCAAGCGCGCGAAGGGAGGCACGGCATATTTCGCGCGGTTACGGGATATCCGCTTTCATAAAGCGAATTGCCTTCCGCGAATTGTTTCGTCCCGTGCGCGCCATCGACCGTGTCGCTCGCCGATTTGTCGTATCTCAGTGTTCGTTAACATAAACGTTTGTTTCGAGATATTCATTCACCAAAAAAGAAAAATATACATACATATATTTATGATTCTGATAATATCGGAAACTTTGAAGATATACTGTTATTATCGATAATGTTATTATCTTTATTTATAGTTTTATCTAAACTAAAAACCGCAAGAACTGCTGAGATATTATTATCTGCCCTACCATTCTATCGAATTCGATTCAATTTCAGGAATACTCGCGACTACGTTTTACTGGATACGTGACTTTCCTCGTACTAGTCGAAGGTAAATGCTGTTCCCACCTTGATAAAACCCACGGGATGTAACAATCTGGATCTGAATTCTCTGGATAATACATCAATGAGTCATACATCAGAAATTTTCGTTTATAAAAGGAGAAAACGATCCGGTCGATCGGACATATCTGAGTAACTAGGCAGAGAGAAATTCTGGAATCCCAAATAATGCAAGTGCTCGCGTTCTCGAAAATCGGCAAGCCAAATTCATTACATGTGTACATATATATTCATTCCCCATACTTACATCCTCAATGCTCAATCATCTCGCTTTTTCAAAAGCGAATCGACAAATCGGTAGACAGGTTGCTCGAGTCGCAACGGACAGTGAGCGATTTCGTTCAGCTACCCTTTATTTGCGATATGCGTAGAGCCAGTGGCACGAATCCAACAGAACGCCCTTCATTCATCGTGGTTGAGGATTTTACGAGGGTCCCCTCCCCTAAGCCAATTCAGTTTTCGTTGGCGTATTCCCGAAATTGTCGTACTCGATGTCACTCGTAATTAAGAATTTATAACTACAAGATATTACGCGATGGTAGACGAGTTCTCTCGCGGGGATTAAACTCGCGAATTTAAATTATGCACAATTACGAATCACTCGCTCGAAAACACGAAATACCGGCGAAAATAAGGAATCAACTCTCGCACAATTTGTCCCACCCCCGCACGAAAACGGTAAACATCGCATCTGATTACCGACAGCTCGCTAAAGCCACGTACGCTTGCGTAACGAGCAGTAAATAAAAAAAAAACATAAGGACGCCGCTTTATCGGTATGCAATTTCCGGTGCTGAACTGCTTTTTTCCTCGAATACGCCTTTCAACCTCCTAGTTCCGTGGAAGGATTAAGCAGTGGTCGGACTTCCGTGAGAAAGTGCATCTCGGAACTTTTATAAATAGCCGCGGAAAATACGCGAAACTACCACGCTACACACATTCCATTCGTTTCCTCGACACACCATTCCTGCTGTAATTTCTTGGCAATTATGCGCAAGCATGGATCGATCGTCGGCTGAAGTGTTGGGAACGCTCTCTCTCTCTCTCTCTCTCTCTCTCTCTCTCTCTCTCTCTCTCTCTCTCTTTCTCGTTAATTTTTGACGTTTTAAATAAGCAATTGATTGAAGAAATTATCACTGTATTATCAGCGCATAGGAATGATGTATTATCTTTGATACATTATCATAACAATAAAATTCTCTCTCTCTCACTCTCTCCATTAAATTAAAACGCTGCATAATTTTTTTTAATGGAACATTGTTTCATTATCCGCAACATTTAGACGCACGCAATTGCAGCTATGCGATAAACTATTTTACGAAACTTCTGTTGCTGCAACAATTTTGTTTCTGAGTGAACGAATAGTGACCAACGCGACACACGAAAGTTACGAATGAAAAAGTTGCAGTTCGTTTAAACTTTTTTACAGCCGCTCTCTCGTTCTCTCGCTCTCTCCTTTTCGCGGCATTTTGCGTGGCACCATCTATTCGCTCGCGCAGCAAGTGCAAGCATTTAATTCTTCGCGATTCGCAATTTTAATCGGGCACGGACGACACGACTTTTCAACCGAGTTTGCGTACAGTTGATCATAGTTCCTCCTTTTTCTGTTTTTTTTTCTTTTTTCTTTTTCTCATTTTATTTTATTTCTCTCTCTCTCTCTCTCTCTCTCTCTCTCTCTCTCTCTCTCTCTCTCTCTCTCTCTCTCTCTCTCTCGTGCGCCGGACGCACAATACCGTCGCACGTACCGCGGGAAGGGCTCGCAACATAGCTACGACATTGCGCGGCACAAAGGAAAGAATGCGCCACAAGCGGCCGCGTATTTCAAAGTAAATGTCCGCTGCCGCGATGTCAAATACTTTTTATTTCAGCGGAACGGTTAGTTGCCACACTAAACCGTCCCTTTGTTAGAATTACGAATTCATGCTCGCGCAATACGTTCAATCTTCTTTATAGGAATGCCCCCGAGTCTTGTATCCAACGCTCCTGTAAATCTGTATACCGAGTTTAATGCGGTATAATCACCGTATTATTATTTAATTAATCAATACATTGTCGTTTGTGCCAGTCGCGTTTGTATTCCGCACAATCCAGAGTCATCGACGCCGCCAGCCGTTAGATCAAATGTAACGAAAAAAGAATCGAAACGACATCGCAATAATTGGACGATATAATATGCTTATCCCGTTCCTTGGATAAATTCAGCAAGTTATTACGCTGTTCGTTTATCGACGCCGAAATGATCCAACCTCGGCGGTTATCGCTGTCTACATTACGGGAATATAATAACAACAATTGAAGATCGATATTCTCTCAAGTCGTATTACGTGCTCATACACATATCGACCATACCCTGGCATGGAGATTCGTAAAATTATATGGCGAGACATAAAGGGGATTCCGTGGCGGACAAATAGATGCTTACGGCGGAAATCAAACTTTCATCGCGGCGGAAATGTCCGGAATTTGGGAAGCGACATCGCCGAAATTCGTCGGATCGTTAGAGAAATCGAGTGTGCCACTCGAATGCAAGCCCTAGCTGGGATATTAGGCGATGGTTACCAGAAGAGCGGGCGATAAAAGTCGTACGGGAGAACCTAATTCGGCCCGGCGAGGGCGAATATCCGGGAATAAAGCGGACTTTGGTGGATACGCTCGTGCGAATCGTCGGCGACGAGTTTCGTCGAGTAGCAGCTCGAGTTTAAACGACTGCATTACACTCCGTTATCCGGCATTGATAAATATCGGATAACGAAAGTGATAGAAATAGCAGCTGCTTCTCGCCTCTCGTCTGTCTTCGTTTCTCAAAATGTTTGCGATGATGCGTGATTCGTTCAACGTCCGCGATGAAAATTTGTCTTCATATATCATTTGTCGTGTCCGGTACGGCAGGCGCGAGAACTCGATCGAGAATTAATTTCTTATTCGCCGGTATCGAAAGATACCGAGATCGATTTATTTGCTGTCACGACGACGAGATTTGCTCTGGACTTTGATTTCTTTAAATTAATATCATAGGATATGCGCGATCTGCGTCCATTACACGACGCGACGTCGGAAATATGATTCCCGCTGTAATAACATTCATCCGGTAAGATTTAACGCTTGAGGCCAACCGAGATGCCACTGTAGAGTGCATACGGTTACTTTGATCCGGGCATGCAAGATGTACACGCATCTGTTCCCTTGGCTCGTATATTTCTCATCTAAAATAATGTCAACAAAGCGAACGAGAAATCGTATGATGTCTTTACGATATTGCAAATTTTCTCAGTGTAATCTGCTATTCTGTCCCCACGGCAGAATGAATCTCATACACGCGAAACGATCCTTAATACTATTTTACAAAATTTATATCGTCGAGACGGAAGCCTGAGAATAAAAATAAAGGCATTTATTTAACACACAATATATTTAACATTCAAGAATCGGGAATCCTTTTAAATTTCTTCTAATATAAAACATAGCAAACGACTTCTCGAATCCAATGACTCACCCCTTCGCGCCATGTCGAGCGTGGAAAATATCGCGCTCGGTTTCCGCGTTCACTTTCTCCGATTGATTCGTTCGATTAACGTATCGAGTATCGTTGCGCGTTGGCTGCGGATGACCGTTTGCCCGACGATTCGAGTGCTACGCTCATTGCCCCTTCACGCTCGCGTATCCTGCCGTATCGCGTGCACATTGGTGTACATTCTGACCGAAGGGTTACGCGCGCCGTAACATGTGGGTGCTCGGAAAAAATTACGTAAATTAGTGTCCATTGCGGCGGCGCGGCTTGCGGGTGAGCAACGGACGAGAGGGTGGAAAGCGAGCGAGGGAAAATACGCGGCGAGACGCGAGGGATGACACGGCGGGTCCTCGGCGAGTTCGCGCGAGGGATGATGAGAGCGGGGTACGGGATGAGCGACGAGGATGCGCAGGGTGGTCCGATGGGACTGTGTGTGATTGATGAGGCGGTGATAGCGACGGGTCTGCACTCGACACCTCGCTATTGCCACCAAACAATGCATATTCATCGGCCGTATAAATAATGCCTGTTTAATACATAAATATACATTAACATAGGGGCGGCGGGTGAGGGTGGAGTGGCGGAGAAACGATGGCGTAGCCCGCGCGACTCGCTATAAGCGATCGCATGCCGCTATCGTCAGCAAACGAAGGTAATTCCCGTGACTGAGATTCTCGATCGAGAGGTCGCATTCGAGATTTTGATTTCTATCACCGCCTATTGTTTCCGGCACTTCGAGCCGCATTCATCGCTTCGCGATGTTTGTTCGAGCGATTATTGTCTGCTTCGATTATGTCTGCTATTTAAATTGTAGACGATAGATTCTAGATGTCTTTTCTATTATTACTAGTAACATCGATAATCGCGTTGTTAATTATAGCTGTCGACTAGGCAGCCATTTTGGCAAAAGCGTATATATTTTAATTAATTTACGACGATAATGGAACGATGAATAAAATATGCTGATTGTCAGCGCGCATCGCGTCGGGGAATTCTCTTTTTTTGTTTGCCTCCGCATCGCGCTAGAATTTATGAAACCGCGCGAATGAAATATTAGCGCGTCTATTAATGAAAAAAATAAATCACCAGCGGAGAAGTGGAGAAGCTCTTTAACGAACTTTTCCAGACTTGATATTTTAAATAAATATCAACAATAATTTTTAATAAATGCCACGGCATACGGGGAATTATACGCGCAGGTTAAACCGTTATTTTTTAACGAACGAACATATACGTTTATTTTTCGCATAAATTCCCGCGGAAATATTTAATGTCCACCCGCGCAATGAACATTTTCATGTAAATGTCCGCGGTGCAACAATGCAACGGAGGTATCATGCGTAATATCGAGATGCGATGTGCAAATCGAATCGGACAACTGTCGGCAAAATAAAAACAATTTCCTCTCCCCTCCCTCCCCCCTCCCCCCTCCTCTCCGTCGTGGCTCTCGCGATCGCGCGATACGTCGACCATAAAACCGGACGTACAATTTTCCGAAATTTCGTTACGCGCGCGGGCGCGCGCGCGAGCTCGAATTTATACAATATTTATTCGAAGCAATTTTCCGCGCCAAGTCGACGCGCGACGACGCGACGCGGCGCGCCGTCGTTTTTGCTGTCCGCGGCTGGATATAGAACCGTCTCATAGTAAATTTAAATCTGTCGAATCGCGAGTTTCGATCCAGGCCAGGCGTGATCGGGCGGCTTTTTTTTCTCTCCCCCCATCGCCATTTATCATGACGGATTAAGCGCTCATTTATCATCAGCACACTGCCCGATGAACGACTCCGCGATTCTCCGTGTCTGTGTGTCTGTGTATGTGTGTATGCTGCGTGTCTCTCTGTGTGTGTGTGTGTGTGTGTGTGTGTGTGTGTGTGTGTGGTGTACAGTATTATGCGTATCATCAACGATATGATAATGAGTTTCTTATAAGATATGCCGTGTCGCATTTTAGATGAATTCCCCGCGACGACGCGTGAGAGAACCTTGACAGGTTTTGCGCGTTTGGGATGCAAATGCGTTCGTTTAATCGTTTGTCGAGCTCGCTTAGCATTAAACAAAGCGTACGACATTGTCTGTCCCTTCCAGCATCGCGCCCAGCAATTACGATTGTGAAGTCATGTTGCAGCTATATTAGACAATAGAGCGTGTTTGATTTTACACTCGATGTTACACTCGATCGGCTTCTTTCATCGGCATTTAAGCAGCTCGCGAGAAAGGAGAACAATATCCAGCTTCTTTCTTCTGACGCTCATCAAGCGGATTTGCGTGTCCTGCCTTCGATATCTCGAATCTCCGCTATCGGTTGCTACTGGATTTAACACGCGAGGCTACGTGTTAAACGTGCGACTCGTGCGAAACGATTTCTCGCGATACGATTTCTCGATGCCGCCCCACGATATTCTGCGTACGCGATGATATTACATGTGTATTACGACCGCGATATCGGCGCGTGTCGTTTCGATTGCGATTGCTGTCGCGAGTTACGACGCGGCCATTCGGACGGCAGCGTTAAAGTCGCGTTGCGATCGAACGCAACAGAATCGCGTCATCGAGCAACAAGTGCTCGTTGAGACGCGGAGAACGCCGAAGCTGATGACAATTCTGGCAAAAGGCGAGTATCTTCGCATAACGCGGAGATATCGCTCGCGAAATATCCATCGTGAAACGCACTTTATGGCATCACGGGACGCGCCAATGGCGAGGCATGCTCCCTTAATAAGATCTAACCAGTTGCTCAGGTCGGGGAATATTGTCGCCCTATTTAATGTCCGAGGTCAATTCGGGGAGCCGCAATGGGGAGGATCTGCCGGCCTCATCGTCGGAGGCAGCTGCCGCGAAATTAGGGAGAAAGAAAAGATGAGACGACGAACCGGAAAGAAAAATCGACACGAATTCTCGTTTTCCGGATTCGTGTAATTCGCCTCAATTAAATTTCAAGGGCGGTGGAACAATAATTGCCCATGACGCGGCCACGGTTTCTCCGTTGACGACGCCTTAAATTTAATCACGGGTTGAAAAGGGAAACGAGTCTTTTTAATCCGGATTCTATGAGAATGCGGAACTCCGTCAAACGTCAAATTTATTTTCTTCGTAAATGTTGTACCTCGCGAATTAGATTCGATATGCGACAACGAGTTTGCCGCGCAAATGCGAAACGACGATTGAATTAACGTAACATGTGACTTGGACTTTGACGAGCGACAAGGAAGCAAAATCCACGCGCGTTTCTCGTTGCATTGTATGTACGAAAACATCAACATATCAACGTAACTTTCGAGCTTGGTCGCACGAGTAAATTACATCCGGATAACAACAATACCCCGACCGATATCACCGTCGGGATATCGCCGGAATCGGATCGCAGTGCGACGAAAACGCACGCGATTCAATTTCGCGGGATTGCGCGATACGCGCCGCGCGTAAATAAATCGAAGCTCAGCTACGAAAAAGGCATCGTCAGTTCTTGACGAGCGTTTACACGTTTACACGCGGAAATCGGCCCGATCGATATATAACGTGGCATATAACAATATAACAGAACGAACTGCGGGAATTTTATGGCAGTTATACGTTTATATAATAAATATAAACGTACGTTTCTGGCCATTTTTTATCCTTTCAAATAAACACGAAGCGAGCAATTACATTTTTTATATCTTTCGTAATCCGTGTGTCGTTCCGTGCTTTCTGCACTCCTATAATTTCCCAGTTTAAAACCACGACTTGCGAGATTTATCTTCGGACATTTGATAAGAAAGCGCGGCTATACATATCGCAGAAATTATTTTCAAAACGTCAAATCGCTAAAAGCATCGTGATGTGCGAGATGTTCCTAAAATAATCGCTCGCTGTGAGCCAGCTCGATGAAAACAATAGACATCTCTCCTTCCATCGAGAAGAGGATTAATCGAATCGCAGTCTCAGGATGACCGACTCGCCTTCCTTTCGCGTTTGGGAAATTTGCACGCGGAAAAGCGATGTGAGCTCATGTTGCAGTCGCGGCTGCATCGACAGGCGATAGCGGCGATAGCGGTAGGCCGCACGCGGTCTTTGACATAGATAGTGGATCCAGCGAAGCCACCCCTCGGGGAAAAGCTCCGGCGGCGGGACGGGGGAGTGAAAATAGCCAGGGTCGAGTAACGCTTGATTACGCGTGCGAGTGCGAGAGGAACGCCAGGGACGACCGGCGGAAGGGTGCCGAGCGGAGGATTCGCGAGGTATAAGCAGAAATGAGCAAGGGGAAAAAGTTACGCGACACGGGCCGAACATCTGGCGCTCATAAGCAAAGTAATTCTCTTCCCTCGTCTGTGGCCGCGTGGATTTTTCCGCAATTATAAGAGATATCCGTCGGCCGCACTTTCGCGCGCAAACGTGACGTCGCCAGCGATGTCGCAGTGTCGCGTTTCACGTGTGAGGAGGGGTAGTCCCGGCGTCATCCCCGTCGCTGGAACTTGGAGAGGGTGGCTGTTTCTCATTCCGTGCGACCGGCGATCGCTCGGACAAATTTGCGGCTTATGTTGACGTCTGCTTTCTCCGCGGCGATGGAACATGGAGAAATAGAAATTTCGGGCTTGGCTGAAGCTCCAAGCTGACTCTCAAAGCGTTCGTTATATGCAGTTCAATTTTGGTGATTCGTACTTGAATCTTCATGGTACTCTAGCTCGTGTTATAGTTCAATCAACATCTGCTGTACATATCTCGATTAAACAGTTCGTTCATGAAAGTAGTGCTAGTTCTGAGACACCACGTATGCATTCTCCCTCGCAGCTAGAATGTAATGTACTCGTATATGAAGCACTCCTGCGCCGACGAGTAGAGAAGAAAATTGCCGGAGATAAGAATCGAAGGATATCCAAGAAATCGACATCAGAGCTCTGCAGGGCTGCACGGAAATTTATTCGGGATTCGATAATCAAAATCCGCCCTCTAGGTTACCGGGTATCATCCAGGTATCATCGAAATTTTTCAGAACCATCCAGACATCATCCGGAAAGTGAGATTCAACCGGAGCGATTCCTCAAGACTTCTTTAATCGAATCGAATTATAGTCCGCCGCGTTCGGCTTAAAGAAGACAGCATAAAATTAAAATTAAATTTTCAGAAAGCCTCGCCGCGAACTGACAGCTTAAGGAGAGAAAAAAAAAAAAGAAAAAGAAAAAGAAACCGTCATGTACTCTCGCAACGTTATCCAGAAATGAATCAGGTATCAGTCCAGCGCAGACCGCGGCTTCGTTCACGTCATAATTCACGATCAACGTGGAAAGCTGAAAGCTGGGGGGATTCGCGATGCCTGCTCGCATCGATCGCGCTCTCGCTATAATCAATCCGCCCCTGGCGGGCGAGAAAGCAGAGGGAGAAAGAGGAAACGAGAGAGCGAGAGCGTGTTAACGATCCACTGATCAATTAGGCTTCGTGTGCGACGCGCGTGCGATGCCCGCGCCGAAGGCCGCAAGGGAAGAGTGCATCTCCACCCTTCCCCCTCGCGTGGCAGCAGCGTGTAACACGTGTAACATGTCGGACAGGGACGACGAAGAAGAAGCGTGCTCGGGGTGCTGGCGTGCAGAATTACGAGAAGATCGCGTGCTAAACGATTTTGCTCTTCGTCCTTTCCGCGCACACCGTCCCACCACCTTTCCTATTCTCCTTGCCTTGTCCTTTGACCCTTCGCTTTTCCCTCGATGCAATGGCGGCACGCCGCAGATCCGCAGACGTTGCATTATGCACGGACATTCTATTTTCAGCTACCAGTCGACTGGGGGTATTTTTAGGGTTACCATAAATCGAGAAAAAAAAAGATTCATCGCGCGAAGATTCGGTTATTTCCGCGCTCGATGAATGAAGCAGAATTTCGGCGGAGCGTCACGCCGGATACACCAGATTTGGAAGAACCGAATTCTTAATCGAATTTGTTCAAGGCAAAATGAGATCACCGACACATCGGATTGTATTATTGTCAGCTCGTAATTTCCGACGAAGTCGCATCCGCGAGGAATCGAAAACCTGTTCGCTAAACAGAGAATGCTACGATACTTCCGTTCCGTAAAAATCTCATCCAGAGGTTTAATGGATCCAATCATCGCAAACGTCAAAAACTTTTGGAAGCTGCTCCTCGTAAACGTGCGAATTGAAGAACGCGTTAGGAGGAGATAAAACCAGATGAAAACAGGATATTATTATCGTTCGCGACGGATGGGACTTAGAATTTGCGAGATTCACGGCGCACAAAAGTTACACTCTTGGCTTGGCTGGACTTTGGGTGACGTAATCGTTGCAAATTTACAGCGAACGATATCCTCCTCGTCCTCTGAAGAGTGACTCGCTGCGGTTGTCAAGCTAATAAATTCCGGATATCCGTGTACACGCGCGTGCGCGCGTGCACGGCGGTGGCGCACAATATGAACCGAGAAGAGCGCATAAATCACTTTAACGCCCTTCGCCTTCAATGGCTGACGCGTCCAATTTTTACGCGCAACACGATGCGACACGCCGCGGCGATACGTCGATAATTACGGTTTTTGTCAGCACGCATCAACGACGCGCCCGGCGCGAAATGATCGAAATTTTTCAGCAGCTCGTTATCGCGAACGGCTAAACAATGCCGCGTTTATTAAACTGTTCCCGCGATATGAAACATTGATGCTGCCCATTGTGTCGACGAGAGGCGGGCTGAAACGTTAATTGCGCGTGAGACCCGCGAACGTGTTGTCGTTTGCAACTGCAGTCTTTATTCCTCGCCGTTTCGAAATTCAGCCGCTTAACGGCCGAGTTTATTGCCATTACCCGTTAAGCTAATACCGTCAAGCAAAATACAATTGCGGCGATATCACTTTTTAATTTTCGTTCGCCGTATTCACCTCGCATCCATTTTTTTTTATCCATTTTCCTTTTCCGTTTCATCTTCTGTCATATTCATTTCCGGAAATAGCAACGCTAATCTTCTTGCATGTTATATCGATGTATCCTTGCCGCTGAGGCAGGCGGAGAAGGAAAAGAGAATACCGATAAGAGATAAACTGGACACGTAAATGAGACACGCTAAATTCGAACGCGCCAAATTAAAAGAATCTCAGCGGTTCGCGAGACACGCCCGCGTACATTACTTGGAAAGACGAAAGCGACCCGGTGCAATACGCTGTCCGCCAACGCGAGACGACTGGCATTTTAGAAAATCGTATAAATCGCGAATAGCAGTAGGGAGAGAAGGGGGAGCCCGGGAAAACGGCGAGTCGATTGTCAAGGTTCTTAATGGACGGAAAAGAAGCAGACAGGAGGGAGGCAGCGAGATGCTCGCCGATAGTTCGCCGATAGCCCTCTCCCTCGCGATCCCCTTTTTCCCTCCCTTTACCTCCCCGCTTGCTCGCGTTGCGCTGCATTCTGGTAGCGCACGAGCGTATAATGCACGGAAGTCCTCGAAGCCCAAAAAGGAAATAAACAAGCTCCTAACTGAAATCGGGAATGTGAAGTGGATGGTAGTTTAAAACGATTCTCTCGGCTGCTTCCCCTATCCTACCCATCCTTCTCCCCCCCCCCCCCCCCCTCTCTCTCTCTCTTTCTCTTTGTCTCTGTCTCTCTTTCTCTCTTTCTCTTTTTTTTCCGCCCGATAGTCGCATTCCGCTTTCTTCCCCCTCCCCACCTCTCTCTCTCTCTCTCTCTTTTCGGTTAGAGGCAGCATCCTTGAATGTAAACGCACATACATCACTCACCCATACGCGTTTACGTTCACGTACATACGTACCTATACGTATGTACGTCGATACCACCGTATTCGCTACTTACATGACCCACATGAGCGGTATACTGAGCGATACTCGAAAGCGAGGCGAGCTCGAGTAATGGCGGGAGTCACAAATCCGTCATTTCGAGCGAGCGACGCGTCATAAATAGCCGAATCCCCCAAAGTCTCCATATCGGGCGCATCTATATCGAGCATCGTTCCCCATCGCTCCATTTTTCTGCGACTTTTCAGCGTCTGGAATTTTTCAGCCGTCACGTTCGTCATAGCCGCGGGAGGAAATAGCGCGATGAAATTTATATTTTATGTGAATGGATACGGAATACATACGCGTTATGTTAACATGAAAAACAGTACAATCAGGTTTGTAAATTAGAGGGAAGTTAAAACTGACGGCATTGTATGTATGCGAGAGCGCGCGCATTGGTATAAAAATAAATATGCGATAAATGCTAATAAATTCGTAAAGGAGTAAGGCAAAACGTGTAAATTGATCGAAACGAACGCGCTGAATAAACGAGTCAATTGAAACACGATATTTAAAGAATATTCGAATATGCCTCGCGGAAATCCTAATATAAACCGCAAAATATCCGATGTCTAATGTATCCGATATGATTATTAATTTGTTGCAAATAAACTACCACCGTCTCTTAATCAAATCTGAATCCCAGAGTTTTTATTTAGCAGCGCATGCTGAAGTAATTTCGTCACATGTTTGTCATTGTTCTACGAGAACGTTAATTAGAATTAAAAAGAAAAATCAACGAAACAACGAAGAAGCGGACTGCGTTCCTTAATATTAAATTTACGCACTCGTTGATTCTCGCGGAACTCGATGTAAAAACATAAACTTTTCGCAGTTCTGCGTCTGCGAAACGTAAGAATCTTACGTAAATCTGCTCTCTTATTTCTTCCGCGATCCGAGGTCACCAGGTGCGTTAAACACTTGACGAATCGATACGAGATGCCCGACACGTCTCAGATATCTCACCGAGATGTCGGAAGTGTCCTCCGCGTCTCCTATCGCTTCGATTTCCGCGATGCGTATCATGCCCCCATATTTTCCGTTATATCGCGCGCTCTCGTCATCGGAAGAAACGAGCCATCGAATAGAGGAGAAAATAGCTGGCACGGTTAATTAAGCAGACTCTAGCAGAGACTAGACCTTCTCTCTGCGACTGGAAACCTATTAGCTCAACTACGAGCGATCGATCCATGTCCCGGTTAAACTAATCTATATTTACGAGAAAGATTGGACCGGCAATAGAAACCCGAGCGAAGTGCACCGGCAAGTCGAGACACCAAACCTCGGATATCCCGATCGGTCCAAGACTCCTCGTCGTGTACGAAAATATCGGATGTGCCATCAGCAAAATAGATTCCTCGTTGATCCTCTTACATAAATATGAGGAAACTAAACCATATATACACACACACACACACACACACACACACACACACACACACACACACACACATATATATATATATATATAGTGTAAACTCGGAAGCGAAGTAGCAGAAAGAACGGCGGACGCATCGGCGGGCGTCGCGAGATCGATTTCGTACGGACGTGGAAGTGCAATATCAATTAATGCGCGATATCGCGCCCTCAATCGTTCCGGAGCTGCCGGCAGAGCGCGTTAATTCGATCGCGAAAAATCGTGACGCGTGTGGCACGAGACGTAAAGGGAGGATCAAGAGCGGTCCATGGTATAAATGAAAATACGCTTATAAATTATGCACGCGCGAGTATCTATCGGTCCCGGCTATCAAGCGCGCCCCGGCAAGCGCAGTTCTCCTTTAGCGAGAGAGAGAGAGAGAGAGAGAGAGAGAGAGAGAGAGAGAGAGAGAGGAAGAGCGAGAGCGAGTCCCCGCGCATAGCACACTTCCCTCTCGTGTAATATCATTTCCGCATAAATCTTATAAAGCGCGCGGCTGACGCGAGCGACGCAGCGGCGTGACTGGCTAGCGAGTCGCGCTTAAACCGCGAAGATGAGAGGAGCGGTGATAAGGGTAGCGTAGGTGGGAGGAAGGGGTAGCGGTGGCGGGGGGGGGGTAGAGAAGAGAGAAAAAAAGAGAGAAAAAAGAGAGGAGAGAAGCCTGCAGGGAAAATGGACGCGTCATGTGCTGTAACTTACTTTGCCGCGCGCCGGTTAATCCAACTACCAAGTTCCCCATATATAAGAGAGCGCGAGCCGCCACATGCCCGCACCTTCTCCGAAGTAGTTTAAGTTGATCAATGCTAATTTCGTTTCGCTTTAAAGCGCCGCCGCCGGGGATTTACGCAATCGGGTGTACCGAATCGCGGCTACACCTTTAACCCCGCTTTAGAATCGCGGCCCGCTGGACTCCATGCTCCGATTACGGAGTTCCTTGCGATCTGGACCAAAACCGGCGAAAATTGCGCCTCGCGACGAATGAGCTTGCCGCTCGAGTGGTAATTCGCGATAATGATGAATCTCGTTGAGGAGCGGATATCCCTGCTGCTTCGCGATGATAATTTTACGAAATGCGCGTTGATGCGCGCCGCGTCTTCGGAAACGTCCCGGAATAAACGTACGAGGATTTTTCCGAAAGTTTTACGTTAATTCAACCGGTTGTGATGGACTTTCCGCGCTGCTCGCGACGCGGAATACATTTTCCGGACACGTTTCTCGTATAATTAAAGAGATAACGTAATGACCGAAGTAATTGCAAAGCGTGAAGCTTTGCATTATGAGCGTCACGTTGATAGACACATGCAAATTACGTATCAAAAAATTGGAAACTCTAACAAAAGCGAGGGATCATATCCGGTACATTCAGCCGCCACAGCTTCCCGCGAAAGAAAGCAGCGGGAATAACAAGTGTGTTTACCTTTAAAAGTTCGATGATGTTGTACCGGACGACAGCTCGCCCGTTGTTGACGAGTTTTGCAATCAGAAAGAAAATCCGTGCGGGGCAACGACGAGCTGATATTTAGATGACAAATAATTCACGCGAGATTCGCGAATCCCACAATGGTGTAATAATAATAAGTCGAACGATCGGCGATCTCTAAGCAGTCTCGCGTGTGAGAAAACATCGAATCGCTCTTGTTCCGAGTCGATACGTAACTCGCCACGTAACTCCAACTCTCGTTAAGATCTCGTTCCATTTGAACTCGCGATTCGGGAGTAATCACCCTTGAAGAACGGATTTGAAAACTGTTCGCGCGATACTTAATCCGCGCTTCTCATGCGTCCGTTTTTTATGTTCGTAATATGAAACGAAATTGGAATAAACACATGTTCCAAATTAGAACCGATCTTTAATGCCGCGATTAAATTGATTTGTATTATTATAGCGATCCGCTCTTCAAGACGCACGCTTCTATCGCATTCGTCATTGACAATTCTCAATCTAATAAACAAATCTCTCTAGCGAAAGTCGCGCTATTTTGGCCCTACAGCGGAAATGAACGGAAATGTCCTCCGAGAGATCTCCATGACGTCGCTCTACAAAAACGACATGAAATCTTGTATGAAATTCGCACGAGATTATATGCCAGCATACCGCAATGCGAGCTGGGATGTCGCACGGAGACGCGCACGGATAGAATTAAGAGACGCGATTCAGGTGGCTAATTAACGTCATATCACGGAATCTATTCCCTCCTCGATGACTCCTAGCAGAGATTTTCGCGAGGTGAAAGGTACACCGGAGAAGCGAGAAGTAGGAAAACTAGAATAAACAATAACGCGCAAACTGTTGCTATTTCCGTCGTTCTCGGCGAAAAGGAACGAAACGCCAGAGACAGCTATATCCGCGGAACGGCCACGTTTTACGATCTCTCGCCGCGGGCCAGGAATATCGCGGACACGTAAAAACACCAAGGGGTGGGAGGGAGAGGAAGAGGGAGGGAGGAGAGAATGGAGGGAATGGGACGGCGTTGCGCCCGCGGCGCAGGGTTTGCGTCCCGGTTTTGAAGAGAAAAAAGAGAGAAAGAGAGAGGGAGAGAGAGAGAGAGAGAGAGAGAGAGAGAGAGAGAGAGAGAGAGAGAGAGAAAAGAAAGGAAAGAAGAAACCCGACGGCGGATAATTGTTCGCGGATCGCTTTGAGACGCGGGCGTCGCGTCGATCCGCAGAGCTCGCGAAGAATTAATCCCGTAATTGGACCGCCCGCGCCAGCATCCCGGATGTGTCCGGATGTGGAGCTGCTGTACATCCGCGGAGCGGATCGCATCGCGAGAGAAATTGGATCGCGGAAAATTTCCGCTGCTATGACACCTCCTGCGCGGTAGTCTACGTACGCGTAATTAACGCAAGTTACGTAATTAACGGGAACGAGGGGAAGTGCCGGACGCTCCTCTGCTTCGTCGCGACGCTTGGCTTAATGCGCGACCGTGTGATGGAGGATTTGTGCGCTGGAGGATTAATAATAATGGCTAATATTATGCGATGCGCTTGTAGACGGAGTAAACTTTCCTTTTAGGGCGCTTATTTGCGCGCTCCTTTATGGAGAGGTTGAATTTTATTGTAAGGCTCTTCGAGACATGGTCAAGGTCGCGATTCATTAGTGTGTATTCTACTTTAAGCGGGCAACAGGAGAGTGAAAAACAACGGCATCGTCACTTAAATTCTCGTTACTTAAATTATGCGTACTAAAGAGATTGTATCTTTAATCTCGAATAACGGTCTTCTCAGTCTTCATAATCTCAACGAGATCTTGATAAATTTACCGCGACATTAACGAGTATATATTTATTTGAATAATCGAGTAAGGATTTAGTCACGTCGGAGAACAATCGCATAGATGAAGTAATAGTCTCCTACAACGTATGAGACAAGACAAGATCCGACATTTAAGATGAAAAGATAACAACGTTATCATTGCAGAGAGACTTTCGCATAATTTCAAACGCCTTACCGATGATTCGCAACATTCATCTCTCGCAGAGCGACGAACAACAAAGAATCGCAGCAGGTGTAGACGAGAGCGGCGGTCGCGGGCGATAAGGGACTTACCTTATCAGGATGTATTGTATCCCCGATAATCCGAACACCTAAAATCTCCCCCGGCGGCAAAACATCACGAACCGCCCTTAACCGGTTTCTTAGGAAACACGATCACCACCTTTCAGCACCATTCACGATGACCTCGAGGTCGACACCATCCCACAGGAATCACGTGCTCCACCGTAGGGAGGGAAAGAGTAGCGATCACGCAACTCAGGATGCACTTCAGGATTCTGGTCTGACCGATCTCGCGAGCTCGACAGTCATTTTCTCACCCCGTTCTGTCATAGTCACGTGACCTGTCTCGGCCGTACAGCCGCGGGATCGCGAGTTTCAACGCTCACGGAGGGGACTTTTTATCGAGGAGGATCTTGCTCGCGAGGACGCTCTTTCAGAATCGGTTCGAAGCGTTTTCGGCCCGACGTGCCTCCTGACTTGCGGTCACGTGGCGAAGGACTCGTTCGACTATCGAGCAGAGTCGGCGGGACGCGTTGCACCCTCTCGGTGATCCGTCGGGGACTGCGTTCGCCACGGCTCCCCACCAGACGCCTCGGGGGTTGGACGCCCCCGCGTCGGTTCGGCACCCCGACGCGCGACGTCGCTCCGCCTCCACGTGGAACGCCGAATCCCCACCTAGTAGACAGACGCGCCAGGGGCTTGATCCCTGCTGGACCCCAACGGCATCGTCTTAAGTCGACCGCGAGGAGGCCCGCTGTCGTCGCCGTCGTGGTAGCCGGCGAGTCGCTGAACAAGTTGAAACCACCGGGGGGTGGCTAGATCCCATAATGATAACACGATATCGGTTTTCTCTATGACGCTCTGGTACATTATTATAAGATACCGATACTTCAAACGTTCGATATTTCATTTGAGACATTATAAATATTTCGTATATAAAGATGCGTTACGAGAATTGCATCCCTCATTGGTATGAAAATTTTTTATTACATACCGAATATGTTTTAACTGTGCTAATTGTCTTATAATTGTCTTATAACTGCTTTATAACTGTCTTACAACTGTTGAGCGAAGCTCGATCGAATTTTCAGAGAACGTTCAGAGGAATGTATTCTGTTATATTTTTGAAGTGAGTGTATAAAGTAAGTAGAAAAGTTAGATTCGTAGCAAAGGACAGCTGATGTTTTTTGATATTTTAACTTCGTCTCGTTGATTTTTCGTTTTCTACGCAGGATAATTTTATAATGTTTAAGATTGCGGTAATAATAATGCCGCGAATCGAGCGGCAGAAATAACGTGGATGGAATAAATAGCGCGGGCGATCCGTCGAAATAGACATCCAGCGTGAATCGATCTATTTGGAAACTGCAATAAGTGCAATAATCCGGAAGAGACCGGCACGATCCGCAAATTGCGCGTCGTTTTGCACTGATGCGCGCACGCTTTCGTGCCGTCCGCAAAGAATTCCATCGCGTTCCTTCATGTTTATTCAGCATTTTTAATGGCGCCCACCCTCCTGTTATTCTCGCGCTTTCCTTTTATCTCGGCGGCGTTTATATTGCGGTTTCTCGCATAAATTTAATAATTAAAGGCGCGGGGGGCATCGGGAAGGCATTTAATATTGAAATAAACGCGCGGCCGCCCCGCGCGGTCAGATCGCGTAACAGGATAATGCGATAGGAAATTGAATTCATGCGCGACATTCACGGTATCAACGATTTGATTACCGACATGGCGGGCGAATAAAAATTTTACACCGGGCGAATATTTTACGGTCATACCCAATTAATTTCCGCGTGATACGTGACGCGTGAAACCTTTATGTTTACAAATGAAAATTGCACTTGTCGCGCGATACGAAGGTCTTTCATGCGCCGTATTTCCATCAAAATAAATTGCGCCACCCTTCGATGTTTCGCGCGCGGGCGCGCGCTAACGGCGCGATTCATTTGCGGTGATAAAAAAGGGCTCTTGCCTTGAAAGTGTTTCAGGACGGAGTGCAATTTCGTCGGGCGTTTTTACATCGATCCAGCGGTATTATTTCCGTGAACACGCTAATTTTGTATGTCTGAGAATCGCGCGACTGCCTCCGACTTTTGCAGGAACGGATTCCCGCGGCAAGCTCGAAGAATAAGACAACATGCGCGGCGAGCGGGTGCGTTAGATACATTTTTATAAACTCACTCTCGAATTTTTGTGTCGCTAAATAGACTTTCGGTCCCAAAGGGAATGCCTTAAAATAACAAAAGGAGTTGAAACGCCCCGTAATTTAGTTTAGCCTGTATTCCCGCGGTATTAAAACTTTGCAATCGTACTGACTTTGCGTTCCGCGCGAATTCCGTAACTGCTAAATATATTATACGTAAATCACGATTAAAGCGGTCAGCTATCGCGCGCGCTTCTTTTTATCGCGCGCGCTAATTTTCTTTTATGGATGCAGCCCTCGCGGGAATGATCGGAACGCAAAGCGGCGCGATAAGAAGTCACTCGCTCAGAAGCTCGGAAATATCACGTGATCTTGTCTTTGGCGGCTTTCACACGTTCGGCTATTATTATTCATTCCTGTCCCGGAAAAGAACGAGACAGCCGTCATTAGCGACGATTGTCATCGGGAATGGCGCGTACAATCCCGCGAGCTAATTACGATCGCAAACAAATCGCACCAAGTCGAAAACAGCCGTAAACGCACAAAAAGAGACTGCGAACGCTTATATGCGCAAAGCGCTTTTCACGCGTGAAACGTCTGCCGGTACCATTAACGAAAATTCCCGATCCGGCGCCTCGCCTCCAATTTGGGCTGAAACGCGATCGTAATCAACTTTGTCGATTGGGCAAATTCTGATGCGCACCCCTTAATATCAGGGGCTTAAATTTCATATTTCCTCCATTTAAACGCGTAATTCAATCCAAGTACCCATGCGGGGTACTGCGATTAATACCGCGATCTAGTAGCCGTGACAAGACTCGATTTCCATATTCGTCGCGTAATCTGTGACTGAAAAAAGGTTTCGTCCCCTCCCTGCATGATAAAGAGACACGTCTCGTTTCAGGACACGACGTATCATTTTACGTCGCCTGGTGCCCGCATTATACCGCATTTACAACCCGATATCAAAACTTTGTTCCCGTATTAAAAATTGCGAAAGTATAACGTGATTGTTTGGGAATTGCTCGCTGCAATGTTCTACCTTTCAGTTCTAGCGATTACAGAAGTTTCATATCTCGGTAGCGAGATATTTTTTGATGATGAGATTTTTCACGGGACACTAGCGATAATCGAAAACTCTCGGTATTTATAAGACTCAAATTAAAATATGCTCCGGACAGGCTGCTTCGTTCGCGCCTCGCATTCGAAGAAACGAGAGCGTACACCTTAATAACGCTGCGGCAATATTTTGTCAACGGAACGTGAAACAACACGGGGGGATCACCGCGATATTAATATGATAAGAGATATTTCGCGCCGTATTGATCGCGAGATATTTTCACGCCGCGTTTCCCGCAGATCCGCGGATACGAATGTTTTCCGAGGAAGCTCTCGAGGAAGCGCGCGTGTCCTTCTCCATTCTCGCCCGGGTCCGAGGAAAAAGGGAACGTCCCTCCCCCTCCACCGGTTTCCCTCCGTCCATGTCGGAGCTGGTGACATCGGTGTGTCGAGTGTTTTTATTCCATTACCCCGGCAGCGCGGCACCGTCCTCTTAACCACTTACTTAACCCACGACCTTCGGCCTTGTCTCCCCCTCGTTTGCGCTTGATGGCCTTCGAAAACTCAAATATTATCCGTCGTTCGATCCCGTTCCGAGGTGCAGATGGAGGACGGGGACGGAGGTGTCTAAGGGTCGCAGTATCCTCGAGGATCCTCGCGACTTCGTTTCTCTCTAAAGCGTACTCCCTCCTCCCCTCCCCCGCAAGCCCGCCTTAAACCTAATTCCCGCCGACGCTGACGGCGTCAATAATGTTTCTATCGGCTACCGTGATTCTCATTCAATTACTTATCGCAAGTGCCGATACACCCTCGACCCCACATTGCATGTCACACTGTGAAACCGTGCCGAATTTTTTTTTGAGGCCCGTCTTGGGATTAAGAGAGTCGCTCTGGGAGTCGGGCGAAGAGACGATTGAAAAAATTGACTTAGGGAAAGTCCCGTTAAAAGTTCAAAGTTCGTAACACTCAGCACGCACGCCTGCGACGCCGGGACCTTTTTCTACGGAAGAATCTCGAGTTCCGGTAAGCCGGCTCTTGCATGGGAATTCCTTAATCGAGAGCCGAGATTCATTATGCTTTAACGAAATCGTCGAGGTAATAATATTTTTCCTGTTTTCTTTTTTTTTTGACTAAATAATTCTTATGCAGGAAGCTCCTGGAAATTTCTACTGGCTCTTCTGGCTCTTCGTTACTAACTTTATAAATTTTGCTTTGCGAGTCTGATGTAGGAGGATCAATTATCAGCATGTCTGAAACGGAATATTTAATAATCTATGAAAATGATACGTAATGACACGTGATTATATAGCTCGATAAATTGATAAATGGAAGGAAAAACTTGTCATCTTGTGCATACTGACAGCTTCCATAATAAATCACTCTCTGTAAGAATGAAACGTTCATTTGACTGAGTGTTCGTCGGTAACGATATCACGAATCTGTCGACTGCTAACGATAGAGTCGACTCAATAATATAGATATCTACATAGCGTGTACTGCGATGCTTATCTTTTCGTTAAAACATAATCTCGTATTTCATGTTTTATCTCTGCAATCTGCAATTTCTTCCGACTGATTTGACGCTATCGACATAAGCAAGCCGGTAACATTGAATTCGCGTGTCGGCGCGAAGTTTTATCGCGCATTCGCGCATTCGCGCCAGATTTGCGCATTCGCGACACGTGGCGAGTACTGCACTATATCGCTCCGTTAATTAAAGTGATGTAACGTCCGCAATGAGATGCAAATGACCGCGCGATGTGGTTGGAGTGCAGCTATCAGCGGGTGAGGTTTTACCCAATGACTCGCACGCACGATCGAATCGCTCCCTCCTCCCCCTCTTTCTCTTTCTCACGGTTCTCTTTGTGTCAAAACGCGTGCGCCCCGGTCGAAAGGAGCAAACAGTCAAATTTTAAAAGTTTGCCGCTGTATTTCGTTTGTGTATATTGAGAATAACGGAAAGCATCTTGTTCCAGCACAATCATCTTCTCTCTTCTACATTTGCGCGTTCAGAGATCTCGACGGTATCTGCGAGGTATATCGAGAAACTTTCTCGGCAATACTACGGACCACAATTGGATAATTCTAACCCTCTGAATTTCTCGTCGTGTCGTTCTTTATTTCGGTCGATTAATATTTACAGGCGAGCGTTTCGATTCGATGAGGCCGTTCGTGATTCGATGGTTTTAATCGTTGCTTGGGCGAACATATTCCTGGGGCGATCCGAGTGAAATGACCGCAGTCGCGAAACCGAAATCGCACGCGCGCGCACGATAAGTTAGTTACAGATGTTAGTTAGCCGTGACATACCGCGTTCCTAATGCTTACAATTATGAGCTCGATGCCACTTTCAGAAACGACGCCGAAGTTACGGATCGCTCGCAACCACTCGCTTTGCTCCGGAATTATTCAAATAACAGTTTAAGCCTTGTATGTCGAATCGAATGCATTCGCAGGTAGCCTCGGTAGTTCCGTATGCTCGATGTATTCGTCGCAATTAGCTGCCGCGCGTGTTGTTCTCCCTTTGTTTATTTATTTCCTCGTTCGTTTCTGCATTTCATCTCAATTGGCGGACACATCGCTAAGCTCGAATTTACTTATCGATTTACGTATCGATTCGCCGTACGAATGATCACGCCGAGAATAACGAGCAGTGGAATCAATGATGAATCTGCTTCTTGATCAGCGAGCGCATGGTCGATCGATTCGACCGAGATATCGACTGAGATATCGTTCTCGATAGAGTCGGTGTCTTGGATCTTCGGAGAATGAGAAACGATCGAAGTGATTCGGTCGCTTTCTGACCGAATCGTTATTCATTATAGATCATCGATGGTTTTTTGAACCGGTTTTCCGTCATTGAGTGGTTTCCCGCGCGGCGATCGGCGCGCAATTTCGTTCGGAGCGGCATCGGGCGTCGCGCTACTTCCAGCCAAACGAACCTTTCAAAATCACTTTCCGATATTCCGCTGCTCCCCCAGCACGACGAAACGCATGCGTAACGATGCCGATCGTCGTGGGATACACGGAGTGAGACGAGCCTGCGGCCGTAAATAAAAGGACGATCGGCCGAGATAGAGAGCAGCCAGCCAGTCAGCCAGCCGACACGGTGGTACTGATATTCTCCCGCGAGATATCGAATGCTCTCCGAACATGCAGAAAGGAGAGAGAGAGAGAGAGAGAGAGAGAGAGAGAGAGAGAGAGAGGAGGGAGCAGTGGAATGAAATCCGGGAAAGATTTCGAGAGTTCTGCCATAGGCCTGCTATCAGGCAAAACGAAAAAAAAAAAAAAGGAGAAAAAGGAGAAGAAGAAAGGAAAGAGAAAAGAAAAAGAAAAATGAGTATTTTTCGCCGGAAGTACGTAAGCGGGTATTTCCGGCGAGCGACATCGCCGCGGAGAGGATACGCTCGCGAGGATTCTCGTTCTCAGGTAATCGCGCGTATCGCTTTCCGTGAGCGACACGTCAGAGGATTTCGAGCGGCTGTCGATCCGCCGTGTCGTCACCTCGAAATTTCGAGCGCGAGTATCGATTTGGGCAGGGTTGAGGGAGGAAGGGAGGGTGCGAGGCCCATCAGGCTTCCGGCCGGCGGCGCGCCGGTATACTTTTGATGCATACGCCTGCGGTCGTGTTTATGTTAATGTAATTTTGTGTGGCGGTGACGGTGCTGAAATAACGACTGAGCCCCGACAGATAAATCGTTTCTGCATACGCATGTGATATGCATGTTGCCGGCGCGCCGTTGCGTAACAGCGCCGGAACAATTTCGCCCGCGCCGCAATTGAATCGCGGCCGCCCAGTTCCGAGACGATCCAGAAGGCGCGCCGCGCGCATGGAAACTGCATCCATCTCGCGCTTTCCGTCGATTATTATTACAATGGACCGATACAAGTACCGCCTGTTATTATTTCCTCAATGCTCGGTCGTTACGATCGAAACGTACCGCTCGAACTCGAATAGCCATGGTGATCGAGTAGCTATGTGTAGCTATGTGAAATGCTATGAAATATAGATGACACGTGAGATACAAAAGGATACGGGTTCGTTATTCATGTACGATTTCATATGTAAAATATAAAGGACACGAGATACCGTCTATTTTCTTAGATTCGGACTAAAACAGCCTCTCCTGAGTTTTTGATCGTGGAACGATCAATGGGATGGAGTCCTGCTCTTGCAATGATCAACGCCGCTACTGAATTCCAGATCTGTCTCGCGGACGAATAATTAACAAGTGTTCGCGATCAGCGCGATGCAGCGCTTCAAGTCAGCGCTTCAACATCACTCAAGCGGCCAAGTTCGTTAAACCGCTGCATTCGCGACCTGAACGATACTGTTTGAACGACCGATATAAATACGTCTGCAAGAGCCGAGTCAACAATCGGGCTCGACCATGCGCACGCAGCGCGCTGGTATTTCCACGGCATTAGTATCATTAGTCTGTATTGCGGTTGCTGGCTTGTTAAGCTTAGCCGGCGAAAAGCAATCGATGAGCGGTTTGCCCGCAGCGGCCGTTACTTACCACCGCTTACGCGGGAAGAGCAAAGCCGAACGCTCTGACGATGGAAACGTCCGCGAAACGAGTTTCAGGAAACGGCGGTAAAGGGTCTCGTGGCTGCGGAGCGTTGCAGCAGGAAGCACTCGATCGAGTGCGCGATGAAACACGCCGAAGATTGTTTTACCCGCGGAAGGATCATGGCGTTTTATGGATGAAATCGCGCGTACTGACGATCGTGGAACGCGAGATGTTAATCCTGGTCGCGCTTCTCTTAGCGATACGCGCCGCCGCAATTTACGAGGCCGCATACGGAATAACGGGAATGATGCGATACACCGGGGAGATTCGCGCTTTCGCCGGGAACCGATGAAAAACCGTGCTTTTGGAAACGGCTGGAGTAGCGGCCAAGCTTATGGGCAAAACCTGCGCCGGTTTTGTTCCTCGCGGCGTAAACCAATTTTACCGTAAGCAAACACACACATGCGCGCGCGCGCGCTCTCCGAAATTGAATCGTGCCGCTTTCTAAAGCCGACGAGACGGAATGTGTTTTGCTGCCGATTTCCTTGGCTCGCCGCATCTTGCGGCTCGCAGGCCGCGCGACGGAGGCTGCTCGTAGATCTGCGTGTCGCGGTGAACGCAAAAAAGTAGACAAGCATCTGTGATCGATTTAAAGGCTCGAGAAGGAAAAAAAGAAAGAAAAATTCCAGTCTAACGCGCGACGAGTCGGATATCGCGATTCGATCATCGCGCTTTCGTCGGCAGGGACGACTCTAAAATCTAGAGACATGAGTATCCCGCGAGACCTTAAATGCAACGTAATGTCTCTTGTGTTATGCCGAGCTGCAGCCTTGGATAAGCCTCCATGATAATCCGGATAATAACTTTCGAATAAACCGACGAGGATACATCCGCGGAATGCCGCCGGAAGCGCGTTGCGGCGGCTTAAAGGCGAGTCATCGGCATTTGTTTTTTTATCCTCTTGTTTCCAAACCGCGCGGTTTGGAAACAGGATCGTACTGATTGGCAGTGGTCACCCAGGTTTTCCCAGGTCAGCGTGGAAAGTTGAACCGGCTAATGGAAATGTGTTCCTCTCGCCGGACAAACATCGAGTCGCATGACGCATCGTCTGTCCGCCACCCTTCCACGTGTCCCCATCGCGCCGGAAGTGCATCCCGCTCGTTTTCCACCCCTCGACCGCGGCTATTCTCCGCGCGACCTTCCCGGCGGGTCCCCCTCGTCCTCCTTTCATTAGCGCGTACATGTGTGTGTCTGATATCGGGGTAATTCCGTCACCAACCCCTTGACGCACGTCAGAAAGAATTCGCGCCGCGACGTTTCGCTCTTCTCTCCCCCTTTCCATCCCTCCGTCCTCCTGGCGTTCTTGCGCCTTCGCCCCCTCCATTTCTCCATCCCCCTCGTCGTTACGTTTCCTTCGCGGGTCGTCCCTTTTTTCATCAGCTCGCGTATGCTTAAGTCTCGCATCAACAGCATTCGACCTCATGTATATATGCATTTCGATTACGGCGGGAATATTCGCCGTGCGAGGGACGCGGGGCAGCTGCGGAGTGCACGGAGAGAAAAGAAGAATATAGTATACCCAGCTATCTACCTGCAAAAAAGTCCGCAGCGGAGAGACATGCGCCCGCTGCAATTTGCCCGGGCGATTAGATACTGCCGCCGAGAGGAAACGCCATCCGTTCTTCCGTTTCCGTCGTCCTCTTCCGATTAATCGGCGAGTTGGGGCGAGCATAGGTCGGAGAAGCGACCCTCGGAGATTCGATCATCACGCGACGCGGCAGAATAATAAAATCGTCCCGGGATCAGATTAACAGATCCCGACGAAGGAGGTTTGAAACAACGAGATGGGCGAACTCGCGACAGTCTTTGTTCAACTTGCACATCCCTTCACGGCTGCCCTTTATTTATGGTCATGGAATGTAAATGCGTCGCCGGGCAACGAGATGCTGCAACTCTCGAAAAGTTTGTTGAAGAAACACGCTTGCGTGCGTATTTGCATAGTTAACTTGTAGGAAGAATCTTTTTCTTCGTGTTCATAATCCCGGAATGCAAATAAATAATCGACGATGACATCGACGACAGAATGTCGTATATGGAATAAATAAATATGACAAATCGAACTGAATCGAGTATCAATATTTTTATTTTTTCTTTGTACAGATTTTCAGATACAACAGGCAAGAATTTATTTCCGAGACAGTTTAAACTATATATTCGTAAAGATGATATTTTATTTGCGACTTTGACGAAAATTCTAAAATTCTGTACGATTACTTACACGCTTGTTCGAGTTTCTGCCGTCTATCGAGCTTATCGAGTCTATCGAGCCTATCAAGAGATCGGAAGCGTAAACCGGGGTCCGGTGGGAACGTTACAATATTATGCAGCATCTTTGAGCTGGCATTAGCAATCGGAATAGGAAAAGATATGAACCGGAAGATAAATGTATGCAACAAGCGGCAACATCAATCGTGAGAACAAAGGCGGGCTATCTTCTGACTCGGGCGGATTAAGTAGCTCGGAGAGCGCCAAATATGGTATCGCATTAGTGGAGTCATCTATACACTTATGACACTTATAATGACACAACGCGGTTTGTTTTGTTTTTGACGCGCGATTAGCAACAACAGCCTACGATAGCGTATAAAAGGCGAATAGAACATCGCTCGCAATCACTCGCTCTCTCAGTGAGCACAGTTCAGTCGCAGTTTAGGTTTAGTATTAGAAAACGGACGTTTGATATTGCTTGTATCGTGGATCTTAATTGAAGCGGGCCGATGCCCGACTGTGTACCCATCTTGTACACGGCAACATAAAATACAAATTAAATTAATTAATACAAATTAAACGAAAGCTGAACTTGAAGGTATCTTTATTATCCATGTTCGAATATCCAATAGTGTAGTGTAAAGTTGGCTGAATCCAACCGACGAGTACACGAGCTAATCGACCGGCGAGTATACCAACACTTGTCTTTCAACTTGTCTTCTACTTTGAAGTTACGATATCTTTGTCGGTATCGCGTTTCCCTTAAAAACTACACAAAGTTTAGCATAATCCGCTTATCATAATCTTATCACTTGATAATAAGTACCTAAAGTACTCAAGTTCGAGAAGAAAAGATTCAACGATGTGTACGATCTCGTTTCGACCACCAGTGGTGATAGATTTCATACGTACTCGATATCCGCTAAAATATCGTCGAACTAACGTACATACCTGGCATCTACATCATCGACGGTCAATTTAGAATGACAGAGAGCAGGCCATTAAAGCACTCTACCGTGCAAATGCGTCTCGCTGTGAAATTTGCGTGCAACTAGATCTCGTTTCAATCGTGCTTCCTTAAATACTCGAGAAAGAAGAAACGAATTGATTTAAAAGCATTGTTCATGAGACAATAGTAACAACGTTACGAAAACAAAATATATATATATATATATATATATATGCATATATAAAGTGATTATGATAAAATAATTTTCCATATTAAATCCCGTCTTTTTCTCTTCTGTGATAAGTTTTCAAGAAATATCACGATTATACATGTTCCTTGTTTCCAAAAAATTCCATTTGGATTAATAAACGATGAAGAAATTTCGAAAAGCAATGACTCAAACAGTATTTCGCAGACGTTCCGCTGGACATCCACTTGTTCCAAAAATTGATTCGAATCGGACATAAATGACGCAGAAAAGCGTGGCGATTAAGCTTTATCGAGTCTTGCACGAGCAATTTTCGGGACGGCGTGTACAGATGCGTCCACGATAAAGGGGTGTCGAGCGACGACGATGAATGTCATGCATACGTTACGTCTGTCCCCCGGAGCATATTGCGACCGAAACGTTCCATTAATTGCGTTCGAGCGCGCTTCCAATCTCGCTTGCGAGGATTATTAAACGAAATTATCTTACGTCGGTTGTTGGAGCATTCGCAGTCGTCCCTTGCCGATGCCGGGCACAAAATGCGATCGCGCGAATGATCGGATGCATGATAGCGATTATTCGATGAAGGAGCTATTTTTTAAAATTCTTTTTATACCGATGCGAAACAATAGGAAAAGCTGTACGAAAGAGAGTTAATCTATAATATGCGAGCCTTTTCTCCAAAAAGCAGATATGTGATGAGACGAATAAGAGAGACGCGAAATGTATAAAATAATAATACTATGTATGCATACTTCATTAAGCTAGAAAATTAATTAAGCGATGTGTCTTGATTGCTTCTGTCTTCCTGAAACCGAGCTCTCTGAACGTTCACTCTTGGAAATCACGAGCGCAAATGCGAGACACGCGCGTAACCAGTGTCGTTAAACACGCAATTATCGTCGCAATCTTTTTTCCAATTCTCGATCCATCTGGCCGGACTGTAGCCAATCTCCATTACGATATTGCGTCCTGACACGTATCCACGCGAAACACGTCAAAATAATACAAAACGTCGCATTTCCGGTCGTGCATACTCGTCTGTTGCCCGCGACAACAGAATTTCCAGGCCACAAGCGTGTTCCTCTCACACCGACGACGTTGCAGCTGCCAATACGGATTAATACCTCAACACGTCGTAAAACGTAAGAGAAAAAACTTCCGGGAATCAAGCAGGGGCATGATTAATTCCCTGTAAATGCCATAACTTTCACGCGACTTTGACGTCGCCACCGAGTTCCTGGGCGCGATTCGGGACTCCCGCAGCGTCGGGGACGCAAATCGCGCGGAAAAGGAAGAAGCTGCGCGACGCAAAGGCGTGAAAACGGTACGAAGCAACGGGGGTCGCGCATTTCCGCCGCTGTCGGCGCCACGACATCGGTATTTCGGCGGGGGATGCGCGCACCACCGATGTGCGCCCGTAAAGTCGGCAACACGTAGCGGTGGGTCGATGGCCGGGGATGCGCGCGGATCCCGCGCCCCCTCGTGTGTTGCGTATATGTGTGAACCAATATTGGCTGCCAAGTGAGGGATGCGGCGCACGCTGCACACTCGAACCCCCTCGCCGGTCCGAGAACGAGAAGGGAGGGAGGCAGTCTTTCCATTTCGCGGGGTGGTTCGCCCCGCAGTGCTCTCGCGTTGTCCGATGATAATGCGCGTACCTGCGATTCTTAGGAGAACGTTTCTCGTTGGCCGACGTGGCATTGTCTCCGCTTATCTCGCGAAATCGAAATTGATTCTTTCAACGAAATATCACTTTGCAGGAGATATTGACACGCTGTTTTCTATGCTCCGCCATAGTTCATCCATGCACTCGGGTGTCCGAGAAGCGATAGACGTTCGCCACGCGAGGAAGCTAATTGGAGTTCCGTTACGAAAAACGGCAGTTTGATAAAAGTGCACACTTTGATCACTTTGGACTTCGGCTCGGAATGTCGGTCTTTGTAACAAATGTTAGGCACATGGCGATTCGCCCGAGAAATGTCAACGTGGTAAGGCATTGTTTCACCACGAACAAAGCACAGCGACCTTTCTCCCTGGGCATCGGCTTCCATGACTTTTATCGTTATTACGAGACCTTGTACGAGACTGAACTTCAACGACATGAAAAGACGAACAGTGTCTCAGTCTCTTGAAATATACGACGACATCGGCCATGTCGACGAGGATGATTCCTCCGAACGCGCAATTGTTTCTTGACCTCCTTCTAACATTCGTTTTTCCTCTTTCTGTCTTTCTCGCCTTTTTTTTCGCTCGCTCTTTCGTTCATTTAGTTCCGCTGCGATCGTTTAATCAATGCAATTTTGTGGCTTCGATTCGTCATTCGGTTTCCTTACGTTAATTTTCATGCGAGCAGGTTAACGCAGGTTTGCCACTTTCGCTTCCAATTTAAATTGCAATTCCGCGCGGCCATATATCTGCCGCTTTTTGTTAAAAATCGACGTTGATACGAGAGCGGCAGGCAACTCGGGCACTGCATCGTACAAGTTTCACGGCGCGATGAAGATTCCCCCACAGGGGTCCTTCTAGCCGCCTTGGGTATAGTATCATTTATCTGACTGCCAGTCCGCAAATTTATAGCGCATGCTCTACAAACAAGCACGTTATCTCGATACAAAGTGCTTACAACGTATCATTAATCCTTTACAGAAAAGTTATCGTCAACGTGACGCGCGAATCTGATCGAGCCGTTCGTTTTGCTTTAACGTCCGCGGTTTCGTCGGAGAATCTTGTCGTTCAGCTTGTCAGAATTACGTTTATCAGAATTCAAACTTGCTCATACGTTAATGACGATGCTAGCATATCCGCGAATCGTTCAATACGGATACCTTGCGCTGTCATCGGAACGTTTACCGACGAGGATCCTTGGATATCTTGGAGCTCATCGAAATCCGCGGATGAATAATTAAAGCTGCCGTTTGGCAGCTCAACTAACGAGTCGATTTCACATTCAACGCGACGTCCCGTGGAACTCGCTGCGAGCGAAACAACGTACAAGAAAAATCGGGCGCACGCTTCGCCCACATATATTCAGCAGGAGGCGTCCTTTAACGTCTAACTGCTCGTTCAATTTCGTCGTTCGCGCATCCTTCAAAAAGTTCGCCCCATAAAAAGGGCAGTTCGCGGGGGCGCCGGGGCACCAAAGACGCCCCGGCAAGATCTCCGGATCCCCTAAGGACCTCTCGCTCACATCGAGCGTCCCCGCCCTCCCTTTTCTCTGCGTCATTCCCGGAAAGAGGACACGCTGAGATCCTTTGCCGTGCATCCTAACGCGCGAGCAGTATCTCCCGTGCGATAGTCGTCGATTCCAGCTTTGATATAACACCCGCCGCCTTTGTACGTAACACGGGAAGGGGAGGGGGAGAGAGAATCAGCTTCCCCGTGCGAGCGGGATGATTTAGGCGCTACCCTGGAAAGAGGGTCCGCCCGGGCTGGAATGGCGACGGGAGCGAGGGGATCGGCGCGACTCGCGAATATCAAATTGAAAAGTCGAATTTGAGGGGACGTCGGAGGACCGGCGACCCCGAGGAGGGAGGGGGAGGGAAGTGGGGTGGACCGGGTCAGAGGAAAGGGGCACGATGACGACGACATCGAGGAAGGATCGAACTTTGGCAATCTCAGTAACTCAAGCCTCGCGCCGTTTCTTCAAACTCTCCGAGGGTAGTAACAAGCGGGGCACCCTTCCGGCTAAGGATACCACCGGGGGTGATTACTTCCGGGCACGCGGATAGGTTGAACTCCATCTGCCTGTGAATCCTTTGCCCCCGCGGGAATATCGATTATTACTCGATGGAGCGTTTCGCCTCGGATGTTGTCAAGCTTGCGAAGGTCAATCGATCGTGCTGATATTTATGCTGATACAGTTCGGATGTAGCGGCGATTGTTGTAACAAGTATTTCTTGGAATTAACTCCCAGGATTAATCGACGCCTTCAACGGCTCCTTTACTAATACGAAGCATGATTTAGACGTATTAATGATTCCTGACGGATTAATAAGAGAAATGACACGTTGCAGAGATTATTGGCGAGATGATCGTGACGAGCGCGGTATGTGCGTGAAGCATGATGAAATCAAGGCTGGAGTTTCAAACTGTGACGACGGCTCAGCTACGAAAAATTCGATCCCGCGGCTGGAACGACCTGAAATCGAGTCCGCACGGGTACGAGCGTGCCGAGCGCGCGGAACGATATTAAAATCGATGTCGGCAACAGATGTGCGAGGATAGCTTTACGGCGTCGGAGCCAATAACGAAAATCATTAAATTAACTTTAACCGCTGGCCGCGCCGAGTATTAACGGCGTGCTAATTTTATTATTTAGCGTTTACATAAAAATCGCAAACGAGCCCCTCTTCTATTCTTCGGACCTTGTATTTCGGACAAATTTCGTCGATCTCGTTTAATTGGCTTTTTCATCGATTATCGCTCCCTGATTGAATACTTCCTGCTGATCCACCTTCCTCTTATTTTATATCTGTCTCTAATCGGAAAGTCTGGAAAAAATTTGGGAATTTAATTACATCGGGGATCGAGAATTGTCAGCGACTATCGATTCGCTCGCAATTAAGTGAAAGTGTGATCTAATTAACGGCAGGCACATTAAATTTGCTTCGGCAAGCGGAACTTGTCGCGGCTCTAATAATAAAACGCGTCTTCACTGGAGACGAGCCTCTCTCTCTCTCTCTTCTCCATCAGCGCTCCGGTATGTTGCAAGTTGGATTAAAACTTGAAAAGTTTCCGGAACGGCGCGACGTGACGCCACCAGAAATCAGTACACGCATACTCGACGCCGAAAGCGACAGCACTTCCGTGATGCCGCGCCAACGTGAACAGTTGAACGCGAAACGAATACTTCCGGAATAATTAACAACGATATGACGTGTGTTTCGCGTGCCCGAAACATTATATGTATGAGATTGCGGAAATTTTTTTCTTCGATCATCGTCGTATTTGCTTCCTACGTATAATAGATGACACGTTTCGCTGATTTTTGATAATGTGAAGAGTTTTGTTTGAAATTATAATTATCGCGTGCTGTTGATTTTCTTATTTCATTGCTAATTTATTTAATATCCTACGAAAGTCATCTTCTTTATCCCGATAGAAGAGTTTCAGTACAACTTTCGTTGCTTTATAACTTTTCTTTTTATATAATTACATTGTAATAATTCTACAAAGAATTAAATTGATCAAAGAATTTTGGATATAACGTAATATAGGACTTGTTAACTTTCCTCTTAATCGCTTCCTATAAAATATCAAGAGCACTTGACTGTTGCCAGTATGGCAATCTAATTAATAAAGCAGATTGATGTTTCACGATCGAACATGCTTTCTCGATCAAGGCATCGCGCAGATCGAATATTTCCAACAATCGAACGGACACTCATTTTCATCACTTAGTAAAAAGAAGTCATACAGCACAATTGACATTTTTGTCTTGTCAACGATTGTCCAACTTGAGTGTAACTTTCCACGCGGTCTGTTAACAGCAAAAGAAACTCTCTCGATCGCTACTCGCGCGTGCACTCGCGCTGGTTCCCTTTTTCCAGCAAACCGTTGCGACTAGCATGAACACCCCGCGAAGAGCGGAGGAATGCGAGGGTAGGGCACAGCTACCGTAGCTTTATCGGACATGCCCCGGATCTAGATTCGGGTGATAGAGCGCCGCAGAATCAATGTTGCCAGGAATAGGGATTCCAGGCACCGAGACCCTTGCGAGAGACCAGGGGAAGAGTGGGCCCAAGCTGCGGGGGTATGGTGGAAAACACGGGAGCGTAAACACTGACTTAAATCACCGTGCACGCCTCGGGGGAGGATCGACGCGCGGTGTGTGTGTCGAGGGATACCAAACCGCCCCTGCCACGCTCCCTCCCTCCCGCCGTACCGTCGAACGTGGTGGAATGATGAGGTGTCGTGCCCGGATAGAGAGAGAGGGCTTTTCCGGACCGCTATCCTATCTGATTCCGTAATCCATTCCGGATACCTACGGCGCCCTCCTTACTTCCTTCGGCATGCTGCAGTCTTCCGCCAGCCTCTTGCCAGCTTTCTCTCTCTCTCTCTCTCTCTCTCTCTCTCTCTCTCTCTCTCTCTCTCTCTGTTGCTTGCTCCCGTTCCTCGCTGCTTCTTCATTGCTTCCTTCTTTCTCTTCTCGTTCTTCTTCCTCCCATTCTTCCTCCTTGTCGGCATCCTATCGCGAAGACACGAGACGAGAGCGACGAGAAGAGGCGACGACAGCGTGGGACATCAGTCTCTTGTGTCTTCGCCACGTCCGGCCCCAGCAGATTCCCCGAAGAAATTCCTCGGCTCGATTCGCTCGCGCACTCGCACGTCCAATACAAATACTATCCCTTCCCTCCGGGGAGAATCGCGCGTCGGTAACGTGGAATCTGCGAAATTCAAATATTTCGCTAAGAGAAAAAGAGAGGAGACGAGGGTGCGGTAGATAACGGGCGGAAGATCGGAGCAAGAGAGAAAGAGTCATTTATTCCGCGCTTTCGGATGAGAATCTGCCTCAAGCATCTAAAGCAGGTAGTTGCAAACGGTTACAGCAGTACTGATGCGAAGAAGGAGGGCTCAGCAATGCGTAAATTCAAAAGATTTCAAACACGGCGGGAATGTAAAGTAGTTTATTCCGTGCGCAAAACTATTTTTTGCTTCGAGCACGAGAATTAGATTTAGAAGATGAAATAACCGTGATCTCTCGAATAATGCAGCGTAATCCTCTCGAGGATCCCGACCGCGCACGCATCGTGGATATTAAAAGGCAGATTATTAACCAGAATGTGCGGCGGACAGTAATAAAAGAGCATTCGAAAAATTTCCTCTTCTACGACATTGTGAAGCTATCTGAAAACGTTCTAATATCGCCCATGAGTCGTGCTGCGTCGCCAAGAGAATGACGTTAGAATGACGCGAGATTTGAACTCATCTATTTTGTTAGTTGCGTACATATATATGTGTGTGTGTATGAAAGTGTATGCATGAAAGTATACGCACACACAAGTGTATATGCACGCAGGAATATAAACAAACTCGTAATAATGAGGCACGGAAAGATTGTTGGTGATGATCCGCAAAGCGGAGTTTCGAGAAAATTGCAGTTAGCATCCTAACTGTGATAAATCATCGGCAATTGGTGTAATAATAGCCGATCTATATTCAACTCTAAAAAACAATGGGTTAATCCTAAGGTTCTTAGGATAATTACTGCTCCCTAGTACGTCACAAATGACACAGTCCATCGTCGTCTTAAGATACCAATCATCAAAGAAACTATTAAGAAATTCTATCAAAAATATCGAAACAGACTAGAAAAGCATTCAAACAACCTCGCAGCCAACCTTATGAAAGCAAAAGAAATAATGAGAAGACTCAAGAGAAAGAAACTTACAGATCTACTAAATTAATATTCCATAATGTTCTCCAAACACCTCTGAATAGCATACTCGCAAGATCGCGAATACACTTATGTGCATTATTCAACGATATGATTCTGGTTATATATCTTCTCTGATATAATTATTTGGACAAATATATTGCTGAATGTTGTATGCAATAGCAATAGTAATTGCAACAAATATTGACAAAAAAAACATTGCGCATGACAGTCCGCGCTAATACATAATTTCCGATATCGGAGTGCATAGCTCGATAAAAATGGCAAATATGTATATATAGATATATATATATTTTTTCCTTATATTTCATTTAGTAGTCAAATGTAACAACTTGATATTAATTTATTATAATGAATAATAATTATAAAAACAGATAATCGACAATCTGATCTAATTTAATTGCTTAAAAATTCTAATCTATGTATAATATAATACAATTCAAGCGGAATTATATTGTTTTCAAATATGAAATATTTTACAATAGATTTACGAAGCAAATATAAGAATTGGAATAAGAATTTAATCACTTTACAATACGGCGAATCATAAGAACATTTTTCGATCTATAAATGTTGCGAGTCATCCGTTCCTCGCACATCCACTTTGGTGCACGTCTTGAGTACAAGTGAGCATAGAAATAAATGTGCTTCCATCTATCGGCGAGAATCGATCTTATAGCCGAATGTGGTCAGTCATTTACTCCTCACGCTCAATGCGTACTCGAGCACGAATAAATATAGAAATGCATATATTGCCGCATGAAGTCGGCGTCATTTATAACGTCATTTATAATTTCTGTCTGCTATGAGACTAGAAAATCAATGCTCATTACTGTAAGAATATCAAATGAATATTGATCCTAAAATATAATATTTGCATCATATTAATGAAGCAGCATCCTTTTGATATATATATATATTTTTTAATATAAAAATTTTTATTTTCATATTACGATACGAATACTATCTAAAATTTACAGGATTTGTTTTAGACAAAGATTAATGAACTCGTCATTAACAATTAGAAAATTTCGAAATAGCAATCGACTATATATTACAACGGAACTATGGACAACAAAGAAATTCATATATATATATATATATATGTTTTCGCATATTTAGGGATGTAGAAATCAGGAAATTATTGATGCTTGCGCAGTTAAAAATGCAACGAATTGCAAAAAGATGCAAACAAATAACAACAGTATAAACGAGATAATATCTCTTCGGCCGCATGCGAAGATAACTAATAAAAATCCGGTGAACCGAGTTGGATGTTTCGTGATGCGCATCGTTAATCGATCATCTAGTCATCTCTGCGATTAAATTCTAAATATATTTCGCGCGGCGAGATTACTTAAGCGTTTCGCGATCCAATTCGCCTCGGGCATGGCTATAAAGGTAATTTTGTATAAACACAGTAAATCGATCTGCAGTGCGACTATAAAAAATAATAGCGACGATGAAAGATAATGCGCACGATACGAAAGGAATGCCAAGCATTCTATAATCCAGCGCCCCATTGGAATTATATTCGGTCGCCTTAACTAACATCGCCGGTCGATAAGAGAATAAATTTAATGCAGGCGTTACAAGGCGGTATGAAATGGGAAAGAAAAATTGGATAAACCGAAAGGAATGATCATGACAATTCTTTCTGATTTTAATTTCTGAAAGTGATCGAAGGCGAATTATGCGAGATTCTTCATTAGCCGTGTTTGATTCGAGTGACAATGAGATAAAATCACGACGACAGCGATGGCAGGCGAAAGAGAATAGATATTGGAATATTAATTGATAAATACCTTACCGCGATAACGTGAAAATTCCGTTGCCGACCTCGTCGCGAAATAAATCGTTGCAATTTGCAAGACGTCAGTACCGTGACGCAAAATTGCTTTTCTCACCTCTTCGCTTGACGGCGCGGTAAAAGTTAAGTGTCTCATCGGCTTAGTCGCCCGGATATATGCATTCGCCCGTCGTCCGTGCATCTTGCGGAACTTTCACGAAGATCAAAGCACGCGGGAGGCAGGATGGGGTGCGGCAAACGCCGGAGCTGCACTGCGCGCGAAGGATACTTGGAACGAACTTCCGGATGTGGAGATATTCGGTCCTTTCCTGGCTGCCTGGCTGGCTGGCTGGCCGGCCGACCGGGTGAACTTTCAGAAATCACGCGGAACACGCGGGAGTTCTCGGCTCGCTTTTTTTTCTCCGCCACGTTCTAATGGCCTCGTCGAAAGAATTCCAATGATAGCCGGGGAGTTTGCAAATGGTTGCAGTCAATTTCAGATAAAATTCTTTCACGCAACGAATCGCGCGGCCCGTCTAGAACGTGCTTCTAGCCAGCCAGCCCCCTTCGCAGGGGGAAAAGAAAAGGAAGCTCTCAAGTACTTTCAAAAACAACGGCTAATTTGCATCTGAAATTCTCTGCAGAAGTTTAACGTGCATCTGGCTGTTTGCACCAATTGACAAAAATTATGGTATTCTCTCTTTATGGTACCTCTCTCTCTCTTTCTCTCTCTCTTTCTCTCTCTCTCTCTCTCTCTCTCTCTCTCTCTCTCTCTCTCTCTCTCTCTGTCTCTGTCTCTCTGACGCATCTTAGCGCGCACAGCGAATCCATAGAAAGTTATCACTGATCGACTTGAAATAACAAAAGTTTTACGATCAAGTTGCAGACGGCGATATCCAAAATTAAAAAAAAAAAAGATAAAACCACTATTTTTTTACGCCACAAAACTATGGGAAACTTCCCAATCGGAGGCAAAAGATATTACAAAACGAGGAGTCTGCTGAAAAAAAAGGAGAGAAAATATAAAAGCTTCAAAGAGCATAACGTGCGATGGAATTGTCCAACTTCCCAGCGCAAACAAAAATATCACGACAAACGGCGGTCCGGAACGCTTCAGGACACGGGGTGCATTCCAGATAACTATGCACGCGAAAAGCGCAAACGTGCGAAACACTCGCGGGGAACAATAGCGAGGTTGAAAAGGGCGCGGCGGCGCGGGACGGGAACAAAAAGCCGAGGTAACATTTTGCCGAGTACCGAGTACCGAAGCGCGTTGTTCGACGTTGCCGAAGATTACAGCCGCATAGCAACTGCATTCAGCTGCAAGTGCATCGTGGATGTCGCACGGTTAACGGCGTATTCCGCGATGCGAGGGAGCTCGCGAAACGCGATAATTCGCACTGGACGATCCGTTGGACGGACAGAAAGAAACATCATCCCCCTATGAGAGGGGAGCGGGAGAAGAGGAGAGAGAAGGAGAAATTCGGGGGAATAACGGGCGGAGGTTGCGAAGAAGGAAATCGAGGTTGTGACTGAGAAAAATTAGCTGCAAAATGTGGAGTCAGGAGTGGAAGATGGCGGAGGGGATCGTGAAACAGAGAAGTAAAAGGGACGAAAGAGATGAAAAAGGAGAAAAGGCAGAGAATAGCTAATGGAGGAATTTTGCGGAAGTGAAAGCAGACCGAGAAAACACCGAGAGGAGAACGTGCACGTACAGGGTGGTTCGCGCGCGATCATCAGCCGCGATCATCGCGCTTTTATCTAAATGGATCGTCGTTATCTAAATGGATCGTCGATGAACTCTACGTTCTCGAGTTGCAAAATCGAGGATGTCGTTTCTTTTAGCGCTACTCGCCAAAAATCTCACCGGATATACCAACATTTCACCCATCGATCAATGATGGACACGCGACTCGAAAATTTAGATCTCTCACGCTTCTCTCTCAGAGACAACATCGCGCCGAGATATAAACTCGGAACCCTCTCGTCGTAGACTTCAAAGCAGCGTCATCTCTTTCGTCGATATTTATCGCGAGCTCCGCTCAGTCGGGGAAAAGTCGCTGCGATCAGCTCGCGCAAGTCACCCTATATAACAGGGAAGCCAATGGCACCGAAGCAGCGGAGAAAAAAAGACGAAGGGGAGAACGGGGTTAAAGGGAAGGAGAGGGAGAAAGGGAGACAGGGAGAAAGGAATGGAGGATTGAAAAGGTGAGCGGAGCGAGTGGGCGGCGAACGAGCGCGGGAAGAGGCGCAGGAAAGGCAACGGGGTACGGGGGTTTACCGTCTACCGCGGGGGTATGGCAGAAGCAAGAAGGGGAGGAGAGAGAGGTTAGCGGCACCCTGGCTCGCATTCCAAGCAGACTCGGTGAACCGGGTTCATTATTTTCTCGTTATAAGTTTCTACAACTCCGGCTTGTTGTCGTAATGCTGTTAACGTGGACGCGTCGCGAATTGTTAAAGAGGCGAACGATCGGCGCGCGTAGCACCGACTTCCTTGACCCGCGTGTCACGCGCCACCCTCTTCGTCAGCATCGTTGCATCCCTCGTTACATCCCGTCGTCGTCGTTGTCGTCGTCGTCGTCGTCGACCTCGCGCGCTTCTTTTCATCAGCTTCGTTTATTAACGTCGGGTACGCGTCGTATCCGCCGAGTCCTTTGGAGTTACACGAGCCTACGCTCGAAAGGATAAGTATTCGCGAGATTTGCGCGATCTGCATTCCAGCTGCAGGATTCCACTGCGGCGGGGGATGTTCTCCTCCTGCGAATCTCCGTCGTGCTCATTACAGCGATCTCTCTCGATGCTCCCTATGGCGGACGGGAATGATTCTGGCATGCGAAATATTTTGACAGAGCTGAGCTGACTCGATGAGCTTCTTCGGCGAGTCGCATCGGAGCTGCCAGATACAAATATATACAAAACTTCATGTGCATTCGTCCAATTATGAACTGTATCAAGGTATCCGACAATAAGTTTAATTTCTCCTCGAATTTATTTTGTTTTCGTGATCTTTACAACAACACACCGTTGTCTTCTTGGTACGTTCAGACCCGAACGAAACCCGACACGTGGAAACTAAGTGCGCCGATATAACGCGCCGTTTAATTAATTTCCACTCGAGCAAGTTGATATCAGAAACGTTTTATCTGTCTTTGTTACCCGCGCCTGTCTTTGTTATATAATGCGAAATGAGACAAGGTTAATGAATCGCTGTTGAACGAATAATTTTCAAAGCACCAATTTTGTGATCGCCACGACCGCTTTGTGTTCCGTGCTCTTCCAAACGAGAAACGATGATCGGATTGAGTATGCACTTATATCACGCAATATACGCACGCACGCACGCACGCACATACGTAACGGGGTTGTCTGTTCCAATTTGAGAAGATTGTCCACAAAAGTTAATACGATTCGTCACTTTCACTTAGCCTTTTAATTTGTTACCTCTGTTACGTAGTTGATAATATTTTTGTATACTTTTGTATCTCTTATAAATGTTCTGGGAAAAAAAAAACGTGTAAATTTCCCGTGAGAGCAGTGAAAGTCAAAATAATGATAATTGCGCAATTAAATCGTACTTCCGTAAGGATGAAATTTTGGTAATGAATTATCGCGATAATAATTATGTATTACTATGCTAATACGCATATTGCGGTAATTCATTCGCATATATTATGCAAATAAAAGTCTGAAAAGTTATATTTATGAGAGAAAGAGAGAGAGAAAGAGAGAGAGAGAGAGAGAGAGAGAGAGAGAGAGAGAGAGAGAGAGAGAGAGAGAATTCAACGTTATTAGCCTGATGTTGATACAAAATGTAACAACATATTTACACTACCCGCAATGAAAAATTACTCGGTTTTCGGCATAAGAGATAGTTATTTATTAAAAAAGGATGAGATATAATATGTTATTTTAATAATTCTCGCCGCTAATAGAATCTAGTTGAAATGCATTTATCATTATTATTACAGCATTTCCGGCTTTTATCGGCATAAATGATTGAACGCGCAAATAATCGAGTGCTCGCGCGCTTGTCTCTCCGCGTCAATGAAATTTCCAGCAACATTTTAGCGCAAATGCGCCGCAATTAAACTGCCGTTGTTCGAGCGAAGTGTAGATGTAAAAGCCTTTCTAAATACTTTCCTCGGAATGCGTCCCCGTTTAGGCGCAACTTTAAAAACCTTTTATAAACCTGACTGTATATCAAGCCAGAAACGAACAACATCCTCGTATTGTCGTACCGAAATAATTTCCGTTGGCTATTTCTGTCGCAATCAACTTGACTTGATTATCCACATATCGTGCATGCTCTTCCTCGTTCGCGAATTTATTAATGCCACAGAAGGATTCACAGAAGGATTCCTTCACAGAAGGATCATGGCGGATCGAGGCTCCAAAAAAGGCTTTAACTATCGATTTACTTAACGGAACATGTGGCCATTGTCTCCAAGTTAAGTTTAGTTTTTCTCGTTAAATTTTTCACGGATGTTTGTGTCACTCGTAAATACTTTCTTGCCCATCGATATTCCTAGAAGTCGGAATAAGCGGAGTGTCTCGACAAAACTGTTCACTGAGAAACTATCCGTATTTATATTCGCTGTATTTGGACCTTTAGAATTTTCTTGGCCGTTTATCCCTCGGCGGTAACGCGAAAATTAGGAAATACATAAAGTAACGAGACTGTTATTAAGATCTCAGCATCGATCAAACGAGGCACCGCGCGCGAGAGCCGAAGTTCTCGACGAAGTCGATAAGCGAACTTCATCCAGTTCGTATTTCCGGAATTAACGGTGCACCTTACTTTTAAAGCATTTCATTAGCTGTGCCGACAATGCCCATTGCTTCTATCCCTCCTCGGTTTCACATAATTAATTTAACGCGAAACGTAATTTAATCTTCCCTGAGAAAATGTATAAAATAGCAGACAGAGCGCGCCGACAAATTGAGACGCGTCGCCGCTCTGTTCGCCAGAACGGAGAAATAATCGTTGCGATTGTTGCGCATCGGAAATTAATCTCGCGGAAATCGCGCGTCACTCGCGAGTCGTAAGAAATCTCGATGTACGACGAATTATCGCGTATCGCGCGAGTCATGTATCGTCGCCTATGCGACAAGATCGTTGTTATGAAATTTCCTTTTAGGTGAAAAAGCTATCGGCGTAAAGGACTCGCGCGAGGGATAATTATATGCTGCTGTATGAAAGATAATTAAAGAAGATTCTAAAATAGCCTTCTTCCAGAGTGACGTGTACGCAACCTACTTCCCTTAGGTAGAAGCGCGCGTCACCTCCTTTCCTTCTGCACAATCTTCATTCAGCCGCCCGTTGCTCTTTTCAAGTTTTTCCTCCTCCCTCCTTACGTTTATTAATAAACCGCACGGAGTGACTCCCCGTGCCATCCGGAAGAGCCGAGCCAAGCGACGACTTGTCAAGAGAGGACGACACTTGCCTCTCGTCGTTTCTTTACGCCCTGCGGGATTATCGAGGAGCCGTCCCGACTTGATATACCGCGTCTTTCTTCCTCTTATCGGTCGCGGAAGGACGTATTATACGATCCGCAGGACGGACCTATCCTCTTACTTTCGGTACTTTCATTTTTTTCCCCGGCGAGCTACCGGCAAGCTGAGGTCTTCGCGTTTCGAATCCCTCGGCGCTCGAGATTCGCGCGCGCAAAGCGGATTACGTCCGACGTACATGCGGAATTGTGTGTATCCTGTCGGATATGATCGGGCCATTGTGCGCGATTCGTCAAGCGGCGTCTGCGAATCGAGCGGTGTCGGAGAGCGCCAGACTTTGAATACGATGGTGTGCGACTTTGGCCGAGCCACACTGAATTCAATTGAATTACGGAGACTGACCTCCAAACACGCGCGGATCGATCATCAGACTCGCATGCACGCGTCGTTGCGTATCGCTGCACTTCACGCAACGTTGTCAGCGACGTTACGGGAATCATAAGCTGAATCGTCGAGACTCCATCACGGGCAGATCGTAAGCTCGTAAAGTCGAGTGCAGGTAATACCGATGATAAAACGCGGCCGTATACGTCCGTCACGATTAAAGCGCATCCGCCGTACTGTATTAAGCGGTCTCGCCTCGTTCGGATGTATTGACGCGAACTGCACGTAACGCGCGCGGTTGTGCAATCACGGTGAGGAATAAAAGAAAAAGAGGAAAAAAAGGGAAGAAGGGAAACGAGAAAAAGGAAGACAAAAAGACGAAGGGGAGAGAGAGATCCCGCGCGCTCGCGGGATTAAAGGGAAATTCGCGCGCTGTTGACGCTCATCCTATAAAGTAAGGCAAATGGCTTTTTATGTTTAAACGCGTCGCTACCCTACATTACCTATCGACGAGCGAGAACTGCGATGGGAATTGCGCCGCTCGACGCCCGCGGAGACAAATGCTTCCGTCATAATTAATACGCTCGCATTCTCGCGGCAGAGATCGATCTGATAATCCGCGCTCCCCGGGCGATCGCGCGCATCCGCGAGTTAACGGAACGTTCAGTCGTCAGACGTCAAAAGCAAAGCGCAATTATCAACAGAGGGTCTTGCCTGCTGCCAGCATCCGCCGCGATATTGCGGCGAGCCGGATATACTTTTCTACTGGGTGTGTCTGACCAATCGCGCTTCTTTCCACTCGCGGGCGTTTGGTTCTCTTCTCATTATCGTCCGATTATCAATTAAAGAAATGCAATATCGATAATCGATCTAAAAGCCCATCAATGAGTAAATAAATGCTCAAAGTATTTCGCATCGACGATGCGTGAAAAGTGAAAAGAAAAAAACGTGAAATCCTTGAGTATTTATCGTTTCGATGAAAGCGTGCTTAAGAAGCGTGCTATCGAATATCGCGATCGTGTTGTTCGGCTGTTCAGATTCGCTATTCAGACAGTGCAACGAGGAAATTCGCGTCGTAATGCGAGTAACGCATGCAATATCGACTTTTACATTGTGGTCAGCCATTGAGAGCAATCGGCAATCGTCAGAGCTGCAATGGTTCTCCAGGTTTCTTCCTTGGCTACTGATTTTAACTGTCGGTGGCGCGGGAACACCTTGTACGTGCGGGTTTATGTTTCCCGTAATATAGCGCATATAATATACACAGCGTGCGCGCGGGCCACGTACTTATACATACACGAGTAGCGGTGTCTACGGTTTAAACTTGTCAGCGGCAGATATTGCCGCGCCGCAACGCAACGCGAGAGAGAAAGAGAGCCGGTCGCTCTTCATCCGATAAATAAACTTCGCGCTTGCTTTACGTCGTTGAGCACGGGACCGTTTTGCATTAGCCTACGTACTTAAGTCCTCTCATTTCGTTGGTCCAGACGGCCGCCAAAGAGTTCCGGGATTACTGCAGGTGAAATAAGACGAATGGCCGAGCGGCGGATTACAAGTTGCGGCTGCTTTTTCAGCTGTATATCCTTGATATTTAATGTCAAACGTGAACATGGCGCGCTTGCGATCTCATGCGAGTGTATTCCGTCGCGAATGTGTTTTATCAATTTTATCGTGAAGATAAAGACGTAATAATAATACCGATGCGATACCTTTGCGGTCCTAAAGATCAGATTGCAATAGAACTAAGAGAGAAAGACCGATGCATTAAGATTGCACGGCGCAGCAACGCAGAGATCAGAAACTCTTTCGAGTACTTTACGCTCTAAAATTGGATTGAAGTCCTTTAAGATAATTTTACAACTTTGCGTCTTTCTCATTACGCCCTAATGATCCCAGTGAACGAATAAAGGGCAAGATTACCAAGATTACAAGGGCACAGGATTAAAAGGGTTTTCCCGACCGGCGATGCGGTCCAAGTAATCGATGTCAATGCAAGGGTCGTTGTCAGCGTAGCGCCGCATGTATAACCGTGAGATACGGATTAATGCCGGAACTCTAGAAACGAAAGGCCGGAAACATCCCAACAAATGGAGACCGAGGAAAGCTTGCGGAGCTTAGTTTAGTTTAGATCGAAGGCGCAGCGTCCTGCAGAGTCCTGCGGGCGCCGCGCCGGTGTCCCGCGGGAAGAATGAGCGCGTTAACTTTCGATGTGGAGCAATTTAAGTTTGTAACAAGCGCGCCGCCAGATCACAAAGAGAGAGAGGGGGGAAACTAGCAGAGAGGAGACGGGATAAGGGATGAAGCAAGAACGAGCGTAGAATGGCAAGGGGCAAAGCGAAGGGGAAGGTGGACTGACCGTGGCGCAACTTGCCTCATGAATTAATTCCGCGACGGAATCGCTTGTATACTACATTAACTTTTAATTTGCTAAACGCCTCCCGGCTCCCCGCCGTCCCCGCGCAATATTTACATATCGATTCTCTCCTCTCTTCTTCCCTCCGTTCCTCCTCGTGCTAGCTTCCGCTCTCCTTAACCCGCGTTACATTAATGAACCGCCGCGGGAACGCGGTTGTCCCTGACGGCAGGCTTATTACCTCTTTCGTCTCTCTCTACAAGAAGCTCTCCGCCAGCAACACCGTAAAACGCGACCTGTCCTCAGGTTCACGCTTGAAGCCACCCCGGGGCACACTTCCGGATCGTTCGCCCTGGACTTTCCGGAAATTTCAGATCCGGGAACGGATCAGACATTCAGATGCAGACATTCTTAGAGAGTTTTCGCAAAAAAGAGAACTCTCTGATAATTCTCCGATACAGTCGACGTGATTCGCGAATTTGATGCGACGCTTTAATCCACCATGCAGTTCACGGTAGACGCATCATGGAAAGCTGTCGTCAATAATTCTCGCAAGAACACGACCTGGGAAACCTGGGCCCGATGTTTGATCTCGTTCCTCGCGAGAGGAAAAAAAGGACACTTTTACTTGCATTTTCGCAAACAGGTCTTCCCCCGGAGACTATAAGTATTTCCCATTTTTCGTCCTTTACTACATCAAATAATCTTAACATCGTGCGAGAGTTTGCCGTCGAAATAACACGGACAAAGTACGAGCGCGGTTTATTTGCCGAGCTAATAAGTCTCGAAAGGGCGTCGGTGCCCTTTGGAGCCGTTGCACAAATATCGCAGCGAAGCGCGACGTTCTTAAGGCGCATGAAAAATTTCTAGCCCGACAGCCGCCGCTTCGCATTCCGGGGGAATAGTCGATATCGCAAGGAAAGAAGGGTCGGCGATACCGGAGGTAGCGCGAGGACGAGGAAGAGACTCGTCTCCGTAATAAAATCACTTGTTGGATTTCCGCCGATCCTACAGTCGAGCTACTGATTTATGTTTTTGAACCGCCTTCGCCGCTTCGGAGCCCCATAGACGGAACAGCAGAGGATATATCGCTCTCTTTTTTTCCCCGAGCTATATCGTATCGAACGCGCGGCGTGTCACTTTGAAACTTTCGGCTATCGCCTCTTGTAAGTTCTCCGAGTGCGAGTAATGAATCGAAATCCTGTCGAGCTTGTGCTCATTCTTATCAACTGACTAAACTAGACTAAACTAGAAGTCATAGCTTTTACAAAGCAAAAAGAGATCTTCGCTTGACGTCTGATTCTCCGAAGCGAGCAAGTTACATTTCGTAATGTATAATTTTTTATCATCCCTTCAAGCTATCTCGTCACGTTCTCCTCGCTCGATAACGATAAGACAAATTTAACAGCTGCAGATCTTATCTCGTCGACGGTGCGAGCGTTAAAGCGGCACTTCGTGGAAGATTTCATGCCGAGCATCGCGCTCGGAGAACGGCGGAGCGCATCGGTCAAATCCAACAAAAGGACATTATTTTTATCCCTGACCCCGTGCGCGTCCAACTATTCCCGGCCATAATTACGCGCATCCGCGAGCCGCTCGCACGCTTCCGACGACAATTCTCGCCCCGCGCACATCCCGCACCCTCGCTCGCGGGTATAATTAAGCCAGGCTGCCGTAACTCATCGCTCGTAATCCGTTTTTTAAATAACACGTAATATCTTCGCCGAGTCTCCCTTAGCCGGAATTATCGAGCCCGTCTGTCCCTTCGCACCCCCGCGAGGCCGAGAGTTAGCGAAGGGGAGCGAGATCGAGGGGAGTTGGATTAAAACAATTACCGGCCGCAGAATGAGAAAAAGCGAAAGTTATAAAGCGTCGGCAAATCCGCGCAGCTTTCTCGCTCCTGTTTTACTCGCTCCGACCGAGAGTTTTGCTACTCGCGCGTATCTGCACGCGCGAGGATGCGTCTCGCCCGCCGCCGGAGGTCGCTCAGTTCGCAATATAACCGACCGCAATAGCATAACTATGATATATACACACAATTTGGAGCAATTCCGTTAAAGCAGAATAATGTCGGCCCGAGAAGCTTAGCGCCACTGATGTGGCGGCCAAGCTTCCCTTACACGGCGATGTTCGCGCGACCTTCGCATTACAGCGCGGTCCAGGGATGCTGTCGCGATCGCGTACAGATCAAAAGATTTCTAGATAGAAAGAATCACGGCAAGTCTGTGTTCCTGCGCTTGTAATTAATTTTGCGAAGGCCGGGACCATGTTGGATGAACGAATAGACAAGACGGCAGCGAGTTTCGGCTTCCTCAGCGAGGAATTATAATATTTTTCTATGATGTTCATAATCGGAAAAAGAAATTAGAACATTGCGCGCGAGGTTGTTGGCGAAACCGACCACGTGTCGTACGACCCACGACTGTAATCGCGCAGAGGAATCGTAGGTGCAACAAATAAAGCGCAACCTGGATTTAAAAGAATACTGCGGAAGCGTTCGATGCTTGTTTCCGCGCACGCAGCGGCCGTAAATTAAGAGCAGCCTGCACGATCTGTTCCTCCGAATTTTTACTTTGTCGAAAAACCACGCATACAGACAGCATTATCGCGATCGGATTGTGCTATTTGTAGATATCGGATCGAATTAGAAAAAATGGCAGATGGCAGGCGGAGATCAGGAGCGAAATCTCGGCGCAACCATTTCTTTAATCCTCGCCGTCATCGCGGATTACACTCATTATTCGCCGTAATGTCTGCTCGAAATCCCGTTTTTTTCTCTTGTTGCTTGAAAATCGTTCGTTCGATTCGAAAGTCAACTCTCCGTTCGCCGTGAATTTGCATCCGCCAGTGATAATGCTCCAAACGGTTGAGAACAAATTAATAGCGGCGGATCGACGCGTCGTGCTTGCTGCCGATGATTGATGAGGGACGACAATGTTAAATAACAAATAACCGACGTTTGTTCGTGGCGCGACGCATTCGGTACAAGTCGCGCGGGACCAGCGGATTTCGAGCATAGCTTCTCGTGTTAACGAGTCCAGAATCTAGGCTAGTCGGCCACGATTATCGATCACGTGTCAGACCGCTATTTGTAGATCGAGGTAGAACCGGGAGACTGGTCCATGCGAGTTTTTGCGATTCGTGCTTGGATTGAGATCTAGCATACGATGGATTCCTTATCTCGAAATATCGTGAACAAAATATTATGTTTTGTATTCTTCTTCTTCTTCTTCTTCTTCTTCTTCATCTTCTTATAAGACCATGTTTTGCATTTTATCGAGTGTGCCTGTTCTCCTGTGATGTTGATCTCCAGCTTTCGCATCAACGTTTTGGAGGTCATCCAGATGGCCTGATGGTCTTTGGTTTCCCATTTTTTGCGATTTTTGCAAGCCAATTATCGTCCATCCTGTTTACATGGTTTCTCTATGCTCGTTTCTTCATTCTGATGACATCTTGGATCTTATGACATTTTATAATATCTTGGATCTCGCAGATGTTGTGGATGTCTTTGTTGCGAATTCCGCAGAATGTTGCCAGCGATGCACCTTAAGATCCTCATTTCCGCTTAATGATGACACTTGATGATGACCGTTTCCGCTCTTGTTTCAATAGATCATCACAGGTCTCACGTGCTTTGTACGTACGCAAGAAAATCGATGTAATCGAGCGAATTGCTAAATTGATTTGTATGTTCTCGTATGTTCCCTTTGTCGGCGGAATGTCTCCTCTCGCGAAAGTCTCATGCGGCAAGCGAAGGGGAAATTATTATTTTCCAGAATTATTCTATTTTTATCGGCTGGGCGCCTGCGGCTTTGGACGAGATCAAATCCTCAACGTGCCGAGATAATGGTACCGTCAGAAGAAGGCGCATCAAGGCGAGCGGATCTCGCGGCGGTTACCCCATAGAGCGGCATGCCCSCCCGCCTGCCGCCCCCGTCCCTCTGAAAACACACTGTTCTGTGCTCTCCGCCATAAACCCACCATCGCCGCGTAGTAGTGCCCGTAGCCGGGCGCTGTAATAATACGTAATATCTTTACTGTTTTAGGCAGCCGCTCGCGTTATTCGGATGCCGCGCGTGCCTCGAAAGTTTAATTTCGAATCGTATTATATCCGGCGCGCGCCCGCTACAGCCAGGCGAGCTACGAACAGGAGAGAGCCGAAACGAGAGAACGCGGGCGCGTGCATGCGAGCGCGCGCGCGCGCGCGAGAGAGAGAGAGGAGAGAGAGAGAAGAGAGAGAAACGTGGAGAACGCGAGCAGAGAGAATGCGAGAGAAAGGGAAAGAGAAAGAGAAAGAGAAAGAGAAGGGGGCACAAAGGAGAAGGAGGCTCCAAAGCAGCAAAGGGGGCACGAATGCCAAGGAGGACAGGAGAAGAAGAAGTGAGGAGGTTGGAGGATTTGCAGTCGAGCAAGCAGTCAGACGAGCAGCCATCCGGTCGACCAACCGCCCAGAAGCGTTGAGAAGCACAGGAGCAAGCGAGATCGAATGGAATCGAACGAGGCTGAAAGGAGATAGAACAAGGGAAGAAAGGAAGAAGCGGCCCAAACTGTATGGGCCGCATCTGCGGGGAGAAACCGTTCGGGGTTTCGAGAAGGGGTAAAGGATCGGTTAGCCGAAGGGAATGAGAAGCGTTCTCTCCGGCGGTGCCTCAAGAGAAAGAGGGGGAGATGAGGAAGAAGGGAGCGGCGAGTAGGAAAGCAAGGGACGCGCGAATGCATCGCGAGAGGAAGGAAGGAAGGAAGGAAGGAACGAAAGCGGAGAGGTGAAAGATATGGGGGAGAAGATAGCTGCGAAGATAGTGAGGCGAGCATGGGAAACTTCGAAAATCCCTGCCTCTACTTGGCGGGGGCGGGGGGGGGAGTCATCGCGAACGGTGGGGATGGCGAGCATGGACGAACGCGGAGAATGTCGGCGGTCGGCTGAGAATCGTCGGGGATTCCCGAGCGGAACACAGCAGCAACGGTTACAATCTGGACGATCTTATGTCGGTTGGCCGTTTGTGGGTGAGATCGCCCATGAGAAGAGAGCGCGTTACCCTCGAGTCTAGAACTTTATCGCGAAGAGGTTCAGCTTGCAACGAAAGCAACGCGGAGGACTCTGCGAATCGCGTTTAACGAGACTGGAATAATAAAGCCGCGTTAAATGATTTTCGCTTCTTTCGTTTCGTCCAAGGAGAAATGTCGAGCAAACATCATATCCCGATGATTCCGTGAAGAGTGAAGAATAGCAAAGCGTGCATCTCGCTTTGAAGCAGAATCGCTCGTAATGTAAGTCTTCTTCCGATACATGATCTTGATCTTGTCTTATCAAGGGCAGAGAGAAGAGAGAGAGAAAGAGAGAGCATCTTGCTCTTGCTCTGAAAAGGGAGCACGGTATAAACTGATGGAACAATAAGGACGATCGTAGACTCGGATACGGGGATGAAGCCGGCAGGGTGAGATAATAAAAACCCGGACGGAAATCTCGCGCGTCCGATCCCGCGCGATATTTCGTTAATCATTATACGTTAACATCCGTTAAGCGCGTGGCGCGCAGCATTGTCTGAAAAACGAGATACGTGACGTTTGTAGTAGGCGCCGCTAATGACAGCGCAAGAAACCCCGGCGGGGCTTAATGCGTGCATTGTCGCAGGAATGTCTAATGTAAGAGCGACAAGCAGCGCGATTAATGACAATAGTTGAGAAGAGGATGCCGTTGTTAGCGGAGTTTCGCGTACTTGTAACCGCTGGAAACGATATTACACTATTGCACGCTTTGACTGTTACGCGTGCTGAGACGGTATCGCGCAAAGACGTTATTAACTTTGACCAGAATAAATTTCCGATACAATCCCGACGAAAGAAACCCGCGTCACATTGTGTGACGCGCCAATAAAGGTTGAAACAAAAAAATTGCTACAATCGTGCTTGCCCGATCTCGTTTATCGAGATATATTATTTTATATTGATAGAATACATATCGGATGTGCGAATCGGCAGAACGCGCTTGCCGAAATACGAGACGAGTCTGAGACGAAAGACTCTCACGTCCTCTATGTGAAATTTCATGAAGCAGTTCATTTGCCAAGGATGTGTTTCCTTTGATGCCGCGAGACGTTCGCTATAAGTGCTGACCGTAGCACTTATTTTGCCATTAATTTGCAGACGACCGTGCAATCCGTGCACCGCTGCAGATAACCGATATTACCTACGCGAGTGAATTCACTTTATTCCATCAAAGTTTCAGACGAATGAAAACGATAGTAACTATCTTTCGCGACGAAGGTATCACTTTGATCCGTGAGATCAACATTTTATCTGAACACGGCGTGCTAAATCTTCTCAAAAAGTTCATACCGATAAATGGAGCATAAATGTTTGTAAACGTATGCCAGAATCGTGCGTGAGCGAAAGCTCGCGTAAGTCTCTGCATGATCACTTTCGCCGCGAATCTCGCGCGAAATAGCGACGAAAGCAAGATGAAGAACGATGGCGCATCGCGTCTCTATCGGGGGAATAATAAATAGAGAAATCGCAATCTTATTCCAAAGCAGGCTAATGCAAATGAAAGGACGTATCGCGAGCAGCGGAATACGGGAAGCGGGAAGACGACCCGCGCAAGTGGCGCTCTTAATTCAATTCGCAACGCGAACGATAAACCTAACACGAGCAGAAAGCTCGGAAGGAAGCTTCATTGGCTGGCGACACTCTCAGCAGCTTTTTCGCGATTGCTCGCAACTAGAGGAGCATTAAAGCGCCCGCTGTCGTTAAACAGCGAGATTCGCGTTTAATGGTACTTGCGGCGGTACCGCAATACCGTTGTCGGAATATAAGGCACGTCGGACACTTGTATTTTCCGTCCCGCGGCACACGCGTTTCCACGTGTAGCGTATTATAATGCTCTCGCGCGAGTTACGTTTTAATTAACGCTCAATTCCCGACGATTCCGTCCTAGACGACCAATCTAGGCCGCCAAGTGACTCAATAACCGGCACCGTACCGCAACTCGTACGATCCCCCTGGATCCTGCTGCGGTAAAAGTGAAATACACGGTGAAAGGCGGAACGTGACGGCGGAACGCTAATAGACAATTTTAAAGTATTCCCGCGGACGACACGCGACAAGACGACATTTGAATAATCCCACGTGGAGACAGGAGGGACGACAAAAGAGAGCAGGACGGCGCAGGAGACTCAAGGAAGATTGAGGCTGAGACGAGGGAAGGATGAAGGAAGGAACGGCGGAGGAGGAGGGGGGAAACGCAATATGCCTCGACTCGAAAATTGGGCGGCCGGGTTCACATCTCTCGGATATATCCAGCAGATAGTTTGTCCTTGACTGCTTAATTAATTTTACTCCCGCGCTCGGAAACGGACGGGGAGTTGGACGGGAGGGGGGGAAGGAAGGGAATCGTGCTCCACGTACGTCTTGTTTGAAGATCCGGCCCATAAATTTGTAGCCCGAGCGCTTCGTGCCGCTAACAACGTGAATTCCGTGCAAATTTGCGAAATTTGACTTCCGTCGAGGCTCCGTGACGTCTCATCGTGACGCACGCGGGCGGGATGCGACTTTGCGTGGTCGATGATGAGGTCGTGTCCACTTTTTCAGCATGAAACGCATGCATCGCTGGATTTGATGAAACGAATTAAGAAATCGTTGCTTCTTTGGCGGAGAACGGAAACGCGAGTTAGCTTCGAAATGGATATTTCGATCTTTTGATCTGAATTAAACTTGCACGTAGAATGGATTGCGAGTAATTAATATTTCGAGTGATTATTGGAATCATAAATAATTTCAAGAAATTTGAAGTTATATATGCAGACATAATGTCCGTTAATCGGGCAGTCAATGGGGAAAGATCGACAAAGTTTTTTGATAAGCGCGCTTCAATTTTCGATAGACGTCTGTATATCAGACGTTGCTTGTTTGCTCAATTTGACATTTTATGTCGCGAGGATTGCAGACGAAGAAAAGACTAAATTTTTAAGCGTCTCAGCGGAAACTGCATTAAGGCAGATAAAAATGGGGAAAACAATAATTACGATTCAACTATCCAATGTAATCACGAAAACATTTGTTTGATATGGCAACTAGGTCAAAAATTCTAACGATTGATCTGTCCAGGAAAATTATCAGTTTAAGCCGATGAACCGTCTTATCAATCGATCGTAATCATAAAACGTCAGCGTTCGCTTTATTCTTGCACGGGCATTGTTAGACGAAAACCGATAATCAATCTTAATGTGAATTAAAAATTTCCGACTAACGTTTGCTTACCGACAGCCGAAACAAATATGAGTAAATAACCACAACTTCTATCTCATTTATTTCAATCATCTGATGATATCACGCATTGATGATGCAAGCTTGTGAATTATTACGTCATATTTATTACGTCCAATTACAGATCGCTCATTTGTTATCCTGTATAGAACAGGACAAGGAAAGTACATTCTGAAATTCAATTCTTGCAATGCACGCGCGCTTTATTATTTTTCATTAAAATTTCATTTCAGCTTTCATCATTCCACGTTTTCAAACCCGGGAATAATATTGATCGGGATGCTCAAGATAAAGAAGAAACAGTCATCGGATGAAGACACTTTTTAACATGGACTCTCGGTTGAGAAGGAAGCAGCAGGAGACGCGATGTATATTCATTTACAGTGAGTGGAGAGGGGGAGGGGCGGACGGACGGGCGTAATCTCGATTATCATGAATAACGCGCGACGATTACGCAAAACCGCCGGCGAAATTGACTCATGAATTAGAGCCGCGTCGTCGTCAGTTAATCACCGACATAATTGCGCGCGCGCAACGTCTCTTCGCGCATTACCGGTGCGTTCACCTATGCATCGCATTCCGCTGTCGTATCGTCCGTTACTTCCGCCTGACAAAAATCCCGCGGAGGATTTACGAACGATCCCTTAAAGTCCACTCCTCCTCTCGCTGACCCTGCYCCCCCYCCCCCCCCCCCGGCCCTGGCCCTGGCCCCGCCGACCGGAATGACCCGTACGTATTGCGAGCGCGGTGGTAGATGGGTGGAAATTATTTACACGCTTCCCCGTTGCACAATGGCTCGCCCAATACCGGGGTCGGGCTGCATTAACGGTTCGTTCGTTTAAAGCGACCGGGCCGAACCAATATCGCAGAGAGCGCAACGCTTGCATGCCGCGCTCCTACGGGGAACCCGATACTGTAAATCTTCCGATTTGAGCGCGAGAAAATTAAGAAGCTATTAATCCGATGGAACCCTACCGCACACACCTCGCCGATCGATATATATATATATATATATGTATAAGGTAGAACGGAAATCGCGCTCCTTCCAGCGATCACGGACACGCTGACGAGTTTCGCGTGAGACGAGGCGTTGACGCTGGAAGGAATTACGGCTTAGCACTGAAGAGCTGCGAGGAACGTCGACAAATTGTTCTCACAGGGAGAGAATTATGGATAACGTTACAGATAACGTTCCAAGGGAATTATGGGCAAAACGGTAATCTGGCCTTTCAGGAGATAGCATTGCGTCACGTCGATTCCCCCTTCAATCGATAGATTGTAACAAGAAGTGTCAAAGATAAACTGCAGTACCAGATACAGATGCAAAAACGCTCATGGTAACGCCTCGCTGGAAGCATCGCAGCGTTTCACCGCAATTATTCTCAAACGACGAGAAACGGGCGGTGAGCGGGGAAAAAAAAGAGAAAGCGCATTAAAAGCCGCGCTTGGGAACGATGGATTTCCCGAAATCTCCACGTTCGGATGTTCCACGCTCGGCGGCACGTTCCCGGGCAAGTTCCCGGCGCGGGAAAAACGATACGCCGGCATCAATCGCTAAGCAGCAATAAATACGCTCCTTCCAATTTCCGTAAGGAATTCGCTTCCCGACTCCCACGGCGCCGGGGATCACGACAGTGCCGCCGCGCGGATTCATGGATTTCGGATATAGCGAGGGGGAAGGCGCGCGAACGGGCCGTTAACGCGAACTGTAAGAAGTCGAAGCAAGAGAGAGAGAGAGAGAGAGAGAGAGAGAGAGAGAGAGAGAGAGAGAGAAAGAGAGGATTCGAGACGCAGGAAGGCTCAAAGCGGCGGAACTCCCGGGTAAGTGTAGTTTCCGGTACCATTACCGGGCGACGAGCCGCTCCGTTACCCGCCGTCTCTCCGTACGTTTCTTCTCTTCTCTTTCTTGATCTTCTCGTAAATCCGTGACCGCTTTGCGCTTCGCGCAAATCTCCACTCGCCGGACCTCACGATGTCATTCTGCCGTAACGTAGCGCGTATTGCTCGCGATGTTTCAATCGCATGATCTCTCGCGCGATCTCGGCAGATCTCGGTGCATGAAATCTTTCAGCATCATCGTTTCTGCGTTCAGCTTCGTTAAGCGGCTCTTTCGGCGGTGATCCGTCAGGAATATCAGCGCGAGCATTGCTCAAGACTGCATCGCGGAGAGGAGAGGAACGCCGGTGCGATTTGTGGATCGAATGAAGTGGCGCGAGAGGAACAAATTGCCCCAAACGAAATTAGATCGGGCGCTCCGCGCCTTTTATTAGGGAGCCGAAATAAAAATGAGGTACGTGCGGGGAAAGGGAAGTCGCGAGTCAGAATCGTGGCTCCCGTGGCGCTTTCGGATTCCGCTGGACGGGCGATTTTCTTCTCGCCCTCCTCCTTCCCGAACTGTTCGACCAAGCTATTCTTCATCTATATCTAATCAACAGTCTCGGCAGACTGATTCCTCTATCCAGAAGGACGGTCTGGTTGCCGCAATTCGCTTACATTCGCATTCCGGGCGTGTTCGATCGACAACGGCAACTGCGCTGCCGGAAACGAGATCATCTTATTACTTGAATATTCTTCGCGATACACCCGGCGAATTTTCTTATCCCTTTTATCGTTAGCGCGCCGCCGACAAAGGAACACCCGAGCGAGAGAAGTCTCGAGCCCGTCCTCAGTCGGCGCACTTCGGGCTGAAGGGGAGGAAATCTCACCCGAGCGAAATTCGAGGGGGCTGTCTCTCCCCTTGCGAGCCCTCGCGAACTCGTCGGCCCCTCCGAATTCTCGTCTGCTCGATAGTCGTGCGAAAACTTGCACCGATCAGCCCTTCGTGTTTCGCAGCAGATGCCAGATCCGTAATTTTCAAAACGCTCATTGTATCGCAAGGGTAGAGAGCCGCGGAAACCGTTTCCGTTTACGTTTGCTCGGCAGTTGTCCGAGACTCTTTTAAAATTTCTTCGAGCTTCTTTTCACGGGCAAGGGGAAAGGCAGAAGAGGACTAAGTCTTTCTGAAACTGCGGAATCGCGCGATCGTCTGCGGCGAGCGTATTCATGCAGGTTGTAATTAAATGATTTCGGGACACTCCGAGCTACCATTCGCAAGCATGCAAGAATTCGTAATAGAGTATCGAGCATTGCGGTAGCATGAGACTTGCTAATGCCTCGCGCTGAAAGCTCGTCGCGGATTCGAGCTCGCGGCGGAGCCAAAGCGGAGATGCGGAGAACATGGATGTTGGTTCTGCAGCCGTTTGAGACTCAAAACGCGGCCCGGTCCGCACCCTTTCTCGAAAGGACGGCTGGTCCTAAGTGGTTATGAGTCAGCAGTTTCCATGCCGGTTCCTGGCGTATCCCTGTGACGAAAGGCGGCTTCGAGGAGCGAGCTCCGACGCTTCTTGTATCGGGATTCGTGAGCGTAATGCATCTCGCTCCGAGTCCGCGGTTGCAATCGATTTTTTTCGTACGAATCATCGTGTGAATTTATTGCCTGCCTCGGGAAACTCTTTCTGTGCCTGATGCAGCTGTTATTACATTCAGATGAATTCCCGTAATGCTCGTTCCTCGTCAAGCTTAATCGTTTCCAATTTAAACGTATTCTCCGAGCTGTAGTACCTAGTGCTACCTAGTGCTATCTAGTGCTTTAGTAAATCTAGCTTTAGATAAATTGATGCAAAAATGCAAATGAGCCGGGGCATGCGATGAAAGTTGTCAAAGAACGCGGAATTATTTTTGCAAAATTCAACGGCGGAAAATACCGGGGCAAGCATGCAAAAACGTGCCGGGCGCTCGCGGGCCAGCAAAATGTATTCCCTTTAAAGCTCTCGGAATAATTGATACCCACGAATCGCGCGAAGCCCTAGCTAGAGGATATAACTAATGTCCAAGCTGAGCGTTATAACACGAACGACCGAACGCGAACTCAATTTGGAAACGTCCGTGCCCAAGCTTAATTGCTTAGGCGATCACTGAATAACACATGCGTTCTGTCGTTTGGCAACACAATCATGAGGATTAGGAGAACTCGATACAGTCAGCGCAGCGCGGACTGTGACGTGGAAATTTCTGATATTCCCCGGCTAGGATTCGTCGATAATGATACTCTGGAAAATTAATATCTCGTTTATGGTTGCGGACTATTCGCGAGCCTCGATAAACGCGATCGCGTCGCGGAGTAACAAGCACGATCTCCGAAGCTTCGCGAAACAGCGTACTCGCTATCTCGATACATCTACGAGCGCACGGAGTACCGGCCATGTAAATCTCGGGGTCTGTAAATTTAAACAGAACGTTGAAACTCGCATGAATCAAAGAGTCGATAGTCCTAAGCATATTCCAAGTTCTCAGGAGTCCAACAGTCGTAAACTCAGATACGCGAGACTTTAATCCCGCAACAGAATTCCAAGTATCTCTCATCTATTATCCAAGACGCATCGATGTTTTTGTGTCAGTTCTCGAGCACAGAGATCCCTATCGAGGGAAATTGGGAGATCGCGGAACGCGGAGGATCGTTTTGTATCTCGCGAGGCGCAAAAATTCAAGCGTATCGCGAGAACGAGCTTCTAACGAGTACAACGTGCCCGCGTTGCACGCAATGTTCGCCGGATCGTGTATTATTCCCGCAACGTTCGCGGAAACCGATATCCCCGAGCGCGATCATGTCGCGCTTTAGTACCGTCGCGTCTCCGGGGGAATTCACCGCGTTAAAGTCTTTACGTTCGCCCCGCAAACGAGACGAGCGCCGGCGCGGCACGTCCGCGTGCCATTTGCTCTTGTCGCGGCGATAACTCGCCGCTGCTGAAACACTTGCGGGAATTTAAGAAGAAAAAAAGAGGGAGAAAAAGAAAAAAGAAAGAACGAAAGAGGAAACTCACCCCCGCGCGACGCCCGTTAACTTCCGTGGGAATTATTAAGTGTCGTTCGCGTTACAAGCGGAGAGTTGTGCGCGAAACGTGCGGGATAACGATCGTAAACAATTGCGTTGGACGCTAAACTCGATTGCGATCGCATCTTCCCCGCGATCTCCACCGTTTCGCGTGTCCTCTCCGTTTGTCTGTCCGCCGATCCGAATAATCTCTCGCTTTGAAGCAAAGACGTCCGACTGATTCGATCAACTCCTCGATCCTCCTGCCGAGCTTCTTGATAGGCAAAACGTTCGTATACCGGATGACGCGTGAGATATTACAGGAATCGCCAGAGCGATTTTATCGCTGGCGGCAGTTTCGACGGAAATGCCAAAAAATATTTTCGGCGAATCCGCCGTCCCACGTGATAATCACGTATTCGATCGACGAATCAACCGGTATTATTAATCATCATATTATATTTCTGTCATATGAAGCACACACATTGCACATACAGAAGCGACAATGAATTAAAAGAGAACGTACATGTATCGATACAGCTCATCGATGGAACATCTGTGAACAGCCATCAGCACGCATGTCACTGTATTAAACCGCACTTTCTTCTGCCATCGCGTCACGCATTTGTCGATTTATCCGTACACGTGTTTGTCCGGTAAGCTGGTCTGCTATTTACGCGTTCCGGTCTCTGATGTTGACCGTGCCACGTACGATCCCTTTCGGTGTCACCCTCTCCATTCTCTCTCTCTCTTTCTCTCTCTCCCTCTCTCTCTCTCTCTCTCTCTCTCTCTCTCTCTCTCTCTCTCTCTCTCTCTCTCTCTCGTGCCTCAGCAACGGTCTTACTCTTCGCCATTTACCGACAATCCGCCGCTCCTCCGGCACATTCGCGAGCGGTCACCTATCGCTGTCGCGCCGAGAACTTTGCCGAAGGCACAAAAATGAGGGTGCTCGCCAGCGGGGTGAGTCCCAGCAGGACGAAAAAAGCGAGCGTGCCGGCGAACGATAACGTCTGCCCTTTCGCCTCCCTTTTGCCCTTTGACCGTGACAGAAGCACGTACGGCGGTCGGTTTGGCAGTTCGGAATCCCGGTCTTCTTCTCATCCGTCAATTCTGAACAATCCGATGAGGACGCAGAGTCGCCGATTGACAGCGCGAATCTTGTGTCAAAATTTCTCGTACATCTCATTTACACCAAGCACACGCGATACGCGGTATCCACGTAACGCTAAGCGTTTGCGGTTGGTGCAAGCGCATAGCGGGCGAGCGCGGCCAGACCTTTAATTAAAAGAAACGCACGCGAAAGGGAATACCTTTATTTCAGAGACGCGTAATCCGCGCAATGTAACCCGCGCGAGACGCGATGATGACTGGTGCTACGAGCGCGCGTTACTCACGTCAGATCCCAAGCAGAATGTTCGTTTAAAGCAGAAACGCGGTGTATATACTCATTAGCTCTTTTAATGGCATCCCGCCGTATTTCACGTAGCTGGCCCGCATGCTGAAAGTTCCAAGTCGCTTTCGCAAAAGTTACAAGTCATGTGGGAAAAAAGTCCGAGGGCGCAACGGCGGAACATTCCGCGCAGCGCATCATAAAGCGCGCCGTTATCCGGTCCGAACTTTTAATTCATCGCTGCTGCATGAAATCGCAGCGATCCACGCACGCGCCGTTATCCGGAACTGAATTTGTTTCACGATTTAACACGCGACGAAAGTCTTACTCCTATGACGACGTTAATTCGTCGTCGCATGATAATCGTACAAATTACGTTCACGAAGAGATTGATCGAGGCGAGTTCTGCCGGTGTTCTTCAAGGAAGAGCACGTTCTCCACCGTCGTCGTTACATCATAAATATGATTCGCGATCAGAGATCACTGCCACCGTGATTGTCGGATTAATTACGTATTAACAACCTTTTCCAGAAACAAGAGTTGCAACAGCGGACCGTGATTACCACTAATGCTTGAATTGATAAATCGCGCATGCCAGTTAGGAACGTCAATTATCGGGGCGACGTATTACAATGATCAGGAATTATTATGATAAATATGACTCCGCGAATTTACGAACTATGGCGAGGATCTATAAATCTCTAACCAACGCGACGCTCCAGCGAACCTATGGCCACGGTAGTGTAACAACACCGTAAACGTTACACCATAAATACCGCGTTTATTTATTATAATAACGTGATAACGATATATCGGGCTTCGATCACAGCAATCTTCGCGCCGCTAATGCCAGGGCTTACACAGCGGCGCGAAATAATAGCAACAATTAACGTCCGCATAAACGTCCGCGTGCTCCGATGATCGAGCGACGTCATTGTATAATGACACCCTCGACTCGCAACGGTAATATCAGCTGCGTTCAGCTCAGCATTGACAAACGAACCAGGGAGGGCGACTCATTTAGTAGCCGTCTCTCGCAGCCGACTGCCACGCTATTTTTATTTACGCGACTATACCGTCACCGGGGTTCCATCCTCCTTAACTCGTCGCGCTTGGGACGGGAGGGGGCGGGAGGCGTGTATGCAGATAGGGTATGGCGAGCGCTTCTCCATTCTTTAAATCCCCCGAGAATCACGATGAAGGAACCCTGCCGTTCCTCGGGGACTCTTCAGTACCAGCTGGCGGGATGGCTTTAATACCGACCGCGAGAAGAGAATCCCCTTCGGCCGATGACTGCGTCTCACTCTGTCTCTCTTTCTTCGCCGCATCGCCGGCAACCGGCGTTTCTTTCAACTCTTCGTTCTTGCATTGTGAGTTCCATCGCTGAGCACTCGTTAAAATGACCCGGCACAATGCACTCGCGGGGTGATGAGGTGGATTGGCGGCTCTTTACAAAGAAGGCAGTTTTGTAATAAGATCCGTTCATTAACGTGCTCCTTGACCTCATCCCGGCTTCGATTTCTCGCGCGATATCATTAACTCTGGACTTCCCCAGCTGGTGATAGACTCGGCGAGGTCGCGACGTTACGTGGCCCGGTCACGAGGCCGAGTGCCTCCGCATGGATCGAAGGGCAATATTAACGCTATTCTTTGCTTCCTGCCAGGCCGTGGCTGAGACAGGTTTTCCGCGAGATGCACGCGCGATCGTATCAGCCGACTTAAATGCAAATTCGTCGTCGCTTTAAATTGGAAACCAGGGAAGTCCATCGCAGCTGCTCCGACATTCTCTCTTTGCAATTCTTTTTTTTCGCAATTTCCAAAGATAACGGATTATAACGCGCTTCATCTTAGCTGCTGAGATGAGGTTGACCATCCACCCTGTTCATTCAGATTTCTCGTAGCTCCTTCGGCGGCAAGGATCGCTGCGTGTCTTGCCCGCTGCTGTTCTCTGCAACGGAATGTTGACTCGTATATTTCTCACGTGACTGACGTTATTATTCTTATTCATAATGCTAGCACAAAGTGCGACAATCGCAGTTTAATCGTTCCCTGTATCTGTAACACGGAAGATAGCGATTATTCACTCGAAGGAGGCGTGCATGGCGCCCGGAAAGCCGCTAAAGAGTTAAATCCCTTTTGATATATCTTCCTCCGAACTGGCAATTTTCGAGGAAGAGAGAGAGAGAGAGAGAGAGAGAGAGAGAGAGAGAGAGAGAGACTGCCGCTAACAACGATCGCGGGTGGAACAGCGCGGGAGCCAATGCGGGGTCTTGATCTCGGGAAGGGTACCTATGGCACAAAAATAACCGGGTGGCGCACCGCTGACCCTCATTCTCGTCGACGATCGGAATCAAAGCTACAAAAGCTGCAGTGATATATTCGCCGGCTGACCGCAAAGCCGATTCCGGCAAATCATACATATACCGCGCGCTGTGTACGACCGTGCACGCACGCGTGCGCGACTGCATTTGTCGTATTTGCCGTTGTGTGCATGTGTGTGTATACGTGCGATTCGCGATGTTGGCGGCTCAAAGCCGCATGTATTCACTTGCACGCGTATGCGCGCAGGAGTAAGTTTCATCGGCCAGCGATGGCAACGTCCGCGGCATTACCTTAGTTTCAATTTGCATTGCTGCTCTCAGTTCGCGATTATCGATACGTTGCACGCTTGTGTCAACTAATTGTTTGCTCATCATAGTATAAGGAGAGAGGAAGCGAGAAGAAGAATGAGAAGCGAGAGAGAGAGAGAGAGAGAGAGAGAGAGAGAGAGAGAGAGAGAGAGAGAGAGAGAGAGAGAATGTGTGAGGATTCGAGGGAGGGAAGGTTCACGTTTTGCTCTTGATACTTAACGTCGTAATTGGAATTTGTTATGCGTTTCGTGATCCTCGATGTGAACGCACGGGGCAAGATTATTATTGTCTCTGTCTCTCTCTGTCTCTCTCTCTCTCTCTCCCCCTCTCTCCCTCTTTCCATCGCGCGATATAGCACGTGCCTATAATGAGACACAAACTACGTGCAGTCTCGCGGAAATTTAATTTCACGAGAATCTCCTAATCGCATGCAACACTATTAGCGCTTAGCATCGATCGAGCGCGTTGCTACTGGACTGAAAATAAATAAAATAAGATTGCGATCTTTATGTGCAGGAAATATGGATGTAGTGTTATCCTGTTGTGAAAAGGATTCTTATCTCCTTGAGAGAAACGTTTCTGTTTTCTTTTTTCTTTCTAGAGAATTAAAGCGAGCTTCCTCCGATGCTTTCCAATATTTGTTTAGATGCCGAAGAGAGCGAAACCGATCGGTTGCAATAACGATGCTTGCAAGAGAAGAGCGAATAATTAATTATGATTTTCAGCGACAATTTTGCCGCGCGATTGGCGATATCGGTTTTTATACGCGTGAACGTAAGTGCGTGACTCGCAAAATAACTCTTCGCGAAACGGTTACATTATCGTGGTAAAACATGCTAATATGCCGAGCAATAATTATATGCAGTCAAAATTATAGGAATATACGAGCGCGAGATGGTTTATAACGCCATGGTTTGTATACATGTCCGAGCTAATACATCGCGAAATTTTGTGCACGTATATTTTTTCCAATTCTTCATCATTAATAGAGCTGCTGAATTTCATTTATCTTATCCAAGTGCGCGCATAATTCTAAGCAAAATTTATGAAACTCCTAAGGTACAATTGTTTCGTCGCATAGAAACTGTCGCTCCGTTGCTTATGTTTTTTCTATTAAGACAATTTTTCTAAATTTATATTTATATAATTTTTAACGAGACTAAGCGAAAGATTACTTGATCGCAATCGAGAGTAGCGCTGAGATACTTCGAATGACATCTATCAAGTTCCAATTCAAGCAAATCTCGATAAACGAAGAACAGCAAACCAGAGGCTCAACTGATAAGATTCTCTCAGAAAAGAGGAGAACCATTAAGTAATACGTGCATGAAAAAATGCGATTGACTATCGTGGCACAGAAAAGCGCATGATAATGTCTAAGATTAATTCTTATCCTCGAACTGAGTTAATTTTCCATACGACGGATAATCAGTTATTATCCGTTGAAAATATCGCAAGATTAATTTACGCGAGTGATACCATCGCGAGCAGCCGTGCTCCGCAAGTTCCGTCGTCGATAAGCGCGCACCTCTAACTTCCACGTGCTGGAAAGGGCGCGAGCCCTTCCAGCCCTTTAATCGATCAGACCACTTTCAGACGATTTCAATTCAAAACTCAAGGGACTAATAACCGAGTTATTAGTAATCATCAGCTCTTCGTCTCGCTCGAGGTTCGTTATCGAAATCCAAACAACAAATCGAACAAGGCGATTCGAGAGAAAGAGAACGACAAACAGGACTCGAATTCGATATAGCAACCCCGCGTGAGGTCGTTACCGACTTGCGATGCCGCGAAATGATGAATCAACCGCTGAAAGTCTCCGCTTACGCTTGTGCATAAGCACAAGACTAAGGCTTCGCGTAATTTGCATCGTTACATCAACGAAAGGTTAATTAATCCCAAGTTCCAAACTGAGAGTCAGCGGGCTCGCGGAGAGGGGAAGATCGGTCGATCTGATACTCTGACATACGCTTAATTTATCATGCGCTAATTAACCTCGGAATGATTAACTGCCCGGGATCCGTTTTCTTCCTTCCTTTCTTTTTTCTCTCCCTTCCTCCCCCTTGCGCGCGAATCACGCCGAGGAGAATCAAGTTTACCGTACGTGCACGTTACATCCCAAGCCCTCCCTCCTCCCCCGGTCTTCCCGCCCTCTTTATAAATCACTTTCTGCGTTCCCGCCGTGCAAGCGAGGAGTCATGCACGTATACATTAAAAGAGAGACAAAGAGAGAGAGAGAGAGMGAGAGAGAGAGAGAGAGAGAGAGAGAGAGAGAGACACGGAGAGAAAAAGATCTCGCCATTGTGAACGCGATCGTCAACGTTGATGAAAGCTTTGTTAACGTAAAACAAAACCTCGACAACTAATTTTTTTGCCGACAGGTAATCCCCCCTTCTTTCCTTTCCTCCCTTTTCCATCCGACCGAACGTAGTGAATTTCTCGCGCGAAAGTATCTCAATTTCATAATACTGGACCGGCTGATGTAATCCGAGAAGAGGAAAGGACAATATCGCGCAACATTTCCAGCGATAGAATTCCAGCGATAAAAATATTCTAGAAATTTAATTAAACAATTAATCGAATGGCGAATGAATCGTGAATTATTGAAAGAGGAGTCAGCGAGGGGAGTGGGGGCAACGAGGTGGGCAAATAAAAACTGTTGCCGATGACGTTTAGTTCCCTGCCGTCTCTCTCCCGTGATAAAATTTATGATCGCGTAGTTGCCGTGTTTCTGGGAGAAACGATCAACGCGGATGGAACATTCGCTAGCCGATGACCGTTACCGGCATAAAAAGCGCATAAATTATACTAACGACTTGACGCTCGCGCGTGGATGTAAATTATTTAAGAGCTTAATGAAAGCGCCAAGCGAGGGATTATATTTTCCACGTTGTCATTCGGCGACTGCAATTTCCGTTTTCGGGAAGTTGTGATAGTATGCAGGAGGTCGATGTAAATGGCCGTAGGCGGATCAATATACGCAAATATTAGTAAATCACATGCTTAAACGGCCTGATTTGTTGTCCCGTAATTTAAGGTCATTACCAGGCGCATAATTATGAAGCGGGATGGACTTAAGGCGATTAAATTAAGGTTAACATAATTAAGCCCGTTCGCCGTCGTACCGATCTAATCTCTTTGATCACCGTGGACTTTCAGGGACAAATTAGATCGTTTAGCCTAACGAGTTAGGCCGAGACAAGCTTGCTGATAAGCGTCCGTTGTGAGGAGCCGAATTTTAAATCAAGATCTCAAAGGGCCACCGTCTCGTTTGAATCTCTTCGCCGCTGCGAAGCGCCGCGCATAACGACGTTACACCGTCCGGAAGCGGAAGAAACGCACAGTGTCGCTTGACGTTAATAAAGAAATAAAAAGAGACATCGACCAAGTTTCCGTAAGAAATGACTCAAAAATGTTAAGTATGTACATATATATATTTCATTGGTCTGCAGAAAGGATAACCCGGAACTTGGCGCCGAGTTACAGTCGTTTCGAGCGAGTGATGAAATATTTTCATGCGACGGTTGTAACGTACAAGATACAAAAGTTGTCAAGCGGCAAAGTTAAACAATTAAATCTCTCGCTCTCTAGCGCGCTATAAGAAATTATGTCGCGGTTGTACGATCATAAAGAGCCAGACTTCACTTGGCATGCTCGCAGTTTTCAAACAACATTCACCGTAGCGGCACTGGAAATTTTAATGCACCGGCAATAAATTTAACGGTGAGGGTCTTGCGCGAAAAATTTGCGCGATCCCGCGCGTACGTAATTCCTTCGCATCGCGCCGGAGCAAAATTAATTTGTTTTCTTTCCAAACATAATAATACGAAATGATTTTAAATGGCGTGGAATAATCGCGAAATGATTCAGAAACACCGCGGCGATTCTCATCTGAGAGATAAATTGACGCGGCCGATACTTTGCGTATCGGATGGACGTCCGCGGGAACATTTTAAGGGAACTTCCTACGGAAGACTTGAACTTGAATTATTTAGCAGGTCTTCTCGCTCGCGTAGCGGCGAAACTTTATGACGCGTTGCAATATTCACCGACATGCAGCTTTTTCATGCGAACGATAAAAACTTGCACGTTACGCGTTATCGCTTTAACGCAAACAACATCTGAACGTTGAGTGACGCTTTATCAATACGTTCGCTTGTGTATTCAAATCTTGCTGATTGTTGGCAGAAACATTTCGCCGACCAAGTGCGCCTTCCGTCACGACACTCGCGTACGCATGTGCACACGTGCAATCATATTTCAGGCGCGTTACTCCACGTATAATTAGCTATGTCACTTTTATTGGCTTCTCTAATGGACGATGCGTGTCGTTGAGCGCATGCTATTTTCCACGCTCGCTCCATCATCGGCACGTAAACAACGTTTCTTCTTTATATAAGAAAATCGATCGCGGCAAAAACGAAGATACGATTCGAGCGGATTTTTGACGATGAACCGAGGCTTAAGTATACGCGCAGGAAACACGATCCACGTGTGTGTACGCACTACCGGTACACGTTAGTAACACGGTTAGTTGCGTACACGGCTCTAATGGCTTTTCAATACGCGGTTCCGCATGTTGTTCGTGTACGGATTTCGTGATACACGCGGGGTTTACGCGGCAGCCCGTAGTCGTGTCAGATTACGACTGGCAAAACGTGAAATTCAATAATAAAAACGCACACCGTGCACACCGTGCCGGTTAAGTAACTCGATTTAATGACTGGCCTGAATTCCGGTTCCCGCGCCAAATATCCCGGACCTTTTCATGCACGATAGTTTATTTGATACGTGGTGCGTGTACGAGCAAGGGCGATGAATGGCCCTTTATGTACACGCTTTTCCTTTCCGACCGCGGTTCTCTAATCAGCTCGCGAGCAGTTTAGCACAAAATTAACCGCTTCGCGGTCTTTTTAGTATTGTCCATCCAATTGTCTCCGTTTCTCCAGATATATCTCCCAATCAACTTTCAAAATAATGAAAATAAAACTTTATTTGGAACACGATTTGGGGTAGAGAATTTCATTGTTGTCGTCTATCGTCATGCGTGGAGGTACTTCGATTCGCGCAAAATAAGACGCAAAATAGCAATGTGAACAGAAAGTGGCACAAATGATTTCCGCATCATTTCACTATATCGTACGCCTTACACACATGCTTATCATCGCCGAGAAGTTAAAAAAAAAAAGAAAAAATAGAAGAGAAATGGCGCATTTAATTCGAAACTAACGGCAAGATATCTGGCGAACGATACAGCGGATATCAGCGCACGGGAACGCAGGGAAGCAAAAGTGTGATATCTCATGTTTATCATGTCTCAGGTTCGCGCCCGGTTAGATAAAACAACGCCCCTTTGACCCGCCCGTTAAAAAACAATGTTGGTAAGGCGGCGCGTGTGACTTGGACGAGGAAACTCTTGCATTTGCGTCTCGCCATCCTTCATACAAAGAGAGCCTGCACGGCGGCTGCGTCCCTCGTGAATAACGTTCGTTATTCATCCTGGAAGTGGGTTTATTACATTGTGTGAGAAAGAGCGAGAGAGAGAGAGAGAGAGGGGCCAGGACTACCCGCGGATTTTTACAACTGCAGATCCGGCAGGATATAAAACGTCGTTGGCATACAAAGTGCAAAAACATAACCAGGTGGGGAACACTTTCTCGCGCACGTATCTTTCCGACGTATGTTCGTCTCTTAGTTTCCTTACCTTCATTTATCCGCTATTTTCATTTCACTAGCTACTTTTATTATCCTCTAGAAAGAAACATGGTCCAGCAAATCTTTGACGGATCGATTTCTTTTCTTGATGGAAATCTAAGCTATCAATCGCGGAAAACGCCGTCTCAGTCTTCTTCGTCGATCATTCGACAATTCTCGATGGCAATTCATGTAGCAAAGCAGAGTTCATTGATTGATTCACAGAATGATTTCGATGAAACGGAGACACAAACTCGCCATTTCCATCTGCGATTTGCAATTTGCAGTGCACGCGCGCACGTGCGCCCGCGCATAATATTTGAAAACGTACTCGTTTTGCTAACGAGTACGTTTCTAATTATGCCATCAATTAAAAGCGCATAAGGGATCGATCGATCGCAAACTTATTAAAAAACGTTTCCCTCGCATCGATTCCTTCCTCGGGAACATTCTCCACGCACGCGAGCTTGGTCGATATCGCGCTCCGCCGTAATTACCATTGCTGTAACACCTGCCGATTAAAAAGGTAAACTGCTCGGCAAAGCGGGAAATTCTCCGCGAGAGTTGGCGCTCATTGTATTAGGTTTGCCCTCAATATCGGATTTCAACAAGAAGTGAAGTGGGTAATGAATAAATGTAAGATATCTCGGATAATGCGACATTATTAATGCGACACTTTTCATTTTTAATTGTCACGCATGCGGATCGAAGCTTACATTATCAATCTCGTTGGTCATCGAGCAACGATGGTCATCGAGCACGCTGGTATTTCTATAACGTAACCTTATCAGTGGCCAGCTTTCTCTGCACATTAACATTTCACATTCTACGTATCCGCGCGTCATGTAAAATTCAACTCTGGATTAGACAAGTTCATCATTCGGGGTAAATTGAATATTCTTCTCCATAATAAAAGCTATTCACATGACAAGGTGAGCATGATATCCAAAAGTTCGTGAACTCTTCTTGTAATCTTTGTTGAAAGCAAAATGCGGGTAATGAAAGACGAGTTAAGAAACAACCGATTAAACAAGAAGAAAGAAAACAACAACAGATTTCGCGCATCAGCATCGATTTTCCGCTTAGTGCACCTGAATCTATCTCGCGGCTCTTAACCGCTCTTAAAATCCGGCCACGAGAAAACAGATACACAACGGTACATTTACCAGGCGAAATATCAAAATAACATTTGGTCTCGCGTTACAAGGCGCATCTCCGACTGTTACATCGGATATACATGGCGCGTATCACGTTGCGTATACAGAAAATTCACTCTGCGACGACGACGACGACGACGACAACGACAACGAGAGCGCAATCGCGTGACTAGGGGCAGACAGGGCCGAGGAAGCGTTATTGAGCACGTGCACATAAATGTTTCTGAACAGGCTCGTATTTTACCTCATTCCGGGCGATAAGAACCTTCCACCGTGTGATCCGGACAACTCATTTCTGACAAGCCATTCATCGTTTTCCCGCGTCACATAATCCACGTACAATCCCCGAACAGCAGCCGGATGTTTCGCGCCGCGGCGTTTCCGCTCTGACTGTTCTCTTGCATTTTTACACGGATACGCGCGCATTGATATCAGCAATTCAATCGCAGTACACTCGCAAGTCTCGATCGTTTCGATGTTATCATACCGTATCGGACAAGTGTGAGACTTTCATGAAATAATAATATTGGCAAGTAATGCGCGACGCGTATGCGTACAATGCTCGTAACGATGCAGCCTTCTTTTTATGTACATTCAGAAAACCGGATATCGACGCGAATTCCCTTGTTCTCTTTGCACCGGCAATCATTCTCACGTTTCGCGACGAATGCGAAGCAGATTGATGACGTTAGTACACGCACGATGATATGCATATCACGATTATTCAATTTCAAATCCCATACCAATGGCAGTGTGCGTGCATGTTTATAGTCAGACATATAGAGTGCCTGAGGACTATCGCTAGCCTGCTCGATTACAGAAACGCAGGAAAAGCAAACTAGAAACGATGATAATCACTTGGTGAGCCGATCAATAAATCTCGACGATTAAAGAAATCTCGAGAGGACGCGCGTGGAAAACAAGGCACCGCGACTTGCCCTGCACTTTGCAGCTTTGATCGAGAGTTCACTCGCGCGACGCTCTTTATCACACTCTTTATCTGTTGAAGGTGGCAGCCCTCCGCGTCCCCGACAGAACGCCGAAATGAGATTTCATTTCCTCCGCCGTTTTCTGAGCGTGTTTCTGCTGCTCGTCGCCTTGGCGTGCGTCGCGCAGGGAGGCAGCCTTCGGGAGAAGCGTTTCGTCTTCAATGACATCGGAAACACACTGAACAACGTCGGGGATACAATCAAGGATACCGTGAAGTCCATATTTCAAATTCGGTCGTTCGTCACGACCACCAACCAGCCCGAAAAGATCGAGACCACGACGAACGATCCGTATCACGGAGTGAACGTAACGGTGGAGCCCCGCAGGATCATAGACGTCCCGTCTAGATGCCGGCCTAATCACGTATTGGTGAACGGCCGATGCCGGATGGTTACACGTCGACGATGAGATTCGCTCCGAAGATCGGAAGAACGTCGGGGAACTCCTGTCGCGCGTGTCGATCGATAGGTCGCACCGTGACACCTCGTTAAGTTAACGGAGTTCCCGCTATTGGGTCCAGAGGGTAGATATCGACTGCATCGATAAACGTTAAGTTAATCGCGCGACCGTTATATTGTTGATGCCGCCGTTGCAACATCGCGACAAAACGCGCCATCAGAAATGGTAATCGTAATTCGATGGTTCGATACACAATGCGCGCCTACTTCTGCGGAGAGCGCAGCTGTGCGAGATAACCGCCGAGGAAGACTTAATTATTCACAGCTAGCGCTAATCAATACGGCTTGGCAATCATTGTTCGTATGCCATTAAGGCTTTTAGCGTATTCATGGAGCGGTCATAACTACTTCATCCATTTATATATCGGCATCATACCGGTACACCGCTTGTCGTGACACGGCCGCGTTAACTCCGTTAGCGGCAGCGTAATTGTACATTTTGCAGTGACATTAATAGCCGTTAATGTGCGAAAATATATTAAGCATTGAATGATTACCTCTGGCGTTTTACTTGCTATATTAACTACTGACGTCATATATCGCTGTCCTCGTCGCAATCGAGCTTGGATACAACGCCGTTATAATTGCACGCTTGCTCGATGACGCATTAGCCACCGACACCGCGAGATAAATAACAATTAATTCGTCCGACTCTGTTTTAGCGGGGCCAAAGGAAATTAACGCGCTTAAGATCCCGCCGCACTCGCCGAATCTGATTTACATCGGCCGTGTTTATAGCTGCCTCCGTCAATTAAAAATTACGCTCGTATCCCTTACGCGCGTTTCCGCCGCCTCTCACGTCACGTATAAATGGCGTTCCCAGCCGGCAAAATCCTGCCGCCATCGCCGTGTTTAACGTTTCCTTTTACGATCCCCGGCTGATATCTCGCAGCCGAGGCTCGCGCTAAGTACCCGTTCGATTTCGAAATTACACCTGTCACGAATATAAAACGAGTTACGGGGCGCACGATAGATCGGCCGGCCCGCAATAATGGCGCTGCGATACATATCGGATCTGTTTTTAATGCCTGTATCGCGTGTAAACTGTAAAAACGCGATCGAGCGGGCAGATAAGCGCGCACATTTGTAGGATTAATATATCGCTTACTTCCACGCCGTGCCCGAGCCCGCCGCCTCGCCATTATTCCTCTTATCCGCCAAGTATTTCCTCAATTATCAATTACCAATTATTATGTTCATGACACGGTTCTCCACGTGCGCACGGCAGCCCGTGCGACTTTTACGCCCACCTATCAAGCAACCCTCTTTCATCATTTCGCGCGCTTCCCTTTTCTCTCTCTCTCTCTCTCTCTCTCTCTCTCTCTCTCTCTCTCTCTCTCTCTCTCTCTCTCTCTCTCACACGCATACATCCGGATGAAAACGCATTCGATAAAAATCGATCTTTTCGCTTTCAGCGTTCATCGAGATGGGAGTAACGTATTTTCAGCCTTATGGAATATAAACACCCGCCTTCTCGATATTTTTTACCGTAGTGAAAATAATAGCTCAAATTGAATCCTCTGCGTTTCGATGGCGCCCTAAATTTGTCGAGTTCGCGGGTCGATCCTCTCGTCCCGGGATCGATTCGCGCGAGATTCGAGCGTCGTTGAACGGCACGGCGCACAATCCGTTTGATATCTAATTACGCCTATCACACTGCATCATACATCCTTCGCTGTTTCTTTTTTCTTTTTTTTTTTTCTTCTTCTCACGGAACGAACTTCTGCGGAGATCCTACCGAGATGTGAACCGCGTTTCGCTCATCGAGCATGCCGTGACGATGCTGACGATTTCCCGGCGAGGCAACTGTCGCCGAACGGAACGAGGCCTGAATTTGCGTGATCGCTGATTGCGCCAACTGCAGTGGCTCTGTGTGACCCGTGCGCGCCCCTACACCCCTACTTGCTCATGTATCCCGGCCGAGAACCGGCCAGATTTCCCGCTCATTGTCAGAAGTAGACGGCCCACTCGGCACTTGTTGCTCTCGCGCGCGCATCGACATTTGTCTGGCGTGCTATTATATCGCGCCGCATTTCGTCGCTTTCGACGCCGCGACCACTCTTTGTCAAGTTTAGGCTCGCCTCCGAGTTCGCGCATCCGCTCGCACGAATGCTCGTCCGTGCGCGCTTTGTCTCCTCGCGGTTCCTCTTTCCCGAAAGAGAAAACAACGCGAAAAAAACAACGCAATGACGGTTCTGCCGGTGTCCCTTGAACCGTGGACTGGATTGGACCATCAAAGCAGCGAAGAGTCGAGTAAAACGTTGATGTTGATGAGATGATCGAGACAGAGGCTCGATAGAAGATACCTCGAAGAGCTTCCAGGTTTCTCCTCCCCTTCTTCTTTCCTTTTGTAACGAATATTGTAATCGCAAACGCGCTTTCAGGGGATTTCAGCAGCGAGATACGTGCGCAAAGCATTTTTAACTAATGAGCGGGGGACACGCGTGGGACATTAGGCCACCGGAAATCACCGGGTATTCCGTGGTCTTTGCGAGCTTATCTGCAATCACAGCTGAGAATTTATTCTCACGTCGCAAGAACGTGGCGTTATAATTTGCTGTCGCGACGTTACGGCGTGCATTATTCTCGCCGGTAGCCAGTAATCCTTTCTTTGCCTCGGCGTTGCTTTACGAGTCTGTACGGTCTTTATTGGATTTTTGCGAGCGACGACGTTCCTACTCGAATAGTCGACGACTTGAAAAGAATGTTTCATCACCGCTACACCCTGCAAACAAATTCACTCCGTTACTACGACTTACCGTCCTCCTTCTCTTTTTGTTTCTCGCCATAACCGCCACTTGTTATTGCCGCATGTTCGGGATCGGAAGTCCTCCCCCTCCGAGGGGGAGGGGCAGGGGGGAGGGAGGGGTGCGGGATGTTCTTTGGGGGATGTAATTTGAGATTCAAAGGGAAAGAAATACGCGACGCTTATAGATGACACGAGGAAAAAGGATAGGAGAAAAGGAGAAATGAGATGAAATTCAATGCGTGATTCCTCGACTGCGCCTGCGAGAGCGATTGCAGGCGCGAGTACGTAAAAGCGGAAAGCCCCTTTTCACGAGAGTCGAATTCTCCGTCGGTATACATATATATATATGTGTGTGTGTATATATATATACATATACGCTACGCTGCGTTTCATTCCCGAGTCCGAAGTCAACTCCTTTCGTAACTTCGTTAAACGTCTAACGTCTGAATCGGCGAAAATTTCGAGGAATGATCGACGTTCGTGATGTAATAATAAACGTGCTAATAAATAATATCGCATTCCGAATAAACTTAAGCAAAAATCAACGAGACCGGAGAGATCCGTTAAGTATTCGCGCGTTGCAAAACGACTGAGAAATATCTTGATGTACCTGTAAATAATGCGCGTCTGCTACGTCTACAGGTAAGTATCGAGATCTTGCTTAAATGTCTGAGTAATTTTCCGGACATTAACCACGACTTCGATTAACGGCTGACTATCTGGATATCGTTTTATGCGACCATAAAACGATCAACATTATCCTGCGGCTTGGAAGTAAAAGAAGACGCGCGAAGACACATATTTATCGGGCCATGTTCCATTTCTGAGTTCGTGTTGGTTCAAGACGTCATCTCTGCTTTTAACTCATTTAAGTATATTTGTCTAATACTCATCGAAATGCACATTTGTCGATTGTATGTCGCAAAGTTACGAAAATATCATTACTCTCGTCAAAGCATTGCAGTCCGTTCTTCGAGCCACGTCACGAAATAAATCCGAAATGGGATATTTTTACGACAGCTGACGGGGGGAGAATGGAAAACTAATTCTGCAGCTTCTGAAAAATTCATGTCGCAAGGAGTAATCCCTGTAATTCTCATCTGAGAAAATACGGTGACCTATTCTCGCCGCGGCATCATTGTCCTTCCGCGATTTCTGTGGGAATCGTATTCTCGGTTCCACGCCGGATGATTACTGATAAGTACGATATCGAGAACTGACAATTACACCGTCGTAATCGGGCCCAATAACGCGGAATAGTATTCATAGACCGCAACGTGCATAAACGTGCTTAAAGCATCCAGTTACAGCAATTATGCGCTTGTACGCGATCGTTTCAAGATATCGGCGATCCTCGGAGATATTTATTCCCGTCCTCGCAGAGCCTCGCACGGTCGAATTGGCCGATTTAATTGGCCAAAATTCACGTCATGATCGCCAATTTGAAATTGTATTTTCGGCCCGGATAATCATACGGTAACCTTTCCAAACGCGGTCGCGGCAGTGTACAATGCGGAAACATGTAGGCGCTTAATAACGCTCCTAAAGCCGCGCCAAGTTTTGACAGAACATAATGTCGCATGACGCGGCTAGTTGCCCCTATACATTCTCTCGCAGGGATGAACCGTTAGGTTCACCGTAAGTAGAATACCGCCGCGTTAGTCAGACAAAACGGGGGAGGGAGACGGCCTCCGTGATAAATACAAGGGGATACCACAATGCCGGCGGGCGAGCGCTATTTTTCAAGGTGAACGTTTGCCTTTCGCATTCCTCCGATCAGTCAACGCTACCCACCGCTCATAAATTCCGATACGCGAGCATGGCCGTTCTCCTTCCTTCTCCACGCGAACGCACGCGCGTCCACGTGTGAGGACTCCGCCTGCCAATTGTTCCAATATTTGGAATACGCGCTCCCTAATGGCCCCCATCCCTCCTCCCTCCCCCCCCCTCTTCTCTCGCCCAGCCTGCCGCGTTTTTCCTACCGCTTCTTCCCTATCGGACTGTCGGGCTGTGTCGATCAGAAAACACTGAACTCTGAATTCGTCCGCTGGCCCGCCCGCCTCCCCCCCCGCATCCCCGGTGTCCCGGGCGGAAGAGGCAAACCAGTTTGCGATCAGGCCGGTTCTTTCTTCCCCTCTCCCGTCACGTTGTCGTCCGTGGGAAGCAGTTTTCTAGATTTTGGCATACCCATGAGCCACGGCGGACCGGCTCGTGCGCGCGGCCAGCTAAGTCCGCAATATCGATAACCCATAATCGTCGTCGCCCGCCGCCGCCGCCGCCGCCGCCGCCGCCGCCGCCGCCGTCGTGCCGACACACGCGGAAGCTGGAGCATAAGTCTCACGGCGGATCCAATATCCAGACGCGTGCATGTGCAGCGGGCAATCAGACGCAGCCGCGAGAGTGCATCCGGACATTCGGACGCTGTCGTATTGGCCGCTACCACGATCGTTTCCCCTTCGTCCTTATCTTTCTCCATCTTTCGCGTGTAGGTGCGGGAACGACGACGACGAGGAGGACGACGATGACGACGACCTGCTAGAGAGCGGCGTCCGCGGGGTAATGCCGCTTTGAAAATCGATAAGCGCTTCCGCGTAGAGTCGACCAGTCAGGGGCTTTTCGGTGTATCCGCGCGCCGGAGATCCTCTGGCGGGGGTGCCCGGTGACCTCGAAACGCCAACGCCAGAGGATCCCCGAGCGTAATTTCGCCTGGATGTGTCTATCGATATATAGCTCGGGCGGATGAGCCGGAAGTCGCTGCCTTAAAGTTCCGCGGCTCGATGCCGGTGACAGGATTAACGCCGAGGCGATACCGCTCCGTGTTTCCGCCGCGAGCTCGGCCGGGAATAGGAACGGGATTTCCGCAGCGGTCCCGGAATAGCGCGAAATTAAATATAACGCTCTTATTTCGGGTACGCGCGCGTGGGAGATCGCGGCTTGTGTGCGAGCCGTGAGAGATTCAGCTGCGAGGAACACGTGTAACTTCAGGTAGCCGATCGATGCATTAATAACGCCAATCGCGCGATTCTCATCTTAATCGTCCGCGTGGCATATCGCGTGGCATCTCCGATGCAGCGCGAATATCTCACGTCACGCAAACCCGGGTTGGGTTTCCCGCACGCACGGCTTTACGCGCGTAAGAACGTTGCGCGTGCTATTATCGGCGTCTTCCTGGCGATGCGATAATCATCATGGATGGAAACCGCGTTAATGACCCATATTATGCCGTCGCTATTAATAAATCCGTACCGATGCACGCCTCGTCTCGTTGGCGATAATTATCTCAAATATCCGCTCAAAGTCGTACAGCAGCTTCTAACGCTCGCTCCAAGAAATACTCAGACGCGACGGGATCAGTTCGCCGATATCCCCGATGGATTCTATAAATTCCTGGCATACTTCTGCGGAAAGCGGGAGCAACCCCCGGGATCGACCGGCCGAACGCCCGATATAATAGCGCGCTCTGGTTACGCGCGGTAAGTCCCGCGAAGAAGAAAAGAAACGCGAGTCCGATACGGGAAAGCAGGAAAGGGTGGTAGTGATGCGAGAGGGAATGACGGGGGAGGAGGGAAAGGCAGGTCGCGCCGGAAGGGGGGGAGGTACGCTCCGAGATTTTCTGACCCTCGAACCCTCACCCTTTTTGCGATCAAGCGCCGACGCTTACATACGAAGGGAAGGGGGAGAAATTGCGGGGAGCTCGCTCGCGCTCCGCGACGTCGCGCGCCCTTATCCGCCTTGCGATTCCGCCGCGCGGATGCTACTCGCAGGAGCGGAACGAGCCCTGCCGGAACGAGCGCGGCCCCCAGCCCCCGTTTTCAGGCAAATAGGTCAATTCGCTGTAATTCGAGCCGGCTCGCGCGGGATCCGTGACGAAGCCGAGAGAACGGAAGACCGGCGTCTCCGGGTATCTCTCTCGCTCGCGCGCTTCCGCGCGTGCTGTGTGTGTGTGTGTGTGTGTGCGTGGCGCGCGGCCGCCTCTCGTCCTGAGTTCAGGACTCGTGCGAGCGGATACGAGTGCGCAGACGTTCCGACGAGGACGAGGACGGCGATGATGGCCGGTAAGCGAGCGAGCGAACGGAGGCACGGAAGAGCGTATCGTCCTTCGTGTCTGGACGCGTCGATGCGACGACCGAACAAGCGCGAACGTAGAGCGGGCGAGCGAGCGAGCGAGCAGAACGGGACGCGCAGGAGGCACGAATACGAAATAGATCGTACGCGTGAGGGGAACGGAGAGAGGAAAGAGGAAACGAGAGAGAGAGAGAGAGAGAGGGGGGCGGGGGAGGGGGGAGGGGGGACACCGGGAGAGAACAGAGAGAACGGAGTGCATACGCGGAGAACAGAGAGGAAGGACACACCTGGCGCGTGCGCCGCGACGTTGCCGGGGGGTGAGAGAGAGAGAGAGAGAGAGAGAGAGACCGTCGGGGGTGGCTTAACGCGCGGGACGGAGAGAACGATCGAGAGAGAAGAGAATACGAGGGGCGAGGGGCGCGCGGAGGACGCGCGAGGAGGGAGGGACGTATACAGTCCGCCTCGTAGGGCAGTCGTTCCTCCTTCGTCGTTCCTTCGCTGCCGTGCGCTTTTAACGAAATTATTCCGTGATCGGGGGAAAAAAGGTAGCGGCGAGGAACGGGAGGAAGAGGAGAAAGAGACGCGGATAGCAGGGACATCACAAGGCGAACGGAAGACCGGGGAGTAACCGGTGGGAGCTGTCGGTCGCCGGGCCGCGAACCTGCCGCGACGCGCACGGCGGCATCGTCCTCGAAGAGGTGACCGGCTTGCGTGGCGCGTGTCCTCGTCTCGTCGTCGTGGCCGCGGTCGACGGCAGAAGCGGTGGAAGAAGTGGTGCGCCGGCGGAGGTCGAGGCGCAGGAGGAGGAGGAGAAGGAAGACGTCGTCCTGTTCGTCGTCCACGGTCAGTATCCCGTAGCGGAAACATAGCGGAAGGAGCAGGAAAGGGAAGGCGCGCGAGAGAGAGAGAGAGAGAGAGAGCGCGTGAACGCGAACGGCGGCGTTCTCTTCTCTCTCGTCTTCTCCGGACGAGAGAATCCTCGCCGGCGCGCCGTGCGCGCGCGGAAGCCTGCTGAGGTCGACGCGGCCAGGACGAGGACGAGGACGGCTGGAGGCACGCTTCTCGCGATCGTCGCTTATTGATTTCCGCGGCGGAGAACGCCGCCGTGCGTTTGCCCGTTTCGCGTTCCCCGTCACGCGAATTTTCGGCCGCACCGTTCGTCCGTCGTCGCGTCGCGGCGTTTCGCGTCGCGGCCCTGCGATCGATTCGCCCGCGCTCCTGCCTCCGTCACACCTGCGTGTACCTACTCCGTCTCTCTCTTTCTCTCCTCCCCCCCCCCTCTCTCTCTCTCTCTCTCTCTCTCTCTGTCCCTCTCCCTACCCTATCTCTCTTCTCTTTATCCATCTATCTCCCTTTCTTCCTCTCCCTTTCTCCCTTTCGATCCCTCTTTCCCTTCTCTCGATCATCCTCGGTCCGATAGTTGTAGCTACTCTAGCTTCCGTATCTAACGTGCTGAAGCAAGCAGGATCGGTGTAGTTGCAGAAGCCCGACAGGATAACGTCAAGATGTGTCTTCATAGCACGATTGCTCGCAGCACCGCAGAGAAGATATGAAAAGTGAGACGATCCAGGTATGAAATAGAGAATAATTTCAGATGGAAGGAACGCGACTAGTCGCGATCGAGATGTTGCGGGAGGGCAGAGGGAGAAGTCGCGATGAAAGTCGGTAAAAGGGCGACGCGTGACGATGCAAGGCACAGTGCCGATCGGATTTCCGCCAATTGTCGCATACGCGACGGACAGATGACGAAATACAGACAGAACTGAGCTTGTTAGAGGGTACCGATCGAGGCGCGAGGTGAGAAGCATCAAAGTACACCGGGAGACCGGTGGCCGGGGGAAGCGTTCGTCGATTTTAAAGGCCGAATCGTGCGTAATGCGTAAAATATGTGTAAATCGAACGCGCACGTTGCTCGTTAGAATCGCATTGTCTGGGATTCGAAACGCGCGGACGGAATGTTTGTTGTTCGGGATAAGCCCGCCGGCGGTGGGTACATCGTTCGATTAATCGATTAGCGGTGATAACAATTTGAGTTTTGGCCACTCTCTCGACCTGGAAACGCGAAGCAACAAGAGACGAACGCTCGCGCCAACGGTAATGCGACGGACGTGTCAAAATTCCCTCCCTCCCTCCCCTCCCGTCTCTCCCTCCCCCGTGCGTCCCACGTAACCGAACCGAACCCCCCTCCCCCCTCTCCCCGTCCCCGCCCCTCCGGTACGCCGATTTCACAGGCCGGACGGATTATCGCGGGGAATCGGGTAAAAAGTACGTCGCTTCCCGTTAAATGAAATCGCTAAGTGACATTCGGCGGATCCGAACACGCTGAAATAAAGTTAATTATCCCGTGGATAACTGAAAAGAAGAAGGTAGAAGAGAATTGTTCAGAGATGGACAGAGACGAGCGAGCTGATCGATCCTGAATGAGATTATTAAGCGTAAGGTTGTTCGTGTATTTCCCTGAAATATTATTTCAGACGTGAGAAACGACCGGGAGAAACGATTGCGCATGATATTAATCTCCATTGGCTAATATCTTGCAGATACTTGGAACGAGAGAACATGCCGAAACTTGGATTCACTTTTTCCCGATATATTAATAACGAGACGATTCGAGTGTCCTAAAGATTAGATCAACCGCTTCAAAATCAAGTAGCTCTCAAAATAAAACGCGTAACAATGAAGTTCACTATTTCGGAGTTCACGATCTTCCTATGGAAACCATAAAATTATTTTCACGCCCGATATTTAAGTCGCTCGGAAAATTTAAAAGCAAGCAGCATGTTTCCGCGTGCTTACTCGTCCGATTTTGAAGATAAAATTGATTCATCAATTGATTCGGCTGATCAAAGAGCTGTCAGATAATAATAATCCGCCATGGGGATTAAAGAGAGACGATGTCATGCCATGTGAAGGAGATTGAGCGCATTTAGCGCAGCATGTTCTACTTATATCACAAACGCAACATTAGTTATTTAAGCGACAAAGCGAATCAACTGGTCAATAGTTTTAATTAATACAATTAGTGCGTCCGGTAGACGTCAGCTGGTGCTATTTTTATTTCGCTTCATATCTCGTTGTATCTCCTCACAACGAGAACCGTGAGAATTCACCAGAGAACGCGAGCGTTCAGCGCTTTGGGAGAAAGTCCGTTTGTATCGGTCGATAGGCGACTAAAGCAGGATGAAGTGGCTACGTGCGAAGCACGATCGATGGGCGCGAAAGCTCGAGATATTTCAGCGGCGAGTTTCGATGCGCGATAAAAGTATCTATCACGAAGATACATCGGCGGGCTCAAGATATGAGAGAGAGAGAGAGAGAGAGAGAGAGAGAGAGAGAGAGAGAGAGAGAGAGAGAGAGACAGGGGGCGGGGGAGGGGGGAGGGAGAGGGAAGGAAGACAAAGAGAAAAAGAGAGAGACAGAGGGGATGGGGGGCGGAGGAGAACGGAATAGCCGCACGGCTGACGCGGCGGCGACGAAGAGTGGCCACTCTTTGAAATTCACAAGCGCACATAGAGCACGTACTCTCTCCGGCGAGAGCCCGCACTCCTCTCCCCCGCGGGCGGACGTGTGGTGATCCGATCGATCGATCGAAGCGGGCCGCGCACTCGAGTTTTCCCTGACCTAAGAATACACCGACTCGAGAGTGCCGCGGAGGAAACCCCCGGGGTGGAGTGGACTCCAGGATGGACCAGAGTGGGGAGAGAGAGAGAGAGAGAGAGAGAAAGAGGGTGAGGGAGAGAATGCATACATATGAGTATGTGTGCGCAAGAGGGAAATAAAGAAGTGCCGCCCCCGTTTAGGCGACCCCGGACAAGGATGACTGTGGACTTTTTGTCCCCGCTTTCCTCGCTCGCACTCGACTCGCGCTGTCTTGTTGCTCGCGTTATCGCGCGTAAGAGCAGCCTCCTCTCTTGTCTTCTCTCCTACTCGTTTGCCGAAGACGGACGGAGAACCAGCTTGCTGGGAACTGACCTGCTCAGGCATGAGTTACGCGAGAATTCCGCGCGAGCGAGCAGGCCGCGCGAGGAATGCTTGTCGCGATAAAATCCTTTCACACGCGAAACGAGCGTCGGATGCAAATTCCAGGGCGATGTTCGTCATCGGAACCGATGACGACGACGACGACGGCGGCAACGGCGGCAGCCGTTGCGTGACGTCGAGCGATTAGATTATAGAAGCCGACGACGGCGGTTCGCGAATTTTTTCTTTTTCGGGGACGGAGGGAAAGGGACAAGGGGAGCTGCGCGGTTGACGGATCAATTACGTTATCGCGGATCGCGGAGTTTCCCCTCCCTCATCCCCCAGCGCGAAAGTTGCCGGGCCTCTCGTCGAGCCTCTCGTGAATGGTTAAGGCTGCTCAGGAGTTGCTCGAGAGGTCGAAAGTCGCGACCCCGCGAGCCTCCGGGGATAAGGGCACGTGAGAGAGGGTCGCGACACGCGAGCGCGCTTCCGCGCGACCCTCCTCCTCCTCCTTCTCTCCTGTCCTCTCCTGTCCGCTCCCTTCTTCTCCTTCCCCCCCCCCCCGACTTCTGCTCCGCCGATGAACGAGAATCAACTGGTTCCTTTTGTCTCTGTGTCGCAGAAACGAGCCGAATGATGTTCAATTGACGAAGACCGCGCAGCGCTAGGAATGGCCCCCTTCAGTTCCGTCTTCCTGGGTGTCTGGGGAGTGTTCGTTGCCATTTTGTTACAAGGTATGTTTTCAACGCTGCCTCAGCGTTCCTGGATCATGTTGTGATCATCTTTCTCCCTTAAAGCGTATGAGAATGTATCCCGACACGATCCCTCGTGAATTACTCGGCGCTTCATCGTTGCGCGACGAGATGCTCTTAATTTCTCAGTATTTTCTTATCTTTTTGCATTTTTGCGCCGGGCACGATAAAACGGATTCGTTGCTTCCTACGACGACAAGTCCCTAGCTTGACCTGACTCGTCGGTTGTTATTCCTTCTTGCGACATGTACATGAAGTGCTATATCGTCACGAGACGCTGTTTTTCCACACATTCGCGCATTGGAAATTTCCCACTGCATCGGCCGTGATCTCTTGAAATTACGTGATATATCGCATACCGTTAAAAGTAATTAAAAATACCGATACATTAGGTACATAATGCGACACAATTTGCACAATGCATCCTTGTCCCGCTTCGACAGCAGGCAATAAGCTTATCCGATTCGTGCTCGTAATAAAGTCACATTGAATTATCGGCCGTCCCCTCCCCTGAAAATCCTATTACTCGTTAATGACGATGCATTTGCAGAATCGACACCCGTTAGCTGGGAGGAATGGTGGACGTACGACGGTATTTCCGGTAAGATATTCAATGAGGTACAATGAGCTCAATCTCTTTGCTATATCGATACTTACTGCTATTACTTCGCTATCGTTTGAAAGAAAGAGAGGAAAGAAAGCGAGAGAAAAACCGAATTGCACATTCCGAAGGTCCTGCCTTCTGGGGTCTCATCAACCCGGAGTGGTGGCTCTGTAATAAGGGTCGAAGACAATCGCCGGTGAATCTCGAACCCACTCGGCTGCTCTTCGACCCGAACCTACAACCGCTTCACCTGGACAAGCACAGGATCAACGGCGTTCTGGCGAACACCGGGCACAGCGTCGTGTTCGCCGTGGAGAACGATACGCGTCATCCCGTCAACATCTCCGGCGGCCCGCTCAGTTATCGTTATCAGTTTCACGAGATTCATCTGCACTTTGGCGTGGATGATCGCACCGGCAGCGAGCACACCGTCGACGGACATGCCTTTCCCGCCGAGGTACGTTCAAGATAATTCTCCAATCTGACGCGGATACATGTGTGTGTGTGTGTCTGTGTGTGTGTGTCTGTGTGCGTGCTAGAAAGAAAGAGAAGAGAATCTGCTCGTCTCTGCTTTTACCTTCTGCCGGCCAGCCGGCCAGTTCTGATTCTCGTTGAATTGGCGAGACCTCGCTTGGTCCAGCTTAGAGAAATTATTCTTAATACGGAATTACATCGAATTCTCTGTCTCGTTTCTTCGTGCGAAACGACATTTCGCTCGAGCCTGTCTGTAAATATACCCACGGAGCCTTCTGTTCTCGCAGCTCCAGATATTCGGTTTCAACTCGCAGCTCTACAACAATTTCTCGGACGCCCTTCACAGAGCGCAGGGGATCGTCGCGGTATCGTTGCTACTGCAGGTACATGCCTAATCTCTATCGGCGACGGTTTAAAGATCGCATGCCGGATAAAGATCGGGAGAAGCGATACGTCATGAAACCACTCTCTGCTACTTTTGCAGGTGGGCGACCTCTCGAACCCGGAGCTCAGGACGTTCACGCAGCAGCTGGATAAAATCAAATACGGAGGTGAGAAATCCGATAGCATAACGGAGCCCGTCTATTCCGGGAGATACCGTGGCAAGAGCTGGTTAGTTAATTCAGTGAAAGCGATAATCTCGTTTTCGCCGATGAATTTTCGGTAAGCGCGAACTTAAAAATTCCTCCGACTGTTCCCGCGTCAGTCGAGATTAGCATAACGATCGCGCGCGGGATTACATCCCATCCTCCCCTCCCCTCCCCCTCCTTCCTCCTCGCGACGAACGGCCGCCGCACCGCCACGTTTTTGCACCGGATGTAATTCAAGTCCCTCCCAAGATGACACTTTGACGAGGCGGGATTAACTATTCCCGCGTAATTAGGCGGCGAGAACGGACAATCCGTAGACTTCGCGAGACTCGCTTCTCTTTTCCCTTTTGGGGAAATTCCCGTTTCTATTCTATGGAAAGGGAAAAAGAGAAAGAAAGAGAGAGAGAGAGAGAGAGAGAGAGAGAGAGAGAGAGAGAGAGAGAAGAGTAGGAGTCCCGTTCGGATAAAAAGCCTGAGAAATTGAAGTAGCCCCCGGAAGTTCGACGGTGCGGCGGCATGCATTATAACTTGCGAAAAACTTGACGCGGCATTGTCGGCAACTTCTTGCCGGCAAGATAAATCGATAATCGCCGTCGCTTTTTACGCGGACCAGCGTGTCCCGTGCGTACGCAAATGCGATCGAGCCGTTACGCGCGATAACATTAAGCGTATACGTAACAACGTACGTACATCGAAACCATGTAACGCGCGGCGGTCGGCGCCGTGATCGCGCGACACGCACACGTGTTGCCCGCACGCGTGCATCCGCGCGCGCCCGTACCTCCTCCCTCCCTCCCTCCCTCCCTCTCTCCCTCCTCCCCCGGAGCAACGTTGACGTTATCGACCGTATGAATTGCACAGGGCAGGCCATAGAAATTAAACGTTTCGGGGTGCGCGAACTTCTGCCGGACACGAAGCATTACATGACGTACGACGGCTCCACCACGATGCCGGCGTGTCACGAGACTACCACATGGATCATCCTCAACAAGCCCATATACATCACCAAGCAGCAGGCAAGTACCGCCGGCMCCCGCCCCACCGCCACCCCACTCCCCCCACCCGTGCCGCCGCACTTGCTTGTTTAAAATGCATGCACATGCTGCCCCGCAGCCCTCGAGCGTTCGCGCGCGCGACGCGGGCGGTCGCCCTCCCACTTAATTATGCAATCCCGATCATTAAGAGGGAGAGCTCCCTCGGAACATTGGAGTAACGCCGGCCGGTGCCTCCGCGCAGGTAACCCCGCGTAATTAAAGTATCGCGAGGTAAGAACGAGGCACTTGCAGCGAGTCCGCGTCCCAAACGGAAGTTCGTCACGCACCCCGCGGCGGGCTTTCATTCTCGTTGCTCTTGGATCAGGGCTCCTGTCTTGTTCTCCGAATTCGCGCGCGAAATGACAAACGTAATCAAATTTGAGGTTTGATCTGTGTCTGCGTGTCCACAGATTTGTGGATTTGCGATGCTGGAAAGTAATCCGACGAACCGGAGGTAATATCGAAGGATGAACGATTCATCTAGACGGATTAGGGAGATATGAGCGTGTTTATTAATAAACTCGCCATTCATTGAGAAATCTTATAATAGCCCGGTAGATGCTGTGCGTACAGCGATCAGTATATGTCGTTCCCGATGTATTAGTCGAGCAACTTCACATTCGCATAATAACGTTTGCGATAATCGATCGCGCATTTAAATTAGCTGTCACATCAGAATTGCAAATGTTGTTATTCCTGATATCGATCATATTCAGCGAGGTGATAAAATCACTCCCGTGCCCCGTGCCCCGTTGTATAATAACGGAAGTTGAATCGTGTTAAGGAGATGAATTTGATTTTGTCCCTCGTGCATGATGTTCACGTATTCAAACCAATCCACCGATCCGCGATGATAAATTCAAATGTGATTCTTTGCCATGTTTGATTTTATTACCGGATATCAATTAATATCAGCCCTCCGTTCTTGCTAAATCCCGATTGTTTAATAGCGCTTACGCCGCAGTCGCTGTCTCTATGCTGTCTCACATCTTGGTTTACTTTTTCAGCTGCACGCTCTGAGGCAATTGATGCAAGGGGACGAGAAGCAGCCAAACGCGCCGCTTGCAAATAATTTTAGACCACCGCAACCGCTTCATCATCGTCCCGTTCGGACCAACATTGATTTCAATGTTCAGGTAATACCATTAGTCATACATCTCCTTCTCGCTTGCGTATACAATCGAGCTAATCATCATGCAATGTGTTTAGGGTCCGAAGAATTGTCCGACGATGAACAGGGACATATATTACAAAGGTATAAAAAGCAAAATCGATCGCTCGATAGTGCGGACTTAACACGCGTCCCAATTATCCCAAATTATAGAAACATCATGTCGTCGATCGTGAATTTGTCAAAGACCGTGCGAAATGCATCTTGCTTTATCAAATCGCTTTCTCATTGTTTCGGTCTTCTTACTTGCGGATCGACAGACTTAGAAAGCCCTAACGTTCCCTTCCCTTCTCGGAATGCATTAAACCGTCTCGTTATCTGCCTTTTCAGCCAATAGCTGGAAATAATACCCAGCACTGCCGTGAGGTCGACGTTCGCAGTAACTACGCTTTCCCTCCTCTCCCCCCCACTCCTCCACGGAACGAGCTGGAACTTCGCTGTAAGGGAAAAAAAAAAAAATTGACATATCAATTACAGGCGGGTGACGCCGGGTCACACACACAAAAAAAAAAAAAGAATACGGAGAAGAAAAAGAAAGGAAAGGAGAATATTGCGGCAGGTAGAGTAACGGGCGCTTCACCCTCCTTCCCTCCCGGGGCGTTGGCGTTATCGTTGGCATTGGCGTTGTCGTTGTCGTTGGCGTTGGCGTTGGCGTTGGCGTTGGCGTTGGCGTTGGCGTTGGCGTTGGCGTTGGCGTTGGCGGTCAGGATTATAAGAAAGAACAAAAACAAAAAACCAAAAAAAAAAGAAAAAAAATTGCTTCGTTGTATTTATTAGACGTGAATTGCCAAGTATGTTTCCAGTTAAACCAAAAGAAGGAGAAGAAGAAGAAGAAGAGGAAGAAAAAGAAGAAAAATCAGATATACCTATAGATCGCAACTTAGATGAGGATAAGCTAATCTATAAGATCTATTATTATACATATACCGGTAAGCTATCGAGGGGGAAAAAGGAAAGGAAAAGAGAAAAAAAAAGAAAAAGGAAAAAAGAAGCTATGACTATCGTGGCCTGCGCGAGGGGTTGAGAAATGCAATTATATGTATAAAAATTCACGCGCGCGTTCGAAGCGCGCCACAAGCGAGCGAAAGTTTATACTATATTCTTGTAATAAAAGCTTGAGAAAACGCATAACACCAGATGCTTGTGGCGGATATCGCTCGACGTTCACCTTCTCCGTCCAACAATTAAACTGTCCTGCTCCTGCCAGAAGAGGGATCGGCTTTCCCTATTCTCATCGCGAAACAACACGTTATCTAAACAATGGCTATCCACCGACTAGTCGCGGACTACGCGGGTATTGTCCTCTAATAAAAGCTTCGAAATGCGGAACGAAGCGCACTTCGGTGAACCCGGTCGACTTCCTTTATCCAAGCCGTCAATTAGCATTTTCCGCTCCCAGCCTTCTCCCCCAACTGTTATCGATTCTGCGGAGTCTTTTTGTGAATTTTGCCAAACAGCAAGGTAGTCGGCGCCTCGCTGCTGTTTGCCAACGAAACTATTAGCCAAGTATCAAGGCTACGCCGGAACTCGGTCAAAGTTCAACCTGGTCCGCGGACCCGGGCTGATAATCGCGAGTGCGTCTAGTCGATAACGCAGAACTCGCTGGCTTAAATCCGGTTAATCCCAACTCAACGATCAAACGCCGTAGCCCGAACGTCTCGGGTTTCCGCGGGGAAAATCGATTCTCCTTCCGGACCAAGTAGCTGCGCGCCAGCACCATTCAGCCCATCATCAGCTTCCATTGCGTTCCGCGCTGTTGCGCTCCCGTCGTCCCGTGTCCTTGCCGCGATCGCTTCTGTTGATACGTGGAGAATAATTCCCCGGCTGTGGAATCTTTGCCCCGCGCGCGCGACGGAGGCGCGCCGAAGAAGGTCGAAGAATGTTGAAGGAGCTCGCGAAGGTGGATTGGAGGGAGGGAGGATATTACTATCATTGAACCGCTACCCAGAATTCGACGGTGCTGCCCATGGGCGGCTATGCGACTTGGGGACCGGAAAGGGTGAACGGAACACGGTGAGGTGCGCGCGCGTACGTTAGAGAGGGAGAGAGAAAGGAGGGCGCGAAGTGGGAAGCAAAGCGGAGGGCAAAGGGCGTGCGCGGGGGAAGGACGCAGAGGAGAGGGCGCGCACGAGAAAGGGACGCGGATACAGATCCATCGTGTCGGTGGCCGCTGCGGCAAATCTGCGGCTCTCCGCGGCCGATCGTCGAGAAACGGAGAGAGGAAGAGAGAGAAGGGGAGAGCGAGAGAAAGAGGGAGAGAGTGAGGGAAAAAAGAGAGAGGGCAAGAGAAAAATAGAGTGTGTGAGAAAGAGAGGGACAGTGATCGGGAGGCACCGTGTGTACCGGGGCATCCGGCCTAGATTTGGGTGCCGGCGATCGGCCGATCGGTGGCCCCGAAGTGTGTATCTTCGAGCAGTGCAAGGCCCTTCCCTTCGGAGATCGCGCGAGGGATGAGGTGATGGAGCGGTGTTCGCGCGATCTCCGTGGCGTGCAACAGCGGTCGCTCCCGGTGAAAATGGCTTGTACGGATGCCCGTCATCGCCGAGACTCCACCGGTACGGAGATTGATTGATCGACGACGAGAGGAGAACGCCGCAGGACGTCGATGCCAGTCGACGACCTTGCGGTCCAGGCGGGGGGTGTCCTCTCGTAAGAGCGGGCGAACGCTCCCGGACGTGGAAAATACGCGTGGCGAGGAAGACGCCGACAAGTGCGTGTAACGACATCGAGACCCATCGCTGCGTTCATTTTGGAAGAAAACAACGAGAGAGGTAGAGAGAGAGAGAGAGAGAGAGAGAGAGAGAGAGAGAGAGAGAGGGAGGGAGGGAGGGAAGAAAAAGGGAAGTGCGTTCCGGCTTCTCGCGAAGATTTCGTCATCCGTTTGATCCTTTACGTATCCACGATCCTTGATCGTGGCAATCGTGATCAGTGAGATTCGTGGACAATCGCTGGACCGCAAAGGCGGAAGCTGTGCGGACGGCTGCGCGATATGGAATCAATGGAATTCCGAGGAAGTGAGACACAGCGTACGCTCGTCTTTAACGTCGGAGGGAGGCTGTAAGCGGTCCCGTGATTGGTTAAGCGCGTCCGCGGGAATCCTGTTTTCCTTCTTCTCCTTTTATGCTGCGCTAATTCGACTTTACGAGACGACGTGATGCGAAAAAGACTAATGTGACCGAGAAAGATTGATGTGGGCCTGCGGTTGATGGCCGTCGACCGATATCGCGCTCGTCAGATCAGCCAAAGATTGGTCAACACTTAGGGGGAGGAGAGAGAGAGAGAGAGAGAGAGAGAGAGAGAGAGAGAGAGAGAAGCAGAGAGATTGAACCGACTACAGTTGAACAGTGAAGTTCGTTACCGCGATCGACATCGCTAATTCGCACGACGGGACGCTGTGTCAATGACTACGTGGACTGGCAAACTGAAACTGCCGCTATTACCCGCCGCCAATTCGACGGGAAACTTTCGTCCAACTCAATTACGCTGTAGCCGTGTCGTGTTCGCGCCTGCGAAAGCCAGCGAAAGGCGACACCGACCTACTCTTCGTTGTAACTCGACGCTCATGTTCCATGAGAGAGCTAATCGCGGTTCCACCGAGGCTTCGGGGTTTTTCGTCGAGCTCGCGATTAATTTATGATAAATGTAATAAGCCGCTTGGTGTGGATTTCACGCCGGTGATCGTAGAAAAGGTGGTGCTTAATAGTACCGCTAGCGGACTCGGCGATTAATATGACGAGACATGCATATTTCGTTGATTAATATGCCGACCGCGAGGAGCGAACTGACGCGCGATTTAAAATTCATATCGCTCGTATAATCGATAATTTGTCACACACACGCGCTCCTTTCTAATACGAGTTCAATACGTTGTGGCGCGATCCGAGGCCGCTTGGGCGAGCTGCATATCAGACAATCGTTGGGATCGAACGTGGGACAGTATTTCGGAAACCTCCCACGCGAGTAAGTACCCCATTGCACAACGACGACAACATTAAGAGCAATTTATCGAGTGTAATTCGTGTAATTCCTTTTTCAGATTTCAGCCGCCGCGAGATAGCTTCATAAAGCGGACCAGAGCTGGCTTCAAGGTCCGCGCGCGCTTATGGCGCGCTTACTTAATCAGGATGAGATCTGAGAATCCGCTGACAATGCTGCTGGCGCGACGACGTCCGGGTAACAAACCCGCGAAATGAAAACTCTTCAGGGAAACAATGGAAGCCTCCGCGCGAGCATGACGGTCTCATTCGGTGTCGCGGACGGCACGCGGCCGGGAAGCTCGAGTAAGTGTAAGAAGCTTCCCCTTCGGGATCTAATTTCGTTCCTTTTGCCTGATACACGACGTTCGACCGTTCCCACATGCTTCGTTTCATTTTACAAGCGCAGATTTACTTGCAGGATTAGCGGATTACAAATCAGTATAGCTTTACGTAAGAATATAGTTTTACATGCTAACACAGTCTTGGAGATCGCGTATAAACGCCGTGATGAAGAATCGTTTCGCATTAGCTCTCGCCGGCTCAAAACGACTTCCCCTCCGGTCTGTCGCGAGCTATCTGTTATTCCAGCAGTGCAATATTTCTTCTTTTATACGCGACGCTCTTTGTTACACCGACATCCTATTCTCCCGCCTATATTAAATTCCTATTTGCCGGTAACAGTTCGCACTCGTTCCCTTCTTTCGTTCAAACCTCGCCGGACACGGGCCGACGACACAAACGCGAGGCTTTGATGTTACGCGGCAGTCGCAAAGTATCGAGTACACAAATCGATTCGACGAAATGGCGGGATGTTGACGCGAATGTTTGTCCTTTTGCAGCTCCTCAGTAAAACGGAGAAGCATAGCCGTCGTCGTCACCGTCGTCGTCACCGTCGTCCTCATTGTCGTCGCTCTGTTGCCAGCTTCCTGTTCTCGCCTCGAGGCGAGAAGAGGACCGGACGGGATCAGCAAACATCGGCTAGACACCGATAAAAGAACGGTGTTATGTTAGTGACAAGGTGTCACCCTCTAGGAGGGCGTATACTACTCGCCCTCTTCCTCCTGACGGGGTGTTTCGCCTTGCTGTCACGGGCGGCCGCCTTTCCAGATTGGACCGACTGCCCCGCAGTCTGTCGATGCAAGTGGACCTCCGGCAAGAAGTCCGCCTTGTGCCCGGACGCCGGCCTGACGTCACTGCCGGCATCCCTCGACCCTGACATGCAGGTGCTCGACCTGTCCGGCAACAGAATACCGGCGCTACAAGCGGAGATATTCAAAAGGGCCGGCCTGGTGAATCTACAGCGAGTCTTTTTGCGTAACGCTGGCATCCACGACATCCACGCAGATTCCTTCAAGGATATGAGGATACTCATCGAGATCGATCTCTCGGATAATCACGTGACGAGTCTCGAGCCCAATACGTTTCTCGGTAACGAGCGGCTCCGTATTTTGATACTCAGTGGGAATCCACTTGGTATCCTGAGCAGTATGCAGTTCCCTATTCTGCAGCATCTGCGGAATTTGGAGCTACAGCGATGCTCCTTGACCGAGATACACGGCCAGGCCTTCGCTCGATTGACCGACTTGGAGTTCCTCAAGTTGGACGGCAATCAATTGGAATACCTGGAAGCGTCGGTGATATCCAATCTGAAGAAGCTGAAAACTTTAACGCTGGAGGGTAATCGGTGGAGATGCGATTGTCGATTACGGGGTTTCCGTACGTGGCTGATTCCCGAGGTACCCAGCAAGCTGTACTCGGCGCCGCAGGTTTGCTCGGGTCCACCGAGACTGAAGGATCGCAGATGGGAGGACGTGAAAGTCACGGAGTTCGCCTGCGAGCCGGAAGTGTTCGTCCTAGCGAACAGCATACAGGAAGAGACCAACGGTAACCTCAGCCTGGCGTGCCTGGCGACCGGCGACCCCGAGCCGGAAGTCTGGTGGCAGTTGAACGGCGGACCGGTCAATGCCACAAAAACGACCGATCAACCATACACGGGTATTCTAGTTTACGCAACGTCCGAGGTCGGCGCGTCTTCCAGCGATAAATCCGCGTCATCGCGGACTGTCGCTGATCGATGGAGCAACCTGACCGTCTACAACGCCAGCGACAACGACGCCGGCGAGTATGTCTGCTTCGCACGGAACATCGCCGGCACTGCGCGGGATTCGGTGAACGTGGCGATACCTCGCGTCTACACGGCTCCAACCCTCTCGCAGAGCGATAACTGGCTGCTCTGGGTGAGCCTTGCGGGTGGCGGCGCGGCTGCCGCGTGTGCTTCCATCTCGGCAGTCCTGCTAGCTCTGTGTCTATGCGGCGGCGGCCGCCGACACAGCAAACGAGAGAAGGTGAAGCTGCAGGGCAGCAGCAGTTTCGGTGACCAGGAGAAGAAACTGTTGGATCTGTCTGTGACCACTACCACGACGCCGGGTAACAGTAATGATCGCGGTAGCGGTCACGGCAGCCTCGGGGAGGCGTGCAGCACCGGTGACCTTGAATTGGCTGAACGCGGGTCTATCTGCGACCCTATAGCTGCGGCCGCCGTGACCGTCGAGCGACTGCGACCCGCGGAGAGCACAGTGAATGCCATCCGGACAGTCCCGTGCGCCACCGCTGCTGCCGCCGCTGCTGCTGCCAGCATATTTCCACCCCCGCCGCCGGAATTCACCACCGGCGTACTACCTGCCGGCATCTTTGGCAACATTTTTATCTCCGTGTCGCTGCCGCAGGATGCGTCCTCGGATCGCTGTTATCCGGACCTCCTCGACATCCCCGTCCATGCGGTCAGTGGTGGCGCGACCGCCGTCTCGGCCGGCAACAAAGTCCTACCGTCTACTGGAGCCGTCAACGTCTCCAGCTTCGCCACGCTGCCGCGCCGGGCCCTGCGCTCCGCCGAAGTGGCCACTGGCTCGCCTTATGACAATATGGGGCCGCGTATCACAGCCAACGGCAGCTCCGCGTTCTCGCTGACGGACGTGGACCTGCGGCTCTCGCCGCCACCACCCCCGCGGATCATCCAGCCGCCGCACGAGTTCGTCTCCCTCTGAGACAGCATCTATCCGAGCGGCATCTACGCCGACTCGTCCTGTCGCATACCGATTTCGCAATCGATGATATTCCGTTAATAACGTTACCCGGATATACCGCGAACTGTCCATTATCGGCCGGATATTATTGGATTGCGACAATTAGCGCGTGATAATATTGACCGCGTCGGGAATCGCTCACGGACTGATTCCTGAGAACAGCGCGCCTCGAAGCTGTGGTCCGTACACGTTCCTCCGGCTGGAGTTTCAAGGGCGCATCGAGTCATCCTATTCGTATCACGCGTCCCTCTCGCGAATTTGACAATGACGCCGGCTGCGTTCGCCGTATCGACGAACCCTCATCCCCCATATTATTACGCTTTTGCTGGGTCATCGCGGGATGAGGTCGAAGGCTGCGTTGTACTTTGAGAATATTGATCGCGAACGTACCAGACTGCCATTTATCGAATCAAAATTTCAACAAGTGGTATCTGTTTTTACGAAGATAAACCACGCCATCTCTGGCGATCGAAGATACTTTAGCGTCGATCCTCGACTTGTGGATCGCTTATTTGTGCCAGCGAGCCTAAGCGACTTAATAACAAAGAAGCCAAAGTGCAGCTCATGATTTGAGGAAACGATAATTAAACAACTCAAACAACTGGAACGTTCAGGAGACATCATACAAGCGTCTTCAGTATTTTCTAAGCATCTTTTGAACTTTTATATTGTATCTATACAAGGACACAATATAGCGGGGTATGCGTGCAGTACATCTAGGCGACGTTTCTCGAGAGTTTCGTCGCATTGCGAAGAATCGCGAAGCCGCGAAGGAGCGGACAATCTGCAAAGAACGAGCACGGTTCTCGGTGTGCACTCGTTCGGTTCTGAAGCAGACGGACCACGCGACATCAAATAATTATCAACGGACGGTCGGACATTACGCGGGGAAAGGGCGCGAACGCAGTCGTGATTACACACATTTCCCGCGGGTGCAGTCCAAGTCGAACAAGTCCTTTCTCCCTGGCGGGGAGAGGGACCGAGGGAAATCGATATGCTGCCGTTGGGTCGGCGTGTCGCCGGGATGGTATATGGAGCATCTGATCGAGAGCCGATATCAGCCATGGCTGTCCGACCTATCGAATATCTGTCTGTCTATGCTTGTCTGCCTGCCTTGCCCGCTTGTTCGGCCAACTATCCGCGACCACTCGCGCTCACAAGTACACGTGAGTGACGGAGGGAAAGACGCGCGAGGGAACTTTAGGTCTAAGTCTTTTCTAGTCTGCTAAGTAATTCGAGACGCGGCGAGACGTTTGTACATAACTTCATGACTATTTCTTCAAACGATGGACCTTCGAATCGCGCGAGCATGCGGCCGCGCCTCATTATCTTCCTCCCATTCATTCTCCAAAGTATATCACTAGTTTGTTACGTGCTCTACGTGTGTATATATTTGTTATTACATTACACATTCACGTGTAACACGCGCGACCTGGACGCTGCGAAGTGCGCGCGCGCCGTTTACACATGGATATATTCATTATGAACACTTTGTCAATTAATAAAATCATTGAATTTTATATACATTGAGTTACCTGCTGTGTGTTGTCTCATTGCGCTCATTGTGATTCGCACTCCGCTCCGGGACTGACGCGATGTTCACAAAGTCCGGTTGTAGCATTCATCGACGTATAAATAGATAAGTTTCGCAAACGAGATATCAATACGGGCGCATTGAAAAATTGGAACAACACATGTGTCGTCGATATCGTTTCTCTCTACCCAATTTATGCAACAAAAAATAAAACGGAATTACGCAGATTTTGGCTTCCATAAGATGTTGCCTAATTATGGCTGTAGAAACTGAAAGATATTGCGCGGAGTTTTAATTAGCAATAAAAGGAAATTCTTCATATGTGTGCAAGCATACGCAATCAAATGTAATCGAGTCGTAAAGAGATGAGAACGCGACATTTTCATTTTCTCGCGCAAACCGCCAATTAGTTCAGCGTATAATACAAACTAAACCTTTATTCTCATTCATGTTTTATACAAAAAAAAAAGAACAAGCGTGAAGGCACATCGAATACTTTCAGGCGGAAATTCAAACGAAATTGCACCGTGACCGAATTGTCTCGGGATCGATCTGCTTCGCGAGAAAAAATTCGTATCGGCGATGATTGCAGGGGGCAAAGGTTGCATACAAGATGTCATAAACTGCGGTATTTAAATGCAGACTATATATTGTGCCGCATAACTTGCATACAAAGTGCGAGAACGAGATGGTACAAATGAGAAGGAAGAAGAACAATCGGAAGTATCGTTACATTCTTGATTTGACAATTTCAACAGGCGGCTCTACTTCTTCCTCCACATTCGGTTAATATCCGTCGAATTCGCGAAGAGACCCGGTCAAAGCAGTAAGTTACAGGAAGCTCGCCGTGTCATGTTCACCCTCGCGACCCAACCTCGGTGTGTAGCCCCCTTGACCTTGAGTATTCCGAGATTCTGGAAGAAGATCAATGACACATTGCAGAGGAGCCGCACATGGAGCTTCTTAAATATGCTCAAAGATTTTCAAAGATTAATGACGCGCGGCCGAGTCGAGTTGATTTCTTCATGGGAAAACGAATTTCCTCGCGTAACGAGGAATAAGCACGCGCGTGAAGCGCGCGTATCGTTTGCGTGCGATGGATGGTCCCGTTAATAGAATATTTAGCTTAATGAAAATGACGTTTCGGTAACATTCAAAGACGTCGACGTCCGTTCTCGCAAGCATTCGCTCTTTCATGTAAAGAATTCTTATTATCGTATCGTTAAGATGTAACATTCTCAAGGTTCGCTTTTGATGAGAGCAATACGATCAATGTTCAAAGCTAATTTCGCAAATTTTGTAAATTTTATATCATGAGTCATATCGATAAATCTATAGAGAGAAACATGGTCTTTTAATACCTCGAAAAGCAGAATAGTATGACCTAGGATCGATCTTTTGCGCAAAACGGGGATCCTTGTATCCGTGTATGCGATCGGCCACTAACCAGGAAGCGTCTCTTTGCATTTTGTCGATATGTTTAAGCGCTATCGGTCGGTTCGCATATTCTACATAAAAGAATACAATTAATAAGCATAAATATTCATAAACGATAAAAGTATGCAAAGTATCTGTATATAGATTTACGTTTCTATCTATATCGCATGCAGTTTGTTTAAGAGCAGCGGACGAGATTCTGCGGGGCAGGCAAGAGGACGCCGTTAAAATTGACTCGTTAAAAATTACAAGTGCACGCCACAAAATATTACATTGTCCCGCATCAACATATAGCCGCGCCCGTATTTTTATTCCGTATATACTATTCAATCCGATAAAAGCCACTTTAATTAATAACAGCATCAAATATGTGCTGTATCAAATGTTTGCTATGCGATAGCGTCCACTTGACACCGTTTATACATTGAAATATTTCGCAGCGACTCATGAATCGTATTGTCAAGCCTCCAATTATCCCAAAGATTTATTGTCGTTTGTCATTATTTGTGCAATTATGCGCATAAATTTTGATCCTCCGTCATAAGATTATCTCTATGAAATTTGATCATTTTCTCCTACGATTTGCTATACTTTTATTGAATTCCGCGGAAACTTAAAAGAATTCTAAGATCACGAAATAACGCTTGAAGATCGTTTCGATTTCGATACCTTCGTAGTCGAGATCTAGAAGGTCCGGGTCCACTTCGTGCGTAGCGTAGAAGTCGATGTCGTCGGCCGATAAATCGCGAAGCCGATTCAAATTGCCTGAACTTGGCACGTCGGATCGTCCAACCCGCGGCTGATGTATCATCCCCAAAGCGCGTTCCGACCTGGGCGGGTTCGCCATTTCCGAATTTCGTCCGATCCTGGGATACGGTACTAATCCAGCGGACCGTCTATCGTTGATTTTTAATTTCTGAGCCTCTGTCGAGCAGAATAAAAAATCACCGATCAAAGCGTGCTCGTGAATGATCCCGAATAGCATTCTCCTTCATAACAGCACAGCGTTGTGTTCTTTCATTCCGTGCTGTATTTTAAATCTCAGCAATCCAAGTGCACGTGCAGTGCATTGCTACTTGTGATGCAGAATCTTCAGGAATACAGCTTTGATAACAGTGATAAAAGTACAAAAGCGGCACGATAAAGAGCGTAAAAACCCGAGTCGATCTCATCGCGCATAAAAACTTCTCGGCTTACGTACGTGTGCGTGCGTACATAAAATGAAAACAAAAATGAAAATGAGAAAAAAATCCGCCACGCGTGCACGGATCCGCGTGAAGCGGATTTGAAGGAAGAAAGAAAAAAAACGGGGCAATAATAATTTATATTGCAAATACGTGAAACTAAATATGAAATATGTTCGAAATTTGAAAAACACTCCAGGCATGAATATTTTCCGGGGAAAAATGTGGTAAGGGCAAATAAATTTTTCGCCAGGGAGTATCTAGCGAATACCTATTATAATGTGTTTGAGTACGAAACCATTTAATGAAATCAAAATCAAGATGGAATTAAACATGCGATATTAACAGCACGCGTCATCATGCATGCACAGAATATATCGTGAGAAAAACATTAAAGCGAAATCCCAAAAGTTATTCGACAATTGCAGCGCTGATGTTTTGGGCGCTCTTTTTTTATCTAGTGAACTTGCAAACTAATTAGAATTATGATGTAAAGCGTGTCACAGGAAAATGATGAAAGTACGCGGCACTCTCATGCGAGTTCCTTGCCTCTGGCGGATTCGAAGTGCTGGTCGACCAAGCATCTGGCAACTGAAAAATAAATAGGAGGTCGTCGACGTTTCTCCATCAGAGAGGTCGGACATCATAATACCTGACGATTTAATTTACACTCGCGGCGCTCAACGATTTCCTGTGGGAATCTGGCATAATGCTCCCCTTTCATGCCACCTAGACTTTTTGCACTCAATTCCCCATCCTATTTCATTTTTACATCGCGTCCGGAAATATTTCGTCCGAGTCGCAGTTTGATCTCAGAGAAAATGAATTAATCAGCGTATTGTTCGCGATAAAAGATATTAAGATGTTAATTCTTAATATTAGATCAAGTGTAATTCATAATCGCTGATATCGATTTCCTAAAAATAATTTGACCGACCAGCTATTCCCGCTGATTCTATATATACTTTTCAAAATCGAGTTTGGATCCTAATTGTATGAAAATCCGGATCTAGGCCAATAGTGCATCTTGTTTAGGCCTGATTCCGATTTGCCAAAGTTTTAATTTTCTATCATACGTTTCTATCACCAATTCAAATATTTATCCGGCACTTTTATCAAACGATAAGTTATCAAAGCTCTTCGGTTCTCCGATTATCGCAAAACTTAAAAAATTGATTCAAGAAACGCGAAATCGTCCATCAAAATCTTTGCAGCGGAACTTGCAGGTCAACTAAATCGAGCTATTAATTAGCAAAGATCGGAAAAGGAAACGCCGTAAGATTAATTATGAATTTTAACTTGCAATTATTAACTTACGGTTGAAGGAAATTGTAGATACCAGAAGGACTACGAGAATGAAAAATCGGTTGTGCTGCATATCTGTTGATAATCGAAATTCTAAGTAGCGATGCTGCGAAGCTTAGAATCGCACCGACACTGAATACCTCCGGTTACCCGACGTCCGATTTTATACCTTGCGCCTCCACCGATCGCTGGGTTGCCACCCCATGGTTCAACCCCCTCATCGTAGAGCCTCTGACTCGCTCTTCCCTACTCCTTGCGAAACTGACGCATTTGCATAACATGCCGTTTACATTTTCTTTTTTTAAATAAATAAAATTCATTCCATCCCTATCGTCAATTTTACAATCAGATTTTATTAGATAAGAAAAAAGATTTCTAAGAAACGTTGCTTTCGAATCGAAACTTCTGTTTCCCGAAACTTGGCTACAGCACTTGGCTTTAATTTCACTCGGCAATGGAGATATTATTTATCATCCACTTTGACGAAAGAGACAAGCCTCCTTTATTTTAATCCTAAAGTGAATACCAAGTACCCAAATAACCTTGCACGAATTTCACCGTGACTGATTTCTGATTATTGGAGAATTAATGCCGTCGTGTCGCGTTAATTCCATCAAGCGCATGTTTGACTTCTCAATGAATCACCGAATTAAGAAGTACGCTTTGCTGCGGAGATCTTTTCCTATGATCTCCCGGAGAAGAAGTTGAATACTTTTACTCGTCACGGTTAATAACGAAACCTCTCTCTCTCTCTCTCTCTCTCTCTCTCTCTCTCTCTCTCTCTCTCTCTCTCTCTCTCTCTTTCTCGCTCTTTTCTCGATACTTCCGGTATTCCGGTCTCTCGAGGATTTCTTTTCTATGACACGAACGTACATACGGCGACCGCCACTTTATTCGGTAGCTTATTTGGAAGGACATACATTATTAATTTTCATGACCGTTGGTTTTGACGCAGCACGCGGGCGGGACACACCGTCAGGACGCCCGCTTGCTCGGAAAGAGAAGAAAAGGAAAAGTATTGATCCCTGAGCGCATTTTCGAGCGTTCCAGCGAGGAGGTCGCGCGTGCGATCGGTTAGCGAGTATTACAGTAATTCAGTCGATGATGACGTAGGTGTAAAAGGAGGCCGCATTACGATGATGCGGGATAATATATAGATTTATATATGCGTGATGTGATTATAACCCGACAGATTATGACGATGCGTGACATTCTCCTGGCACATTTGCCGGCCGGATACCGAGCGCGAACATAATCTCCGTAACATAAACGTGATCGCGATACATTTTCGCGTCGTTCCTCCCCATTTGTGCGCTCCGGCACGCTCGGTTCGACGACGTCGCGTTGCATTTATTCTTTTTCAGCCTACAAATAGACAAGACTACGATTTATACATTTATAAAGTCAACTTACCTTCGAGTACAAGTTTACGACTTCGCAACGTGATTCCGTTCCGTAATTCACGTCTCTTTCCGGAGTCGATACATGCCGTAACGCGTAACAAATAATATGACAATGCGCGCGATGCTTTCCTCTAAATCATCTGATAATCATAAAGAAACGTGCCTTGGAACGTACGAATGACATTTCTATGGAGCATAGATTCCGCTAAGAGGAATCATACGTTCATTTGCAGCGAGAGAGAATGAAAAGTAAAATACGCATCTAAGATATACACGCGCGCACCAGCGTGGTCTCTTTCATCGGGCCTTCCTGCGGATGCGGAAAAAAAACATGAAAAAGGATCGATCGGATGAAACTCATATCGCAAATAATGCGATCAGTTACAAGCAAACGGGAATTACGTTGCTCATTAACTCGCCCGATGGGACATGCGAGTCTTTTGTCTCGCGATTACCTTATCCGCGTTGGATACGACGTATGGCTCGTGAGCGTTTCATTTGTATGCGCGCACCGATTCATTTAAATATATAGGAACGCCAACGACGAGCCTATTTAACGTTTAACGCCGGTAACATCTAATTAATTATGCAAAGCGAGTGAACTTTTTACGAGATTGAAACTTCCGGAAGATTTGTCCCTCAATGAGAATAGAATGTGATTATATCGATAATCGTTTCGTCGTCGTTAAGAAAATCGATTGTGATTCAATGGAAAAGATAGAACGTCTGTTCCGTTCTCTCCCGTGTTATCTTTTCTATCAGTGCAATCGCCACTTCCTTATTCAAGGAAAATTTAATCCGAGCTATGTCAAGCTACGTTTCATTCATCATTCGTGATTTCGCGCGATAGAAAGCGTATTATTTATGGCATCATTTTAAGGGATCCGATGAAAGAGAGTGTGTCACTTCTGAGTTCAGCGATGAAACATCAGCCGCCAGAGAAAGTACTTTTTGGTTTAACATCCTAATTGACGAAGCTAACTGACGGCACCTTTAATAAATAATAGTACCAAAATGTAATGTATCTTGCGGTATTAACTTTCAACTCCTTTCGGATAGAATTCTGTATGCTTGTAGGATGGATAAATATCTGAATAGTGAATATAAGATATATGGATATAATGTGATGAAAAGTATTTGAAAGGCAAACTGTTAAGGAATTTTATATGCCTGGCTTTAGTTTGGAAGGTTCTCGATGTAAACAAGGGATGTCAACATATATCGAATATGACTTACAAAGCTAAGGGATTAGATCGCAACCGTTACCGAAACAGAAAAAAGTTACTATCGCTCGGCAGTTACCAAGCTGCGAAACACAGCGTCTTCAGTGTCCTGCGAGAAGCGAGAAGCAACGGTCAACGTGATATTTATCATTTAGATACAGGGAGTATTCAGATATTGTTGTAAGTTGTTTGACTATTAAAGGAGATTGTTTTGTTTTGATTCTCATGATTCTCATCGTTACTGAACACACGCTCTCGAATCAGCAATAAATATTTATACGGTGTTAGGCGAATCATGGAAGACGCGTTAACACAAACAAGGTAAGCTTATTTATTTATCGCATTCATGAGGTAACGTAAGAGATTAGATACAAAATAATAGAAACAAAAATTGTTGCGAGAACAATTTTTATCTCTTCTGAGTGATCGAAGAGATAGGTCACAATTCTACGCAATATATAAATATTTCCAAGATATCCGAGACCAAACTGGAACACGGACGGGATGGTTCTGGACGCGACATAAAAATGAAATAGGACCGGGAATTGAGTGCGAAAAGCCTAGATGACGCATGAGAGAGGAGCATTATGCCAGATTCCCGCAGGAAATCATTGAGCGCCGCGGATGCGAGTGTAAATTAAATCGTCAGGGATTGGAAGTGATGTCCGACCTCTCTGATGAAGAAACGTCGACGACCTCCTATTTATTTTTCAGTTGCTAGATGCTTGGTCGGCCAACACTTCGAATCCGCCAGAGGTAAGAAACTCGCATGAGAATGCCGTACTTTCATCATATCTCTTAAATAAAAATAAATAATATATTTTTTATACATATATAAATACACATATACAGATACAGACATATATGTACATACACATAGAACAAATATATTTCCATGCATGTTTTACAAGATAAAAAAAGTTATATATACACGTATTAACTTTATTTTTTCAGGATATAAAATCCCCCTTATTACTTTATCTATTACTTTCCCTATTACAATATTCCCTATTCCCCATTATTCTTTATCTTATCCAGGATATGCATGACGCTATACTGATATAGCTTAGCATTGATGCTCTTCAGTTTTTCAAGTTCCTCCTGTATGTTCTCCAGTTCCTTCACATCCTCCTGTTCGTCGGGATCGCTATTGGAATCAACGTAGGATTTGAAATCGATGAGCTCCTCTAGGTTTCGTCCCCTGGATATTACTCTGATGACGGTATCCTTGTCGGCGATCTCCTCATTCTGCAAACTGCACACTACCAAGCGTGGATTGAGAACGGAGGCGCGGAAGTTTTCGTACCTCATCGCAAAGAATGCCGCTGTAACTGGCCCTTTGTGCTCCATCGTTCTGAGCACCTGCTTGCTGGCGATGTCCCATACGTGAACCGCTTTGTCGGTAGAGCCAGACACAAGGATGCGACAGTTCACGGATACCGACAGGGCCGTGACGTTGGACTTGTGGGCCTTGAACACCATGTTTTCCTCATCCGTGTTCACATGTTGCTCGATGCCTCGTGGAGGATTGTGCAAGTTGCACTGCAATATGTTACCATTAATGCAGCCGACAAAGAGTTCGCTATCGCAGATGTTTACGGCAATCGCGGTGAGCGGCACATTGTATATCAATGAGAGCAACAGATCCCCGCTGCTGACCTCGTAAATGTTCGCCTTCCCATCTAGGGAGATCGTGTACAACCTTGTGCAGGCACCGCCATGACCAAAGCACAAACCTTGAATTGGCAGATTATGATGGGAGAATTTATGAATAGGGCTGCAATTCTTGTTATTCAACACGAGGAAAAGTGACCACACGAACACCAGGCCGTCCTGGCCGCCACTGGCAAACACCGAGCCGTCCTTTGTAGTGGACACACAGGTGATAGTCTGATAATGCTTACTCAGATTGGCGAGTATCCTGCCGTTGCAAGTTTGCCAGACGATCAATTTCTCTTCTATAGCCGCGATCAAGTAGGAACCATTCGGTGTGCACGTGAGAGCGTGTACCTTGCCCGGCGTGTTTAAACGAATGTTATTTAGCGGTACTGGACTGTTCAGTGGCCAAATGTGAATACGGGATTTCGCAACGCTGGCGCCCAACAGGTAGCTATCGCTGAACAGTTGCAGGGTGCGATACTCGAGTGCTCCCGCGTTCTTGTATGCAAACAACTGAGAACCATTTTCGGGATCCCACACCGCGGCACTGTAATTTTCCCCATTGATATCACTCGTGAGGATAACCTCTTTGGTTATTTGCGACATTTCACAGTTGATTCTTATGATCTTTACCTTACGAACGCTATGATAACGGTTATGATAAGAACTTCGAAACTGTCCGTTCTAGCTGTGCGTTTCTTCTCCTCTTCCTGTTTTCCTTTTTTTTTTATAAAAATTTACCCCTAACTAAAGCGTTGAGATCTCTCTCACGAACGTATCTGACACGTGCCTAACATGGCGCGACAAGATTGGTTAGATGTAACATTAATATAGAACAGTATAGGTTAGGTATCTTCCTTCGAGTATAGATATATTAGATTGCCTGTCGGCAATCCTTCCATCACACCATCAGCCATATTCAGCCATCATTTCAGTTTGGCTGTGAAAGATGGCATGCAAGGCATGCATTTGAAGCAACATTGCGAGGTATAGTGTTATTAGAGAGTTAAAGAGATTATGATATTAATGATGAGATAAAAAATAAATAATGAATAATAAAGTAATTTTGCATTTATTCCTCCTCCTCAGTTCCTTTTTCTAAACACCGAGGTGACCGTAGACACCGAGTTACTACTTAATGATAAACGCAGAGCCAGTTTTTGAACTGGCATTTTGACATGGTCACATTTGTTGCGGATTCGGATAGACGATTGTTCTCTCGAACGTTCTCGATGCTATATCGCGGATTCTGAGAGACGATTATTCTCTCGTAAGATTCTCGAACGTTCTCGATGCGGATGGCTCCTAAGTACGAGCATATAAGTATAGATATAAGCCGAAGACTAAGGCCCAGGAATGTTATTGTCGTTTGTTTTTGCAATACGGCAGAACCTGGTACCTAGTTTACTTGGGACGCAGACAAATCGAATAGAATGAATGTTAGGCGAGAAGATCGAGGCAACGGACGCACTGGTTAGCTAAGCATGTATCCTTAATATTGAAAACTATTCACTTGAGTGGTGTACTCAACTCTAAAGATTAAGGAGACGTTAGTCCGTTGGCCACAACTCTTGCCTTTGCTCATCACTCTATCCCGGAACCGGCAATAAATAAATGCATAAACGGTGTGGAGCGAATTTTATCGAAGGCGCTCCAACAGAGAGTTAAAGAGATTATAATATTAACGATGAAATAAAAAATAAATAATGAATAAGAAAGTAATTTTGCATTTATTCCTCCACTCAGTTCCTTTTTCTAAACACCGAGGTGACACTGTAGACACCGAGTTACTACTTAATGATAGACGCAGAGCCAGTTTTTGAACTGGCATTTTATGTATAGTCACGGTACATTTTTAGGACATGACATTTCGAAAAATCGCCTCTTTCTTGTTCACATACACGCTCATGCACTTACGCGCATCTCCTATGTCGAATTTTGGAAGAGTGTTCGTGTCCGCTTCGAGAATCGCGCGGTTTTGCGGAAACATCGGAGATCGCTAGAGAGACTGATCGATAACGCATGGCAAAGCGGTGAAGGGACAATCCGATTATTGCACTGGTTCGCCGGAATTTGGAGGAACTTGAGCTAAATCGCGATCGGAAGGTTATGTTGCGCGGTGATTTCGCCGAATCCATCCTCACTTAGTGTCGGAACTCTCAAAATCAAGTACTGAAGCTCCTCTCAGCGCTTCTTACTTGCCCATGGGATTTATTGACGATGAATTGCAAGAGGTATCTCAGCTCTGTCACAATGTCGTCGACGGAAGTCACCTTGTCTCTTGCGTGCGAAGCATGGTTCGCGTCGAAATAACGTAAGACTGCGATGGTATAATATTCCCCAGCATTTCCGGAATTTCTCTCCCCTTATCGTTTATTTATATTTAGGAAAACGTCGTTCAAGCAACTCATCGTATGTATCCAGTTCCGCCCGGATTATCCCGCATCGCCACTGTCCGTCGAATTAAAAAGCAAGACTTTATCAACCAAGTTGCTCGATGGATTAGCAGACGTATGCGAGAAGGAATGTAAAGCTCTGTTGAACAAAGCACAGGTAGTTTACCATTCAATCATTCTTGTCGCGTACAAGATTTATTTCGAGGTGATAATCTCGTGCATTAATTGCGGCTGATTGTGTCCAGGTGTTGCCGATTTTGAAGTTCATCCGAAACTTCATTGAGGAGAATCCTCTGATCTGTTGTTATGATGAAATATCAATGTTGAAGAAACTGTTGTGCGACAAAGACAAGTTAAAGTTGAAACAAAAGAACTCTGCCGTCAATCTAACAGTGCATCAAGGTTTATACTATTTCAAAAGCAAGCTTGAGGTACCGGATAACTATCCGAGCGCTTGTGTAATGTACGTGCTGTCCCTTTTTCTAATTTTAATGCAGAACATTGAAAGTCTATTGATATACATATTGTGCATTTACATTGACACATATTGTGCATTTGTAGTTTAAATGATGTTAATACAAATTTTCCGCCATTGTTCATTCGGTATCTAATCGGAAAAGGAAAGGAATTTGCAAGGCAATGTGTCGAGCCACCATTGAAGAAGCAAACACAAGCTATACCATTCGCACCATCACCGTCATTAAATACAGTTGCTTCCTTTCTCATAAAGTAATTCTTCTTTTCACGCGAGTATACTTTAGCTATTAGAACAGATTTTTAATCATCGTATTTCCATTTATACAGAACTGTAAAAGCTCTTCCGCAAGAGTTTTGTCAACACTGCAAAGTATTATGCCTGCCAGTAAATCCAGAACAAGTCGTAACCGACGAAAATGCGGATTCCCATGTCGAAAGACTTTACTGCGGTCATCTCTTCCACTTAAAATGCCTTGTGACATATATGAAGACTCCGCCATTCCATGGTAAATGTGTACGCAAAGTCAGATATATACTAAATCATACGTATTATGTTACTGCTATTGGTCAACTCAAAGACATCCTTCGAGATTCATTGATGCAACTTTACAGCATACAAGTTTATACAACTTATGTGTGTTGATGATCCTGAACAATTGACTATTTAATTGTTCATCGGTTTTTCTTTAGTTTAGTCTCATACTTATCTTCTTGATCAGTGCTTTTTTAATTTGTCATAATTTACAATATAGCTTGTGTTTTATAGAACATGAAAAATTAGCTTTTGTTTAAGGGGGTAAGAAGTGTCCAAGTTGCGGACAACGCGTGTATCATGACAAATGGAGCTTAACTGACAAGTTGGCAGAAACTCGTTGGGCCCATCAACAAGCGCGAGCGAGAGAATTAGCCGAGGTTGAAGATTTCTTCAATTGAAATGACATATATGTACAAATTTATATAGTAAGTTCTGAAGAAAGCTTATGACAACAAGTATGACATAAGTTATTAAATTTAAATCTGTATCAAATTTGGCAACTGATATTTTAGAAAAAAATGTAACGCGAAAGGAGAATGAAAGAAAAAATTGAATTGAATTTTCAATATAAAAGTATTTTACGTAAGATTATTCTGTGAAGAATGATTAGGCATTATGAAATTTTCTTTCAATTTCATTCGAAAATATCTTGTAAATATTTTGATTTGTATCTTGAAATGATGCAAATATCATTTTTGCATTTTGCATCTAGGAAATTTATAGTATAAATGAAAATAATTTTCTAGCCAAATTTGAAAATGGGCATTATTCAATGAACCGAAATAATTGATAAGAAAGACCTAATAAGTATGATAATATTTGAAGGTAACATTATTTTTATATATTTAGATTGCTTTGTAAATACAATTGTATCGACATATCGATTACATTCTATTGATTGTAATGTATATATATGTATATATATATATATATATATATATATATATATATATATATATATATACACATACATATATATATAATGCATTATATGTATGCTTATATTCTGTTTTTTATTTCATGAAGTATGTAACTGTATGAAAGATAACGGAAAAAATTAATGCAATACGTATAAACGACCAAAAATAAAAATTTTTATTCGCCTTTGAATGAAATGAGGTTCTTTATTTCGTACAATAAAATAGTGTGTTAGTGGAAAATAAAACGACGTCCGATCCGATATTGAGTCATACTACCTTATTTTTGATCGAAGTTGGTGGAGGCCCGTAGCGGATATTTTATTAACTACTAGGTAGAACACTATTCAAAATGAGAATGCCTATTTTGATTGAAACGTAATTAATAGTCGCAATTGATTAGTAAGAATCCCTGTTCGGTGTGTGTGTTAGTTTTAACGATTTTTATTCTGGTGTCAGATCTGTTAATCGGATTGCGATAGTCCAGGCGTTTCGTATTCTTATACTTATACATTTATATTTATACTTATATATTTATAAGTTATTCTTCGTTAATCCCGTAATACTCACTGCGAGCATTCGCTATCCGTGATGTTAAATTGAGATAATAATATTCGATTCAGGACTTGGGATATGATGATAAAAAACAAATTGCTATCCGTGTAGCTTGCAGGAAACTAAATTGGCGGATCACATTAAGCCGAATCATGAAATGAATCATCGATTGGACTTCCTTCCGTTTCTAGAACTAAATTCGAGATAAACAGATTAGGATTTTGCGGATGCACTTCACGCGTGAGGAACATAATAGATGAGTCGAGCATGAGGAGGACGAAGGGGGAAAGCTCTCGCAAACAGCTTTAAATGGGAAAGAGAAATCAGACGCGCTCTGTAAAAGTCAGATATAGAAATACGTGGAGTAAACTAGAATTTCCTAAGGCATTCTTTATTTCGATAATCCTCGAGAGCAGTTTCGCTGCCATGTCGTGTGCGAGACTCTGACAGAAGCAAGAGAAATTATCTTAGAGTATGATACTCGGACGGTTGCAGTCTCGTATGCATGCACGAATAGTTGTGATCGTGTTCGTGACGTATTGATCCTCGGTACCAGCTATAGCAATATTCTCTCCATCTCCCTTTCTCCCTTTCCCTCGGGCTGGCCTCTCATACGGACACAATTTCGTTTGTTCTGCCGCGTTTACCGTGTGGCCCCTTTGTTGACAGTTAATGTTCTTCACGCGTGTGTTCATCATGGACAATACAATAGCTTCGGGTGCATATGGTATGCCAGGAAGCGCAAATGAAAGGGAGAAAGAGAGGGAACGATAATGCGCGATGGTACGAAACACCACGTAATGATTCCAGACTTGTTCCCTGCGATCATTTATCATCACGCGTTTCTTCCATTAAGAATCCATCGGCGATGCCGATAACGGGGAACCATCTCATCACAGCATTCAGTTTATCTTATTACACCTTTATCTCATTACAGCGGTCTATCAAGCGGCATGGGAATTGTTTATAGATGTCTGCCGCTGAAAAATGCGAGAAGAACGAGCCCTATCGTCGATATTTTTGCGGCGATAACAAATAAAATTCGCATGGACAGTGGGCCGATTCCCAAGGGCGATCGACTGAATTTTTCTCTCGTCGCATGTTCGCATTTACTTCTGGGAGACAGCCGGGCAGACTAATTCCCAGTTATCGATTCCACGCATACGTGGAAACGTACGCTCGTGCTCGCACTCATGTAGGGCGAACTCTCACGGACCGTTTCTTACACCTGACCGAAACGCATCACAACGAGGAGAGCAGACGGAGCATCCGCGTCTCTTCTAGGTCTCATGGATCACGAATTCCTTTTTCCCCAAAATAGCAACGTGTAGCGAGTTGCTTACTCTATAGTTGTTTACTCCGAGTTTGCCCTCGAGATCTCCGGGTCGATGGGGGCGCGTTGTTGTCGTGGAAAGATCGTGATTGCAAATTTCACGTGTCACGTGCAATTTCGTTGTCGCAGCGCCGTTATTAATCGACGTTTGCGCTCGCATCAGGGTCGATTCCGGCGGCATACGCGTGTTCGACTGTTCACCGGCAACGGGTTTGCGAGCGATTGCGAGGGGTTTCCTCGGTATATGTGCACCTGGAGTCGTTCACACCGATTTATCTCGCGCTAAGAATAGCGCGTTCCTTTTCCACGCTGAGAGATATATCTATTAATACAGCATGCATGTTAAATAATATTAATGTAGATTAATTGATATAGCTTTTATTAACGCATCAAGGTATTATCGTCTTCTTCTTTCCCGTAGAAATCTCTAATAGCGTCGTTTTATCATTTTATTTCAGCGAGCCAAAGTATTTTACGAGGTCATGTCGGAAACATTTTATCCAACATGCTCTACAACATGGCTTTTTAGAAGAGTGTTCGATCGAATGCCATGATATCGATCCGAAACGAGTATCCGAAACGGTAGCGCAGAAAGACCGACACGCTCTCCAGCGTAATCGGATGACTTATCATCAGCGGAGGATCAGGGGGTGTCCCCATATGGGACACAAATTTCACGGATCATCCTTGCGAGAGGACTGCGAAACAAGCCGGCGAGCATCGTGCACACGATACATCTATAATTGCACCGTGGGGTAGCCTTGTCGTAACGCTTTGTGGATCGATAGCCGGGAAATGGCCGGAAGCCAAGTCCGACGACGACGTCGTTTCGAGTTTTCACAGCGCGCGGGAGTTAACCCCTTTCATCGCGACTGTCCCACTTTGGTATCAGTAACCCCCGACGCGTAGCCCTCCCCCGTTCCTCTCGTGGCTATTCCAGAGGAACAGCCGAGTCCTTCCAGTCGTTCCGCCGCTTCTGAAATTATTAGAATGCCGGCGAGACATCAAAGTGGGACTTGGCAGGCGCCCGTTCGTCGCGAGGAAAGTGCGCGATGTCTGATCGCGATTTCATGGGTTTCTTCTTTTATGGGAATGTCGCAGTTACGTGCATCCGAGCGAGATCTCTCGTAGACGTATGTCGTTCATCGACGTGGGGGATGAATCTATCGATTTTCCGCTTCCTCGAACTGGAAACTTTGAGAGAAAATTCTCACGTTAATTTATTCGCGCTGATCAATGCGAGGATTTATTATGGATCGTCGACGTATTCGGATTGCTGAATCGCTGACAAACAATTTTCTCATCGCGTTGACACTGTTACACGCGTTCCTGTTGTAAAAGTTGGTAATTTATGCAATCCCGTTGTCGCTTTTGACAATACGGGTACTAAGAGATTACGCAATTTATTCTAATTGATGCTACTTCTACTGTTATGTTCATAATGCAGCACTGCGAGCACTCTTTTACAAATAGCTCTTCTACAATCCCATTATTTACGTCGAATAATGTAGAATCATAATATTGTCAATTGTACACAGATGTCTTTGATATAAATCTAAATAATTTAGATATAAATTTAAATCTAAGTATAAGAGGATGATGTGCCGCTGAAAACGCGGTCTTTAATGAAAAATCGCCAGGTATAATTGAAATGAAAAAGAAACGAGAATATTGTGACGCGTGCCACATCGAGGATATCGGGATATAAAAGGAATCCCTTATTCCTGAAAGATCGGTCGCGCGACGCGACGATTCACATCCCTTGGAGGGCGAACAACGGGTGCGAACCTCTCGTCGCGTCCACCGAGAATGTCGGGTTATCGCAGAATGGCGGTGGCGGTTGCTGTAAATGATGCGTGAAGACAGCTGTTCTGTCACGAGATCTCCGTAGACTTTTCCTTCAATCGCGGCGATCTACTTTTATACACTTTTGCTGATGATTTAAAATAAATCGACGCACGGTACGCGTATGCGATCCTACACCTAGCGCGTCTCGCACATCTGTTTTTAGATCTCTCTCCCCTGTGCGCGTCTCCTCTCGTCTGTAAAATTCAACTTCCCGACTCGGAATGGAGGATCCAGCGCCTCCGCTCCTCTGCAAAGTCGGGAACGCGTGATCTATAGCGGCTCCATGTGCGGCGGTCAATCGTGAGTGGTGGAACCACGCGGAAGAAAGGACGAAGAGGAACGAGGGGGCACATAAAGGAGGAAGAAAGAAGGTCGACGTAGGTCGCGGGGTCCCGCAACAACAAGTTGCAACCACCTGGCGAGGGTGATGCCGGCCACCCAGTGACCCCTCCAGGTGTTCCCCCTGTGAAACCCCCAGACTCGCGTTGCGTATGCCTGCTGGCCGACGACAACGCCGACGCTGCAACGTGCAGCGGGAAGCAGGCGGCACGCGAGAGAAAGAGAGAAAGAGAGCACGTATGCACGTACGTACGACGTCTCAAAGAGACGTACGCCAAGGCGTGCGATATCGCGTTCATTCGGGGACATTCGCGCGAATCGACATTCGGCGTCCCGTCGAAATCGATACGCACATCTGCCGCAACGGAGTCTATTGACTCCCGTGCCGGGGTACGCGGGGCGAATTACACACTGCGAATTTTCGATGCCCGAAATTAGCCGGGAGATGCACTCGCTCCGCGTACCGCCCCGGCGGTAATAATGCTTCTTCTGGCTCTCGCTGAGAGCCTTCTCCTGGCAGCAAAAATTCTCGGTCGCGCTAAATATTCTCCAATGAATTCCCGACATCGTCGCGGCGACAGTCTTCCGGGACGTTTCGTCGTCCAAAGTTCGTCGTCGACATCGGCGAGATCCAGCAACGCTCTTGGCAACGAGTGCAAGATCCGATACTCCGAAACAGAGCACGGGGAGGAGGGGGAGGGGAGGGGGAGGTGGGGGAGGAAGGGAGGACCGGAGGAAAGATACGGAGGAGTTTCTGAAAAATTCGAAGGAGCACTCCGCAAGCGGCGTGCGATGAATTCCTCGTCAGAAGTCGCGACCGAAGGATGCCGGTCGATCCTGGTGGACTGTTGGGATCGACGTGTGGAGAATGGGATATAAATAATCGTGGATTTGCGTTTCTGATTTATTTCAAGAGTATTCGTATATCACGGAACACGGCGCGCGGAACATGCAGAAATGCATCACGCAACGGCCATCGAGTGGGGATTGCATCGGATACACAGTCGTTAGAAAATTTATTCCAGCGCACCGCGTCGCAGTCGGGCGATCCGCGTTTGGAAATATCGCGGGACTTTGATCGCCGAATTCGCGAATTAGCTGCGAAAGCGACGCAAACGATCTCACATGCCGGCACGCGCGCCGTCCGCGTCGGCGTATTGAAACGCAGCCGTATCGCAGCGTTTTTCACTCGACGCTCTTGCGCGAGATTGCTAGTTTCAGAAAAATCCTATCGGTGCACCTATATGCGTGCCCGACTGATAAGCGATAAAAATGAAAAGCAAAGCTCTCCTGCATACTCGATAAGCATTGCGGTTAGCATATATTACTTCTTAGTACCCGCATACGCGCGCATTATGTATTTAGGAAGGAAAAAGGAAAATGTACCGCGTCTCTGTCCGTTTACTTACTTTGAACGCGTCAAAACATGAAAATCCATGCCAGATATACGCGTAGCTTCGGGGAAGATGTATAAATCACGACGTCTCCTTTTTCCATGTATTAATCTACGTACGTCTTGATGAATTGTAAAACGAAAAATTGTTTCTTCCAAATAATTCAACACTTGGAACGAAACAATATTTCGAGAGATCGAGCGCAATCCTGATGTTCTTTCCGCAGGATTACCGACACGCTCCTCCCCTACACGTGCAATATTTTTCGTGATCCGTATGCGTGTCCGAATTCGATTACTTGCGTGCTGAGCGTATTGGCAATGTACACACGATATCATCGCATAATACCGTAATACACGTAACGCGGCCAAATTTGCATTGCCATAAATGTACATCCATGTTCGTGCAACATACTGTTACAAGACGGCGGTTACAGATTGGCGGTGCACGAGATGTCGCGCTGCTAAATCTAAATTGGAAAGTTGCATTGGTTGCAACAGAAAGACACGAATGGTATCTCGCAGCAGTGAATATTTTTATCGAAAGAAAGACGTACACTTTTAATTTTCCAAAACCGTGCGATCTCCTCGCGAGAATCATCTTATGTTTGACTGAGAATAGTTATCGTCGAGCTGCTGAGGAAATAGAAGGAAACAGCATCTTGGGATTGGGATTTTCGGTCGGTGCGAAGACCGAAGAACGTCGCGGGGCAAAATAGGACACCCGGTATAGTCAGGCCGGGGGTAAGGCGTGTGTGGCACAGGTCGCGGGGGTGCTGCCGCGTTTCAGACGCCGCGTTGCGGGGCATCGATTTCGGCCCAGGCCGATGGCATCGACGGGGCGCTCCTCCGCGAGGCCATCGCGACGTCGTCGTCGCGAATGTCGCGGCGGCGCTGCTACCGCTCCCGCCGCCACCTCTTCGCCGTCGCCGTCGCCGTCGCCGTCGTCGTCGTCGTCGTCATCGTCCTCACCGTCGTGGTCGGTGTCGCCGCTGCCACTTGGCAGAGAACGAAGAGAGAGCGAAGAGCACCGCCCGACGTCTCTAGCTTAGCTGACGACCGCTCTCTCGCCGACTAACGGCGTCGTCGCCGTTCCGCTCGACGCACGCCGACGCCGACGCCGCCTGCGCGCGAGGACGCGCCGCGTCGCGCCGACACGGGCGGGCGGGCAGACACACACTAACGGTAGTCGAGGGCAGTCGTGAGACTGCCCGTCGTGCGTGGTGTTGCTTAATAGCTAGCTGCTGGCCGTGGCTAGAGAGCTGTGCCACTGCTCGTGCTGTTGGCCCGCTGGCAGCCGGCGCGGAGGCGCGTTACCCCCAGTCAGTGGAGCGAGAGAGTCGCGGCAGTGCGCGAGCGGGAGTTCACGCTGACGGATCGGTCTGCTCGTAAAAGAGAGAAAGATCCAGGAGTGAACGGCAGACACGGAAGGAACAGTCGGACGAGTAGCTGCGAAGAGGCTCTTGATCAAAGGGGCTGGATTATCCTCGTAAAGAGAAAAGGAAGGGTTGCGATTGCAGCCAACGCAAATTAAAACTCCAAAACGAGCGAGTGAGGAACAGCACGCTTGTGCACATCTAGATAGGTAGGTCCTGTCGAACGACTGCTCAACTACTGGGTGTCTGGCCGCTACTTACTCCGGTACCACCGTGCACGAGCGAAGCACGGTTGCTCGATGCGCCGGTGCATCACCAGCTGCAGCTGCCACCGCTACTACTGCCTCTACGTTGCTACCACTACCTCCGGTACTGCTACTGCCGCTGTTGCTGCCGCCACCACCGTCACCGCCGCCGTCGCCGCTGTTGCCGCCGCCGCTGCTGCCGCCGCCGCCGCCGCCGCCGCCGCCGCCGCCGCCGCCGCCGTCGCTGCTGCTGCTGGCAAGGCCTCGCAGAGGTGTCCACCTCGTGGCAGCCGACACTTCCTGCCGGACGGTGGTAGTGTCCAGGCGCGCCGGACGACACACGAGCTGCAGTAGTCGATCGTGGAGGTTTTTCGATAGGAAGGGCGGTGGAAGAGTCGTGTGGATGGCGCTTGGTGGTCGTTCCTCGAGACTGTGCGAGCGAGGGTGGTCGTCGAGTTTCGCGTAGAGGCAGCAAGGGACGAGAAAAACGGAACGGAAGAGGGAGGGCGCGGAAAGGGACAGAGACAGAATCGGGCCCTTCTCTCTTATCGCTGCGCTCGACGCGTGTCACCGTTAATACACATCGCGCGCTTTCGTTTAGAGGGTTTCCTTCCTCGGACGCGGCGCGGATATAATACGCGGATTCCTTCACCCTCGGTAACGCGCGTCACGCGTGTCAATACGCGACACTCCGGAGCGCGTGTGTCACGTGAAAGGAGCAGCGCGTTGCTCAGGGTCGTTGTCCTGACAGCGAATCCGAGAACGAAGCGCGAGACGGACTATCTTGCCGTTATCTCGCGGGAAGGATCGCCCGCAGGGCGATATCATCTCGCGATATCATCGCCGACGGGGTACAGTGATCGCTCGCGGACTCGAGCCACAGAACTCTCTCCAGGCAGAGACAGAATCAGGGAAAGCGGGCGGAGGAGGGAGCAACCGCTCGAACGGGACCGAGGGAGGAAGCAGTGGTCCTGATTGATCCGCTTCGGTTGGTTGATCGGTTGGTTGATCGGTTGGTGCTGCGTGTGCCGGTGGCTAGTGGTGGCTCGGCCCAGGTCGCTGTGATGCCTCGCAGCAGCGATCGTGTCGCCAGGTCGCACGGTGTCGCAGGCAGGGTGAGGGACCGGGCTGCCGCAGGTAGTACTGGCGCGGGTGTAGCCGCGACCATCGCGAGCAGGATACGTTGACGAGCGCAGCCGACCCCGGTGGCACGTTGCTGGCCACCGTCGTCGTCGCTGCTCCCGCAGGCCATGTATCGAGGTGAGCCGGCGATCGACCGTGCCGGCGGCGGCGACGGCAACCGCAGTGCCGGCGACCCGCACCGGGCGAGATCGCCGCGTCGACATCGCGCATCGGCGGCTGCCGACCTGCCCGAGGATGCTGATGGCGAGGAGGAGCCCTACGGAGAAGAGGAAGAGGAGGATGGGGAGGAGGCCTATGTCGTCCTCGACGTGCAACCCCGAACGCGAACGCTCGGCTCCACGACGAGGGTATGCTGCAACGATGACTCCTGCCGCTGCCGCGCCGCCCAGAAGAGGCCGGGCAGGAGACGACGTGGCTCGGGGAATGCGCTTAGGATATTCTTCGTCGCTGCCGCTGCTGCCTTTCTCACGCTTGCCGTCTCGCCAGGTATGAAATCGAAATGCAGATCGTTGCCGATCTTCGCGTTTGTTTCTTGATAATATTATCGCTGGATGACAATGATTTGCTTCGGTATACATTTGACATTATCGAGGCATTCTCGGAGCACCTTGGGGTGTCTTCGTTCGATGAGGGACAAGCTTTGCAGCCTTTGCCTAAAGAGGATGCCATACAATGCTGGTAGTTTCGCGAACTCGTTGGACCTTCATTTTTCTCTGCGACAAGATGATTAATGTCAAGCCATGAAAATTATATTGCAGAGTAGTGGACACGGTAGTGAATTAACGTTTCATTGCATTGTTTATCGAATATTTAAGGGGCCTTGTTTTTCTTGTTGACTCTGAGGAATAATGCGGTCGATGCGAGATTCGTTGTTAACGTAAAGGCACCTTTTCTTTCACCTTTATTTTATTTGGCTAGTAAATAGACATTCGCTTTTACCAATTCATAAGAAACAAGTCTCCGGCGATATCGATTGAGTGCTCAACTAATTCAAGATGAATGGTTACCTTTTCTGCAAATGGCACAAATTTCTATTGTCCCACTCTTCGCGCAATCCAAGTTGAAGGATTGAAGGAAGCATCAAGAAGACGACAATGCGAACAATCTTCGTTTCTTTTTCTCGGGAAATACTCGCCATCGTAGCGAGCGAGTATTTCATGAAATGACGATGAAATCGCTTCTCTCTATCGGAACAGAAATTCTCGGACGTAGATGTCTACTTCCGCTGCTCGCGGACAGATATTACTCACTCAGGCGGTTGGGTGCGCCGTTCGTTTGATTTTTCAGAGATTCCGCGACGTGGGAGTAATCTTTAAAGCCGATTCTGTTCGCCGTTCGACTCGCAGGGCGAAGCTGAATAAGGACGTCTCTCGGGCGATCGCGACGAGACGCACGTGGATTTATCCGTGCTCGATGTTGGCCCTGCGATCGAGAAATAATCCAGAAATACAGGATACGTCTTGATGTCCGTGAAAATCCACCGCGATACGCCCGGAGCGAGGCATATATCGAGGCTATCGCACTTAACAAAAGAGCAAGGGCTCCCCATTCGGCTCGTCCGAAATGCGGGGGATAAACAGGGAGGCCTTTTATCGAGAAAACAAGACAAATATCCCGCGCATGCCGCCTGCAATGTGTCCACACGCGCGGATACGCAGGCACGTGTGTTATTAAAACATCGCTGGGTCGAATTCCCGAGATTCGCATAGTCCCACCCCCAGTTCACCCCCGCGTTTACACACGAGAGCGAGAAGAATACTCTACTTCCTGCGCCGCGGGAAGAATACGAGATATTATTATGTAGACAAATGAGGGATTGATGAGAAAGCGCACTCCCGATGCTCGTTTAGAGTAGAAAGAATCGCGCGCGAGGTCGGTCTCCTCCTGCGCTTTCCGCGAGGATTGATACAAATTGTCACCGTGTCACTCGGTCGTTAAATCATCGTATTGCGGTCATCGAATATGTACAACGGCCGGCCGGCGCGCTCGCCGCATTTATTGGCTATAAATTATAGTTGGTCCGTAATTTGCCACCCATGAGCGTAATGATGCCACGTCGTATATATCACGAGACGTATCGTTCGATGCTGATAAATCGCGCTTCAGCGATGCGCCGATGTGATTTGCACTGGGTTCATAATTGCCAGTCTAGAAGTTACAACATGAATTAATCCCAGGCGAGCTCGCACGCGGCGAATATATTAACCATCCACTTTTACTTCGTCAATGTAAATGATTTGTCCTCTTTTCATTTGCCATAATATCGCATTAACATTGTAATTAAAATTCATACATCTTAATCGTCCCGTTTGTATCTTTATTACGGCTTATTCGTATCTTGTTCTGTCCTGCAAATTGGAGATGGATGCGGGAAGCAGCGATTAAAGTTAAATCGAGATGCGGCGAAACCGCGTGAAAACCGCGCCAAACAGCAGCTCGTTAAGCCTCTCTAAGCCAAGCCGCAAAATCAATCTCGCTAATCAGATGAGATTTTTCGGCAGTCCGATTCGCGGTTAATTATATGCTCCTGCTATCCCCCATTCCTCCCGCTCCCTCGGTCTCTCCTCGCGCATCTACCATCCGCGTCCTCGTCGCGCGCTTCTCTATTTATCCCGACAGCGCATAAATATCCTCGCGAGACGACAATCAAAGGAGGCTGCGAAGTAATTCCGTAAGGGCGACGCGCATTACTCCTACCTGATGCGCCATTAAAACGTCGTCGATGCACTTAAAACATGAATAAGAACTCTCCTCGTCTCTGTAGCACCGGCGTGTTAGCCCTCGTCCCTCCCTGCCGGTTCCCGTCTCCTCTCCTTTCCCTCCCCCCCYCCCCCCTCTCTCTCTCTCTCTCTCTCGGTTCTCTCGCCATTCTTCCTCACGGATTCGTTCGCTCGTCCGATCCGCTCGAAACGTGGCGTGTGGCCCGTAGACATCGTCGAGCCGCACCCACGCACGCTATTTATCTCGTCGTCTGCCGAAGCCGAGTGCCAAGAGAGTATTTTTTCGCATGCTCCCTCGGTCCTTCTCTTCCCTTCTCCCTCTGCTTCTCTCTCTCTCTCTCTCTCTTTCTCTCTCTCTCTCTTCCTCGTCCTGGTGAACGTGGCCCGGACCCCCGAGCTTCCCCTGATCGCCCTCCAACGTTGTGCTCCGTCCCTCTCGCTCCGCTTGCACTCTCAGCATCCGTCTCGCTGCGCTGTTACGAGGAAGCACAGATGACGGGCCACGCGACGGAATCGTATCGAAGAGAGAAGAGAGAAGAGAGAAGAGAGAAGAGAGAGAGAGAGAGAGAGACAGAGAGAGAACGATATGGTTCCACTTCTTAAATTTAGATACTTTCTAAGAGCTATCGGGCTTCATCGACTGGCTGCTGTTGGCCGAATCGAGATTGCGAGGCAGAGAAGAGAGAGGAAAGATGCCGGCGAAGCCGGGATTTCAATAAATAGATATCGTATATCAGTTTTACATTTTGCAATTTTGGCCAATGGATAAACATCTTTGACGTCCAGAAGTCTTAAAGTGAAACTTGAGAGACTCGGACTGACAAGGCCACTGATCTTCCGCGCTATCGCGCGTTGTCACTTGCGGAAATATTGCGTGACCATAAATCGTATGATCGCGAATTAACTCTCTCTTTAAGAGAGATCATGTCATCTCTCTCCCTCTTTCTCACACATTTTTTTGAGGATTTATTTGCGAGAGGAAATCTCGTCTAACATGGGCTGCGCGTGCAACGAGCGAGCAAGAATTACGCAATTGAGGATTTCGCGTGTTCGTCCGTCTCTCTTAATTATTTTTGATGTCCCTCTGAAACGTATATAACAATCCTCGTAAAGCTGCAGTTGTCGCGATTTCTTTTCTAGAAACACGACAAAAAGGATGAACGTACGAAAGTAAGAGGTCTAACGATTTAAAAAAGTCATCGACCTCCGAATCTCGCGTCGCGGCGAGATGCATCGCGAGAATCATCGTTAATCGCCAGTAGGATTGCACTTGAAGGCAACCTGAAGGAAACGCGGAAAGAGCGCGGATAGGAGATTCGATTCTCTCCTTCGCTCGATCATTCATGATCATTACGTAAGAGCAACAACGGCAAGAGCAGGGAAATACTTTTCCGTTCGAAACGCGTTTCTTAATAATTCGGAAAGCAACGATGACAACCGGACAAAAATCCGGATGAAACGTACGTCTATTTATATCCGCTCGGAGAATCTCTTCCCGCGCATCGGCATCATTCTATTTTAGAGAGAAAGCAATTAGCGCTCGCGTTTAACGCGCAATAATAATAAATGCTGCCCCGGTGGAGGAGCTCCGAATTTTTATGAGAAGGTGAACACTCGACTCCCATAATTCTTCGGATGACGAGGGTGAGTCAGAGAGAACGCCCATCGCCATCCCCCTTGTCCCTGTCTCCCGAGACCGCGCGGGTTACTTTCCCGATTTTGCCTCGTCGTAAATTAGTTAGGCGCACGCGACGCGAAACGTCGATTGCGATCCATATCGCGGCGCGGCGCGCGATCGGATTTCATCGTCTTGCCTTCGAGTGCCACGAATCTAATTGAACGTATTGAACGGACGACGACGGCTCTTGATTTTCAAGGAGACCGTTCGATTAAAGCGGAACAAAGCTGTCGCGTTGCCAGTTGCTTGACATCCATCACCGAGAACGTCCCGAGCGAGTCGCATCATCGGAAAGCAAGAGGTGTCACGCGTGTAATCAGCTCCCAAAATGCGCCCTCATTAGGCTCCAAGGGCTGACCAAGCTGACCAAGCTCTCATTCTTCTGATCGTTCAAATGAAATTCATGCATTCGATGGAAGCGAATTCGCGCGTATTCGCGCACGTATTCGCATCGATTGCTTAATCGATGTATCATCGATTCCGCGCGAAGTCACGTTTCCGAGGAATATCGCGCGGGAATATCACGGCAACTGATTACGTCACTCAATTAGTAACAATAATAATTATTCAACGTTCATTGCGGTGAGAGTTCTTTTTGTGACCACTTGGGCGCCAGACGTGTCTGACGACGGCGACATTATTGCCATCTCTTCGTTCTCTCTCTCTCTCTCTCTCTCTCTCTACACTTAACAGTACAAGCTCTGTGCTCCACTCGCGCTTATAATTTTATGTTTCACTCAGCTTTATATTGTCGTTCGCACTGATAACATGTTCCTTGAGAGGAAAATCTTCGTATCGTCATCGAAGCCCTTACGTTGCCCTTTATTGAGCTTGAAATCAACGGGGAGAGAAGCTATTCCGCTTTTCTCTGAATTATATTATATCCGCCGCCACATAGTTCGTTCATCCCGCGACGATTACGAGGGCTCGATCGAGGGCCGGTCGAGCGTTTCGCTGCCGAAATTACATGGTCCCACCGCCTGCCGCTATCCGGTCGGCATCGGAATTACGTTAAGTATGGAATCGCATGCGGCGTGCATGCCGATCGAGCGGTCTTGCCGAGGAAACGGCACGGCTCTTCGTGGAAGAGGAAATTCGTTGGAGACCGAGCGCGATGAAAGTACGCGCGCCCTCGAGAGGCTCGCTCGCAAAAGACGGCACTGTCTCGGGGGTTCCTCGGGGTGGCATGACGTGTTGAACCCGCCGTTTTTGCCCTCGCTCTCTTTTTCGCCCCCTACGTGGGTGAACCCCCTCTCGCCCCCCCCCCCGCCTGCCCTTCCCTCACGCGCCTACGTGCACGAACGCGAACGGCGAGGCGGGACGGCCGCCGCTCTTCCCACGGCGCGGATTTCGAGGTCTCTCCTCCCTTAAGTCGGTTCCACTGGCTACCTTCGCCATTGTTCCTCTGGACGATTCATTCCGCGGCCACGAGATCAGCTGTATCATCAATGCGTATCTCCCGTTCGGAGATAGTGGCGAAGTGATAGCGGCAACGTATCTGTCCCCTCCGAGTGAAACTGGATATACGTAAAGTAAGCCGAGATGTACACACGGATATGTACATGTTAGGTACATAAAATGTGTCCATTACATCTTTGCGTCTTTCCTTGGCATTGTTACGTAAGATCGATTCATTTATTCCGTTGCGCGATTGAGCGCTCTAGCGAGCGGCGATCGCCGAATGTTAGTTTCCGTCTGATTCGATCGGTCGTCTCAGGATATCTATTTCCTTTTCTTTTTCTTCTCTTTCTTCGACCCTACGTGGGCCAGAGTTGACGTTAACGAGCGTTATTGTACGCTAACGCGTTCCGTAAATCGGCTATAATATTTAAAGTTCGACAGAGCCCGCCGGGAGCACGGCCGGTCCGCGTGCCCGATTCCACATTTAGCGGCCTTGATTCGCCTTGGCTTTGATTCACTCGTACGATTTAATTCGAAGAAATGAGTAGTCGAAAATAGTTGGCCTGGTATATTTGGATTCTGCCATGTGTTCAGGGAAGTAAAGCCGCTACGTGGACGCTAATTGTCAATTCCGCTCGTCTCGAAGTGGAGGGATTCCGCTCGTGAAGCCGCACGTGAAATTTTTCGATATCGAGCACGAAAGCGGGCAAATTTTCGCGGAAGCCGTGCCGTCCAACTAAACTAATACGCTTCTTCCTTCTGCGCGCATTCCGCAGGAGGATAAAAACAGAATCGCGTTAACGTAATAATTACGACGAGCATGGAATGTGTAGTCGTCGAACTCACGTTTCTCCGCGCTTTCTCAGCTTATGTGATGTAATCAAAGACAATCGTACGATGCCTGTTTCGGCAGGCCACGCGTTGTTCCAGCTCTCGGATGTTCCAGCTCTAATTACCGTCAAGTTGGCATAAATTCTAGTGGCTTCATCCTTAACGATCCGTCAGCGAAACTGAAGCAATGTCCTGAGTCGCCGAGCTGCCTCGCCGTTAATGTAACGGTCCCGGTTGAAATATGATTACCGTCATGAACGAAATATCAGGATTTCCTTTATAACGATACATCGCAGTTAAAGGAACGTGAAATAATATTTATCGACGCCGCTCTTTACGAGTGGCTCTGCCTTTATGCGAGGCATTAATATTCTCTGCGTTATCCGCGTGCATGGGATGGGAAGGAATTCCCCTTTATAAAAGGATTCCTTCAAATTCGAAATGATAATAACAATAACAATAATAATAATATCGCAGAGAACGTAAACTCTCAGGGGAGATTCTTTCCGCAATGCTGTTTACGATTTATTGCTGTCGCCGCGGCTCGCTGCCGTTTAAAGGGCTCTTCACCGCGTGTCGCGAAGAGAACCTCGTCGTTGGCATTCCATCGAAAAGGGATCCGTTTTCTTTATCGCAGTTCAATGTAGCCGCTCCTTCAGAGCGTTAGAAGAAATGCAGGTCAAGCTTCACCGCTTATTCAAACGATGTGACCCAAATTCGAGAGATATAACACGTCACGCGCCCTAAAAATATAAAACCATCACGTGCGACGAGTTAGCTTAAGAGCGCATCTTTGAACATGCAACGTACGCGCGATGGAAAGGCATTGATTTTATGACAATGTCCAACGCGAGACGATTATCTGATTCGGTTGCATCATCCTCGCGGCTGATGCTCCGATCCGATTTAGAATCAACTCGCGGTGGATACTTATCTCGCGAGGGCTTGAGAAGCGACGAGGATTCCACGGCAGGAAGATGAGACTCGCAACGGACACCTGCGAACGCGTGCCTATGGGAAGTGACGTCGAGCGATATCGAAAGAGGAGAAAAAAAAAACGGGGAGACCGTGCGATGTTCATGTTCGTGCGGTCGGTATATGACAGCTGCTGTCACGGCTAGTGCTCCGACCATGTGCTCGGTGCAGGCCGAACATTTCCTGCATTCTCGCGCGACGCGGCACAATACTGGCCTGTCTACGAAGCTAGCTGGTGAAATTCGTAACGAGGCATTCGATGCATACACGCACGCACGTACGCGTAAAATGAATTTCTTGTTCAAGAAAAAATCACGATCGCATAGGGGATTTTTTAAGTCTCGTCAAGAATAGAGGGAGAAACGCATTTGAAATGCATTACGTGGCATTATGTGTTCTTGATACCGTAACAGGGTGCTCTTTGTACGAAGCGAACGTGACAAAGAGCATTCCGAGAAATAGAATAGTTTTCCCGTCCGAATTCGCGGAAACAATGACCTTTCCATTTAACAAACACGTGCGTCAGAAATGCGCTTTGGCAATGCCGGCTAAATTGATATCCCCGAACCGCGACCGCTTACTGCAACTGCTTTGTTTGCGATCGCTCAAAGTAATCGCATCGCGATCTAAAATTAAGCCGCCCCCAGCCAGCGGTGTGCGGCAACTGTCGTGAAACGCGGCTGAATGATCGAATTGTCATTCGTGACAAGAGAGAAAGCGAGAGAGAGAGAGAGAGAGAGAGAGAGAGAGAGAGCAATCCGGCACACAGCCGATATCGAGACATCCGTTTGCAACGAGCGCAATTGTCGGATTGGCGCAATCGTTGCCGCGGATGATCGCGACTCGAGCTCGGGTTTCGCCCGGATCGCGCTTTAAGTAGGTTGGCAATTCGTCAGGAGGCGAGTTCCTCGGGTCGATTCCAGCTCGCTGGCTCGCTCGCCAGATAGAATCTCGATTCCGTAATTGCAACGAGGCCTTCTCGCCGCCACCCACGCGCGGGCGATGCACGGTAATACGGTAAACGCCCGCAACCCCCGGAGCCCGCCCAGCCGGAACTCTGTGTTGGAGAACGCAGAACGGTTCTCTGGTTTTAGATGCGGCGATGCGGTAATCTCGGCCGAGTCGTAAACAGCGTATCGATAGCCCGCGATCGATGCCGACTTTAGCGCGCTGGTCGTTTTATTGGCTGTCGTAACAGCGGCTCTATTGATTGTTAAATTGCCGCGCGGTATCCTTGACGCGTGAACGCTCGCGGGCCTCGCGAATTCTCGATTCCGGAAAATTAGGATCTCGTGCATTCTTCGTATTCTCATGCGCGTGGATTATCTCGATCTTTGCTCGCCCGCATCGTGCAATCGTTGATCCAGCGCTAACGAGCGATCGCGACGATTGCCACGTGTTTCTAATATCGGCAATCTCGGTTGCAAATAGCGTATCGATACCGGCCGATCGATGCCGGCTCGTTGTTTTATTAGTTTCCATAAAGACGTTGAATTATCGTCGCGTGTCCTTCAGCGTTCTCCGTGATTAGCGGGGTCTTCAAGTCCTGGGCGTCTCGAAGCTTCCGTGATTCGCGGAGCGACTTAAAAAATTCTTACAATCGTGTCTGTTGTATCTGTTCAACGAAGCTTTTTCCTCTTATGATCGCCACCGCGATTGGCGATTTTGACTTACCAGTGTTACCAGTTCGTACGCCACCGCTTCAAGGAAACTCTTTAAATAAGCTAAATGCAAAATGAATTCGCGTTTTCCGCTGTCAGGAACAACTCGGTTACGCTCGCTCGCTGATCGGCGGATACAGAAATAGCTTCGAACTTATTACGATAGTCACGTATCCAGTTGCAGGGGTGGTCGTGGTTCTAGACGTGCCATTGTGGCCTTGCTGGAAACGCTGGTGTCGGTAACGCTGGGGTTGCTGGTGGTGATGCGTATATAGCGTATAGGTGGTGGAGAGAAAAAGAGACGACGCAAGAGGGAGAAGGAGAGCGACGGAGCTCCGGCTGGTCGCTCGGGAGGGTTGCATAATGCAGCGAGCGTCGAGCTGGCAGGGCGTTGACTTTGTGCAGCATTACGTTTCTTTACCCTTTGGCTTTCTCCCTCTTCACTCGCCCTCGCTGTCGTTATCAGCCGCGTTGAACCTGTTTGCGCACTTTTAATGCACGCGATAATTCGGCACAATCAGGTGGGATGCGTCCGAAACTGGTTCCGTCGTGATAACGAAATTTCCGCCTCGCTTGGAAATCCTTTTATCGTTTTCCAGCGATACTTCAATGCCGAGAGAAACCGCCGGTTTCGTCGCTTCGAAGGATCGATCTGGAGACATGCTGCTTCACGAGAGCGCATATTAATCTTAATGATACAGCAAAGATAATAATTATAGAGCGAATAGTGTTATCAATCTTGAAGCAGTTCTTGAACGCGAGCTCCGAGTCTATTTCTCATCTATATTAGCAGCGATCGAGAGCACGATTACGCGAGCGCGCTGACGCAATTTCCTCCGCGATGCGGTAACGGTTATTTATTATTATCGATTCTCCGTACACCTCGGTTTTCGCTTATCGAAAAAGTCGTAAGAGGATTACGTAACCGGGGAAGGGGGGGGAATGTCCTAGATCGCATGCGCAGGGCACATAATTACACGCAATTCTTTATCGCTCTTTTAAATCGTCCGTATTATTAAAAAGATATTAATCATAATTGCTGAACGTTCTTCGGAAAAATTTGCAGAACTGAAAAATTTTCTGTCTCCCTCGATCTTACAGCTCGTGTGCAAGGTGACTTCTCGCTCCGAAGAATTCATCGAGGCGAATTCCGCCGCGATATAATCCGCATCCGACGCGATTAATCGTTCTCGCGCGGTTCCACGCGCCGAAATTCGCCCCGTCATAAATCTCCCTTTCTCACAGCCACCCTTCCGCGATTTTAATCAAACGTGAACCCAAATTCGCCGGAGGCGAACAAGAGACCGCGTCGCACGATCGCCGATAATCCTAATTGCTCAATCGTTCCTATTAATTGCCACGGTCACCCTTTCGGGTGGCTCCCCCTCTCCTCCCGCGTGCGTGCGAGCGTGGGGAACGAAGGGGGAGGCTCCGCTTATCGGCGCGACCGCTCGGCCGTTTATTAATTTAATTGCTCGCGCCTCGTTGCTGGCGGCTTCTTGGCCGAATTCCTTCGTCAATTCGTCCCCGATCTCGCTCGTGTCATTTCGGGTGTTCTCACACGGTGGCCGAAACGTGACATCATCCGCACGGAATTCAGACGAGTGAGACGTGCCGTTTGATTTATCGCTCACCGCCGACGTGGCGTTCGATTCTGCCCGTCAAAGACCGGATCGGCCTCGGCCAATATTGCCGCTATTTAAGAACGTTTGCCGGCCGGCAACCTCCGCCACGCGGATTCCTTTGAAATCAATAAGTAATATGACATCCAAGGAGGACACCGAGCTCGATTGTCTCCTTGAACGTTTATCCTGCTCAATTCGACCCCGAACTTTCGCTCTGATTGCTCCTAATGGCCCACCGGCCCGGGTCACTTGATTCATCGGGCCCGTTCCTTTGGGGGACTTCTTGGAATTGCAGATTAACCCCTGGGAATACTTTCGCTAGCAGTACTTTGCATTGCATTACCCATAGGATAATAACGATCGTTTCGAGCGAGTGTCTTATATCTCGGAAAAGATTCATCGATGATATCTGTGTTTTTACACGCAGAACGTTGAAGATGCGGAACGTTTTCAACAGAGACACGATGGAAATCTCCTGATTGCCGCGATCAATTACGAGCCGCTCGTTCCCATCGTAGATTCTCAATTGTCACTCGTCACGCACTCGAGATTTTAGTCTGCAGCGAAGATTGCCAGAGCAAGGCGCATCGAGCTGTCGTCTTTAGTCGAAGGGGTCGGCGTTTTCGTTCCCTTCCCTCGCAGCGAACGTTCGGCGCGTGCATATGCGAATCGTGCTATTTGCTCAACATCGAGAAGAGTGCATGAGGGAGAAAGAGAGAGAGAGAGAGAGAGAGAGAGAGAGAGAGAGAGCAGCCGCGAGCATATATTACACATACATGAACGCGTGACCTCCTGCCCCCGCGCTATTCTCCCCCTATTCTCCTCCCGGTGGAGCGGCCACCCTACACTCACGAAGCATCCGCCCCATGGCGCTTCTCCTTCCCTTTCGCCTCTTAGCACCCACCACCCCAGGGCTTTTCCTCGAGGGTTCATCGATCGTCCCCAATCACCCGCACCTGCCATCTTGCCTCTCCGTCCCCTTGAAAACCCCGAATGCTCCTGCGAATTCGTTTTTTTCCTTCTCCTCCCTGCCGCCCCTATCCGCCTCTCTGCCGGTTCCTCTTCATTCGCGGCTTCTCTGCTCGCTCCGTGCACGCGCGATAAAGCTCTCCGCACGCGGTCCCCCTCCCGCGCGAGTCGACCTTCCATCGAAATTAACTTCCACGATATCGGGATGACACCCTCGTCGCCCTCGCACCTCGCTCCACCTCCTTTGATCTTCGTCGCCGCTTCGTTTCCTTTGCGCGCGCGTTTCCGCCTCTTTACACACGGTCGTGCTGAAAGCGGGCACACCGATTGCTCCTTGGTGTCTTCATGTTCGCTTTCTTCCCGAGAGCCAGGCTTTTATCGGTAGGAATTGTCGCGGCTTTCCGCTTCAGTGTTCCCGAAAGGGACCTCCTCTCGGCCAACTCTTCGGCTTCCCATTGAAATTGGTTTTCGTTCCGAGCTGTCCCCCTTCGTCGCTGTGTCAAGCGCGCTTGAAGACGGAAAGTTCATTTTCCACTGGAATTTTCTCGTTTCGTTTGTATGTGGCTCGCGGCAAGCGGAGACGTAATTTGCGGAACTGAATGTTCAAGTGAAAAAGAATAATACTGTTTTTCGATAAAGATGCTTTCAATTTCGCGCGCGTCGAAATTGAATGTTTATGCACGTACGACGTTCCGTAGCTTGTTCCGTTATCGAGATGTCTTCATTGATTTTCTTCGGTCTCGTTGGACTTTGATGATAATCCCGTCAGATCGCTTCGCGATTAGATCTGGTACCTTTGCCGATGCATTTCTTTCCTCAGCTACTTTCCGGCCCGCGCTCTCGGATCTCCCGAGGATATTAATTTCCGCTCGGTCGCTTGGAAGTCGTCCAGGACGATGATGAAAGAAACGGAATTGGGTTGGAATGGAGCAACGGGTGCCCGCCAGCCCGAATGTTCTGGATGGTCTATATGGCGCAGCGTGAATTTTCAGAGGTTTCGCGTTATGGCCCTGACCTTTCCGAACGCGCCTAGGCTTCGTTGTGTATGTGCATGCTATGAATATGTAATGAAAAGTGTTAATATGTTGGAGACGACGCGGCCTGCGATATGGCTTTGGCTTCCGTATTCGCGAGGGTAATTGTTTTAATCGGCGGCTCGAGCGATTAGATATCGGAGATTGTAACGTGAGATTGCTGTACCAGGACACGATGATTTCCCTCGGAAATACCAAGGTGAAACAGATTCTACCCGAGGCTTGCAGCGTAGCGCGCTATCGAGTCGAAGCCTGGTCCTGTGTGGATTTTAGGTGGACTCTCGCTTGAACTGGAGATACACCGAATGCGAAGCCCAGATCAATGTGTCCATGTGGACAGCTATCAAGCGTAACACACGCATCAACTCTTAATCTTAACGCTAAGCTGTAGAGAACACCTGCGTACGCTTGCATCACGGCTTTGATAGATTCGGGCACTTTTCATTTCCACCGCTATCGGATTTCCACAGTTCTACGAAAGTTCTCCTCACTCTGGAGATTCGCTTCGACATAAAAAACTCGGGGAGCTCCCTCGATTTGGCTGGCTATGACTTTCATCCCTCTCGCGTGATCGTGGTCCTCCTTTTTCTCGAATACTCCTTGAGATGGGGCACGTCAGCCGACGTGCTGGCGCGATGTATCCGCTTTCGCGTGCCCGGCCTTTCTGAATCCATCTTAATTACGCGGAATAACAGAGCGGCAGGGCGCAGGGGGTGGCATCCCCTTAGGAGACCCGAATGTCACACGTTATACGTGGCCCGCGGCCGCCACGGTGCACTGGATACGGACGCACGCAATTTTCTAGGTCGGCACGACGGCAGGGAAGGTCAGGATTGGTTCAAGTCCAAGCCTTCCAAGTGGTCGTCGTGCTCTCGTCGCTGTCGTCGGGCGACGCGCTCGCGCGCGCCGCAACGTCGACGGCAGTCGATCTATAATTAGCGGAATATCCGCGCGACGACGCGGCATGACGGCCGTGAGAGAGGTATCGCGTCTCCATCGAGATCTCACGTGAATCATGGGTATTATAAATAAATAAACGATGTAAAAGCGAGTGGCCAAGCGCAGATTCGATCGTACGCGAAATTCGTGGGAGATCGCCGCAGCGAGATCGGAGCCTGATGACCCTCGCCGATTCGGCTCTTCGGCTCGCGCACTCTTGCGAGCTTTGCCGTGGTCGATCGATCGCGAGTTGTATCTCGTCGAGGAACCAGGTCGTTTCGCGCACGTAGCACGTGAGGCATTGCCGGGGAAGGCTGCGAATTAGAAGCGAGGTGGAATCGCTCGATCCGTGACTTTCGAGAGTATTACTCTCGCGTAAGGGTTGAAGGGATGGCGGAATCGAGAGGCAGCGGAATAATAGAAAGGGTCGGGTGAAGGAAGGAAAAAAAATAGAAGAAAAGGAGAAGGATAGAATAGATTCGGTCGGGGGACCGAAAATAAATCGGGATGTTTAGCCTTTCCCTTTTCCGTCCTGCTCGATTTCTCCATCTCTCTCTCTCTCTCTCTCTCTCTCTCTCTCAATATTTCTGCTTTGCGCCAGCGTGTAAGCGATAAGCGCCGCTCTGATCTCCCCCAGAAAGATCTGAGATAAATGACTGGCACGAAGGGCGCTCCCAGGATCACTCAGGGAGGAAGGAATTCGCGCTGTTTGCTGGGAGCGGCGCTGCGTTGCAATAAAATATTCGTGCATTCAATGCACTCGAGTAATCGTACGTTCCGGTTTCGGAATCGAGAGAAACGCTTCAATTCAGGTTTACGATTCATTCACCGACATTGAAATTCGACATCGGGATTTCGCCTTGCAGGCTGCCCGCTCGTGCCGACCGATACGACCGATGCGAGCAGAGAGGGTGGTCAGTGTGACACGCCTTACGCGGAGGCGATGCGGCAATGCGAGGGAGAGAGAGAGAGAGAGAGAGAGAGAGAGAGAGAGAGAGAGAGAGAGAATTGTATGGCACCCTTATGCATGAGATACGTCGTTCGTTCGTCGGAAATTTCGCTCGTAATCCAGAAACATCGTAACATTCTGTTGCGACGATGTCGTCGTCGAGAATAACGTGCAGCGCGAGTAATAATGGTGCCGTATTCGCGGGGTGACCACCTATGCGGATACATAGCGCAGAATATTTAAAGGATCGGATCTGCGGCGGATCTCCGCCCACGATAACGGGATTATTATACGGACTAACGAACGTGCGCTCACGTTGACGTTATATCACTCGCCTTCGCGCGTTAACTTCGCAATCGGACCGTGCATTTTGCAAATCTGGACCGCGAACAATGGCCCTTCGGGCGAGGATCTAAATCATTGTCTTAGAGCGCGAAATCTCTCTTCTTCTTTCCTCGGATTCCCGCGCCCGCCGATATGAGAAACAGTCTCTTCACCCCGGAACCGACTGAAACAGACGTTTGCGCGTGGCATTATATAAAGTCGCGGACGAGAGGAAAATATTGCATCACCCTTGGCGCGGTGGGAAACAGTCAAAGACCTTGGCGCGTGCACGTCATTGACCATTAACCCGCCAGAAATAATTGCAGAATTCTCGGGTCCTCTCCGTCCTCGCGGATCGTCTCGTAGCGAGACACTTTGTGACACTTTGAGTTGTCCGCAACGGAGAACGAAGACCCGAACGAATTCCTGTCGGCGGGGGACGATATCGTATCGCGTCACGTATTTCTCAAAGAATCGCGAGAATCTTGGAACAACGCCTTGGAACATCGTGGCGCGCGATCAAGATCCGACTCGCGATCGCTACTAAGAATCGTCTAATCATTTTTGCAAGACATGCAGAGGGTTCCCCCTCGCATCACCCCTTCGTCGGCAGATGCGCAACGATATCATCGATACAGGAATATCGACCCCACGTGGAGGACCATTAAGGGTAGCGCAGGACGAGGCGAATCGGGCACGATAGTTCGGCGCGATAGCGCGCACGCGTACACTCGCACGCGAGTCCATGCGTGTGCACGGTCGCCGCATATAGTGGTCCATCAATTTCGCGGATCCGGACGTTTACGAGGCGATCGTAAAGCGGACTCGTAATAGGCGCGCACAACTGTGCAGACCGCCGCCGCTACCGCCAACGTCGCTGGGTGGGCAGCCGGCCGGTCACTCGGGAAATTCGATCAAGCGCAAAGGGTTTTACGTAAGTCGAGGTCCTTCGATCGACCACGTTCCTGCATGCACATGTTCCTGCTAGGTGCGGCAGTCGTCGGTACATTAAACGCGACCGATTCGCGTTGTTCGTCATCTCTCTCTGACGGTAACTCTGACGGTGTCTTACGACACCGTTACGCGATGAAATTCTGTGGTGGCTTCGCCGTGCAATTTTCACGGCGATTTGTCGCCCCCTTGATGAGAATAATTCTTCTGGCGATGCTCTGTTCCTCTCTCTCTCTCTCTCTCTCTCTCTCTCTCTCTCTCTCTCTCTCTCTCGTCCCGCGAAATCGTTGGAGATTTTGCGGGATTGCCGTTTGATCCGTCCGAGCCTTTGATTCGTACACGACCGCGATAAAAATTCGGAGCGGGCTGTCTCGGCTCTCCTTTGGTCTCCCGGCAACACCATCGGGGCTCCGGCCACTTCTGTCTCGCTATAAAAAAGATATAATCGTTCGGGTCTTATACCCGACGCGGCTCGTAGACACCTTGATTATTTTCTGGTGACTTTACGAGCGGAACGGGGTGCCAGACGGCCGCCAGACAAGCCGCGGATCGTTCAGCGCGGATAAATCCGACGACCTACGTTAGATCCATGGCGCCGTGCTGGACGAGAGACGCGCGCGAGCTGAGATGCGCGAGCAGATAAATCGAGTGTAGAAAGGAGTTATTTATTTGCCGGTGTAAGTGGCCGGAGAGATCCGATCGCTTATATAAAGCGATTGCAACCGCTGCGTGATAACTGCGAATTCAGCGTACGCAACTGTCAGCAAGCGCAGACAATCCTCGGCTAACGCGTATTCTCTGCACTGCACATCGCGTTAATTGACGATATTTTTATTCTTCATGAAAGACACTTGTTGCGCGAATCCACGCGATATCCATGCGCGCGAGACATCTCGGTTGGATGATCATAAATTCTGTCTGTGGAGATTTTTCCACGTAAAGCGCTCGCCGCGAGGACCAGCATTGTTAGCAGAAGGATTATTATTATTACACTTATTCGTTACACTCTTAGCAAGTCAGCGTAGTACAAACTGCAATTTGCACGTCGGCTAACATCGCCGACTGATTATTTCTCCACGAGGAAAATGGGACGAGAATAAACGTGACCTGACGCGGAAAGGAGGCTCATAGGATCAAGAGCGACCCGCAACCCCGAGCCAAAGCGAAGAAAAACATCCTCGTCGCTACAAAGCGATTCTGAGATTCTGTGCACCTTGCGCGGCCGCAGAAATCCGACTCGAACTCGGGCGAGCGAAGGTACAAAAAGACGTCAAGTGAAATGACGAAAGCTACTCGCGAACGGAGAAAGGGAGAGAGGAAAGAGACAACGCTACACGAGGCAACAGCCGACATCGTCGACATCGCAGCTGATATCTCGCCTGACGTCGTCGATTCCTCTCGCCTCTCTCGTGAAACGGCGCCAGAGCAGCGGGCAATTTTTCTTCCGCCGACCAATAAATATATTGGCGATGATTCTTCTTCTGGGTCTCTCTTGGCCGCGCTTACCCCCGTCTTTCTCTTCCTCCTGCTCCATTTCCCCGGCGCTGCAATAGTCATCGTCTGCAATATGAGTGATCCCGTCGAGACGATGCGTAACGATTGGCGACAGGTGTTCCCCTCTCGCGAAAATACGAACGTCGCCGACAACGAAAAGACACGTCGTCTCGGAGACGGAGGCGCGAAAAAGCGCGCTCGGCGAAGAAAGAAAAACGGACGAGCCTGAGACGAGCGTGAACGCGAAATTGAAATGATTTCTGGAAAGCTTCGTTCGTTCCGGCAACAATTTCGCGAATTATTCAGGAGAGGAGATGGCGGTCATTTGGTAAGAACGAGACTTGGTAAACGTCTCATCCCGAGATCGCGAATGAATAATGAACGATCGAGATAATAATTGATCGAAGATTATCGATCGACGAACGCGCGTCGTCTTGCTGGAGAACTTCCGAGACACGACGCGATTCCGCATCACGAGAAGCCGCAAGAGACGCGGCAGCGGCTGAGAGGAAGGTGACGACGGAGGGGGGAGAAGGTTATTTAATGAGAAGATAGCTGCAGTATCCCAGCAGTGGGCGTATCATTGCACCTGATGAAAGGAGATTCATCAGGAATCGTGATTTGTGATAAACGGAGATCGGCAGCGGCAGCTGGTGGCTCCTTGGGGGATCAATCAGCGATATAAATGATTTCACTTGAGCCAGCGGGAGCCACGGCCTCGAGCGACCTTGTCTGCTCTCATCAGAAACGATCTTCGTCGTTAAGCGAGCTTTTCGCGATTGTTCATCTGGTGGAGGATAATCTCGGATAATGCGAATGTACGGCTGGTTCTCCTTTGGGCTTGGACATATCCTTGGGCTTCTCTCTCTCTCTTTCTCTCTCTTTCTCTCTCTCTCTCTCTCTCTCTCTCTCTCTCTCTCCTACAGAATAAATAAGTTATTAACTCATCAGGTAATTTGTCGTGATTCGAACATTGCGTTCTTTCAAGATCGCTGTTTCTCTTCTAAACTATCTTGGACAAATTAACTGGCAGCTACGCAGTAGCTCGGCGCGTTTATCTTGCAACTCCGTTGAATACAGCGTGATGATGTTATTGAATCAGGAAAAGGGATTATCGAGATGGGAGTATTATCACAGAAATGAAAGATTGGCATTGCCACCGCATCGCATTGCGGCAATAAGAGGGACAAACAGAAAGAATTGGCGGCCGCGAAATCTGATTCCAGAGAGCGTTGCAGTTTACGAGAGAATAGCCGAGTATGAAGCAAAGAGAGAGAGAGAGAGAGAGAGAGAGAGAGAGAGAGAGAGAGAGAGAGAGAGAGAGGATGTCAGCGCTGATTGGCATTGACTGACTCGCTTCTGATTGACGACGGCCGAAATCTCGTCAGCGAGAGGAAAGGATATACCGTAGGTGCGGATATACCGAATGACGCGCCCCCGAGAATCCACGTAGAGGGTCGGCTGCACGAAATTACGGCCCGGTGAAGCCGAATGCAATTATCCGGGAACGGGAAATAATGAATTCAAGCCCCGTTCCCTTTCTCCCCACGCTTTTCCTGCAGGAAGCCGCCGCCGAGGATCGAGGAGAAGTGAATCCAGAGGCTTATTCCACGCCATAGCTCCGCGATTAAATTAAATTAAATTAAAAAAGTTCTTCGTTTCTCGTGACTGCACGATGATCAAGACTAGATCTAGTCTGCCGTGATAAGAGATCCGGCGATGATAAGCGACTTGTAAGTCCCGCTTTGTCTATCTCGTTGCATAATTTTCTCTCGCTCAGGCCGCGAGCGAGCCGATTCGATTTTCGCCGAAGAAACGTAAACTCGAATTTCAAATTCATTACCGTGCAGAATTACGATCTTGTCGTAATCCAGATCCAGCTTTTCTCGACAACGTATGCCTCCATTAGATTCCACGAATAACACACCTCCCGCGAAAGCAGGTGTTGGTCAGGTAGATCACACGGATACGCCGACACCTGGCCTGCCTCTCCCCCATATGACATTTCGTGCGCCATACAGGAGCTGTTTGAATCGGAGGAGCCTCGGAAAACGCAATTACGACGACAGATTGTACGGTCGAATTAACGATTTCGGCCAGCGACGTCGCGGCTCACGTGTTCCCATCGCAATTAGCGCGCTCGTAACGAGAAAGTGCTAATGAAATGTGCTGTAAACGCGGACGTGAAACTTCTTGGAGTTGGCGCATTTTCTGATCAATGATTGTCATTCAATGCGTCGAGGGTTTGCGGTACGAAGGCGACACGTGGGGTCCGCGTCCAAGCGAATGCAAATTTAAATTAATCCCATACGTTCGGTGCCATAAAGCTACCCTTCTAGGTATAGCTTGCGGCATCGAGTTAATTTACACACGCGCGGCCTTCTGAATATTTGAGCAGTCCTTCTTGTTTCCCTACGCTGCTTTCCTCGAGCTCTTTACGGGACAACTAACGTAATGATGGAAACAACTTTGTTTCGAGGATGTCAAGGCTATCTCCATTATCCTAAGTGGAGCGCTATATGTTACCTTTATGCGAAAATAATAAGAGAATAACGAATCTAACGATCTCTATCAAGCGGCATTTTGCATTTATTACGTCTGCTGCTTATTACATTAAGGGTGATTAGCGACAGTCTGCGACACAGTTCTTTTACATCGAAAAAGTATGAGCACCGGAATTCATTTGATTTAATGAAATCCTTCGGACATCGATCCGAGGGTTCACAACTGGATTCACAAATAAAAGAAAACAGCAATAAAATTCTTTACGTCATTTCATATGCATCCGAGTTCTTTGACCAATCAAGCAGAATCAAGAAACACTCGAGCGTGTAAAAACGACAATGATTAAGAGAACAGACAGTAAAATCATTTGATCGAGAGAGTCTTCCCCCGATTTCAACGCGCTAGAGGAGAAGGGCGCGGGGGCAAATATTACAAATACCCGCGCAATGGACGATGACACGATCGTTGAAACGTCCGCGAATATTTGATCAGCATTATCGGTGCTCGGCAACGTTGGATTTCTTGGAAGCTATTCGTCTAAAGGATCGTCTAAAAGTTCTCTCCACCGAAACGGGAGCTAATTTATAACAATGTAGAGTGCATCGGCGCGAAGTAAGATATTTCGTGGACCAGCGATACCATCTTTTCGTCGTTTTACGATCTTTCACCTTTGTGGGCGAAACAATAATGCGGCGGTGGAGTCAGGAAGGACCGCACGAGCGGGCTCGTACATTGTCGCAAAAAAATCTACAAACTTAAGCTGGACTTACGTGAGCGTGTGTTGGTGAGGCTGTAAAGACGGCTGCTGGCTTATTGTCTCGGGTTTCTTGCTCGGTTTTTCCAGTCGATCCCCGAGATAGACACGATACGAAAGTAGCTCCACTCACGACCACCGTCTCGATGCATTTAGAGGCTCCCTAAGAAGCTCTGCATCTATTCTGCTGCGAACGTAGCGGATGTACACCTCACCTGCAGCGATTGTACCTTTTTATCCGCCGCCTTTTTATCCTGCTCGCTCGCAACCAAGCGGAATGAATTTTACGCTTGCGATCTTGTTGGACGCCACGCCTCGTTTCTTTTAAGAAAACGTGATGAGCGATCAGAGGTCTCGTCCAGCCAGGTGGACTCTCGCGCGCGAGTCTCCCTGCTGCCTCCCGCTTCTTTCGGCATTTACTGAATGACAGACGGCGATGTGCGAGCACAGTTTATTATTCTGAAAATGTGAATATAGCTCAGAATAATGTAGCCTTCCCGAGTTGACCCGTGCGATTCGGTCATTTCGGGCGGCTATCTCGTTTCGCCGAGAAGCTTTCATGCGAAAACGGGAATCAGCTCTCGGAACTTTCCGTATCATTACGAACCGGCAAGGCGATCGGGAAGTCGTCGAAACTGACCGATCTCTCATCCTGAAATCTTCCTCCTGAATATGGACCTTGGAAGCTGAGCCGAAAGGAGAATCTCGAGATTAAGAAGAATCGGCTATCGATAATTCCGGAGGAAGACGCAAGCGGAGAACGAATGGAGAAGGAACAAAGGGGAAACAGAGACGGATGATCACCGACGGAGATATCGTGGGTGGACTTGTGCCCGGGATTTTGCCGACTTTATACTGGCGCAATGCGGGATGACCAGACAATATGGCGCGCCCTTCTCATCGCGTCCACACGAGACACGCTTCGCCGGAGGCCACATGGGAATTAACGGCCTACTCCTTTTTTTCTTCCCCGTTCCCTGTTCCTGGCACGCGCGCGCCTTCCCCGTTTCTTTTTTGCTCGGCGCACCGCGAGCTCCTGTGTCGTGACTGCCCTTCGGGACAGGTGCAAAGGGTGCCGCGAGGAACGTCCCCTCGCCGTAATTAGGGATTCGCTTACGAGACGGCTCCGGAGATCGAGTTTATTAATCGAGTATTAAGCCTCCTGTTTGTTCATCAAACTGCGGTAATTTGATAACTAGAGCTTCCTCTGTGATCTCTCCGTAATTCTTGATTAAAATGAATGATTTGTTATTGAGAAGAATAATTGGTGATGATAAATGGATGCACGAACACTGAATTCATTGTTATCGTTGGAATTAAGCTGTTAACTCAAACGATAAGAGGCGCGTTCAATATTTGTGATACTAAGACTCGTGGATTTCCAGATGTCATGATTAGCGTATAACGATGCAATTAACATGATGATTAGCATATTTTTATAACGCGGCCTTCCGCGTCATTTTATCTCGGCAATGACAATTCAGCACAATCAGTGGCGATTACGCTTTCCAGGAAATCGCGGAGCTTAGGCGGCGCTTAAGATACACAAAGAGCTCGAACGAGCAAGGCCTGAAAAGCCCCCTGTACCCCCGAGGGAGGTGAAAAGCGTGAGTGAGAAGAAGGGCGAGGGTGGAGACAATTTTCGCGCGATTCATCCTCGCCCTCGGGCGAATCCGCAATTTCGGATGGGGCAGCCGCTCCCCCTTCCTAACTCCCTTAAACGGGGCCATCGTCTCCAGGAGCGGCCCTGAAATCCCGATGGGACCCCGGCACATCCCTCGCACATCCTGACCACTCGATAATGAGCAATTCGCTCACCATTTCCCAGCCTTTTGTGCGTTCCCCTCGCGGACGCGTGCCAACTCTATCCACATGCGCTTGTCAGGAGGGTCTCCTGCGGGACGCCGTATGTTCATCAGCTTGTTTTTCGAATCGGGCCGCTGCCTGGTCCTATTTGATTCCAGGAACCTTGGCGGGGTTGCGGGGATCCCGCTGGTGCCGCTACGAAGCGCCGCAAAGTCGGAAGGGCGGAAACGACGGGCGATCGCGTACCGAAACGACCGAGAGCTTCAAGAGCGCAGTTCTTGATTATTCGTTTCCTTGCCGGCGCCGTTATCGGAATATCTCGTGTCACATCAATACCAAGAGTCCGATGTAACATCATGGAGCACCTCGAGAATAATCTCACGCCTGCTCGCGAGATCGTCCTCTCTCGTGAATGATTCACAACATCCAAGCGAGAGTTACTTTGGCGGACTATCGTCGTCTCGTGAATGTTGGATTTGATCCTTCGGAGTCCCCGGGCCTCCGTATCCTCCGGGAAGCCGCATTACGTATGTATCGGTCCAATTTTAGAACGAGAGAATATTGCTCGTCGGGTAATTTACTTTTGCTAAAAACGCGAGCCGATGTATGATGCATGTGAGGCTGGCATCAATTATTTCCGAGCCGATCTCGTGGATTATTTACGCAACGACCCGCGATTTCCGACATTCTCGAAAGGCCGCCTAGTCTCGTCGATTGTCCTCGATTGACTGCTGCCAGTGGAAATGATGACTGGCAGATATGTCGGTCGATGAATGTGCTTTGCAATTCAAATGCGATTAGGTGTAGGTACACCTATATAGACACGCTTTTACTTAGTTAGCAGGTATCGACGAGAAGCAGAAATTATATTCCATGTTTCGATCCCACTTACTTTGATGACGATGACGAGGATGGCAGTTACTGTCATTTAAATCAACGCTGCGAAAGAGAAATTAAAGGAAAATTAAAAGCTTGACAATAATGAATGCGATTCTTGTAACTAACGCGATTAATCAACATCGTTTCATAATTGGATTAATATTTCTATTCAATTCGGCTGATGATAAATTCGCAAAGATTTCTTCTTCGAGCAGAGTTTCCCGTGCTATGTTTAATTTATCATAATATTTCGGCGTTTCAAAGCCGAAATAATTCCGAGACTCTCAGTAATTCGGATTTATGGATTCGTCCTCTACTTCGTCATGTTCGATCAGCCCGATATCAAAGTCACCCTCCGTTAAATAAGAGAAGGAGCATCGCACGGAAATGATTCGTCCGAATTTACGAAAGTGCAGTTCTTCACGCGTATTTCACTTCCCTCCGAGCGCGCCCCTCGACCTCCTTTATCGATCGACCCTTCGTACCCTTTAGCCGGAAGCTGGCTGAATCCGAAAGGAGGATGATCATCGATATGCGACTCTGCGCTTCGTTGCGCGGGGTCGCGACTAATGCATTCTGATTTCCTTATTGCGCTTTCTAGAGATGCGCTGAATGGAAAGCTGAGTCACGAAGGATCGCGAGGAAACGCCTCAGAAAATCCCTTTCGGGAAATTGTTTCTCGCCATGACTTGAGACGACGGAGGAGATAATTTCCGAATGAATCTTGCGCTCTTCTCACATTGCGTCTCTTGTTTTGTAAATGCTTCCGATAATCGAGATTGATAAATTCAGTTTATCGTGAATCATTTCCACGGATCCGATAGATTTTCAAGGAGCTTCAAAGAGCTTGAGCTCGTTTATCATATCGTCGATATCGTTAACACACGGGAATTGCGAATGCATAATTCATCACGATCGCATTTCGCGAGGGATCGATGAAGCAAGGAAGAGAGCAAGCGTTTAACTTCCGTTTCGCGGACTCCTGTTTCGTGCAAGTTCGCCATATAAGCTTACGTATTTTTAGATTCGTGCATTAATCAGTCCTTTCTTCCCGCGGGAGGGCGGAGATTGCTGAATTTTACCTAAAAATATCCATTATCACGAGAAAGACTCGTGCCTCTCGTGTGCAAGGGCGTCGATAAGATCAGCTGCAGGCATAGCTCAGGAACATTCTTTGACTCTGGAAATGCCGACGTATCGCTTACGTATCGCAAGCATTTTATCGCAACAACCGAATGGATATTAACAGCTTATATAATCCCCTTCGAATCCGCACGTCTTTGCGTTTCCGTCATCGCGGCGTCGCTTATTTCGCGCGTGTGCCAATTTATGTCTCTCTATCGACGATCGTTACATCGACGCGATAACGATCGACGTGCTCGTATCGAGCACGAGTTCCCGCGAGCCCGATATCAATTTACATTCTAGAATCGACCAAGATAGCGGCATATTGTCGCAGCGTACGTGACAAGACACGTAATGCCTCGCGCGCTGAATCCGGTAGAATCTAACGGGCAGAAGCCACGATGGAGGCCGGGATCGTGCTCGCCACGGAAGTTATTAATTTCATGCCGCGCATTTCGCGGCGGCTTCTGCCATTTAACAACGCCGTTAAATTAATCTCCCGCATGCGCGTCGCATGCGAATCGAACGGCGGATCCTTAACACGTGATAAATAAATCCGTTCATGTCGCGCGCGGAAGCGCTGACTTTACAACGTACCGGCAGATTTACAGGCACTCCGACAGCGAATACACATTTAACGTAGCGGCATTTAATGTTGCGCCCCGCGCATTTCTCCGCGCGGAATCAAACCGCGGTGCGAGGCGCTCCTAAATCTCGCGTAATTGTGCCGTTCACGTCTGCTGCCTGCGATTTATCGCCGCACATTTGTGCGAGAATCACACAGAAACGCTCGTAATGGAATTCGGATTATTATTATACTCTTTCTCTCTCTCTCTCTCTCTCTCTCTCTCTCTCTCTCTCTCTCTCTCTCTCTCTCAACCAGATAACGCGCGCGCGATGCATTCTGCGTTCCGCCAGCTTCCCTCGAAGCTAACGCAGATTTCGTAACGCGTCTCGAATCGAACGCAACGAAGGTGCGAAGACTGGCTCGGCCGTGAGGAGAGATGGAGCGAACTCTGATTAAATTAACATTATCCGCGTAAATTAAGGACCTCGCCCTCCGCGACGGCGGAAATCCATTCCGAAGCGTCAGGACGGGAAATTAATTAAGACGGGAAATTGAAATACGTATATTCCGTGGGAGGGGGAGGGGGGGGACGGAGGAGCTTGAGCGGCGATTAAGCAATCGAGCGAGCACGGTTTTGATCACGCAGTGGAAGCATTGCCGTAAATCCCCGTGGAAAATAATTTTCATACGTCTCGCCGATCTGTCGAGCTGCCTCGCGGTTTATTCATTCTTCCTTCGTTCCTTTATTCTTCCTTCTCGTTATTCTCCCCGTCTGGCGCCCGTTTCAGTCGGGCAATCTCGCCGCCGTCGTCATCCTAGTCGGACGTTATTACACCCGCAGCTTTCCACGGTTTCTGCACTTTCTTAGCCAGGACACGTATATTCCGTGAGGGATAACATCGAGCGATCGTTTCTCTTCTCGGTTACGGTTATAAGATATTATGCGGATCATGTCGCGCGCCAGCATTATTAACGGGATACCGAAAATTGCCGTCTTGCTCGAGCGCGACTGAGCGCTCGTAAATCGATATAAAAATTTTGATTAAAGTATCTCTCCCTCTCTATCTCTCTCTTTCCGTCTCCGTCTGAAAATATCTTCGATAATCATTTTAGCGTGGTAAATACGCGATACATCGCGCAACGTTAAATCAACTATCAAGCTCAGCGATGGCTGCAATGCGCGAGTATGAGAATACAATACTTACTGCAGTACCGAAGAAAACAAGAGTACCGATTAAACAAAGTGGCACGTTTGCAACGTAATATCGGAAGATCGACTTTATAGCGCACTTTACCCAACGCTGGTGTGTAAAGTGTCATGCGAATGTGGTAGTGTGTACGTGGGCGGCGCCAAGGTGTCGAGACGCTGCGCGACCGATTGGCTTGGTGTCTCGTGAGTTCGCTATAATTCTTCCTTCCGCCGTTTATTAAGTTGTAATTAATCTCCAAGCGTACTTATTGAGTCGCGCCGCCCGAATTGCAAAGAGCCCGCGGTGTTTCTTTGAAGATGAAGCGAGCGAGCTTGGCTGCGCCTGATAATTCGATGCCGGTGTTTTTAATTAATTATCATCGCGGATGCGTCCGCGAACGCGAAGGGAGTCTTAAAATAGATCACACTTACAGCAGCATTGAAATTAAAGCATCCCCTGGATAGGTATTCCGTATAAGCTCGCTCATCTTCGATTGGCACGAATCGATAGCGCGTCTCTGTCCCCTCGAGCAATTGTGTTTCGCCTGATGAGGCTGATAATTAAAGAAGAGCCTGCACGTGCAATCGTAAACTATTTACGACCGCAGCATCGATTAATTCGCACTCGGCGAAATCGCCTAACGAACCGATTACCCGTCGCGAATCTCCAACGCTTGTCAAGCGTATCATGAGGATCGAATGGTCCAGCGCACGAGATCGGATGTTCCGGGAACATTCGACGTAATGCGGCGCAGCCGGTTTCGTTGCTGGTGACACGCGGCTGAATTTACGATATTATTACGTCCGCGACAGGAACGAAACCGGCCAGGAACGACAGCCAATTACAACGTGCTGTGCACCTGACACGCCGGATTATGGATCGTTGCGATCCGTCAAACCGACGACGACTCCATCCGGTCTGATCGCGACGGATCGCGATATACGGACCGCCTCCTTTGGCGAAATGACTATTAATCGCAGAAACGATGGCGAAAGTTCGGCGAGGAGTTTAGGGCTGCAATCCTGCACCCCTCGTCTGATCACCAAAAGGGCAAATGGAAGGGACGGGAATTCTCAGCGAGGGGACGTCAAGAAGGCGTACGGAGGAACGACTCGGGCGTTAAAGGCCGCGATGAAAATCCGGGCAACGTTTTCCTGACTTTTCAAACAAAAACTCCGTCCGGTACAGATCTGTCGCGCGATCAATCGCGCACAGACGGATCCGCGGTGGATACCCGACAATGTAGCCGCGATGTCGCCGGGATATTTGTATCGTTCGGTGAGACGCGAGCATTTCTCCCGTGGCGGAACATCATTTTGGAAACACGTCGCGGAGTCTGTCTCGTTGTCTCGCCTCGTAAAGCAGCGGGCGTTGCAGCCAGCTTACTCGCAAAAATAGTAGCCCGCTCGTAAAGCCTCGCGGATTTTCTTGCCCGTGAAACGCGGCCCATCCCGCGCTCTCCCTTTCTCGATCTCTCCTTCTCCCTCTTTCTCTCCCCTTCGGCTCAGCCGGTCCTCCCGTCTCAACCCTTTATTAACCCCGCGACACGCCCACGCGCTGTCAAAGTAAACTGCGACTACTGCTTTTAATACTCGCGCCTGAGTGACAACGTTATTTCGGGAATGGAGCAGAAACGCGTCTCGCGTTGTTCCCTTTAAACAGGGATATATTTCTGCGGATGCGGACGGTCAAGTTATGTTATACAATCGTCGCTCTGGCCTTGCGACGCGCGTGCTTTACCGTATCGTTGAATAATATCGCAGCACTCGAGGCGTCTGTTCGAGGCGTCTACCTGGATTGCTTCGATTCGTTGGATATCATCGATCTTTAAGACCTCGCGCGTTATCTCCTTTAAAAGTCATCAACGCTCCGAAACGTTAACCAATCTGTCGTGTCAATTTTAAATTCGATGATTTGGAATCTTGTCATGCCGACATTTCTCGTACATCACGCAGGCGTAAATTATACGTTACGATTAAACGGTAAATACAATTACGCTCGATTCTCACTTTCTCCGCGCGCCTCGATAAATGGACCGAGAGTGGGCCGATGACACGCGAGAACGATATTACGGTATTACTTTCCTTTTCAGAATCGAGAAACGAAAGCCAACCATACAGCCCTGGCCACCCCTTTAATTAAGCGGAATTAAAGGGCTCGCGTCACGTAATCCCTTTGATTCGCCGAGTTTATTTAACCGGAATTCAGGAAGTGCGCGTGACTGGAATACAATAGTTGGCAACATCAGGATAATCGTTTAACGCAGCGACGGAAACTTAAGTATCGACGAGACGCGATTCCGTCTGCTTAACGCTCGGTTTGAGAATTGCATATCGATTCGGGAACCCTAAAGAGACGGATGCTGCGATTATCGAATTGCATGAGATTATCCGCTAATGCGTTTGTCAATAGTCAAATATCCGCGAATGCATCATTAAATATCTCCGGCCCGATGATCAATAGCCGGCGACGTGCACGGGATGGTTCTGCGGTGAAAGGTAAATTGATCGATCGAGTACCGCGATTCGCGATTGGCGTCTGAATATTTTACGCATCCGACGCGAACGCAAAAGTAATGCAATTACAGTCTCACGTCTCACTTGTTCGCGCCGGTGAATCATCGGCGCTCGTAATGGTATTTAATCGCCAAACGAGTACTTCGAAAACGAGTAAGAAGATATTAACAGATTTTGTTAAAGTTAAACACTTCTTTATATATATATAGAATTTATATATATATAAATTATTTATATATATATATATAGGAAAATTATGTGGAGACGAGCGCGGAACCGATGCGTCGCACAGCAATCTTCTATGAAGAGCGAGTCCCGGGACGTCATAAAGAACTCTGAATTCTCTGTCGTGGAGAACGACCGATCGAGCGAGACAAGCAAGAGAGAGAGAGAGAGAGAGAGAGAGAGAGAGAGAGAGAGAAAGAAAGAGGAAGGGAGGAGAGAGAATCGCGGCGGCACTTCTATTAAGAATAGAACAGGGCGGATTTAGATATCCTCGCATCGCAGTCGCGGCACCTGACTGACGCGCGAGAACGTGGAAAATAGCTTAATCTCATTTAGGCAAACGAGAGAAAAGAGAGAAAGACAAAGAGAAAACCGAGAGAGAGAGAGAGAGAGAGAGAGAGAGAGAGGCATTAGTATATCTGAGTATCGGTAAATATTAACATAGCGCGTCAGCGCGCACTGTTCACGACTTAAATTTAATATTGACAGATTCCTCGCATACTTTCTCCGTTATACGCTCTTATCTAATCGCGCATGCCTATCTTCGGGATCTCGGATAGAGATTATCGCCGAAGGCCAGTCGTGAGCTTGAGTTCCTTAATCAGCGTGTGTACGCAACGCGATAGCGGGACGGCTCGGTCTCTTAGCGCGCCCTATTAAAGGGATACAATTATCGGAACACACCTGCGCGAGGAGCGGGTTTCTGGGACGGCAATAAGGCAAATTGATAGAAAAAGAGAGAAAGAAAGAACGGGAAAGGAAAAGTGAAGGAGATATTATATCCCGTTCCGCTGAAATCGAGAGGACGATCCCTCATCGGGCGACCGGATGTGATATTTTACGATGCGCGCGCGTGAAACAAGGTTTAACGTTTGCGTTATCGTGCAGCCACGTCACATGCACGCATATTATAACGTCATGTTCCGTACGTACATAAATCAATACTCCGAATCGTTTTGTCTTCGACGTGCGCGTGTTGTAGAATAATTTATACGGCAATAAAAATCACGCGCTGTGTATTGGCTTGTTTATAGCTCCGCTATTCGATTGCCATAACCGGCGGATAGCCGCCGTATTAATAAAGGGGTCGCGTGCTGTGATCGAGGATTTAGGCCCGCTTCGTGCCTCGCGATCGCGAGCACACTTTACGTGTGTCATCCCCCGCCCGCCGCATTTAATCCGCGTTGTGGATTACGCGGCGCGTTCCTGCGTGGATGCAAGCCGCGGCATGCAAATAACATCATCCAGCATCCGCATTGCGCCACGTTACCCAGAGAGGGTTACCCTTCCCTCTGCTCCTCTCCTCCTTCTCTTTCTTCTCCTCGAGCGCTCCAGTTTGCTTCAGCTTGACGCAAGAGTGATTGATGCAAGAAGATGAACGATCCTCATCGCGGGGAGAGGAGAAACCAAGAAGTAGATTCCGAAAGAATCGTAGATTTATTTATTTACTCTCACGAATACACGTGTACTTCTTGCTGACAATTGAGTAAAATTCGGATGCGTGGCGGCTTGATGATCGATCACGCGTGCAACGCGACGATCGTTCGTGATTCTCTCTCTCTCTCTCTCTCTCTCTCTCTCTCTCTCTCTCTCTCTCTCTCTCTCTCTCTCTCTCTCTCTCTCTCTAGGTCAGTTCCGTTATTCCTTTTGTTACTCGCAAACGCTTTTCGACTGATAAGCGACACGACTCCGTTATATATCTTCCTTGCTGACAAAATAGCGGATTGCGGACAATAGAAGAAGCACAACGGCTTAGAGGAGATATAAATAATATTATCGGTTTTCGATGTATCATGATAGGCTTGCTGGCGGAGTGTTAAACGTCGAGAAACTAATGAGCAATCGATCCTAATTGCGTGTCCAGGCATGAGAACGTCGCGGATCTCGCGTAAAGTACGTTCCGTTACATCGGCACGAGCGTACATCGGGTCTCGTGTATCTATACGTAGCTGATACGCGTGCTATATCGGACAAACGTGACAGACTCCTCAGCCGTTGAAATATTGAGTACTGGATGAGCTATGCCAAGTTATACCTGCATGCATAATGCGGCACGGTTTCTTCCGCGAACGCGATACCGAGCGTAATACCGAGCGAAGGATTTCGTTGCCGCGCGACCGCCACGGATCTACGATCGAACTGCAGATCGAATCGATCCGGGAATCGATTCGATCGAAGCCGCAGAGCCCCGCGAACGAGGCGCAACCCCGCTTGTTCCGCCGCGCCTTCGCTCTCCCCTGAACTTCATCGACGCGAAGAAAAATGTATATGTCGAGGGAGAAAGGGGGATTCCAGCGGGGAGTCTCGAGCTAAAGCCGCACGGAAACCTTGACCGTTCGATGATCGAACGAGCACGCGCGTGATGGCCGCCGCTTATGCCGCAGCGGCGAAATTCGACGATCTATCGCCGGGAAAATCGAACGGTCCCGCGAGTGTCGCGTGGCGCGTGCGGCTCGACTGTGATTTTTCACGCTGACGTCGCGGAATCATCGCCGGTCGCCAGGGACAAGTCGGGGCTTCCGATCGGAGGATCCCACTGGCCAAGCCAGTCGATCGCGAGCTTCCTCGATGGCGGCAAGGGCCAGATTTCGCCGGCGATCGATCTCGGTAAGCCGCGACAAGCGACACACGGCGCGCATCGTCCATGTCACGGATCTGCCCGGGAACGAGATGGTCTCGTGAGAACGGCGGACCGCTTCAACAGGCACCGCTGCTATTTATTTATTTCTAGAATAGAAACCCGTTTCCCCGATCCATTTCGTCTTACATAAGCGCGCGCGGGGAGCGCGGACGTGTCCGAGCGGGATTTCTATTGTGCATTAAGTATATTACGTAAGCGGAAAGAAGAGTGTGAGCGCGGACGATCGCGCTACTGTTCGCTCGGGGAAATATGTCGAGCCTTGCTGCGAAAAGGATATTATTGCCGTGGTGCTTTCTTATTTTCTTCACGATAGTCACGGGATATCTAGAATCCGACAGCTTTCACGTTAAGCGTGAGTATATTTTTATTTATCGTTATCGAGACTGCTGATAATCTTTTTTATTGTCGGTCGGGCGATAAAGAAGATCATCTTTCTCTTTTTCTCTTTCTCTTTTGTATATTCTTTCCAAGTAATCACGTACAGTGAATTATGAAGATATTACAACGATAATTTCTTGCATAAATCCATCAAAACAAGATTCATCTAATCATAACGATTTCATCCAGTTACGAATTCCAGTTGCTAATTCTCATTCGCGTTTCGCCGACGACATTTTCTTCTTCGACGGCGCAAAGAATCAAGAAATTCCAGTTGACCCGATGAAAAAGTTCATCTGCTTCGATGAATCGTCGACGATGAAAGAACGAGCGCGCGTGCATATCTGACGAAATTCATCGCCGCGCGCGCGTTCGTCCCCGCTGCCGGTTCCGGGCTTCCGGGGGTTGCGACCCCCTCGAGGAGCCGATCGCGACACTCGTGTCGACGAGGCCGGAGGTCGCGGAGGAGCGAGGAAGGTGTCGATCGATGAGTCGTACGAAGACGGGTTGGTTTGACCGTCGCGTGTTATCGATTCGAGCGGACGCACGCGAGTCCGCTTGGTACCGCCTCGTCGCTTCATCGTCGTCGTGAATGAAAGACGCGACAACACGCAACAACATGCAGCCGATCACAGCGATTTAACGATTCGAACGGCGCGAGCGACATCGCTAGAGACGCTACTCGTATAACGCTACTTGTTATTGCAATGAAAACGTAAAAGCGGTTATCAGATATCTCGTCGGAAACGCTTGCTGTCGGTTTTCGATTATTTGATCATTAACTATCTCGTCATCCTCGAATACTGCCATCTTTGGCCTCTGATCTGCGGGAATGACGAATAATGTAATCTCGCGTTAATTCAGTTCGACTTGCTTCCTCCGCCGATTAAATCCTCGTATTCCCCGCGCAATCCTGTCGCTTCATAGTCTGATGTAACTGGAAGGGCCAGATGAAATATAAAGTAAGATAAGGATGCATGATTTCGCGTTCTTACAATGAAAATACGCAAGCCAAGTCGCGGCCGCCAATGTCGAAGAGCCAAGAACAATATTGTGGCTCGAATGATGCACTTATCGCGGTGTCGGTCGTGAATGCCAGAAAATGTGACGGTGACGACCGTGCCAGGAGAGACACCACGTGTCACGGGTGTGCACTCCTTCTCTCTCTTCCTCTCACGGGTTTGACGATAATGCCGCGTACGGTTCGATACCGGGCGTCGCGACGCCCGGCAGTCTGGCCACCGTTTTGTTCCATCCCGTTTCGCCCGACGTCATCTCGTCTTAGGATGTCTTGCGCGTGTTTTCTGCCATCGACGATGTATTCTCTTGTACCTCAGCGTATATATTACGCGCAAGAGTATATAAGTGTCGTTTCTCGTAGACCAGTTTCGGATCTTAAGGTTTCCTTTATCAACGCTTTATCAACGCTATTATTTTCCGCGTAATCTATTTTATTAATAATTTCGCTAATTTCGCGCGATTTCGTCAAGAATTTCGATATTATCGAGGATATTATCGTGCGATACGCACGACTGATTTGGAAAAATATATTATTATTAAGGAATTTCTCTTATGTGGTGTCGCTGCTGAAGCAGCGTGAGCAAATTCTGTAAAAATTCAGGGATTGATTACATCGCCCCGTGACGTCGCAGCATTCGTGACGTGGAAATTAGAAGCGACAGAAATGTTGCCCATGAATGGAAATCTGCGTATGTTAAACATGCGTTAGCAAATGCTTTTAGATACCAGTGGACGACATTTAATTTATTAATTCGGTTTCATTAGTGTCGACAGAATTCTGAGATTTGCGCTAACGAATGACATGAAAGGAGAAAGGGAATTTTTAAGACTTCTCTCTCTCTCTCTCTCTCTCTCTCTCTCTCTCTTTCTCTGCGTGTGCATTGCGTAATTAGAGGAAAACCAATGCATTACGGAAGCACTCGTGCGAGCTCGAGATTAATTAGCGTTAAAGTTTCGCATAGCGCATTGACGATAATTGCGACAATTGGGACGAAACTTTTGATTTCGTTATACATTGCGCAAAATGTTCATTTTGATAATTGGATACCCGAATATCAGTACAGTCCTAACTGCTATCTCATTGTCAGAATTGAGATCGAAATGGAGATGAAAAATAATTAACGAAAATTAAGTTACGAAAATGTTAAGTTAGAAGAAATCTCATTGTATTTTGATAACCCGAATACATTTCGATTATACAATCGCTGAAGTTTTTTTTTTCCCACGACGAATTCCAGCTAAGAGAGAGAGAGAGAGAGACAGAGAGGCGCGCGTACAAATATCGAGAAGGTAAAATGATTGACGCGAAATCGGCTTACACACTGGTATTTTCTTAATGCGAGCTAAAAATATCATTCTAGATTTCAGTGACTGCATTTTAGCCAATCGCATTCTTGGACGCATGCCTTTGCTGAACGATGTTGCCAATTTATGTGCTGATTTATTCATCAACTCCGCGTTTCCATCTGTGTCCCTGCTCTCTCGATCGATTGAAGGTTCTCGCTGCTATCCGCGATATCAATTTATCAAATCATTTCTGTTGCTCGATTTCTGTCATTAGAAGAAAAATGGTCTTTAATTCTTGAATCATTAGAAAGAATTTGCTGTCAAGAGTATATGCATCCTTAATGTTTAATCAGTTTCTCGACAACATGCGATTTGAATGCTTCGTTTTCCAATTAACAGTCCAATTAGAGAATATTAGAAGCCTTGGAACGTTTTGTGAATTCTCGATGTGAAACATGGAATTATCATTGTATCAGCGTTCCATCCATTAATCTTCTCTATTGACAGTGCAGCAATCAATACCGTTAGAGGAGACGGAGGAAGGGAGAAGATCAGGCTCTCGTGGAAAACGTGTATCTCGCATAAGCGAATGTCAAAAGCTGTCGCTCACCGCGAAAGTAGCCGTTCCATAGTCGACGATCTGTCCACCGAAGAGACGGACGAGCTTTTTTCGCAAAACTTCAATAATTATCAACGTGAAGTCGGCGCGGCAGAGGCGGAATGGATTTCACGTACGCTCGTCGAGAGGGTGGAGATGCGACAGATAAAACAGGTTGTTTACGGGGCGGACGCTTCCGCGGAAGGGGTTGAAGGCTTCGTGGAACGGGGAAAAGCGCGGAAACGCCGATAACGAGCGTCGACTGTGAAGAGCCGATCAATACCGTCGTTTCGAGAAGTCTACGAGCCGCCTATGATCGTCCGCCTCTTCTTGCTCATCCCTCCTTCTGCTCCTTTTGGGTCCTTCGATCCGATATGATGAAAGATTTTGGTTGGCTGTTCGCGATTATCCCGTCGAGGGATTTTTCCTTGCTCAATGTACGTGAACAAAATCAAACTATCGAAGAGAGGGAAAATGGGGCGCGATAATTGTCCGACGAAACGAGACGTTTGAGATCCTCTTATTAGACGGAGATAAGTCTCACGCACTGGACCGCGGAATTGTTTGATCGGCATAGCGTGAACGCAACGGTTTTGGAAGTGAGGAAGCAGAGTAAGCGACGAGCAGAACTTCGTAATTGCTCGCAATGCTGTTGAGGCTCAGCTGAGACTTGCGTGACACACAATATGCACGAAAAAACGAGTTTACGATGTCGTTATATCCTCGAACGTTTCAATAATTCATGCTTCTGGTATCTTCATTTCTATCGTAACAATTTAATTTCTCTCTCTTTCTTGCTCTCTTTCGCATCGCTACGTTTTTAGTTAAATGGAAAATCACTAATATCTGAGACAAGGTATACGATGGATTAACGCGAATATAAAATCGATTGTTTCAGTGTCTGGAACGACGAATAAGAAGAACGAAGAGACGGCGGTGTCCTCAGTCACAGAAGGGAATACCGTGATCCTGGGTACGAAAACCAGGACGGGAAGCGATCCTGGCGAAGGTATAGACCTATTGGCAGCTCTGCAGCTGCACAACACTACTCGGCCGGGCGTCACGCAGGTGCCGGGTCTGGTCAGGCTGAAACCAGCCTATTATCTTCAGGGTGAGTGAGCCTCGCTTGGCGTTTTCGCTCGTTCTCCTATCCTATCCTCAAGATATCCCTTCAACCATGGCTTTGATAATAAGGGAGGATATCGAGGAATAATTCTCGACAACGAGGTTGAGCTGATGAATAATTTGATGACAGGAATTTGAGGCGGTCGAGCAATTTTATTCGACCGCTTTACTTTTACTGCATGATGCAGTTTCCTGTGAGCGGAGTTTGCGAAATTTCAATAAAGTTTCTTTCAGACAGTATGATTTGCAGTTTGATTTGAATGTTGAAGAGCAGATGTCAGGGAATGATAGATGAAAGCTCGATTGATGAAAGCTCGTTTGCAGACGCGCCTGTTGTATACCGCGTAGCAGGAAATGAAGTCTTTCGTGCATGATGCACTGTACTGTACATACTGCGATATATGGCGCGCGATGAATCGTACATGTCGTACGCGATGAAGCTGCCACTTCGATAATGCTCTCTTAACCCGAATAGCGCCTTCATTTGCATATCACCAGCTAGCTTAGCGCGAGCGAACCTCTTCCGCCCCTCCTCTCGCATAACGCGCATTGCAATTATTACGTCCCCTAAAGGGGATGATCGCCTGAGTTGCCTGAGTTATGACCTCCGGAATTTATCTTCGCGCTGCGTGACCCGCCCACGCGGTTACGTAAGAGCGGTAATCGCCTTACGGAAGCGAGACATACGGGAGAATGACAAAAGAAATTCGTCTCCGAATTAATCGTCATTATCGAGCCAAGAATCTCTATCGAGAATTTTATGTCATGTTTACGTACGTCGCGATAAAAAGTTTTAAAAGCATGCACTGTTGATGGACGCACGTACTTCTTATTAGGCGATGCCGGTTATGCAATTAATCGATATTGCGAAAGGTCAGTCTGGTGGCAACGCCTACGCGCAAACGTCTCCGCTCGCAGACGCCCGCGAGAGGGTATTCCCCCGCGACGCGAGTATCGATTGTTCCCGCGAATTTTTGGGGAAGCGGCTGATATCCGTTTTCTGTCCGAAGTTAATCGAAAGTAATACGGGCGATGCGTAATTATCCATCCTAAACCTTTATCTTTTCACTGTCACACGCGATGCGTTTCCTAAAATGGATGACGCTCGAAGGGGTTAAACAACGTTCCCGCTAAATGGACGACCCTTCGCATTGACGAGCGCCGCGTCCATTCAACCGCCGTAACATGGTGTATCCAATTACGCTCGAGGCACTCTCGCGCCCCTCCCTGCCGGCGGGTGGTGGTGCAAGCCACGTGGGTGTGTGGGAGGCGGTGCAACGGCCGCGGAAAGCGGAGCTAGAAGGCTGGCGGGGGTGAGACAGGGTTGAAGACGGAGCCGGCTGGTGCGGGGATGGAATTTCCCCGAAAGAAATTTCAATTATACCGCAGCCCTTGCTCGGGCTGCACCCTCGAGCACACTTTTCGTAAAAGCTAGGCAGAGACTCTTCGTGGTCCGCCACATCGAAAGGGTAGGGTGAGGGTCTTCGTCCTTCTCTTCGTCCTCATTCGCGAGCCCTCGACGTTCCTACTCTTCTGCCGCCTTCTTCCGTTCGCCCTCGCGCAAACTCTCCCCTCCGTTAGGGAATGGGCATGCCGGCTGTAATCGTAATAAAGTTTCTTCTCTGCTGTACACCGCCAGTGTTTGCTTTAATCACGCCGCCTTCTGGGTTCCAGAAGAGAGCGAGAGCAATGAATGACCGAGCGTTTGCGTCAGAGTGGCTCCAGCACGGTGTCTTAATTCTTCAGCTAACGAGCGCTCCGAGATTGATGTTCTCATAAATGGTCCGGACTAAAAGCAAGAATTCACGTACATGCTGCAGATATAGCTCGTAAAATGATCGTGTCGATTGATCGATGATGCGCGTGCGCGCGGAGCAATCCGGACAACCGAAATTACGATAAACGTAATTATTATGATAATTTCATTTAAGGCTCTATCGATTTCGCATTTCTAGGCGGAGTTCGCCGTTTCGAACACAGTTGGAAATACATCGAAGTTGTCGATAGCGATAAAGAGATGTTTAGCCCGTTTTTAGCTCATTCCCTTAACGCCTGTATGTGTCTTTTGCGCAAACCACCCGCCCCATTTCGATCATTCTGGGTGGACAGGGAACAGCAACATCTTTGGGATTAGATTTATCTCGCACGAACCATCAGAAATGTCCCACCAAAACATCCGCCGCAGGACAAAGGACGAGAATGATATACGCGACACGTGTCGGAGTTTTCTCCGAACGCGGAAAATAGGATCCAGCGATTCCCTTTGTGCTCGGTTAAGGGCTGGCATGCGATCTGATGATTTCGGCGACTCGAGCAAATCCACCCTCTAAATTCTAACACAAATTCTGGTTTATCATCCTGCGTTTTCCCATTTTTCGTCCACCGTGGCATAGCGAACAAAACGAGTTTTGACAGCAGCGATAAATATTCCTTTCCGATGCTTATCTAATTCTGATGACGCTGTTCAGAGCGTGGACCATTGACTGAACCGTCCGGGAAATGTTTTACGATAATGACACGCAAATTTATCACTCGGTACACGCTAGTCTTTCCTCATCGGGCGACGCGCGTTATGAATCACGTGTAACTTTTATGTTACACGTGAAACATGACATGGAACGACTGAGACCATCCGCGACAGCACGAATGTGAGAATCATTCTCGCTCTTGAGGCTCGTGGGATCTCGTCAAAGTCGTCAAGGGAAGATGCCTCGGCGTTCCTCACAAATATCGCGCGCGCTCTCTCTCTCTCGTCTCGTTTCCGCGATGCACAAAGACTAAATAATTCCAACCCCGTTCAGCCACCCCATACAGTACGGTGGGGGATTCCGCCAGCGCTCCGGCTTGCCGTGTGGCGAAAACAAAATTTCACGGTCAAATTATGGTTTCTGCCCGAGTGTCAGCTCGAGCGCAAGGGTTGGCTCGTGCGTGCCAATCCGCGCGGAACGATTACCTTCGAGACGAGCGAGCAGCGCAGGGGTGTTCTCCTCGGCGTTACCTTTCTCCTCCGCTCCAGCCAGGCCGGTGGTATTACATTATAATTAAGCGTGCGCGTACGTAATTGCTCGACGACGTCGTCGTCATCCTAGGTGGCAAACCCTGCCCTCCCCCTCGCACCGACACTTTATTATCGGCCGGCGTGTCCGGTTACCCCCCTGCGCGCACCCGGCGGCGCATCTGAAATTCGAGGCGCGCGCTTTGCGCCGCGGGGAAGCCAGCGGAACGCCGCATTTTGCACGCGGCGGCCGTGTAATGAGGTGTCCGTTACTTGGACTGGCCCTTTTTTCGTCCGAAGAAACCGAGCAGCACCTGCGACAAGACGGGGAGGAGCGTGGGAGGGGAAGGGGGAGGGGTACCGGGGAAACGAACATTTAGCCGGGAAATGAAACGGCGGTGGTTTTCTTCTCTTTGGTTCGATCACGGTAATCCGAGAGGCGGCGATTGGAGATCCGAATTAGTTTATTAGTTTCGTCTATTTTATCATGTGATATTCTCTTTCTTCTTCTTCTCATTGAATTCTTTAGTCGCTAATGGGATCAACATTACGCCATCTGAGCCTGGAGCGATGGAGAGGGAACTAGGAAGCAAGGAAGTTTGCGAGCGAATGATCCGGTGACGATGAAACGCAATCGATGACAATTACTTTCGCGTTACGTGCGATTGTGCACAGCTGCAGGATTTCTCATTTGCACAGGTCGCTTAACGACGATGATGTCGAAGCTGCGCCGGACGGACGGCGGGATTGTCGATTGCAACGTCGCGATGTAATTTACCAAATGGCCGTATTAATCTCTCTAATGGACGGGGTATTCGGACAAGCGGCAAGCATTCGGACGCGACGTGTTAACTGAATATGCGCAAAGCACATGATCGATCTGCATATCGCGAGTTTTGATAACGATAAAGCTGTAGGAACGTTTAGCAAGCTCGACGATCAACGATCGACGATCAACGGAGAACGGGATTACGGCCAATGTCCTTCAAGCTGTTTCTACTTTGAGATTGACCTCTCGTACTTTCACGTATCTGCATTCACGTAATCACGATACGCTGCAAGTTCGGGAAATTATTTATCTGCTGAATTGGCTACTTCATTGAGCATTCTCTTCTGCTTGATAACCGCACGTTGAATAATATGCTTGGCAACAATTATTTTTAAGATATTTGCTTCGTTAGCTTCATTGTAGTTCTTGATGGGGTGGCAACTCGCTGGGCGAGTTCTTGCTGCGAGCGCTTGCATTTTCACGTCGATACGATTACGTAACGGACGTGCGGAGAAGCTGAGGTGTTCAGGGAGCGAATCTTTCAAAAATTCGGACAAATCTGCTGCATTGTCGGTGATTGTAATCTCCATGGTCGAATCGAATCTGGCATCGAGTTCGTAGTCGACGAATGGTTCTCTTACAATCACTTCTACAAGGGGAAACTTCTACAAGTTTCTTTTTTCTTAATTTCCTCGTTTCTCTGCGAATACGACGTGCACGAAACACTTTGATCATCATTCTGCAGATGTCATAATTTTTATCTCGAGTTTTCAAGGAGAGCTTCAAGGAGAATGATCGAATTAATAATTGACCGAGTAATACACGTTTCTGCCATTGTGAATATCTTGATTGCCGCGTGTAGCAAGCGCATTAAATAGAGAGTGGAAAGCAAATATTAATGATATCGAATAAAATGTTTTATAAATATCTTACCGTGAGAAGCGAGTACAGGCTTAAATCGATGTTGCATTATTAATTATACTAACATCGACCGTTCGCTGTGCTGCATAAACAATGCACGTGCTCAACAAATTCCGACATGAACAACTATAAATATATTCGACACTGACTTAGGTATCGTTTTAGTACAAGAATCCACGTGTACTCGTCATACGTTAATAAACATTAATTCATCACTGTATTATTAAATTTCATTACCATTGCTTCACTGCACACGGATATGCACACGTAACATCGCATAACATCGCATAAATAATGATCGTCGGCCTAAATTCAAGCCAAATCTGAATGTGATTTAATCTCTTACCTGGAAGCAAGCTAAAAATTCAAATCAACCCTTCATCGATTTCGAGCGTCGCATGCAATGAGCCATTCTGTACCCCCCAGATTGTTGATACTCCACATTTCCTCTGTCGACATATATATATATATATACGTATGTGTGTGTGCATGTGCGCACGTATATACTTCGTTCTCGTGACATCAGTCCATTTATTACATTAATGCTTCATCCGACCGCCGTCTCGGAGCTACCGAAAGTGTGAGAAATTACACACATCGGATTGTTTCTTACACAGATCTTGCGGATAAAGACTTTGCTGAGGATCGCCAGGTATCAGAAGAGAGACACGCATAATTAGGAGGACCGCAGAGCGCGGTCGAGCACGCTCCTTCCTGCCGCACCGATCATCGTGTTTTACTACTTTCAGGCGAGGAGAGGGAGCTCCGACTGAACGAGGCGAGCTTCGAACGGGCGGCCGCGCTACTCCGGCGGGTTCCGGAATTCACTATTGCTGCCGCGCTACGTCAGGAGGAGGCCAATTCCGGGACGATCGTCGCCTTTTCGCACGGGAACAATAGGTACGAAGCCGAGGGAAGTTTCTCCCCCGAGCTTCCTCCCCGTAGCTCGGCAAGCCTTCTCGGCAGCGCCGCGAAGGAATTTCGGGCTCGGTGGCCGGAACGAGCACCGAGCTGTGACCTATTTCGAGGATGATGTAGTCCCAGAGGAGGGAATACATTTTCCCTCCCAGCTAGATCCTTTCGGAGCAACCTCGCCAAACGCGAGACTGCCGAACGTTCGTTCACCGTTTTTATATCCGCGCGTGAAACTGCCTCGCACAGCTCTTCCGCGAGTAATTACCGGATGATCGTCGTTCCGTTACACGTTTTACTACACCATCCACCACTGATATGGGCGATGCAATAATTTCAAGCACATCGGCTTCACAATTTAAACGACGGCGACGATGTCGGCGTTACGAATGTATGCAACCAGGACGATGAATTATTATTCACTCGGTGGTAAAGTATTACTATCGTGACGTCGGGACTCAATTATTGAGGAATCATTGCTCGGTTTATTTCTCCTGACTTTGTGACGATCCGAAGAATCCAATGTGTGGTTCAGGCGCGCATGAACATTCTGGTCGCGTTTTTAGTACTCAGGAATCCTGATCGTTTCGAGCCAGCTGAAACAAATTGGATGGGCTCGATCTTGCGCATTACGTGGTGGTTAACGTGGCACACTTACGATTAACCTGAACGGAAATCCAATAAACCCATCCGAAGCCAAAAGTTTCTCCGAATCACTTATTGACTGCAAATATGTCCCATTAACGGCGTAATTCGATCGTTTTATGCGAGACCAGGCTGCATCGGAATTGTAATTAGCACCAGTTACGCGATACAGATCCGATCATCCCCGTAATTAATCGCAGAATTTAAAGGTTCAATTTCTCGCCCATTGTTATGACTCGAAATCAGGATCGGGGAATTTCTGATATCCTCAGAAAAGTATTATTAAAATCACGAATTAAGTGAATTCAACAGCTGAAACAGTCGGAAAAATTGAATGTTCGCTCATCGATTGGCAGTCGAATCGATGGAAGAAATAACGCGAGGATTACGTGCGGCAGGTACTTGGAGCTGCAGAGCAGCGGTCGCAAGGACGAGCTTCGACTTCATTATGTATCACGTCGCGACGGAACCGTACACGTCGAGGCGTTTCCTTTTCGATTGGCCGACGGTGCCTGGCATAGGGTCGCCCTGAGCATAAGTGGCTCGCAGGTCGAGCTGCTGGTCGACTGTCATCCCTTGTACAGGCGACTACTGAGGCCTGGTTCACCCGACACCAATTTCACCCTGCCGCAGCTCCAGCTCTGGGTCGGACAGAGGAGCGTCAGGCACTTCCTCTTCAAGGTGAAGCCGCACGTTTTGCCGCAGCGCAACGTCTTCGTTACTTGAATATTTCTCGCTTTGCTGTTGTAGTCAGTCGTGCCGATTAATCGATTGTCGTTGTTATTAGTTTGCGAAACTATTGCTGCTAGTTTTACTAGGCTTTACCTTTGCTGAGAGAAACGTTTCTTTAGATCTCGTTAGACGTTCGTATTATTCTCGTGAGAGAGATTCGACAACCGACTAAATGTCTTGTATGATTCCCATACTACAGGGTGCTTTGCAGGATGTCGAGCTAGTAGCGGGACCACACGGTTATCTTTCCCAATGCCCTCAGCTCGATTCATCCTGTCCCACATGCGGCCAATTTTCGATATTGCAGAACACCGTGGAACAGCTGATGCGCAACCTCAACGAGTTGACACATAGGGTGAGTGCGTGGCGTCGCTTAGATCATGTCGAAGCGGCCGATTAACTAATTGCTACTACAAAGAAATAGTTTTCCTGTAAATCCTCGTGCACGAAAAGCAGCGTTCTCAGTATCTCCTAAAGAATAATGGAGACATAAGACAGTGCTTCCGAGCTCATGGACGTCCTTCCTTTCAGCTAGCCGCTGCAGAGGGCAGAATAAGCAAAGTGGAGGAGTGCGAGTGCCAAAAGTCCTGCAGGGTGAACGGCAGCGTCCACGAGGACGGCGCGATCTGGGAGAAGGGCTGCCAGCAATGTTCCTGCATCCATGGCGAGATCGAGTGCAGGCCGATGCCCTGCAAGCCGGTTACCTGCAAAAATCCTGTCATTCGTATAGGAGAATGTTGCCCGACCTGCCTCAGTAAGCATTAAACATCTCTCGTCTTTCTACGCGCATTGTCTCAATCTCCCTTTCTAATCCACGTATGTTTCCTTGAAAGAAAGTTACTTTAATGAAAAAAGGTTTCCATTGAGTTATCATTGAGTTCGAGGATTATCGAATTGCGAGATAACGTCAGCTTCAGCAGCATCTCAAAGTTTCGCTGAATCTTGATTGTTTCTCGCTCAGAAGTTTCTCGCCAGTAATCTACGAATCATTCATATCCCATACATTTCTTGGCTTTGGAACACCGCATAGACCCTTTCTTTGCAACCACGGACCTAATTCTCTCTCTCTCTCTCCCTTCTTTGTCTTTCCTGCCTTTCTTCCTCTTTTCCTCTCTCTTTCTCTCTCGATATCGTTGCTTCTGCACGATAAGCGTTCTAACGCGAATCCACCTTTCCGCTTTCACGTACGCAACTGGCTGGCGATTAGTTGACGTAGCGTGTCGTATCATCGATCGCTTCTGCGTCTCGTTACTCATCTCGTTCACGTATTCGCCTCTTCAGAGCAATGTTACTTGCGCGGCGTAATTTACGATCATGGCGAGAAGGTCTCGCCGAAGCAGTGCGTCGAGTGCGATTGCTACGACGGTAGCTTCACCTGCAACAGATTCGACACCGACACCAGGTGCCCGCCGCTACCGTGCCCACCCGAAAAGCAAATCAGTGTGGCGGAAGAGTGCTGCAAGTTCTGTCCAGGTAGGTGCTCGCTTCGGAGGAAGTAGATCACTCGCGACGCGCGATGGGATAGATCCGATATTTCGTTTCCGCGAGACGAGAATTTTACGTATATCACAGGGGGAATTAGTATTATTGTTTTATTAAATGTAGCTGTTCTTTCCTTGCGGGCCGCACAGTCTTCAAGGATTGTATATCGCTGAGATATTTAATCATCGGGCTGTTTGGGAATCCGATAAATTTCCAACGCGGCATGTTACGCTGAAGGAATGACGAGCATGAGAAAGTAACACGGCAGCTTTGCGATCGGGACAGCAAAACGAAGCATAGTCCGCATTGCTCGCGCATCATTAACTTTTATTAACCCTCTCATGCATGAAGTTTCTTTGCCGGCAATTTGAAGCAGCTTTCCGCTGATTTCGAATCAATGTATACGCATCTATACGCGGAGTAACAATCGCATCGAGATGAATAAAATGAGTGAAGTCATTAGTATACATGCACATAGAAATATATTATATAAAAGAAAAAAATAGAAACTACACACACATACACACACACACATATATATATATATATACATATACATAATTATATCACTTCTACGAAATTACGCAACGCAATAAGTTGTCTCGCACATGCAAGAAAAAGATCATGTTTCTTTGAACTCGTGACACTTTATCACAAACTATTCGATAATCTCTATCAAGCATGAGAGGGTTATCGATGTTGGCCGTTTCTCCACTAAAACCGCTCATTAAAATCACTAATGAAGCCTCCTCTATATATATATATACATATACATAATTATATCACTTCTACGAAATTACGCAACGCAATAAGTTGTCTCGCACATGCAAGAAAAAGATCATGTTTCTTTGAACTCGTGACACTTTATCACAAACTATTCGATAATCTCTATCAAGCATGAGAGGGTTATCGATGTTGGCCGTTTCTCCACTAAAACCGCTCATTAAAATCACTAATGAAGCCTCCTCTATATATATATATACATATATATATATAACTGTCCTTTATGCCTGCCTAACACAATGTAACCAGGAGTGGACTACTGCGCGAAGGGCCACAAGTGTCACTCCAATGCATCTTGCCTGAATCTCCAGACGACGTATGCCTGCCATTGCCATATCGGTTTCCAAGGGGATGGTCTTAACTGTCACGGTACCTAATAGCTTACCTAACTTACGATTAATTGTGCGTGAAAATGTCCTTGCGTCTGAGTAAGACCTATCCTCGTGCGAGAAGAAGCATGCGCAAGCCGAAGCGTGTCGGCGAAACCTCGCATGACCTGTTCTCCATTTCGTTTCAAGTGGCAACAAATATCTCAATCAGGCAAATAGTTTTATTACTTATAGAGAAATAATAATCTAGAGATAGCGATTTAAGTCCAAGATGAACTCTAACACGACTTCTCGTCACGTTATTAATTTACTTACATTTATCGCACGAATTACTATTACAGACATTTTAGATCTCGATTCAACTGTGATAATAATAATGATACTATAAAAGTAAAATGACATTTCCTCGAGAGTTTACAATTGCGAGTGCCATATTGCGCTTTATCGTATTTTTGATATCCTTCTACAAGTCCCGTTTTAGCGCGATAGATCGAGTTAACTCGTAAGAAGATTCATTCATTCAATCAATATTATCTTCTTTCCTTATCATCATCAGATGTGGATGAGTGCAAGCAGCAAGGTGGATCGGACGGTCACCACTGCAACGCGAACACGAGGTGCGTCAACGTGATCGGCTCTTATACGTGCGAGTGTCTTCCCGGTTACTATAGAATCGACAAGTTCAACTGCGCCGAACTGAACGAGTGCGCGAATAATAGTCATAAGTGCGACAAGCATGCCATGTGCGTGAACACTGTCGGCAGCTACAAGTGCATCTGCAAGGACGGCTATACCGGCGATGGTTACACATGCAAACGTATAGTATCACTTATTTATGCCTTAATATTACTATAATCGATCTTTTTTGTAATTTCTAATTTCCAGATCTCAATTAGCGTCTTCGATATTCATTGAATGATGAATTGTCATTTTGAATTATTACTTTCGGTCGTTTAATTATCTCGATCGATGCTTGACCGAAAGTAATAAATTGATGAAACAGACGAGAGATTATTTCTACTGAAATTTATGTCTCTTGGATCTGCTGTAGCATCAATTGAGGACGTGAATGTTTACGCTTTGGGAACGTATATACACTCGAGCAATCTGGTGACTGAACGATGATTGAACAAACATTACAATTCATTGGGCGATCTCGTACTGCTGCAGATAGAAAACGATTCGAATGTACTTTTTCTATCGAATCTCGTTCTTCGAACGAGTTCACGCGCGCGACAGTTATTACTGTTATCGTCGCGCCGATGATAAAAGAGGATTTTTCTCCGCAGGAGCGCGAGGCGCATTCACTTTCTTCGAATTCGCTTCTAAAAGCTTCGTAAAAGCTCGCACGAAGAGAGAAGACAAGTCCACCATTCCTTAATGCTGATTGCTCGATTGTTTCTCTTTCTCTTAAGTGAATCGCGCAATATAATCTCTAAGCAAGATCAAAGAATAAAGTACGTTAAATCGCGACGTTTCATTTCTGAGTGATCTGTAAGTAATCGAAATAATAAAGAGTCGAACGTTTCCGGTACAGCCGTGTGCAATCAGACCTGCCAGAACGGCGGCGAGTGCGTGGCACCTGAGAGGTGTTCCTGCCGGCGCGGTTACATCGGTAACAGCTGCGAGCTCGACCTGGACGAGTGCGCGAGCGACCTGCATCGGTGTCACCAGTCGTCCACGTGCTTTAATATGCCCGGCTGGTATTATTGCCGTTGCAAACCCGGCTACAGAAGCGCCCTGCACGACAGCACTCAGGGCACCCAGTGCGTCGACATCAACGAGTGCAATGATTTGACGATCGAGAGGAGGCACACGTGTCATCCGAGCGCGAAATGCATCAACACCGAGGGCGGCTACGAATGCGCGTGCCCGAAGAACACCGACGACACCGCGTCGGAGTGCAAACTGAGTGAGTCGAGGCTAATCGAGATGTTTTCTTCTCTTGAACTGCTTATCGATTAATTAAACTGATTAAACTGTTATTAGGCTGTATATACTATTATTGTGATTGGATGTCTTGTTGATAAATATGTCGATGCGATACGTTAATTCCACGATCCTCCGCAGGTTGCTGGTTCGAGGATCGCGAGGTCAACAATGGCGACACTTTGGCACCGGCTGGCAATTCCTGCAGGAGATGCACGTGTCAGGACGGCGTGATCACTTGCAAGGATCCCGTATGCGATTGCAGTGTACCGGGAAGCCACAGGGACAAGTGTTGCCCGCAGTGCGACCCGGCGGCATCCTGCAGGCATCAAGAACTCCATCACCTAGTCTTCAGAAGCGGCGAGCGTTGGATATACCAGTGTCAGACCTGCGAGTGCCTGGTAACGAATCCGTCGAACGAACGGAGCGCGACGTAGCATTCGTCCGCTCCTAAAATTTCACTCTCATATATGTTGTCGTATATCACGATTACGTTATTTTCTAAATCGACGAAAGTCGATTGGAAAATGGAAATCAGCGAACCATTCCGTGCCGTTGTCTTTCCGCTTCTTCAGCTTCGCGCTCTGTTGCAGTACGGCGAGATAGACTGCTGGCAGATGGAATGTCCACCGGTGACCTGCCCGAACCCCGTGACCGAGGAGGGCGACTGTTGCCCGCGCTGCGAGGACGATCCCTGCGCACGAGAGGTGCCGGCGAACGGCACCTCGCTCACGGTTCCTAGTCATCCTCAGCCGTGCAGCTACGCGGGCATCGTCCACGACAGCGGCAGCTCCTGGAAGGACCCTTACGACAAGTGCACCACGTGCGAGTGCAAGGTAAGGACGCGGATCGGCTGTAACATCCGCCCGTCGCAGGACCAGCAATCGCCGGTCCTCCGATCCGGTCCTATTGCGAGACTCGAGGAATACGGATAGGATAAGGGGGGTTTCGCCGCAAAGGGACGACGCTATGGGCGCTAGGAAAAGTAGCAGCGAATGATTATCCGTCACGAGTCATTAGATGCCTTCTTCGATTTTGCTTCCAAAGTCTGTTCTATATAATAGTTCTTCTGATACCAAACGATGGGAAACAGAATCATGAAATCTCTATTGATCGCGCATTTCTATTGATTAAGAGGATTGTCCCGCCATAAGATCGCACATATGATCATCAACGCGAAAAAACACGAGATTAAAATGCAACCCGAGATCTCGGTGCCCATCGCATTCGTCTCCTCTTGCGCGTTTAAGAGCTCCAGGTCAGTAAGTGAAAAGAAATATTACCTCAATCTAGCCGTGGATCTCTGCCTGCCTACTTAATTGCGCTCGCTGTATTACGCCAATGTACGATTACGGATGCCACCAGGCATCCATCGTAGAACATGTTATACGTGCATACATGTACATGGCGGAGCTCCGACGCGAATCAATCGCTTTCACTTCCGCTCGATCTGTTCCGCGCCGATGATTAATGTTCATTCCATCGTCACTCATCGTTGTTACATACATACATGGAATAACTTTTGCCTGTCGGCGTATTTATGTATAAAAAATAGCAATAATTGTGCGTGATATACATTGAAGTCTTTCGTGGAACGCAACCTGTCTTCGCGAAGTGTCGAGTAAACGATAAGCGGTCAATCTCTAATTGAATCGCGCGACGGTCTTCATCTTCTTCTCTCGGCATATCTGATCATCCGCCATGTATGCATAAGATCACATACACACATACACAGATACGCGCGCGCGCATACTTGTCATATTTTATCTTCTCGCTCTCTTTACTCTCCAATCTTTCCGTTTTGTCTGTCGTCAGTAGTCAATCCTCGAATATTACAAGGTACATACTGACTGTTCCCTCTTCTGTGCGGTATGCCATTTCTGTTTCTGCGGTGTGTATTAACGCGTGCGCGCGTGCGCGCGCGCACCAACATTCTGCAAAGCTAAATGCTAAGACTTTATTAACGTATTATTAACGTATGCTGAGAGAAGGGCAATTTGCGTCCGTAACATCCGCTAAAGTTCCATTTTCTGACCGCATGGAATTCAATTAACAAAATTTAGCTGAGAAAATCCACTAAAAAGCACTTTATTCCCATGTCTTGCAGAGAATTCAATTGCAAAACTGTACGGGACTGTAATCAACGGAGCGCCTTTTGATTATTTCTAATCAACTCATCTACACCTTCTCTCGGCACGCATTATTGCGTCGCGCTAGCTTCGTCGTTGTGCGATGTGTCAGCTGTATACTGATCACTGTAAATTATTTAAAACGTGTCATCCTGATATCATCCGTGAGACACATTCAGGCCCAAGCTAGCCTGAACTAGATATCAGATCTGTTTTTCGTTGCCTGCCTTGCACGTGGCAGTTGGCACGTTGGCGCTCGTTTTCATGTTCGACGTTAATCGAAACGTTAATTGAGATCGTTTCAAAAGCTTAAATTCTCATTTTCGTTTTTCTTTCTGATTCTGTCGGTGTTTTTCGCCGACCTGCTCCATTTGTAGAACGAATGGTTAATGTCAGGAGGAAACGTTGCTCCTTGCAATTTGAAAGCTGCAGGCATGGAACGCGAATACTGCCAGATTCGCGAAAGTCCCGATTTATAGATAGGATTGAATCCTGAAGGGAATTCTTTGAATCTCCAAAGAGCTCACCCCTTCGCTTCTTCGTCGAATGCTTCGCTCTCGTTATCGTCATCCTATATTCTCAGCCTAAATATATATACATAGCGTTTAGTTTATCAATCTAGAACTTAGTTTATTCATGAAGCTTAGAAGGCTCTTATATACACTTATATACACATATACATATATACATACACTCTTTCTGTAAAAATGTTTCTGTATCTTCTATACAGTCGAATTCTTGGATTATCATAATTAGGGTGACGATAAAATATTATACAGGGTCGCAAATGCTCGTGGCGTTATCTTTCAGACCGTGAATGCTTCGAATCGATGCTTTTTCGTGATACAAATAAAGTACAATGATCAATGTTCATCAGAATATTTTATTTTTTAGATCCGAATATACCAAAATTCTGCAAGAATTCACTAAGAGATCTTCAATGGTATTGTCTTCGCGATTAAATGCGCAAATAAATTTTCCATGAATTTTTCATGAATCTTGTGCTCGAGTACTCGCTACCTTCACGATTCGCGACTGAAAGATGATGCGGTCCCGGCTACATTCCGTACATGCCAAGATCGAGATCGAGCCTAGATCTCGTACGATCGCGCGTACTTCGGGTCGGCCCTGCATGGATCATTTTACTAGTTGATCATCGACGACGCTTATTATCGCTCGACGACGATTGATCGAAAGCAAACCCTATCTCGTAGCGGCTGTACCACGACCTTGACACCGCCGATCCGATCCGCGATCACCTGATGGGCCGGTCATCGTGCCGAGCCTTTCAATCAAGAGCGGAAGCATAATTCTGCATCAGTGAATAACATTGGTCGGAGATCATCGGCGTGGAATTCCATTGATTCCGCTAGCGGCTGAATCAGTCAGACCAATCTGAGCGATGATGATCGCGGACACGGATCGGCGCGCGGATAGACCAGGTCCTGCTCACGAGGGAACGGGCGAGAATTAGCGAATTATGAGGGTGGGAAGGGAGCCACGAACGTTTGTCTGTGCCTGTGACCGTGCTGTTGTAAATTAACCCCCGCCACCTTGCCGTGACGACTAACATCATATAGCCTAACAATGGGTATCCTTGCAGGTGCCGTACTGCGCCCAATTGGTGAGCAATAGCGCGTGTTGTGTGCATCGGTAATCACGTCACTTCTACCTCACCTATAATCTCTACTACCTGCCTCTTCTCTTCTGTCTTTATTGCTGATTAATGTACTACGACTAACGGAGTGCTCGAGTGCTTTCTCGGTCCTCGTCCCACGTCTGCCTGCTTGGATGATTTTAGCTTGTCTTCTCTTTAGTCCCGACTTACTTTCTCTGCTCTTTCTCTTTTTTTCTTTTTTGTTTCTCTGTTTCTCTCTCTCTCTCTCTCTCTCTCTCTCTCTCTCTCTCTCTCTTTCCCTCTTTCCCCCCTTTCTCCTTATGCCTTGTTCAGTTTCCACATCTCGCACCCTCGTTCGATACTTTTCTCTCCACTTTCGTCTTCTCTGTTTCATCTTGTCCAACGTGTTGGGAGTCCTCTGCTCTCTCATGTTGATCGCCGCACGCCGATCACCAACAATTCTGTTATCACTTGACAGTGGATATATAAATGTCTCGCGAGCACGGAGCATGTGTATCAAGCTGCGTTTTACGGAGAGTGTTCTCGGTACTGAGGTCGACGATCCTCCGATCGCGGAAGGAAGGAAATTACGGTCAATGTATTCGACATTAAGATGCAATCATCATTTTGCTCTGGATTCGTTCTATAATTTCCCTCAATAGCACGTTTCATCAAACGATCTTTATTTCAAGATTTCTTATTAGAGATTCCCGTTAACTGACAGAACGTTTCTCAGAGAGTCGCATATCCCCCTTCAGGATCGTACGATTCGTCGGCGCGTTGAATGCATCGTATCACATTAACTCGCTCGTGTCACGGTCGACTGCACGTCTTCGAGATCTGCATGCGTCGATGCCCCCTCACGCATTTTATCCTCCGCTCCCCATGACGTATGTTGCGCACACCTCCCCCCCTGATCTCTGATTCAACTCTCACTCTGAGACGCACGGTCGTTCATGCAAAAAGATAAAAGAGAAGGCGATCCGTTCGGTCGGCGGGTCTTTCTCATGTCGATCGAGGAGCATGGCGCACGAGGTGGCAGACACACGTACACACACAATGTGCACACAACACATTATTATGGACTCGATCCGCGACTGTATCTGTTTGTGTCACACTCTTTCTTTTCTCTTCTTATCTTTTTTTTTCTTTTTTTTTTTTGGTTTATTCATTCTCTCTTTTTGTTTTTGGAATCTAATTCTCTGATCGGATCGTTGTCGCACCTGAGCCTCCACTGCACCCTCCTCTGATCTGCATTCGAGATTCGGTAGCAGCACCATAAGAAATCTCTTTCTCTCTATCTATCGATTTACGAAGCATCGAGTCTGGCAGGATGAAAATGTCTCGCGCGAGGGCATGAAACGGTATAAACCAAAAGATTCGAATCACCTCCATGCGAGGAAGCTAACAGCAGAGTGATTTCGGTTGCAAGTTGGATTAATTTATCTAGAGACTATTAGCTTCTAAATATTATTTCATGTTAATGATGCAACTCGGCGCGCATCGCACAATAAGATATCGCGTGATTGTTGTAGATAGACGTCGCAAAAGTATTCTGCCAGAATCGTAGCGCAAAGTAGTAGAAACTTAGAGATTTGTCGCCAGGTATCGAAGACATACTATGGAAATTCATTGTTTTGCCTCCTCCCCCTTTCGAATGTTAGCATGAGTGTCCTTAAAGTTACTGTAATTGTAATCGTAACCACTTACAAATCATCTTCTTGATCGAGAGAAAAGGGCGCCGTTGGTGCGGGTGCAAGGAACGTCACAAGGGAAGTTTCAAGGGAAGTAAAACGGGGGTCGGATTCTTGCACGTTTATTGTCTCGCCACGGCGGAACTGATGCGGTATTGCTCTACGAAACAATGAATTACATATTATGTGGACAAGTACCTGTCTCTCCACTACAGGTCGGAAAGTCTTGGCGCGCCGTCTATTTAATTAGTCTGTTAATTTTACAAGTAAAGTCCTTTAATTATTTCGTCTCTCAATTGAAATTGATTAAAATCCAATCAAAATAACAGTCAAGTATATATCTTCTGTTATTCTCTTGCAAAGAGCAACTCTCTCTCTCTCTCTCTCTCTCTCTCTCTCTCTTTCTCTCTCTTCTTGTACAAGAGATCTCTTCCTTTCGTTCAGAGTATCATCGGTCGGCTCGTTATCAGGAAACGAACATTAAATCGTGTCTTGCGTTTTTCTTTCCCGACATGTCACGTTCGGTATCTTTTCCCGATGTTTCGTGACAGCCAAGACTTTCCCACCCGGAGTCAACGAGCTAAGCCGACGACTGCAACGAAAGCAGGCTCTCCGCCGTGGCTAACCCAGTCTCCCACGAAACTCTCCGTAGGACGGGCAACTTTGCTGCAGCTACGATTACGGCTGCGCTGGCGATCTGGGCGACGACAAGCAGCAACGTCCTCCAGTCGTTGTTCCTGAGCCTCTCGTACGCCATCCATCGGACCCTGTGGTCCAGTCGCTGGTCGACGGTGCACCGGAAGCAGCTCTATCAGCGATCACCGGCACATCCGGCACCGCACGCACCGTCACCGCCGTCACCGCCTCCGTCGCGAGCACCACTTCCCTCGTCTCGTCGCCCTCGCACTACTCGTCATCCTACGGCATCAGCAACGACAACCCTTACAGCTTCAGGCAAGCTCACGCAGCAACGAGCTTGCACGCCACGGACACATCGCGAGTTCAGCAACGAAATGATTATCATGCCATCAGGTCGCAGCAACAGGAGCAACAGCAGCAGCAGCAGCAGGGGTTGCTTCAGCAATTCGTTGGAGGCTCGACGTCGTCGACGGCGTCAGAGCGGTTCACAACGTCGTCGGCGACGACGGCGAGGACACTGTCCGATATGTCATCGCGACACAACCAGTTGGCAAACACGGTCGACCGTCAGGACGACACCGCCACCGCTTCTTCCTTTTCCTTTTCATCGTCATCGTCATCATCGTCGTTGTTATCGCCGACCCTCGCGATGGTCTTGTCTAGCTCAACGATCAAGGATCCCGGTCGACCAACCGCGAGTGTCATCACGCAGATCCACCAGTTGGTCGACCGGCGTCGCAAGGACGACAGGAAGTCCATCGTCCTCGACAGTGCCACTTGAGGACCGTGGATCTAGAGGGAGATAGAAAAGAAAGAACCCGACACACTCGGCAAGGCATTCCAGGGGGGGAAAGACCTGAGGGGTCACCCATAATCGCCCGACGCGCGTCGTCCATCTATCATGTCGTCGGGAAAACGGGATCACGGGCAACGGAAACGAGATCGATCAGTTGGCGGGGGAGGAGAGAGAACGGGATCACTAGGACCGGGACAATATCGACTTGACATCGCTGCGGCGTCACGCTGAGAGAGAAAGAGAGAGAGTGAGAGAGAGAGAGTTCCTGTTTCCGGAGCTTGTTTCCGGAATTCGTGTCCGGTAATCTCGAAGAGCAACGGTCGAGTCAACCTCGTCGCTGGATCTATGATCGCGTCGCGGACCTCGGATCTCGCCGGGTTCCAGTTAGATTAAGATCAAGATGCCGTCGAGCTCGTGTTTGCCTTTGCGGGCGAGGTCACGTTATCGTTCGCTCTTAAGATCCGGACTCAAAGCAGTCACAAGCCGAGTTTGCGGCTGAAACAAAGAGCGCGTGAGCATCCAGGACGCTCTTCGCTTTTCCGCTTGAATCGTTCGCTCGGGTTGCGGTGGCAACCCTCTCGGTCGTCGTCATCGTCATCGTTATCGTCATCGTCATCATCATCAAGTGAGCATCGAAACGCGGCGCTTCGAAAGATAATCGCGTAGCATCAGCGTGTACGATTTGCCATTCGAAGATCCGGCAATCGCATTTAGCCACATTGAAACGCCGTTTTATCACAAGCGTGGATCTAATCTACGATGGAACCGACTGTGTTTGTAAATTTTTGCGACATTGAACATGCGACAAAGTCTAGAGCGAATAAAATCTTTCGTGAATAAATTTGCAAGATGCAATTTGGAGGCGAGCAGCTTACGAGCTTACTCGTTTTGTAATTTATATTCTTAAGCGTGAATCCACACGAGTCCGTGGTAAAAGGTATATCGTTAGTAAACGAGACATTATATAATTTTACATAATCATGTAAAATTTCGCAGCTAGCACAATTGTAACAAAGCGCGGTGGATAATGTATCAGCGTAGATCGTCACATCGTCGCGAACGTAATAGATGTTAAAATAGACGTTGATTGCGGCACGTTACCGATCCACAAATCAACGGATTCGAGAGCAGAATTCGAGGCAATCTCGATGACGTTGGTCCCTCCCCCCCCCCCCCCCGAGCACTGATTGTCGAATGGAGCCGCATCGGCGTGGCTCCCGTGGATCGAGCACGATCGGGCGAACCGCGAGGGTACGCGCGGATACGCGCGCTTTCGCAGAGGTAAGGAGGCAAAAAAGAAAAAAAGAACAAAAAAAAAGAAAAAAAAAAGAAAACTACTCTCTCGCATATTTGATTGAACAAGTAGCGCACAATGTTTGGGCCTTATAAAGTAAATTGTTGATGTTCCGCTAAAAACCACATAGACACTTGTACGTATGTAATGTAAGCGGCGGCGAAACAGGGGCGTCGTGTAGTACGTTTGTCGGAATTAAGGAATTGACTCCCGACGAGAGGAGGAGAGACACCAGAGAGAAGAGTGACATGTATTATATATATATATATATATATATATATTTCATATATATATATATATATATAATATATAACGTATGTATACATAAAAACGTATGTATTATATTCTACCGTGTATTATATGTGAGTAATCTCCGCGAAAGGGATTATATCGATATATCTCTCTCTCTCCAATCGAACGTACCATCGACTGTCAGGTATCGATGGATGCGCGTGGGTGACTCCATCATAAAGATGAGAAACGTCTACCGTGTAAGGTCATATCTCGTGACCGTGTCGGCGATATGGGACCGCCCGAAGCGTACGGGATCATCGTACAGCGCCTGTGTCTGGCGATAAAGGTAGCTACGCTTGACGGAGAATGCTCTTAAAGGCAGTAGGATAGGCGCGATCACCCTCAATCGCGGGATGAACACTTAATCTACCTTCCGAGAATCCAAGAATTCAGGTTGACTCGCCGCGTTATTTCCGCATCATCCCGCGGAGAACGAAGCCTATGCTCGATTCATGGCGCTCGAACGTGTCGAATTACGCAGCCGATGGGAAACGGCGACCTCTTCGGATGCATGGAACGATGATGAAGAGATCTATCGCCTTCTTTCTTTTTTTTGTAACTGGCCGAAAGTATCACCTGTACTAATCGTTTGCCATTCGGATTCCGAAACGAAGACGGCGGCGCGGCAAGTCCAAGATATCCGGTTCTCATCTCACGATCGTGCAATCGCTTCCGCGGAACTCGGTTGATCAATTAAAATGAATTCTTCGATTAAGGAGATGTTCTGTGAATATACCACGCGTTAGTCAAGAGATCACCGACGAGGATCCAACTCTTCATGATTCTCGACTCTTCTTCTCTACAAAGATACTCCAGACATGTCCGTCACTCTTCGATTCTTCGCGGCAGAAGTTGAAAAAGATTTGGTTCATTATCTACGCGGAATCTCGAAATTCAATTTTGATTGCTAGATACTGGCAAGATTTCGCTTAGCGCGATAAGAACCGAACGACATCAAAGATATCGTTTTCCTGTTATTCCCAATTGTCAATTCTTGATCGCTGCCGAGTATCATTCCGCGCATTCACGCAGAGCGATCTCAGAACTCGTCAAAGTCCGAACGCGAGTATCCTCGCAAAATGCGAAGGCGGTCGCCGACTTCTCTGTTCCACCTTTCGCCTAATCGACGTAACATTCGAGATTATCAGGCATGATTCAAGCGTAGTAGCCGAAACGATTGAACAGAGGCTCACAGCTCGCCTACCAGCAATTAGCCTAAGCGACGTCAATTGTAACCAAGGTAATCGAGGACGCGCGAGGACACACTTAGCCTAATACTTTAGGGACTACCACGTTCTAGCCGTAACCGCGATGAAGAAGGGCCTAGCTAGTTGTAATCGTTGAACTCCGAGCGACGAGCGGGGAGAAATCGTAAAGCTTTTGATGCCGTAACGTGATTACAGAGCCTCCCGTTAACAACGCATTGTTATCAGCCGGACCTACATCCCGGACGTACGAACATGCTCGGCTAGTTCGAACGTTTCTTTATCTCGCTCAACTACGACCACTACGATTACATTCCTCCTTGATTAACAATAAGTAGGCACTAATGACAGGAAAACATAAATATATAAATAAATTAATGACAATGTGCGCGTACATAGGGTGCCCCGCTACCTCCCGCCGCTTCCGTTCGCGGACATCTCGCTGCTCGTGCAGTCTTCGTATCTTCGACTATCCTGTCGATGAGATCTTTTTTTTTCATTGGGGTTCCGTTTAAATGGAATTCCTGCATGATGTAAATCGAACTCGTCGAAGATCCACTGAGAGAAAGTAAAGTAGAAGCGGGGCACCCGCCCCTCTCTCTCTCTCTCTCTCTCTCTCTCTCTCTCTTCTCTCTCTCTCTCTCTCTCGCTTTCTGCATATATTCATATAATGATTATATATAAACACCTGAAATGTAACGATACGAGATACCTACACGATAATGTGCATGCGTACGGACGCATTAGAAGAATACATGATGAAGAGAGGGAGAATACACAGGGAGGGAACGAGTTTAGCTTGTAATCGAGTAGGACATAACGCAAATTCTCGGACCGCTATTAGCATTGATGAAAGAGAAAAAGGGAGTCTCGAGATACTACAAAGACTCAGCGGTAATTGTTCGTTCGATGTGCAATAATTTAATAATAACACCGCGCTTGATTTATAATGGACTAATAATTGGAACCGAAGCGATGCTACCGTGTCTCGTCGTGGCCGGACAGGCAATTGCGCGAAGAATGCAGATTCCGAAACGGAGGACGTTAATACCTCCCGGCTCAGATTAATCAGCGATACGGTAAAACGAGACGATTCGCAATTTAGGAAGCTCCATCGAGAAGAAGGATGAAAGATGGGAGAGCGCTAAATGAAATCTCCGCGACAGATTATACTGCTTACGACAATACAGAATGATATTGTGTATTCCGGATTACAAACAAAGATGCCGAATGCTTCTCTTCAAAATGAAAATCTCAATTCTTGATATATCATCTTGTCCCGATAGAAAGTATATCACACTCTCGAAATCCTGAAAAGACGTTCTGTCATCGGCTGAGGTACAGTGCGAAAGCTGGCACTGCGAGAGTTAGCATTGCGAGTGACTAGATAATAAACAAGATACAAGACAGGCGCGAATAATTGTAAATAATTACACAGCAATGCCGAAGGATGCAAATTAAGATGATGATATATAAATAAATGAATGCGAACGATGAATAGATATTTTTGAACCGATTATGTTATTTTTAACCGATGAGACAGGATATCTTTTCAAGAATTCAAGGAAATTCGTTTTGCAGATCGTAGCGTGTCGTTGAACGTTATTTAATTTTACATTTAATAAAGAATGCCGATTTATACTACAGAATGTACAATTTATAAATTAAACAGATCATTGTCCAAATTGCATGGATATCGTGTCATTGCCAAATCGATGAATTCAGAAACGGGTGAATTCTTATTGAAGCAAAATTAAGACCAGGAAATTTTAAACAGGAAATGTTATTTATGAAATATTTATGAAAAATAACCGAAGATGCTCGCATTTACTTGGAGAACGGAGGACGAATGACGAAAGCAACGAGGAAACGAATGTACGACGGTATGGCGAAACGAAACGGCAAGAAATTCGGATTAGGGAGACACGAGCGACGACGAACAACACGCGAACACATGCGAGTACAGTTGAAACATACACGAAAGAGGAAACGGCCCATTATATCTCATACGAGAATTTTTTCAAGGAACAGCTGGAAAACTAACGAGCTAGTCGAAAAGCAAAACATCTTCACTTGATATTCTTTCTTTGCAAGATTATACACGGCGTGAGTGTTTTCAGTGAATCAAACGATAGAATGACAAGCAGGCTTTCATTTATGACGCACTTCAGTTCTGCTGAATTATTTATGTCATTTATTTGTGTCATGCAGCGGACGCGATCGTGCCTGCGTCTATGTATAATCGACGAAGTAATCGTACTATGAATTCCATGCATGTCTTTAACGACGAATTATTGATACAATTATCTTACAATTATCTTATGGGATATAACGAGCTATGTTCCGCGCCTTAAGCGCCTCGTATTCACACGAAGAAGAAGAAGAATAACGCGCCGATACATTGAAGAGGAGGGATTAGATTAGACGAGAAGAGTAATAATAATTACATAATAGTTATTATAATATAATATTATACATAATAATATTAATTATTAATAGTAATGACAACAATTAATAATAAATAACGTTACTCTGATTGTATATAGTCCTGTAATGTTATACTATATCATATTTAGGAAAGGCGAACATACAAGCGATAATTAATTAAACACGCTATACTAAATCGCGCGCACACGCGCGCCTGTGCGAGGCGGTCGATAACGAATAATCGTATGGTCTCGACTAACGAAAACAAGCGAAGAGCTAAATCCTAGCCGAGTCTATAAGGAGCAAGCGATGAGAAAAAGGGAGGATAGTCGAAGAGGCACTAAAACATTGCCGGCCGTTATGCCGTTTCGCGCGACGAAGTCCGAGCACGTCCGTATCAATCTGCTGTTCACGCGCATTCGGAATATATTTTCTGTATAGAGAGTTTAACATTTCGCAGCTCCCGATCCACATTTTCGTCGAAAAACCCGCTCACAGTCTGCGACTGTTTCCTTCGGCGCGGTGCTTCTGGCTTGAGCGGCGCGAGCGTATCAATGGCCGGCGCTTGGGAGCACGAAGGGCACGGATAAATTAGGATGAAAGTTCGGCCTACGTTGTTTTTATCGGGCGCGTTATGCTGCATTATCCAGGAAGCGCGAATTAATTTTAACGATGTTTTAGCGATGTAATTAATTTGGTGAAACCTCTCATGAGTTCGGATCTTTCAGAGCGCGGGAGATTTTCCACGTGTAATATTTATCTCATCGATAGTATCTCACCGATTAGTTCCCCGTCTAATGTCGTTATTCTCATTGCGTCGTCTTCTTGAATTCTCTTTGTATAAATAATTTTTATACATCTGCGAATTTATCTCAGAAAGATTTTATTCTCGAAGTAAATTATGATTGTATAAGAGGGAAGGGAGGAATTTTATTCTCTTTATCCTGTGCTCTCTTCGGATGTTATTTGATTGTGTCGTAAGTAAACATATGAGACCTAATATGTCATTGAAATGTAAGATCAACGGCGAGTGATGATTGGAGTGATACCTAAGCGATACCTTATCGATGAAGAGCGAGATTGACGATAGGGACGAATTAATCGATTAATGTCGCATATTATGTGAAATAAGTAATCAGTCTGTCTTGGCAAGATCCACAGGCCAGCTTTATCTCAGGAAGCTGAAAGATCGAGAAAGTCCTGCTGCCTGAACAAAACATGCTGCGCATGAAAAGTTTTTATACGACCACAACAACCCGTGTCTTGTAATAATGTTTAAGCGCAGATGGACTCTTCGGATGCAATCTATCGAGGTCAACCTGGTTTGCAAACGGCAATAATCACTTCGACTCGTCTTCTGTGAAAGTGAGTCTTCGTAGGTAAACAACAGCTCACACGCCAATCGACGTGAGAATTATACCTAAAAGTCAAGTAACATTCAATCAAACGTTCGAGTCAATTAGTACTAACGAATATATATGATAACTTCGATTGCGCGAGAAATTATATCGCCACGATATTGACTTCATAGCGAAGAACACACCTGAAAATATATATGTCGGCCTCTTTGGATTAGGAAACTAGAAATTCACCTAAGGAGATATTTTTAGACAGGGATAGAGTAGGGCGATAGATAGATCGATACTTAAAATCAGGGCGGCGATAGAAACAGAGCCAACAATTCGCGTTATTATAGTGGATTTATATGTATATAGTATTCATCTATCCCGTGTCTCGGAGCTTGAACCTCACGAATGGACTTGATGACTTTTCGCGGCACTTGTTGATGCGAAGCGTGGACAGTTAATACGATCGTTCCTTCCGAGTATCTTCTACAATGCGCAATTTTTGCCTAATAATTAATGTAACAATCAAATGACCGAGATATTTTATCAATCTTTGCGCTTGAACGATATTATGAAGATACTCCTGAGAGAATGAACAATATCTCGCGAAAAAAGGAAGTAACGATAATTTCGTGAAGGAATGGACAAGAGTCGCAAGCTTCAAGAGGAATAACCGATCGCTCCGCTCTGCACGATGATTAAATACGATCGTTTGTACAATCCGGTGGAAGCTTCTCTATCCCCGTGCCTCGTACGATCATGTTACCATCAGTGCAAGCAATATTGTCACGAGACGACACATAATCGACAACAGCCTTAGCGAGTCAAGCCGCTGACAGTAATGAGGAGCACAGTAAACAAGTTTACCTAGTTACTCTATTTAATATTAACAAGCATTGTTTACGTACTAACGATACGCCTAATCGAATATCGAGTGTAATTGCCACAACGATTACTAATAAGCGTTCGTTGCGGGATGCGAGATTCGCTATCGGAATCCATTGTTCCTCGTTGACGTTTTCTTACCTCGACTTTGTCTACCATGCTCCCAGAGGGAGATACGATAGAAGTTATTCTCATTGTTCTAACGAGGCGGAGGATAATCTTCTCTAACATAGAGCGGGACTACTTACCGTTAATAGTGGTTGGCATTATCGTCACTGCCGGGTCTCTCAAATATCGCCGCTTGTCGCATTAGATTACGTTAGAACGTCGATCAGGGTACAAGACGGTCGTCTCATTTCGTCGCAGAAAATCGAGAGACGAATGGATCCTTTTTCCGATCGTCAAATTTCGAGCGCAGATAATTATCGGTAATCATGAACGGATCGGGGAACTAGCTTTTAATTGGGAAGCTATTAGATACTAACATTGAAATTCGCGAGGACTAATGTGACTTCACGTAAATATCAGAGATCACTGATATCGTTTAATACTTAAGGTTTGCTTGTAACTGTAATTACGAGCGGCTGAATTCGGTAAATCATTTTGCATCGTGCCGCTCCAACGTAGCGGGGTGTCGGCAGATTCAAATGCAGAGGGGTAATTTTCTCCGAGGAGACAGAATGCGAAACGAAGTTAAGCAGTGCTATTATATACTGTAACGTTACTAGTATATTATCTATTCTATATTACGTCGAACACACACACACACACACACACACACACACACACACACACACACACACATGCATATATCGTTGCCATTTTCGTACGATCATTGATCGCGACGATCAATCAGTTTATAGTCACAGTTGTCGTAGATAACTGTACAAATCAAACGAGACAAATATTTAGAGAAATATCGCGTCTACATCATCTTGCACGTAATGTCAGTGTTCACGGATGATACGTTGACTCTTTTTGCGAAGACATCGATCACTTTGATAGACACATGCATACACGTCTCTTACGTTTCTCCATATGTTGGTAATTTATGCAATAAGGGATTCTTTCAAAGAAAATTGTTTGAAACGCCAACTTATATGATGATTTCATAATCGAACTGTTACGGTCAAGGCGGAGCTATCGATAATCGTCATCGATGATTATTACTTAATTATGAGTAATTTCTCAACTTAAGTTATTACATTACAAACATAGTTTCTCATAGTTTTATAGCGACACGCACGATTTATTTGTTATTTATCAGTTCCAAATATGGATAATTATATTTACGTTTAGAATTACGATGAGACGTGTTTCCTTATCACGAACTTTATCTTGATCTTGCCGACAATTAATTATCATGTCATCATATGGGTGTATACAAGATTATCAATTAACTGGTCTCAAGCCGCCTCCTCCTCCTCCTCCCTTCTTCCGTCTCTCCATTAGACGCATCGCGTTAGAACATCGCTAGACGAGTTTCTTCGAGCGGACGAATTTCTGGTGGCCGGCTTCGAAGTGGCCATATTATAATTGTATTTGCAAAGAAAAAAAAACAAAACAAAAAAAAGGAAAAAAAAGAAAAGCAAAGAAAAGGAAAAAAAAAGATGACAGCCGTCTGTCGCAGGCTTCGTGCAGGGGGGATGATTAAAGAGAAAAAGACAGAGATCTCGGATATTCGAAAGACATTGGGAATCTTGTAAGAAAGCGCGTCGTGATTGTCGCCGATCGATCGAATAGAAAGAAAAAAGAAAAAGAAGAAAGAAAAACGATGCGATGCCGATTTGTACGAATAAGCGTGCGATATGATTACAGACATCAGAGTTATTAGGAACATGAGAATTTGTGTTCCCACTCGTCGAATTAACTATCTACTCAAACAGACTGTATGCTTATCAGTTAGTTCTACTTCGCTATCATGATCTTATCAATGATATAGTTCATACAATGTTTTTATGATGTATCACTGGAGAATTTAGTACCCGATTTATTATATAATTTAGTACGATACATGATAAAAGATAAACGATATCACTGGAGAATTTAGTACCCGATTTATTATATAATTTAGTACGATACATGATAAAAGATAAACGATATCACTCAATAATGTTTCGTAACGGACATCATTGTTATAATCTTCTCATGTATCATTGTTTAATCGTGAAATGCATTGATATAAAATGAACGACATCCGTGTACAGCTTACGTAATCGGGAAATGCTGATATAATTTATTTTAATTAATTCGCGAGCGTTACATATCTGAATTTCATATCCCGATCATTTCGAGATGAGCGTTGAAAGAATGTTCCAACTTTATCACCGAACGTCTCTTTTTTCTGCTCAAATAATTTGACGTGACGTCCTATTGTATCGCCGGAAGTGCAAAGAAATCTGCCCTTCCGCACGGATCACTTCATCATCGCGCGGGAACCTAGGGAACTGTCTGAAAATCGAACTGTCCTGAATCGATCCGTCGATCACGGCGACGTTCTCCACGCTTCCACGCTTGCTGTGCGACGAATGTTTCTATGTACGTGTACAACATTAACCCGATAGCCTACGAATTGCTGTGCGACGAGTCGCACCGTGTAGAGGTATAAGGGAGTTCATCTTATCTAGTCAGGTTTTACAGGTAATTTCCTTGTTTAGTCTCTCTCATTGCTGTGAATACGTATGACTCCTTTCTTTCTCTCTTTCGTCCGAAAGGATCTGAAGCGGGCGCGTGACGAGGTCCGTATCGAAAGACAACGGGGACGACGATTAAGCCTACGATGCGATTGTCCGTATTAATGTATCGCCGGTAATTGCTATCATTATTATTAATTTGTCACTATTATTATTATTATTATTATTATTATTACGATTATTATTACCGATTATTAATTACTACCGCTATAATACCTTTGTAAATGAGAATCAAGACACTGACGGCTTAGGGAAAAGAGAACTTAATAAATTGAAATTCTATTAACCCAAAGGCGTCCGATCGTCATTTGAATTCCCTTGGATCCCGGAGAGGGATCTGTCCTCCTCTCCCCCTCTTCCCCTCCTGCCTCTAGCGACTCATCCCGTCCCACGAGCGGAAACGGAACGAGAATAGAACACAAAGCGAAGGTAAGCCGAGGCATAGCGCATACGAATTCCGTATAAGTAGTGCTATTGTATATCTCCCACGAATTTACATGAATTTACATAATATTTTATATAAATTCTGACCTCGCTCGTGCGCGCTAATTTGAAAATGTTTTATGCAAAAGCGCGATTGCGATCGCGAGTATATCTGTAGGCAAATCTTTAAGCGACTGTATAAACAGGGTATATGTGTCAATACACCGATATAAGAAATATCGGAACGCTGCTTGTTACATGTTAATCTAAATCCAATCGATCGAAGTTGAAAGTTAGAAATATAAAAGTTAAAGGATGAATACGATTACTAGCGTATCAAGCATGTGCATAACATATGACATGTTTTCAACTTAAAAGGCATATATTTAAAAGGCATGTATACATGTTTGTATATTTTAAGCCAGTAGAAGCGCGTCAGTCAGCGCGCCAGTCAGCGCGCCAGTCAGCACTCTGGTTCATAGTGTTTCTCAGCATCATAGTCGCGAGCGTTTCGATCTTGCAGTTCGTTTTTCTCAGCATTTAGTCAATTGACAACAATCAGTCGTAACGATTATGCAAACGCTTCGTATATCTACGTATCTATATATCTCCATTAGATTTCTTAATTCAACGATACAATACCGAGACATTTAAAATAATATCTTTCATATGCACATAGCTCTCCAGATTCATCAGCTGCATTAGGTGCGTGTTTAACAATTTATGTCATGCACTTATTGTTTTTATATCATTTTTATCTGAAAATTATATATTAAAATGATTCGTACCACGAGAAAGAAAAATCGTTATCCTCTAGACTATATTCAGCAAGAGGTAAATTAGTTTATTTGCTAATATAAGAAATAAAGTGTATATTTACACTTTTAATCTTTCTACGATACAATGATATCGTAATATATGTCAACATTTTTATTTATAGTGATCATCTAGTTATATAAATACAGCACCTGCAAGATAATTTTCACAGTCTCGATCGCATCGTTGAAGCTCTCGCACAGTCGGTAAAACTCGGAAGAGATCTTCGTGAAGACGTGGCACTACGAAAGAGTGACAAAAAGAGTGACTTGGAAATCTATTATGTCAAAAATCAAGAATATCAACGAATTCTCGATGGAGCAGCTACAGGAGTTTTTAATGTCCTTTGATATAGTCATGTCCGATATCGACGGTGAGCGACGATGTTGTCTAACTAATTGCTATATTAGCAGTTCAATGGAATAATTGATCATCTGAGATAACTCAAAATATAATCACGATGCTTTATTTTATCTTGTGCATGATGCACGTTTTACATTGCGTTTTACTTTGCAGATAAGACACATTTCATATTGTATTACTTCGATAAGAAACTGTATAAAGATTACACTCCTTTTTTCTTTATTTCATAATATAATTATTTGATAATATAAATTATTTTAACTGCTTCCGATTAAGTATATGAAATTTTGATATACTTCAAAATAACTTGAAAATCCCAACAATTTCTAATTGAGATTATCAAATGTTTCGTAACGTTCCAAAACAATATTTGCAAAAATCTATCTTACTTCGAGATAATTCTTCTTCTTTTTCTTCTTCTTTTTGTTATAGTGCTATACACTCAATGTAGCGTGTAGGCATAAGCATGGAGCTTAGATATGTAAATCTACTCAGCCTTTCAATCTAATTGTTTATATACAGAATTGCGTTATCGTAGGATTAACGGTTGACTAATCATTAGTTTTATCTTGCTCACATTGATGTTAAGATTACATTCCTTTTCTACCTCGTTGATAGCATGCAAGATAATTCCTAATTTCTGGATGTTCTGAACTATGGCCGTGTCGTCTGCATACCGCAAGTTGTTAATGGGGATGCCATTTACTTTTATTCCTGTATGGTTTTGAAGTGCCAGCTGGGATATTTTCTCCACGTTAAATAAAAGTGATAATAGTATGCATCCTTGGCGAACCCCCCCTTTGGCAATTCTTATTTTGCTGGTCTGCGAAGTGTGGTTTAATTTGAGTTTTGTTGTTTCAGTACAGTTCATGAATTATCCGGATGTCCTTCTCAATGCCGGTTTTTTACAAAATCGGTATTAATAGATCATGCCATATGTTGCCAGATGCCTTTTGATAATCGAATTGGAAAACATATAAATACATCTTTCCGTTAGTTATACCATTTTTGTACGAGTAGTTACATATAGTAGTTGCCTCTTTCATACCTAGATTGTTTTTTAAAACCAAACTGCGTATCACTTGATTTTTCCTCGGATTTGCCGTACATTCTCTTATGAATTATCTTTAGAAAGGTCTTGAGTGCGTGGCTCATGAGGCTGATAAATTAGTTCCTCACATGCTTTAATGTTAGATTTCTTTAGTATAGCGGAAAATCTTTAGATGTTAACCAATCCGTAGGAGTCATAGATTGCATTAAATAGTAAGAGTTTTTTATTATTATTTATCAGTTTGAGCAGCTCCGCATGTATATTATACTTTCTTGGCGCTTTTTTGTTTTAGTTGTTGAAAGTGCGTAGACTACTTCTGATTTCATTATTGGTGGGCCAGATGCTAGAGATACTACTTGGGTAGACCTATTTGGTAGGTCACGAAGCGTGTGTCATCGAATAGATCTCGGATATATTCCTCCATATTCTATAGATCTCCTAAAGATCTTTGTATTCTTTACAATTTTTGAGATATTTGCCCTCTCGAAGTTATTGGTAATCTCTTTTTTTTTTGTTATGGAAGAGGAAGACATCGTGCTTCGCATGCAGCTCCTCTGTTTCTCTACATTATCTCGTCAATCATATATCTTTTGCTTCTCTTATTTTGCGACGTATGTTCCGTATATTTGGTTACATTTTTCTTTTATCAAGCCTTCTTTCTTTCATATTAAAAATTTCTGATGTCATCCATTCTTTCTTAGATATTCTCTTTTTGTATCCTAGTACTCTTTCAACGGCATTGTGAATATGTTTTTGATGATCCGGTTTGGATCTGGTTTTTGGTTTTGGTTTTCTATTTTCTCACTTCCATTGTTATTGTTATCGAATCTGATATGTTTGTCAAATTCGTCTTTCGTCATCTCATGCTTCCCTGTATTACTTATGGAAGAGATATGTTTTACTCTTTTTGTTTGCGTTTCTCTCTGAATTTGAGGAGAGGATTATGATACGATCCTATGTCTGCGCCAGAATATGCAGCTACTCTTTTGATGCCGTTTTGGTATCTTCTGTATAACATAGTCGATTTGATTACAGACTATTTGTTGGCTGTAATCTCGTGGCGAGATTCTACATATGCAGTCTACGTGGCGGGAGGTCCTATGATATATCTTTTTTATGAGAATCCTGTTCTAAGCAGAATTGAGTATATCTGTTCGGTCATTTTTATCAATCGTATCAAGATCGTATTTTCCAACTACTGTTTCGGCTGCTCCACGTCCAACCTTGGCAATCTTGAAATCATCAAGAATTATATTAATTTCGTTTTCCTTGTTTGTCGCAGTGCATTATGTAATTGCTCATAGCATTGGGCAGCGTCGCTATTCTGCTTATCTGCTGTAGAGGCATAGACCTGTTCACCCAAATTCATGTTTATCGATGTCCCAGCCAGCTGAAGTATTATTATTCTCTCTGAATAGGCCAGTACATTTTTGACATATTTTTTGAACAAATTCTTAATTAAGAATTCCATTCCGTAGCGATGATTCATGTCTGATTCGTCGGTGCCCGAGTAGAATGTGATTCCAATAGCATGATCCATTTGTTTTATTCCATCTGGTTTCACAGATTCCTAGTACGTCGACTTGTAGTCTTTCCATTGCCTTAATTGCGTTGACAAGTTTGTCTGCAACATATGCGCACGCATTTCACTTGCCTGTTCCTTACTTTCACTATATAAAGCCGAGATATTTCTTCGCACCTCCCGGTGATTTAATACCTGTCCGAGGACAAGAGGCCATTTTTTTTTTAGTTTTCCTGCCATAGTAAAGTTTTCGTGAACACATGATTGTCCTGGGGAAGTACCGTTTTCCTTTTTGTATTCACTGTAGATTCCTATTACTTTCGATAACACTGAGAAATGCCATTTCCTTCATCCCGGATGTCAAAGTTGTATTGCGCTCGTAGTCGGTCTTTTTTTACAATGCTAGTGACTTCCGTTCTAGCGACTAACTCTTTCCCAGCCTGAACGACCTAATTTTTTTTACTTCAGTATGATTTGCATGTTAAAAGAGAGAGACCGAATATACTCGATTATGGAAGTCGAGGAAGAGGGAGGTCGTATTGGAGTGATGAAATCGAATTCGGATCTTCTGATTATCAAGCAATCGCTCTCGTCTCTCTGCTCTGCTATTTAGTCGAAAACTTTAAATTCTATTATGTCAATTCCATTATTTCTCACATGGATTGCATTATCTCCCAGGCGCGTCGTTATTAATATTAATTTCATGATAATTATTTTATTAATTAATCTTTTCAGGAGTTTTAAGCCATAATAACATGCTCATCGGAGGTACTTGCGAAGCTTTGAAAAAGTTAGAAAAGTTAGGGAAACAGGTGCACTTGATAACGAATAACAACATAAGCAATGACAAAGAGTTTTCCAAGTTATTTAATTTTCTCCCGGTACGTATATCAATATCAACTATACTTGTTAATTACTTAGCATAAGCGAAATGCTTTATATCATGAGAGCATTGAATTAAATTATCAAAAATAGCGTTTCTAACAAATAAGAAGACATTGTTATATTTACTAGGAACAGATAATCAATCCTATGAAAGTAATTATTTGGTATTTAAAGAAAATCAATTTCGATTTTAACAATGAGGTAGTTGGCATAGTTTCCGATGCAGCCTGGAGTGATCTGACAGAAGCGGGGCTGCGTCTGATAAAAGTAAATATATTAAGAAGAAGAAATATAAGAAACTCGTTACAGATATTACATCACCACAAGAATCCCAATCTGGCAACCTCTTAATTAATTCTGATATTATACTGATCTTTTTACTGATTTAATAATTAATAATTAATAATTTTTATGAAAACATAGGAGATACAGAATAAGAAATTACTTTGTATATTCGCTTTGCAGCCGGAGGTATCTTTTAATGACCCAATGAATAAGATTCTAAAGCAAGTTTTAGATCGACCATCCGTTAAAGCCGTGATCATTGATTTCGACTTTCATTGCAATTGGTCAAAAATAGCTTTAAGCATCTCATGTCTCCAACGTGAGGACGTGTTGTACATATCGGGAGCAACGGATGAATGGATAATCATAAAATCAGGAAATTCTTTACATAGAATTGTAGGTCAGTATTCATGATGCCATAGTAAAGTAATCGATAAAATAATCATGAAGCCATCGTAAAGTAATATCTTGTACAACGTAAATATCTTCCATTATTTTTTAACATATTATTCAGGTAATTTGCTAATAACATTCTTTTAACTTAACATCACGTTTCTTTATCAGGTTGCGCACCACTGATAGACCTTATCACTAGGCAAAGCGGAAGAGACCCGATTGTGTGTGGTAAACCCAGCGAAGCACTGAAAGATTACGTGTTGAATGTATGCAACGTGACTGATCCGCGAAGATGTCTGTTCATCGGTGATTCGTAAGCGTCTTTAATTAATGAGAAGAAATCTCTTATTTGATCTCTTATTTGATTAGATATGAAATATTTATCAATTAATTTGCGTCTTTCGAGTTCCGATGCACATCGCGCCCGGATGATTAACGTGTTCGAATAAGTAAGTATCCGAGAAAATCGGTTCAGAAATTAATTCAGAGATATAAACGCAGGCTGAATAGCGATATGAATTTCGCCTTGATGTGCGGATTCATAAAACTTCTCGTCGGTACGGGAATAGACACCCTGGAAAATGCTCAGAAAAAGGAAAACATCCAGCCTGACTACTACATTTCCAGTTTGAACCAATTATTTGCCGCCTATAAAGAACAAACATCGTAACATTGTAACATATATTGTTATAATTCACGAAAATAAGTAATTAGCCTTCAATCTTCGATGGATTAGTATATAATATAATAAATCAATAAATAATTAAGAGGAATGTTTATCTCATTACAACATGCTTTGTGAATATATTATTGATAATATTATACTTTAAAGTGCAATAAAGTATGATAAAATATAATTCGTAACATCTAAAGATCCTTGTAATCCCCGAACACATTTTCTGAATAATAATAAATAATTTAAGCTTCCTCGTGAGTCTCATTTATTGCGAATTTCGGTCATTTTCGTAGAGATAATCCATCTGTGTGTGTCACTAATATCAGTGCAATCTTGTCGAAAATATATTACACGTGAAGATCATTTCTGCAAGAGTAATCTTTGTTATTGATATTCCCGTTTCTTCTTAATTATCAACAATCGTGTTTTATTTCTGTATGTAAGAAATATCAAAGATTCTAATACTGAATAATAATGAATTCTAATACTGAAGAAAAATCTTCAGAAGAAATCGATACGATTAGTTTTGTGATTCGCCTATCATCGCATAAATACTTACAATGAATCTCAAAAGTAAAAATATGTCATATCATCCATTTCATTAATTATGCATTTTATTACGTATGCAATTGCGTATGCAAGAAAACAGATTTTATCGCAACATTCATGATGCGTGATCATGAGCGACTTGATTTCATATAGCGAATCTCAACGAAGTCTATTTCTACAGTGTTCGTCGTTTTATCGTTATGAGATCATTCTCGGTCGTTACTGGTCAGAGGTCTCATCGGAGGTCCATGAGAGAAAGAGAGAGGATGCTAAAGTGCGACAACGCATGTTGGCTCTTAAATTTTTTCACAGACGAAGCGCATCAGTCGCCATTGGTACCCACATCCGTCAAAATGAGCACCGTAACGTCATGGTTATCCATCATAATATTTGCACTGTTCGTATCGTCCGACCAATGCCGCAAGCCGAACGGTAAGTAAAACCGATCCTTGATTAAGTTCTTATCGACCGCATGCCGGATGCAAATTCCGCTCGATGTAAATTAAGAACGATAGCAAACAACAAGTCGCGCCGAACAATGAGTTCCTCGTTTTACTGATAATAATTTATTCATTCACGCGAAATGAGATAAAAAATTTTTCGCTGAAGATGCGAGTAGCTTTTCAGGATGTCTTGGGGCACATCAGACCGCACTCGACGCCGGAAGTGCAGGAGAAGGCCGCCGGAGATGTCGCGAAAAGGCTGCTAGGAGAGAAGGCTAAATTGTTTGTCCTGATGATGGATCCCAGTTTGGGTTCCAATGCGCGGAACTCACCGGATGCTTTCAAGGTGCAGTGTTTGCTGTTCCCGTCAGCGATCGGCAACCCGAGTGATCTCTCTCCCTTTGCAGATCGCGAAGAATCCTCTGGATCAGATCGAGGTGCGCGGTACTACCGGCGTGGCAATCACGGCGGGTTTGAATTACTACTTGAAGAACTACTGCAATGTTCACGTGTCGTGGGACGGCGTGCAGATCTCGCTGCCCAACGCGCTGCCGGATGTTCGAGTTCAAGTGACGTTCAATGACCGGTGATAGCGTGCAGAATACATATGACACTTTGTTCGCTAATCTGTTCACGGTGCTACGTATCTATCCGACGCGTTTCAGGTTCAGGTATTATCAGAATGTGTGCACTGCGGGATACAGCTCGGCCTGGTGGCAATGGAGCCAGTGGGAAAGGAACATCGATTGGATGGCTCTTAACGGGATCAACATGGCCCTCGCCTTCACCGCGCAGGAGGCGATCTGGCAGAGGGTGTACCGGGAATTTGGTTTCACCCAAGAAGAACTCGATGAACACTTCGGTGGACCCGCTTTCTTACCCTGGTACGTGGACTGCTCTCTCATTATTTGGTTCTCTTCTTCATGTAAGGAACATGTAATGAAGAATAAAATACATCTCGCTTTTTAGGGCGAGAATGGGCAATATTCGTGCCTTCGGGGGACCATTATCACAGAATTGGCATAATCGCACCGTGCACCTGCAACATAGGATTCTCAAAAGAATGAGGGACCTCGGGATCACGTCAGTGTTACCGGCATTCGCCGGTCACGTACCACGGACTTTCGCCAGACATTTCCCGAATGCCAGCATGTCGAAGGTCGATGCCTGGAACAAATTCGAAGACAGATACTGTTGGTAGGTACCGAAATTCTTATCTCTTCCAACGAAACAATTATATTTGGCGTTCCCATAGCAAATTCAAGCTGATGCATCGCGTATGATTTCCTTTTCAGTCCTTACTTCGTAGAACCGACGGATCCGCTGTTTCGCTTCATCGGAGAGAGGTTTCTGAGAACGGTAAGCTAAAACAATTGAGAGATAATTAACGAGATGGCAATAATGTTTGATTATTGCAGTACATCGAAGAATTCGGCACCGATCACATTTACAACTGCGATCCTTTTAACGAGAACGAGCCCGGCAGGAGTGACCTCAGTTACTTGAGAAATGTCAGTTATTCAATCTTCTCAGCGATGCATGCGGCCGATCCTCAAGCGGTATGGTAAGTAGAATATATGCTAGAGAATTAGATAAGAAATGGATAATCAAGAATTAAAATCCAATCCAAATAAAATCCAATTAAAATATTTCAGAGCATTTAGATTCCTTTTAGAGATTTATATCAAATAGACACCATTTTCAAGGTTGATGCAAGGCTGGCTGTTCGTGCATGATTCTACATTTTGGACGGAGCCCAGAGTGAAATCTATATTGACTTCGGTGCCCAAAGTAAGTCAATATTGACAAGCAATTGTACTGGCAAACAAACGTGTAATAAATATCGCGTAAAATGATAAACGATTCTTGCCATGACGATTCTCCCATTTTTGTGAACTTGCTGTAATGAATTGCTGTGTTTGAAATGCAAATTAATCCATGAATGATAGGCATTATTCTCTGAAAGGAAGATCATTATCCGTAAAATCATTCGTACAGGGACGAATGCTGATATTAGATCTGCAGTCGGAACAATTCCCGCAATACAGTCGGCTAAAATCATATTACGGTCAACTATTCATTTGGTGCATGCTGCACAATTTCGGTGGCACTTTGGGAATGTTCGGATCCGCGCAGATCATTAACCAGGTACATCATAAATCTTCATTCCTCTCTCTCTCTCTCTCCCTCTCTCTCTCTTTCTCTTTCATTTGTTTCTTTATTAGGAAGCGAGGATCTAATCAGCTCGTTTCTTTCTCAGCGCACGTTCGAGGCTAGAAACATGAATAGTAGCACGATGATAGGAACCGGTCTAACACCCGAAGGCATCAATCAGAACTACGTGATTTATGAATTGATGTCTGAAATGGCTTATCGTCACCATCCCGTTGATCTTGACGTTTGGTGAGCAATTCCGACCGGCAATATCGGCGACGATCCTCGTCGAGGAATTATTAAGTTGATATCTTCGCATTCTGATAACCTGTCGGTGCTCCGACGACACGCGCTAAGCGAACAGTAGAGCTGATTCGCGAATTAATAAAGTTTAATAGAGAATCGTTCAACAGGTTTGAGAGTTATGCAACTCGGAGGTACGGCGTGTGGAATGAATATACGGTGGCTGCCTGGAAGCAGCTCGGCAAAACGATTTATAATTTTAGAGGCACAGAGAGGATCAGAGGGCAGTACGTCATTACGAGACGACCAAGCTTAAACATCACGCCATGGGTATGGGATGCATGTGTCGTTTGAAATATATATATATATATATTATATATATATATATATATATATATATATATATATATCATTAATAATCGCGCGACGCGTGTGTAAAAGCAGAATGAAATTTTACTTTCTATCGATTACGTCAATTCTCAAATGATCCATGTTTAACGCAGGTCTGGTACAGTCGCGAAGATTTCTACTCCACGTGGAAAGTATTCTTGAAAGCAAGATACGGTAGAGGGAATAATACTCTTTACAGGCACGACATGGTTGACATAACTAGACAAGCTCTCCAATTGATGGCCGATGATATTTATTTAAACCTAATAGACAGTTACAAGAAAAATAACATCACTGCTTTTCGGTAAGTGCAGCGATTAGACGTCAACACATGACGTGATAGCAATATATCACGCAATTGCGTTACTTATGATGCGATTTCAACTTTTACTGTGCCTGTTACTTGATTAATAAAATGAGAGATCCTAACAATGTCCAAGTATCAGGGAATTATTGTAAAGCGGAAAGGAACTTTGATCTTTTTCAAAGTTCACAAAGACGATTATAATTTCATTCCCGCGTTGCAGATCATATGCGAACGCGCTGCTGGGGCTCTTCGACGATCTCGAGTCCATTCTGGCATCGGGAAATAATTTCCTATTAGGTACTTGGTTAGCCCAGGCGAAAGATATGGCCGTGAACGATGAAGAGAGGCGATCTTACGAGTACAATGCCAGAAATCAGATTACTTTGTGGGGACCGAATGGTGAGATTCGGGACTACGCAAACAAACAATGGTCGGGAGTGGTAGCGGACTATTTCAAGCCCAGATGGGAGCTCTTCTTAAAGGCCCTCGAGAAGTCTCTAGTCCAAAGAACCAAGCTCAACATCACCGAGATTAACGACAGAATATTTCGCGAGGTCGAGCAGCCTTTCACCCTCTCCACGAAAGTCTATCCTGTGGAAGCAATAGGTACTCATTCCGACGATTACCGCGAACGGTACATCATTTTGCGGATAATCGAGATTCAAAACATCATATCAAGCGTAAATCATTAATACGTCATTCGGGATGAAATTTCTTTCAATGCTCTTTGTTAGTTTCTCGAGAAGTTTGATGCACTTTATCTGCTTTTCTTTCAGGTGATACCATTGACATAGCAACGAAAATAATGACCAAGTGGTCCAATGCACCAATGAAAAGTCATTATCATCATCACCGTCAGCAGCAACGAGGTATCAACATACCTCGGTATCAAGGCATGGGAAGAATCGAAGACGACAATATTTCTATTTAGATAGATAACAACTAAATACGCTTACTCTTTTTTTTTACCATAAGAGAATTATATATAATATATATAATTATCGATATTTCTAATCATATGTAAAGTAGCGAATAATGAATAGTAAATATATTAGTCACAATATTATAATTTTGTGTTTGCATAAACGCACAATACGAACATGCCGCGCATATCATACATTTACAAATTTATATTTATTTATATATATTTATATAAATTTTAATACACAGATTCATTTCATTGCTATACATATTGTACTCAATCATCAAGAAAATATAGAGAACATCGATCAAGTTTCGCATAATGAATCTTATGAGAATTAAATATCTCACGAGAGATTGATCGATCGAATACTCGATTACTTAAATATCTCACACTTGATGATAGCATTGATAAAGCAATTCTCAGACGAGCAAATGCGCGCTCCGACGTTTTCTAAATTGTTAAAGGAAGGAATTCTTCGGAACAGAAATCTAAAGAGACATTAAGAAACATTAACTCATATGTTTCTAAGAACGCGATAATTATTCGAAAGGAATAAATTAGACGCTCTCTTTGCGCTGTTTCCGAAAGCTAAGAAAACTCGCGAAGTGTCAGGCCGTATAGCGCAGAGGCAACAGGCGTCTGAGATCCTTGCTGAGTGCACTAGCGGGATCGTCGAGGTCTCGCAGCGCCTGCAATGTCTTCATCTTCGCGTCGTCTCGGGTGAGCTCGTTCCCTTTGACCACCTTCTCCAGTAGTTTCTTCAGCTGCGGACCCACGCCACCTTCGGCGGACGACTGCAGATCCTTGAGAACCTCGTTTGAATAGCCGGCGAAACGCGCGAATCCTTGTTTCCGCGCGTCCTTGCTGAGGGCGTCGTAAAGATTCGCCAGCTGCTGAAGGGCCGGCTTTGGAGGTACTTTATTACGCTTCAGGTAGCTGTTCAAACTCGGTCGCGGCACTTGTGTCACTTTCTCGCCCAGCAGAGTGAACCTGCAACGGCAAACGAAAGGCGACTCATTAAGAACACTTCTCATTAGTATCTGCCAACTGAGTGGAAACTGTTTGTTCACTCTCTTCGGTTTAGTTTGAATTTACGGTGCGGCGAGTAAGTGATCGCTCCGTGCATCGCTCAGTTCTGCCGTTTTTCTTAATACAATAATCAATTAAATTCAATTAAAGCGAGTAACAGTTTTCATAAGAAAAAATACGATATCTTACTTTTATAAGATATCATCGGTAAACTATCGTCAAATTCTCTTCTAAAAGCTTCTAGCTACGACAGTATCTTCGACCAGCGACAATTATAACAAGCGGAACCATCGCGGGAAGTCATTACCTCATTTCTTCCTCCTCTTCCTCGCTCTGACTTGTCGTCGCGCTCTTTGATTCATTGTCGGGATCGTTTGAATCCTCGTTGAACGACGAGGCGGTCGTCTTCACAATTTCGTAAATTCCGTCCACTATGCTATCGACGGATAGTTGGCCATCCGGCGTGACAGAAGACGCGCCATCGTACCGCGAGGTTTCTTCAACGAGTATCTCAGTGGTCGAACTATGCTTGGAGAATACTTCCTCTTCGCTCTTCTCCGGAAGTTCCTGATCCGATTCCTGCGTCTCGTGATTCGTTTCAGGCGTAGCGTAGTTCGTCTCGGTCGTCTCCGCGTTCACTTCAGGCGCTTCTTCCTGATGAGCAGACGTGATCGAAGTTTCCATCTGTGGAGAGACTTCCGTTAGAATATCGGGTAATCTCTCGCTCGTCGAACTTGCCGACAGCTCGAGAGCCTCGGTCGTTTCTTCTTGCACTTTTGGCGTAGCGGAGGAAATCGCAGCGGGCGTCGTCGACTGAAGCCTCATCGGCTGAGTCGTCCTTGATATTGTCGTCATCGTCGTCATCACCGTCGTCCTATTCGATTGTTCCTGCGATGTTTCCTCCGCGATGTTCTTCAACTGCTCGACCGCGTGGAAGATCACCTGAGACAGAGTTACATAGCTGCTCTTCTTAAAGCTCCATATATCAGAAATCCGAAACAGAACATCTTGAACGCGGATGAATCCGTAGGAAGCATTTTCGATTACTCTCAACAAGTTTCATAATACAACTTTTTATTTACTATAGACGAAAAGGTTATCAGATTAATGTAAAGCAGTCTGCAACAAGATACTGTGGTTCTATTAATTTTCTACGTTGACATTTCAGTAAAGGTAAGCAAAACGGAGAGACGACAGCGTATGGCGGTGAATTAACGACGAAGAGCGAACGCGATGTGAAATATTTCCGGACCATTACGTGAGATAAGAAGCGTCACAATTATACGCGCAGCCTATTTAATGTCTCATTAAATTAGGCAAAGTAACTCACCTGCATGGCAGCGGGAAGATACGAATTCGAGTACACCGGCGTTGAGAAGGCCGGCGACTTCCTAGTGACTCCGGCGATAGTCTGGAGCAGTGAGGAATTTTAATTAACATTTCCATTGAAGCATGCGAACATATATGTCTGGGAGCCGTTAGGCGCGATCATGACTGAGATATGTGTTTATATAACAAAAATATTTCATGTAGATCCAGTTAGAATGTTAATAACACGTCGCCGATAATACAACGGAAGCTAAACAACAACAAAGATTCTCCAGAGTTATGCAAGATTAATATTACAAGTCGCAGTGGAGGGAAGATGGACTTCTCAGGCGACATGTTCGCTTTGAAAACTGTTTGATCGATTCCGACTGGAGAGAGATTTTATGCGGCTCAATCCGATAAACCACAGAGGCAATTGTCATGTAAACTTGTACACAATGTTGAATAATAGGACAGTTTACTGATAATATATATAATGTTAAATACGATCAGTGAATGATCGTAATTTCAATGATTGATGTGTCTTACCTGCCGAAGAATCAAAATCATCATAAAGCTGCACAATATCTTCATGATCTCCTTTATTGGTTCAAAAAATAAATTTTCGCTGCTTCGAGCACACTTCACGGAAGATCGCTGATTCGTCACACGCTGTAAACGTAAATCCACCAATTTTATTCCAGTAACGAGAAGATCATTCCGAGAAGAACAAGTTCCGAGTCCCGAGAAACGACCTGAAGATTGTCTTATATACGTTGTTCTTGAGAAAGTTATAGGTTCAAGGTAAAAAGAATCGGTTACCAAGAAAAGTAGAATCGGTTACCAAGAAAGATAGAATAAAAAAGGTCCAAGCTTGTTGCTCGAACAGCTTTGATCTAAGCCGAAAGCTGATTGTTCTCAGCTCAACGCTCTTTGCTGAAAAAGTTTCCGAAAATTCTTTGGAAAAAATGATTTTGAAAAAATCTGCTCGTGGTATCGTCGATTTTCGCGGGCAACCTCGAGATTCGCGAGCGACCGTTCAGACAAGACTGGTCTCGAAAAGACTCATAACGGTCCCAGGTCGTCCTCGGCCTCGCGCACCTCCACGCACACATATACACGCGCGCGCGTGTTCACTTGATCGCGTGTTAACGTGCGGATTGCTGTGCAGGATTGTTAATCGCGTGACGAACCAAGTAACGGCCTGTCTGCTCGTTGGTACCGGTGATAAGTCACGATGACGTTGGAACTAAACCGTCATCGACATGCAGTGCACGTCCGGGGACAGCAAGGTGACGCGCTATCCGCTATGCATCCACCGGGTCATCCTCAGTCGGGTCATTCTCGATCTGATCTGACATTCGATGCAGGATATGGACAAATTCTCCGCCGCTATGTGTAAAATTTGTAAAATTTGTAAAATTTTATATATATCTTATTTCTTTGTTTTTATATGTTTGATCTATTTTGTTATACTATTACTATTGCGATGATATTAAGTGAAACTGTGAGGTGGGTCAAAGCAAATGAAGGCGGTTTCTGAATTATTTGAAAAATTAAGCTTCAAGAGATCGACATGACATTTTTAAAGTCTCCGTTTCAAGCACTTGCTTGTAGATTGCGTATTTTAATTTCCAAGATAATCGCAATCTACATCGAGTACGTTCGGTGTAAGGCATGGAGCGGGGCAGGAAGGACGAAAATACAGCATATACTTTCAACGAAAATATACATCCGCATTTTGCGCGCCATCGCTTATCGCTATCGTAAATGCGTAGCCCGATTAAATCGATTTCCTCGGCTACATCCATATTTTTCATTTTTTGCTTTAATCCACTTTGATGCTCGTTTTATTCGTGTTTTGTTCCGACAACACGTTTCCCATTGCGCCAATCTAACTTTTTCTTTATGCCAATCTTTCGTTCGAGGCAACGATTCCAATCGATGAGGACTGATTTATGAGATTTTCAACGACGCCGCGCACCGAAATTTCCGTAATTCATCAATCAACTAATTCATAGCGGTCGCCTTTCTCTCTTTCTCTGCAATCTTTTTCAACTCCGAATCATTTCTTTCCAATCTCGGAACTTCTTTTCTCATGCTACCGAGACGCTTGCGCGTCTATTGAACCGCGTCTCGTCCCGATATGCCGGCATCTGCTGGAGATTGCCTACGAAACGGAGTTTCAGCCTTCGCAAGGGAACGATTCCGCGCGGGAACGGTCCAACAAGAGTAAAATTTCTTGGTCGAAAACAGCTCTTTCAAGGAGAGTCGGTTGTCGCGGAACAATAGGAAAAAAATGACCTGACCGGTTTTACGAGCGTCACCCGTGTTGTACGTTTCGCGACTGCGGGACTGTTTTACGAAACGACGCGCTCGCGGCCACCATGATGAAACTCGCTTTCATTCGCGGGATAAAGATTCCACAGAAAAATCGAATTCTCGTGTTCGACTTGGCCGAAAGGAACGATCCGTATTTGGAGGATGGGCCCCGTCGATGCATGATAAAACGGCGACAGGCGAGACGAAAAATGCTTTTCGTTCGTCCTGAAAATTTACATCGTCGTAAAATATCGTTCGAGTTCAGGCGTTCAGGAATCGGCGAAATGCGTATTCTCATTTATCGACGCACATTTATTCAACGACTATAATTGCTATACTGCCAGACGGAAATCGTTTTCATAGTTAATGAAAAAGATACGGCTATTTCGAGTTTGTTTATTATCGTGGCTTCTATTTTCCGAGGAATGATGTATGCGTGTATGCAAACACGCGCATATCGCGATACAAGATAAAGTCTTATTGATAAGGTAAGGTTGTTTGTTGCATCTTCAATTGGTTAAGTATATGTCTTTTGCATTGCAAGCTTCATGCGACGAGCATCACCCGCAAACCTGCTGAAAGCCGCATGAATATTCTACTCTGTTTAGAAAAGAAAAAACGATGCAGTAACCGAAGCATTTCTCCGCGCGGTTGACTTCAACGAGACCCATTTGCTGATTGCGATTTGCTTCGGTAGTATCTCCTACCACCATACACGCACATGTGGGTGCCCCCATGTGATTATGTGATTCCGCTCATTACGTATGAGACGACATATATAGACGATGTTAAGCGCAATGCGCTGCTTTAGTCTTACACCAGTCTTTAGTTTTACCGGTACTAAAAATCGCAAGTCGCCAGAATAAATAATAAGCAACACTGCTCGGTTCTCTTATCATTCGTGCAATCATGGCAAAAGTCGCCCGGTTTGCATGCATGCTGCTTGCAACGGTAAGTAATGCCTGATGTTTCTCGACATGTTCAATACGTATCGGTGTAATTCGATTAAGCGTTATATCGGAAATCAGAAAGCGCATGTATTAAAAGAAGTACGGATTGTACCTTAAAGAATATCAGAGAAGAGATACTGACAACAAGTAAAGAAAAGAAAAATGTTTGCGAAGGCGATAGTGCATGCGAAACCGCTGAACTCGCCGATCGACCAATCGATCAATGAGGTGGATCACGACAACGCAAGTCCGCAAGAGGATCTCTTCGTCTCGCAGAAACAACCGCGGAATTCTGCCTTGCCGACCAACGAGGAGCTAGTAACAGCCACCGTGCAGCTTGATGCAACCGACTCGGCAGCTGGTACTGTGATCGATACGACTGTTCGGCCTGTAAGAGGCACTTTATTAATTAAAACTCATAATTAATACCAGGATCTAGATTAAAAGCCTTTCACACAACGCGCCGCGATTCAATCACGTTAATTAATTACGATCTCAATGCGTTGTATTACTGTTAGCGCAGGTCAGTTGTTTCTCGGTTGAAACAGCGTTCGCGACTTCGCCGTTTCCCATTGCAGCGATTGTCCGCGGTTAATCCGGTCTATTAACTCGATTAATCAAACCGAAGCTTCCGCTTCGGCAATCGGCACGTCCGAATACGAGCGAAATAATTGAAATACACGCGCAACAGAACCAACGAGCTCTACCGAAGCGCAATGAATCGCAGAGACATAGCGCACATTCATCCGATTGCGATACCATCAGCTATAATTGTTACACCAACCGCGATATTGATCTTCTCTGCGAGAGCAAAGTCAGATAGTCCTAAATCTTCGCTCCGAGTACGCTCATCAATCTGAAACGTGATCACCTTTCTCGGCTAGCTCGAGGAGACGACCAAACCAGGCCCATTCTCCTGGTTCCTGACGCCGTTAACGCAGAAGATCCAGTTCTCGCCTCAGTCGTTCCTGCAGGATCGGCTGATGCTGCTGAAGGAAACGCTCAGTCAACTAGGCATCAGCTCCGCGCTGAACAATGCAACGACGAGACAGTTGTCGGGACCCGGTGGCCTGCTGCATTTCGCGAGCCTCAACGATCCCGATTTCTACACGAACCGGCTGGAACCGGTCGGCTTCCTGGGCGGCAACGGCTGGTTCGCGAATAAGGGCGGCATCCTCGGCGGACCCGGTGCGATCCTCTCCACCGGCAGCCTGCTCACGGATTATCCGACTCCTTACAGGAGAAAATAGGACATCCGGGGGTTGTTCTCGTTTACTGGAACGTGCTCGAATGTGTAAATAATCGACAAAGGGAGACGACTCGTTTGCATTCGTTTGCATTCGAGTCGTGACTTCGCACGTAACACAGTTTCGTCTGGAGCCCTCGGGAGAACGTTTATATACACATATATATATATATATATACACACACACACACATACGTACATATGCTGAAGGAAGCTTGAAGGAACGTCGCTTGCATAGAACGTCGCGGATTATTTATCCTCGAGTGAGACGCTGAAGACAAAATATTAAGAAAGAAGAGTGATATCTCTTTTCATATCGCATTTTGTGCGTATTTATGTATATGCTTACTTCTTATATACGCTTGTACTTACTTGCGCAATAAAATTTCACCAATTTAAGCAAACGTGCAAGAAATTGAAGCCGGCTTCAGCTTCCTCGGAGAATCCCACGGTACGATGTAAATATACTCTCCGTATAACCATCAAGCAGCTCGACGGCTAGTTTCCAAGATCCTTAAGAAAATCACGACTCCCGAGTTACCGGAGCTGTAACTCGGCGAGACATATCTTGGGAAAATCGAGGTTAGCAGAGAGAGAGAGAGAGAGAGAGAGAGAGAGAGAGAGAGAGAGAGAGAGAAAGAGAAAAAAAGAGATGAATTATTAGCCGCGCGTGAAGAAATGCGCAGCAATGCGCGACGCTTTATTGGAAATGCATAAGAGACGAATTATCCCGATTATCCCGCGAATTCAAAGCGAGGCCACGGTCGACGTCCTTTAGGGCAGTGTGCGAAATGTCTGGGCTGGGCCGTGAGGAATTTCATTTCTATCGAATCTCGCTTCGATCCGAAGCGTGGTCGACGAACGATGTACCCTTCGTGCTTCGACGCAGTTCTGCCGGCCGTAATCCGACCCGGGGTTGAAATGTCGGCCGTTACGCGAGCTATCGCGTGCCGGCATCTCCGGGGGCGAGGTTTATTAAAATGCATGACTGATTTGTGCGGCTGTTATCTGCGTCATTGACACGGTGTGTACGTGCGAGATGTTAATTGGTAACATGATCGATCGAGGATCGACACCTCGCATGATAAACTTAACCGGGAATTCAACTCTGACCCGCGAGTAGGAGGACAAGCGTGGCACGCGCGATGCTGAAGTTATACTTAATTAGAATGTCGTCTCGCACTTTCGATTATACCTTCCGTCGTCTATCTGATCGCTCAGATCATTCGTCGTGCGCATTTTATTGTCTCCGATCGATGAATTCGATCGATTGATTCGTCGCTTCTTGTTTACAAGTAATTGTCTTTTAAAAAGCCATTTTCGCTGTCGAGAATCAACATTGAATCGCAGATGCAGTTCCGATTGGAAATTCGCTCCATCCGGTCGATGGTCATCCATTCCATTGTTCCAGCGGCTAAGATTAAATCTGTTTACTATCCAGCTCGATACGAAGGAGAAGTAGCGCTTGATAAATTGATAATAATGCGTCGTTGCGAGCCAACGTCTATATAAGCAGCTATGATCGATGGGAACGTGGCGACGCAGTTTGCGCACTACAGCGCCGCGTGTATCGCTTGTAGATTAATTCTGCGTATCAGCAGAATTTGCCGTATCATGCTTTTGTTGACTCGTTAATACATGATTATAAATTACCTGGATACGCCGCGTTCAAATATTCAGCAACAATATTTCGACGACGCGCGCTGTCGACAATCGAGGGATTAACGTAGAGATTAACGTGCGCTTGAAAATTGTTTATTCCGAAACGAATGCACACTTCGATGGCTCAATTTATTAATCATGTCGATACAAGCTCGACCTTGACGAAATTCTTCCAATTTTAAATAATAATTTGCAAAGACTCGACGGCTGCTCCGTTAAACGGCGAATCGAATCATAGAGGCATACTGACATCTTCGCGCTTGCCGAGAACGAACAGTCGTCAGCATTATCGTCTGTAAATTGTCCGGAATCGAGCGTGTAGAGGCAAATCTCTCGCGATTCGCTCGTCACTTCCGGCAAGCTAGTTTTTCGCGATCAGATCCGATCGCGAAAGTTCGAGCGTTGTTTTCGCGGAAATCCCTCGTTCACTGTAATTAACGAATAGGCAACGTGTATGTGTAAGAATATCTTATCTGCGTTAATCACGTGAACGCGTGCCTGGAGCAATACGAGGTAAACGTGTCGCGGAGTCGAGCGTTCTCGATACGGTGACGTCCTTGCGTAAAGATTAGCATTCATCTGAACGAGTTCTCTATCGCGTGCGTACGGATATTTGCATTTCATCGTCGATAAATGCAATCGTCGGTGGCAACAACATTGGCCTTGAACGATTGCAAATGATCAGCGTAGGTATATCAACGCCCCGAGTCTTCGTCCCGAGATTAGGGTCAAGATGGCGAGAATGAATTCGGTGATTCGTGTACATGATGCAATGCGTATTGTTGTGTTATCGTAGCTGAGGCATCAGCGAAGTGGTGACTTTGTTGACCCGCAATGATCTCGATTACGGAAACCACATCCCTGCTATTGGCAGACTGCTGTTAAGTGCGATCATTAGCTGTTACAGCCACGCGGAAGAACCCGCAACTCTATAGCCGACGTTAAGCTCGGAACTTTCTCGAGATCCGAGAGAGCAAGAGCGGCGAATCGGCGGCATGACTCATGGAACTTCTTAATTAGCGACAAGAGAATGTCGCGGTGGAAGAATGTCCGCGACGGGAAGGGCGAGCGAATCCACCGTTATCTCGGGATTCTCTACGAAACGAAGCGTATTCGGGAAAGTGAAATGCATAAACGAAGCATAAAGGAACAGCTCGAGCACAATCAGTGTCAAAATTTCGGCATATCTGAGGAAGTTTGGCGGAGGTTGGGGAGAGGACGACCTCTCTCAAGGGAGGAGAGTCAAGGACAACGATTTTTTTTCAACACTACGCCCTGATAACCGAGGCGTTTAGGCAAGATACAGGGGCGGGGTGCGTCGATTCGCGAGTGGGCGAATTTAACGAGCCGTCCACTCTCGTGAGCAACGCGATTCGCGATCGCGTGATATCAGAATGGGTCAACGAACCACCGCGAATCGATGCCCGTGACGTAAGTCCGCCGTTTATTTCGCCGGCGACCTTGAACGTAAACTTGAAGGAGATCTGGTCTACCGACGGATATGGAAAATTTTCTGCGCGGGAAGTACGTAAAGAGTTATGAAAAGGCCAGTGATGATCATTCGATGAACGAATATTTACGAAACAGAAGTCGTCTCGATTGATGAGAACGTTTGGAAATTCTCAGGACGCTTGAAGTTTTCAATCTTGAACAAATCGGCAATGCTCCTCTTCTTTCTTTACGGTTAATCAAAATCTCAAACTACTTTGAAGTACTTAAATTGGGTACGGCCATTACTTGGGTAGAAGAGTTGATTTAAGTAATTTGAGGGTTTAAAGCTTGAAACTTTTCACAGCAAGAAGAGCACTCGACTTAAAGGGCGCACATCCGTTTTACTTGGCCGTTTAAGCAAACCTCAAATTGCAATTGGAGCAAGTGAAACAGTGTAGACGGTAGCTGTTTCTATCGGAATGAACCCGATTAGATACAAAGTCACGTGTGAATAATTTCATCCTGATCAGCGCTTGGCGTCAGAATGTGAAAATCGCGAATTCATATCATCGTGAATTCAAAGCGAAATCATTGTACCGCAAAGTGATCGGAAAAGGTCCTCTCTCGCTCGTTACGAGTGACATGGTCGACCGTGTCAGAGCAACGCGTTAAAATAAAACGCAACGCCAAGGCTGTTCGTTTTAGACGTAATTATTTCATTATTTATTATTTCATCACAAGACCTTTAATTGATCTTTAAGCGAAACGGTCAATTGTCAATTACACGGTTAATGGCTAGATCATCCCTGATCAGCCGCGACGCGCGTTCACGCACCCCCGAGCTTCCGAGCGTCGCCTCCGGATCGCGAGTGGGTGTCGCGAGCAGAGGGTTTAGCGGGCAGAGAGCGGGAGGCCAATCCTTGGTGGGGATGGAATAAAATCTCCGAGTCTACGGGGAGGCAGTCCAAGTCAGTCAGTCGAGCGACGCGAGTGGTGATGGTCGATCGTCGTCGACTGCCATCTCCGTCGAGTCCGTTCACAGAAAACCTCAACGGGAAGGGTGACTAAGGAAGGGTGGAAGAGGGGTGATCGGTGATCGTGCAGGGGAGCGACCTCGCGTCGGGTACGATGCTGCGGCGGCTCTCGCTTCAGACGACCGCACGGCGATGACCAGCGCGTGTCTCGATCGGCTCGCACCCTCGTCGACGCATCCTTGTCGCGCCTTCGATCGCCAACGAAACACGGAATCGGCCGGCCACATCGATCGTCCCGAGTCGCGTTCCTTCGCCGGTGGCAAGGATCTCGCAACGCGGACGGAAAACAAAACGGAAGCGGGAAAGGAGAGAAACTACCCCGGCACGTTGCTGCTCTCGCCTGATACAGCGGGTGAGTACGCCGAATTTCCGAAGGAGAGGGAAGATACCGCATTGGACAATCGCGCTCTCGACCTCATGCTCTCGCATGGACCAAACATCCCACGTGTGAGCGATGCGTAGATGTGATGTCGCGAGATGTGATCTCTCTTAGCTTCCGGTCAGCCGTGTCCTTCGCGACCTCCAATCTCACTCGCATCTCACCTTCACTTGATGTTTGATGCGAAGTGATTCGATTGCGCGAATGGAGTCAACTTAGCTATCGCTGATTATCGTGAGACAAAGATCGCGGCGTGGTTCTTGGAACGTGCAAGCCTTCGATTGTACTTCGATGGTCTACGCGCAAACATGCTAACCCGCAAACATTTGTTCTCTCATGCACTCGGGCGGTTCTCTCCCACTCTGTCAATTATGTCGTCACTTCAGCTTCGTATGGTATCCGTGTAAACAAGATATTCCGCGTAAGAGCTCTTCTTCTCGTAACACGTGCTCGGAACAAAATAAGACTTACATAAATTTGTTCTCACATTCAACCAGAATGGGGACAAACCTATAAAACGGATACAGCTAGTTTGCGAGTTTCATGGACCATTCGCCGCTACGCTTTTCGTTCTGAATTTTGCATCCAACTTGCTCTCCAACGGTCAAGATAAAAGCGCAAGAAGTAAAATGGCAAACTAGCGCGCAATTTTGCGGAATAAAACAGTGATTCCGCTTCTCATTCCTGGCAAATGACGCAAGATATAAAGCGAGGGAGCGCCAAGTTCCTCTTCGAAAAAGTTATTAAGGGGGCGGAAAAACTGCTCCTAGTCGTAAATTAAACGTTACACGTTCGTGCATTTAACGCTGCCGCGTTAGTATCGTAGAATTAATAGCGTAAAATTAATCGCCCAGCGTTGGCACTTGGTCCTTTATCATTCTATACATTTATTTGTTCATGTTGATGATAAATAGTGCATAGTTATCTGATCAAAGTTCTCCCAACCTTTACGTCATTAATGTTATTAACACACTTTTTTAGGAAAAATGCGTATTATTATGCCAGTCGCGAGCGGCGGCAGTTTTTGCCCAAGAGAATTCCGCTTCGCCGAATGCGCAAAGTCGAGCTTAGCGTTGCATTTTTCTTGCTCACCAGTTAATGGCTCCTTTCGCTTCGGCTTGCTAATAAATCTGTACGAGCGAACTGAGGTAATTTTGTAAGGATACGTTACGCGTCTGCCTAACGAGTATTCGTCGTAAGATAAGCAGCGAATACGCTTACGATCTTTTATGTATTTTTTTTTCTTTTTCTGTTTTCTTATGTATCGCTCGTGCAATTAAAATTCAAATCGCGCTCCCGTTAAGAAGTTTGCTCATCAAAGGCGTCGGAGGGCAACGTAAAATGCAAAAAAATGCAGCAGATTGGAAAGAACGTTTATGTGTCGATGTGCAATTTCCGCACATCATTTATTACGCGCAAAGGGATGCAGGGCGGTGCGGAACTAAAAATCGTGCGCGATGACATGCGGGATAGAAGTAAATATTATCTCGCATGATACTTGTGAATATGAAATATGTGCACGCGTATTGTTCCGTACTTTGCAAAAATATTGAAGCAGAAACGTATAAACGTACCTTTAACAAGTGTGTCGCGTAAATATGTAAGAATTGAAACGCGATAAGTGTTATCGTTCCCCGACAGTTCCGCCAAGAGGAACTGCCTGCCTGCAAAACGACGAAAAAAATAGACAGAAAAAAGCAGACTCGAGCAATAAACTTTCGTTGTTGCTGGAAAAATAAGTAATGCGAACAATAATCACATGTGCATTATAAACAAGAGATATATAAAGAGATGTATTAAAGAAAAATTCGCCGGCTATCGCGTTAGATGTATGGAGATGCATAGTTCCTCTTTCTTTTTTCTTTTTCTTTCCTTAAATTATCGTTATAGTCACGAATTTCCGCGAGACGATTGACAACGAAATCTATTTAACGTCATATTTTCATTGATTATTCATTAAAGCGTCTGCGTGTCTAGCAACGTTTATCTCATTAGGAAGCTTATCGTAAATCCCGACAACGTCTGGAACCGTCTTGAGAAAAAGAAGATTTCTTGAGGACTCGGGATCAGGAAAAACGAGCGAGAGAGAGAAGAAAAGAGGATTACGTTGAATCGCGTTGAATGGAATTTGTTTTCGCAATTTCAGCGAAATGATACGCAAATTTTGCGGGCATTCGGAGAAAAGCGCGGAGAACGGCAACATTATCATTTCATGCATATTCGTATTTGACACTAATTATCCATTCACCGACATCAGTGAGCCGTATTGTATAGCGATTTTTCTTCTCGTGGATCCATCGATATTCCACGTAACTTCGCAATTGGCACATAATTGCAAACGTAGCAGCAGAAGAGGAAAAGGAGGGAAATGATTGCGAGATAATTTCAATCGGCGAATTTTCCGATGCACAATGCGCGATCAAAAGTGGAGCAAGTGAAACGGAGGGAGGAGTTGTGCGATTTCGATTGAACGAATTCCATCTCGTAGCGGACAATTGGCCTTCTCCCCGCCGTCCAATTAAGCCATTGTCCCTAATCGTTCCGATTTCCCGAGACGTACACACTCCGACTTGGTCAAGGCGAAGTCGACCTTGGATCACGAAAAGTGATCTTGTTGTTTTCACCTTTTCCTCTTTTCTTTCTTTCCTACGATGAGGTTATCGATTTCGAAAACGACCGCCGCTTTCGGATCGCCGGAATACAGAAACATAATCGCTCGTTACAAACGGGCTCGTCCTTGCTTGACACGCCATTGATAGTTGCGGTACCGACGATTATCGATGGCCATCGCATAATTTTGCGACACTATCGCGCTTCGACGTCAATGCTGCGCCATGATGCCCGCGTCGATAAAGCGTCCATCCTCTCTGTTAATAATAAAAAGCTGGAACTGTTATTTGCCAAGCGAAGGAGCCGAAACGCAAGCTGGTTTATTAAATTCATGAAGAACCGCTACTCGGTTCCGTAGTTACGGTAAAAGTGAAAACGCGCATGTATGCACTGCGATTATGTCGCTCTCCTTCGAGTTACGTTTTCTCGTAAAATCTGAGAATGTTTCCCGTTGTCGTTGATCGCCTGATTTCAGCTGCTTAAGCTCGCGTCACATATGGGAATCCGTTCTTAGCACGAGACATGACGGCGATGAACGATTTCGCAAGCACGATTACGCAACATCATTATATGGCGACAATGATGACCATGTCGCGTGGCAGGAAGTGGCGTAATCTTGCTCGAGATTGCGCGGCTCCGATTCTCAGCTCCGTTGAGATGTCCGGACGTCGCCGTGTGGATGCTCGTCCGATTACTTCTCAATCAGTCAATTACACCTCGTCGACTTCGTCGGCGCGCGACGATCACTCGCACGTGGGCATAGCGTCTCTCTCTCTCTCTCTCTCTCTCTCTCTCTCTCTCTCTCTCTCTCTCTCTCTCTCTCTCTCTCTCTCTCGGCTTTCCATCTTCGTTATTTCGTTATTATGCAAGGTAAGGTGGATTATAGATATTACAGGTATGCCCGCATAATTCCTCGCTACTTACACGGCAAGTTCGGCAAAGTTGGCGAAATTCTGCAGCGCACCAAGATCGAAGACGATTACATAGGTGCTTCTCCTCGACATGACATAACGATGCTGCTGGTTAATCGAAAGCGAAATAATAACTCGCCTTTAACCGCATTATGCACCATCTCGCGATGGCTCTGCCGCTTCGTTCGATTTGACGAAAATATTCGATCGGGGCATTATTCCGCATTGCGCGCTTATTATTGAAGCAGCCGCTTAAAGTTGGACGAGTGGCGGCGTCGCGGTAATATCGGAGCCCTCAAAAACGCCGCGACTCCTTAACTGAATAAAATGTCTCGGGGAAAATCGACCATCGGTTTCACCAAGGACAGTTTCACGTGCTCTCGCATGCCATCCCTCTTAGCGCGTTTCATTATTGCGCCAAGATCGACTACTCCCTCTCTCTCTCTCCCTCTCTCTCTCTTTCTTTCTCTCTCTCTCTCTCTCTCTCTCTCTCTCTCTCTCGCTCTCTCTCTCTCTTGCTTGCTCTTTCTGTCTCGTCCATCACTGAGATCGCGTGTGTAACTTTGCGATCGGCCGACTAATAACAATTAGTCTCGCGGCGGTATTATTGCAGACGATATTAACTCTCTAATTGCGGGAGAAAAGGATGATATTACAGCGATCGGAGCGAGAAGGATGACACGCCATCCGGCGTTGATGTGCGCGCCTACGTACATTTTTATTGATTGCTTCTCGAGCATACCGCGTAACAATAACTTGCGGGATCCCTCTCATCTACCCGAAATTATTCGCAAATTCGAATCGGCATAGAACGTGGCGAGATGGGAAGCGAAGTGAGACAGGAAACGTCTGACGAAATCCGGAGAACCAATACTTTCTGGCGATCTCGCGGGGTCCTCAAGGATATTCTGCGACTGCGTAATAATTCGGTTGGGCATAACGCGGAAGAGGCCGTGTGTATATACGAACCCACTGGCTCGTGGCGGTTATGTAGAGCCGTCCTAAATCGATAGAGCCAGAAGCGAGAGCACAGTCGGCTGGGTCGTGCGCCCAGTACGTGTAAACTCCGACTTCCACGTGTACGCTTTCCTCCACGTGTCCACGTCGGTTTTCCTCTTGCTCGTCTAGTGCACTCCGTTAGGTTCTCCGGTCTAGACTCGCTCTGCCGAAGAACGACGAATTCATGAGTGTTCCGACGTGTGACTGAAGGCACGCGCCGCTTCTTGGATCGAAAGACAAAGCTTTCGAATAATCAAGATCGCATCCGGAATCAAGATCCGGAATCTATCTATCTAGGCAATCGTCATTTAGCGAGTTGATTAAAGTAATAGGACGTTCCGAGATCGAGCGAACTTTGGAATTAATTTAAACGTCGCAAGGAGGTGAACGACAATCGGTTGGTCAGCGCGCTCGCAGCTGAACTCCAAATGAAACGACAAATGTATCCTCGATGGAAAATGTCTCAAGTCAATCGCGACTTGTTGGTATCGCGTAATTACTCCATTAGTACTGCCGGTGGTATTGCCGCAGAATCTCGCGTGCATTATTCCAGGAAATAATCGCGTGTTTACAGAAGCCACGTCTGTGCGTCAAAACCGTAATAATCGCGCGAGACAAACGTACGTCTTACGATTTGCCGAAGTACGGACTGTTTTGGAAGACAGCCCGTGTATCTCTTTCAAGGTTCTCTTCAATCCGCGATCGAACCGCGCCGGTTGCACATTGCACGCGCCAGCATGACGTAAATCCGCGCATCTAATTTAAATAGCAACTTTGGCAGTCTTCCTACATCTGCTTCCGCCGCTGGATATCATTATGCCGTGATGCAACGCCGCGGGACCGATACGAATTACGTGACTGTACACGCAAATATCCTCGCTCTGTCTCTCTCTCTCTTTCTCTGTAACGTAACGCGCTAATGTAACGCGACGGTATTAATGAGATCCTCCATAGACAGAATGTCTTCTGCAGAGAATCTCTCTCTCTTTCTCTCTCTCTCTCTCTCTCTCTCTCTCTCTCTCTCTCTCTCTCTCTCTCTCGTAACGTGAGTTTGTGCAACATTCGACGGGTTTGCGATTTCTAATGATTGGATGTCCCGTGTCGGTCGGGCGCTGCAATGGCCATAAGTTCAAACGATGCATCGCGATTCCGAGCGGCCGTGAGAGTAAGCGCGCGAATTACTACATTACGTCTGTCATTACGTTTCGCCCTATCTTCCACTCGCAAAGTAATGCGGGACTTGTGGCGGTTCCGCGCGCTACATCCATTCAGCGAGGTGCGAACGTTATGAGCATATATTGTGCGAACGCGGGCAAATGCGAAATTAAACGCGGGCCGCAAAATTGCCACGAACGAGCGACGCAAAAGCCGCGGCTACGATCGTAATTTGTAATTTTTTGCAGTTTCCATACCGGCAATTCGTGTTTCGCGACGAAACGAATAATTCCGCGACGCGTTCCAATAACGCACGCGGCGGACCGCAGCTGTTTATTCGAGTATCCTTCTGCTTTATTACGAATAATGCAATCATTCAATCTATTACCACTGATTCGATATAAAATAGAAAGGAAAAGGAAACGCGAATCGCTCGCTCGATCGCGATCACGTCTGCGGTGTGACGCGGATAATTAATCACCATATTAATAATGCGCTGCGCTTTACACGCGATTTCGCGATGTCGCGCGTGATATCGGGCCGATCAATGAGCATCCGATAATGCAAGTTTTGCGCGCTCCACGGGCCTCGCTAAATATTAATCCGGAGATCATCATCACACAGCACCAGGCACGTATCGCGATCCCGCCACGCGACGCAGCATCCGCGCGCAATCCAACGCGCGTCAACCAGACCGCGGGATTGTCGCGACACAATCGCATCGTGTTACGCTTCTCTGTCTGCATTCGAGAGGATCGTGATACATAGCGAACCTATCAGTCCTCGAGTACTTCGACACATTGTGTACGCACAATGTGTACAGGCGAAACGGCTGACTCGCAACTGCGCGACGGCAATGTGCGCTCGCAGCTCGTTGAATCCCTCTCGCGAAGATCGTCGCGCGAAAGAATCACTTCATTCAATATAACGTTCCAACGTGATACGATTAACGCAAATTATCGGAAAGATGAGAATTAATTAACCGCGATACCGCGGCAATTACAGGCTTGATCCTGCAAGAGATCCAAGAGCTACCGAGCAAAAGATAGACATCGGCAGCCGGCATTCAATCGATTGCGCCACTATGTAAGCCGCAAAGCGAGAAAAGCAGCTGACTTTCAAGCAGAGTGGCTGCTGTATCGGGAGCAATGACGCGAGCGAGATGTATCATTTCCTTCTGAAGCAGCCGTGATCAATCTCTTATCGCCCTCGAAAGCTACGCGTTTTCGAGCGCGAGCTGATGGTATTCGATGCACTCCTCGCGGATTCTTCCAGAATCGCCATTATCGCTCACCATACCTTTCTATTTTCCGGCCCCCCGCTACGAGTCATTCTCTTTGGATCTCTGAGGAACCGCTGCACCATTGTTGGACCATCTGCGAATATCAGCCGCGAGCGAGCGTAACGCACAAACGCAGACGTCTTCTCTGTCTTTCCTTCGATCGTTGCGAACCCCCATCTTGCGTTGTCATTTTCTTCTTGTCGCGGCGCCCAAATGGCAATCGTTTCGGTCGACGCTCCGAAAGTTCCAGCGTAATCCCCCGTAATCGACGATCCTGTCGAGAGACAGGAGAGACAGAGGAGAGACTTTAAGCCGCGTCTACTTCTGTTTTTCAGAGACGAACAAATCGTTCCCTACGGAGACTATCGGGTAGGGGTAGATCCTGAGAACGTTGCCCTGCGCACGGGGAATTATTAGGGAGCCAATTTCGCGGCTCCCTCGCTCGCACGCGGAAAATCGATGCGGAAAATCGGAACGAAGTCGCGTTCGATTTGCGACGAGTTCACGACCTCGCCACGTCAATCGTATGTGCGTAAGCCGCGTTGGCGAACGGAAAAATCGAGTCGTCTCGGATTAAGTGCGCGACGAGTGCGTTCAAGCTCGGCTTGAACTGAGCGAGAAGGTATGATGCGATCGGTATCGATCGAACCTGTTAATGAGCGCTTAATGACCAGCGCATGAACGGATAAGAGGTCAGCTATCGAGATGAAGCTGGGAGATAACATAACTATGGAAGGTGAATAAGCTCTCTCTCTCTTTCTTTTTCTCTGACTGGAATAACCGCAACGTTATATCGATACGATAGTTTATCTTGTCAGCGCTCTGACAAAGGCCACGAGGCAACGTATCAAAAGTCAAAGCCAGCGATAATACGACTTTTTTCTCTCTCATCATTTTTTATGACGAATGCCATGTCCGACTGTTATCTTTCTGCCCGCTGTATCGAATCGAGAAGCTCTTCTGCCATCGTGGCTTCATTAGGTCTGCTAACGAGACTCCGCTTCATGGTTTATTCTTCTTCTTTCCTCGGCGAACTATGGACGCGCGACTGTCGAAACGAGAAAAGAGGAAATTTTCGCTCGGTAATCGCGTCATTCCTCTCACGATCGAGGAATACGTTTCTGGGGATGAAAGCACCGACTTGTTAACCAGTCCTCTCTTCGGTTCGGCATCAGCCACTCACTCTACTCTACGAAAAGCGAATACGACGTGACGTTGAAACGTGCTTAAACTTTTCGACGCTAGTCATTCCTTCGCGACTCCTGTTCCAACTGGGGAAGCTGACGAATATCCTATAACATTTATCAGGCATTAGACGCATAGATGCGGTATAGAAGCTGTCGGTCGCAAGCGCAAGAGGCTCCACCGGCAGAAGCTCAGTTCCAGGCGGCGAACGCCATCAACTCTAAGCCTAACAACTGGAAAGCTGGCACCGTGAACTTTGTAATCAAGCAAGTTACGCCTGCAGGGTGACCGGTTACTCTTAATTCCTTTCTTTCCGCAGACGCGGAAAAACTATCCCCTTAGACGAGCTTTCGGATTCAAACGCGGTACGTTTCGTGCCGCGGGATATCAAGTTCAATAAAACTTTCTTTTCAAGATCGTCGAGCCAGATAAGCCTGATGTACTTTAAGATCAGCTTCGAGAACGGCGACTTAAGGTGACGCACTGCGCTCAGCGCATGTTTGCTTTGCACTTGTCCCGCGGCGCGATATACGGATGATGAATATAAACGAGAGCGATTTCATTTATTATTCGACATTTATATTCATAGTAAGACGATCGGCAATTTGTTTAACAATGATGGGCTAATGCGATTGCATTCGCATTCACGTTCGCACGGGATCGATACTCTCTAATTGGAGGACATGACAATCCACTCGATACATGTTAATCGTATTTTGCAAATTGCGAAAAGCCACCGCATAAAAGGCATCTGCGGATTCCGCAACATACAAAGCATGTGAATAAATTTAAATCCTCCCTTCCGCCCCTCGTGCGGATATCCCGCAACATTTTGCAACGAAACAAAAACTGAAAAATAAAACTCATTTAACATGCGCCGCGCCGTGAAGGCCGGACAGAGTTCAGTGGGGCATGATATTGCACGCATGTGGCGATTTCCTGTTAAGCAATCCAGCGATTAGCCGCCTCAAAGTCGGCAAATCTCCGTCCGTCGGATTTCTCGTCGCATGAATGTATTAATCGCGTAGAAAATCTAGCGGCTTTCGAGGCTCGCGCTGTCGGCGGCGAAAGAAATTTTCAATCCGGCGCAGCGAATTTAATTGCGGTGGGAAAAAAGAGGCGCTCCGCTTCGACGTGATAATGCAGAGCAGGCCGCAATACGACGCGATCGTTCGCAGTGCCGGGCGTTTGCGGAGGAAAAAGAAAAGAAAAAAAAGAGCAAGCATTCCTTGCAACGAGCACATCTAAGTTGTTTCCGGGATCGCGGCGCGTTGCCCTCGCGTCGTGGGATCAAAGTGCAAATCCCGAACGCGTGTATCGAACCTTCATCGAAGTGGAGAAGATCGATTATCGTCCTCTTCGAGACGAGCGTCGAGCGCGAAAACACGCCGATTTCTTTTCCGCTCGGCATTCGTCGTATTTATGGATAAAGCGTATTTATGGCTGAAGCGAGATACAACGCGCGAGGGGTAGTTTTTAAGAGGCTTTCCTATATGCGGAGAGAACGGGGATTGACATCATTGTCGCAGTGCGCGCCGGTATTTTCGCTGCACGTTCTCGCGAATAAATAAACGTGAAGTTTTACGTTTTCATTCTCTACGTCTGCGTTCTCTTGCGATTGCTATTTTCACGAGGGATTTATTATTCTTTTCACGCGGAGTCAGTCCGATAACTGCTCCTTGTAAATATTTATTTTTTTTTCTCCTTTTTTTTCTCTTCTTTCTAGTTATTATCGAGGTCCAGGTTGTCGGAGCGTGTCACATTTTTCGTCATGCGAACAAATATTAATTTCAGTCCAGTATTTGATTATCGCGTCGCACGGATATCGATACTATGCATATCGATGTTTCCTCCGTAATGTTGTTAACGCGCCGAATCGCTAAGAAACAACTCAATTTTACGCAGCAGCGAGCCGCCTATCGTGTCGCGATTGAAGTCCTCTCAATCTTTGCAATTTCTCTTCGCCAGTTATTCAACAATAATCTCGAGTAACGTTCTAATTGCATCGCTCCAGGACACGGAGCGTTACGTGAAGCAGATTGCATCCAGTTTCGAAATTCCTTCGTCGAAGAGCAATCACGAAAAAGAGGACGGGATAGAGAAGGGAAAGGAGAGGGACGGGAATCGACACATATCACGACTCTTAATCAAGTTTACGCTGATTAATAGATCTGCTGTCGATTGCAAATGTAACTATGCTTCTCTTTCTCTCTCTCTCTCTTTCTCTGTCTCTCTCTCTCTCTCTGTCTTCCCAATTCCCCTTTCGGATGTTTCTCGTCTCTCAGTCCAAGTCCAACGAAAGACGGAAAGACAATGAAATCAATGATAAATAGATACTCGCCGCCGCCTGTGCTCAAAGCGATTTCGCGAAATAGACGCTCGTTTTGTGCACAACGGGGATTCATTCGATTCATTACGCTGTACACAGATGTTGCAGCAACGTACAGTTAATTATCTCTTTTTCTTTCTCTTTCTCTCTCTCTCTCTCTCTCTCTCTCTCTCTCTCTCTCTCTCTCTTTCTTTGTTTTTTCTCTGAGACTAAATTGTTCAGGGATGAATAATTAGCGATCGATTAGGTCAATCTTTCTGCCAGCTCAGTTTCTTTGTTGTCAGGTCAGGATTCTCTATTCGCCCGGAGAGACATGACATCCGCAACTCAAGAAGCTATGGATTTCGATTAAGATAGATCAGGATAGATCATAGTTTGCACCCTCGAGTAAAGTTGCACTCCCGAAATAAAATTCCTCTTGAAGAAAGGCAGATCGCGCAAAGAATAGATTATTCAAAGCAATGTTGAAATTGTAACACGATACTCGATAACTGCTCTTTTCCTGGTAAAAGCCAACTTTTGTTTCCCCCGAGTTGGAATGTCTCTCGCTGAAAGCAGCCCGGAGAGGAAAGTTGAAAACTCTGTTGTGTGTCAATAAAACATTCAGCGTGTAACACAGCTTACCGGACGAACATATGGTTTAATTTGCTACAATTTGTAAAAGTACGCACGCGGTTCGTGCAAGCATGCACTCGTCGAAAACCGAAAAGCGGTCTCTTTCTACGTCACTCAAATGGGATTTCATCAAGTGCTCTCGCGCGCGCACAATCATCGGGAAGCTTAAGCATTCGCTTTTATGCGCGCGGCAAAGTGGCTTTTACCGGCTTTTCAGGGCTGAGGAGCCTCCTGTACATTAAACGAGAATTATGAAGGATCCACGTGTATCTTTTTCCGTCCGTTTGGATCCGGCAACCGTAATGAATTCACTTGCGTTGGCGATGTCGAGTATTAAGCGCGCGGAGACACGATAATCGGATTCCACGATTACTCGTTGCGATAGCATTATCAAGACACGCGGCATTGATGCATTATCGCGCGAACTGCGCAAAAGAAAAAAGGAAAGTAATTGGTTTTTATGGGGAGAAACGAGCAAATCTCAAGGAAACCAGTGATCTACTTGAAGCACACTACTATATATTCTTCTTTCAATTAAGCAAATAATTGTCGTTAAGCAACGAATCGTCGTAATTGCAAAAGACTGGACGGATGCAGTTTTCCGCCGACCAAAGCGAAATTACTCGACAAAGGTCAGCACTCCTTTCTTACTGCAAGATGTCGTGCGTGTTACGATAAAGTCTCGCGGTTAACCGAGCAAATTTTCGAGACGGAAAGTTCTTCGGATCTCCAAAGATGAATAAATACTGCCTCGCTTCTGAAGATCAACTCGTTTAATCCGACTTTTGAAGCAGTCGTGAGATATCGCACGGGATTCGATTCGACAGCCAAAGTTAACAAAATCGGATAAGAGACGATTAGCGGTGAGAAATCGCGCGCGGAATCGTCGATTGGCCGCGCAATGTCTGCATTTGTAGTTAAAAAGCGGCAATCTGTATCCGAACGTGTCCCGCTTGTACTTTGCCACTTTTTCTACGACGGGGTCGCAAGGTCTCGTTATACTAAGGGAGATCTTGGAGGGCGATGCAATGGCGATGCCGAGCAAAGAGCAATCCCGCGAAATGTCTACAACATAAACGGCAAACGTTCTCTCCTCTTTTTCCCTCGACATTCATCGTTTCTTCTCGGTTGCTTCATTGTGGAGCATTGCCATTGTTATCGTTGTCCCTCTGACACCGTCCTCTCTGTGCTTTCCAAACCATTTCTCGTCCTGATGTCTCATAAGCAAGAGCCATCTTCCGAGCACGTTTACAGAAAACAATTTTTTACTCCAGATTGTCCAATAGAAAAATTGTTCATCGACATGTTCGATAAACGGGACGCAGGCGTGAATCGTTCACGTGCGCGTCGCGCCGATATTTATAATTCCCAGAACAAAACCAGCAGGACTAGCGGATTGGCATTTTTGCGGTTAATTAATTCCCTCGCGTTGTCAGCGAATTGTTTTCCGACCATGACGATGGCCAGCTAGATGCATAAACAGCATCAGCTGCAAACAGCCGCAGCAATCGACTCTTTTGCCGCCTGTGGCGTCTGTTCTGCTTTTATTCCATCAGCGTCCCGATGCATCGTTCTCTCTCTGTCTTTGTTCTGTCCGTTTGAATTGCTCTCTTTATCCGACACTTATCGATCCCCTCACACCCGCCTTCATTTCACGCCAAACGCCGAACGTTGAAGGCAGATCCACATCGATTAACGTCGTCTCCTCCTTTCTCGTCTCATCTCGCGATACGTCATCGTTTCTCGCGAGTACTAGGGAGTGATCTGTTCAGCTGCGTAATATCGATCTTCTGTCTCATCTCTGATGAACGTATCTATCTTACGGACAGCGAAACAGTCTTTGAAATGTCAGGCACGCGGGTCAAGCTAATGAAAGCTCGTTATCCATAATCCTTCGATGCAATAATCATCGCGAGCATGATCGCGTCAGTTACGTACATAGGCACTTGGATACTTTTATTTATTATCGAAAAAAGAGATAAGTTCCCTGGGTCTTTGCCGATAGATGATTGAAATTGTCTGTCGGCGACCTGTCAGGCTGGACGCGATTCTCATAAAGAGGCGATTGTAATGGCGATGACGGCGTTTCATTTCCTCGACCCTGTCGATCAATATCGGGTGTCAGCGGGACGGTTTTGTCCATACGCGGTGGAGTTGGCGAGAATTGATTATGGAAGCAGAGAGGAGGATATGGTCGAGATAATGCGGATGCCGATCCCTTCGCGATCCGACAATTGACCTTCGCGGATCGCCGTGCCGGATAATTCGACTTGCATGCGAGCGGCACTGCAATTGTACTATCTGCATCCTGATGTCCGGATTTCCGCGTCCGACCGTAACTGTGAAAATTGCGATGCTAATTCCCAGCGTCTTTCGCTCGTAATTCGCTTTTCCTAGTTTTTCCTTTCTTTTTTTATCTATGAGGATAACGTTGCGGGCAATAACTAAACACAACATAATTCGATAAACGCTGTATAAATTCTTTCTATATAAATTTTGTGTAAACTTGCAAGTGGCAGAACGTGTGCGCGCACTTGCTTGCTGTGCACAATTGCTTCCTTTGCACTTCTCTTGCCTGATTAATTAACGGAGCAAGAATAGAACTACGAGAGACAACGTGACGAAAAATTAGAGACCGTTGAGGAAAAGAGGACTGAAAAAGTCTGAAGAGACTGAAAGAGAAAGAGAAAAAGAATATCGAATTTAACATTTCGATAACCGCGATAACAGCATTAAGAAATTTACGATCGGCCTTCCCATTTTGTTAATGAGATTTGCGTTCCCTGAGAATTCTTTACATAACAACGGCGACGGCGACGATGCGTGCCTTACATCAGCTATATTGCATAAATCTGCGATTGTAAGATTTACGCGCGCGTTTTTTGTGTAGATAAGACGCTTTTAAAATCAGTCATTCTTTTATGTGATGCAACGTGAGCGATAATCGTAGACATGACTCGGAAAAGCGAGTACATTTCCATAAATCTTCAAAGGCTTTCGATTCTTCTCGTATTGAATTATATTTTTCCAAATTTCTAGATTTCCAGGAAAATCTAGAATTCCAGCTTTCTAGATTTTAACTAAATTATTTCCTACTCAGGGATGAGTTTCGATTTTATTTTGAAAGAGAATTAATGTACGACGGTATTGAAATTTTCGATTTCTCGGGGAAATCATTTGATCAATTTTGGAAGATCGATAAGCTGGAAGTGATATCGTTAATCAAGATTGATATTCTAACGCGAAATGGGAACCGCCAAGCTTCAGTTTTCGCATTAAAAATTAATTTCACAGTCTAATTTTTTTTTATCGCTTGTAATACATGCTTTAATGAAGTTTCTCGACAGCGACTATCGGAAACAGGTTTTTTTAAATGTGTGCTTCGATAAAATAAGGGCGAGATAGAGTTAATGTTACAATAACACGGTAACGTTTCAAAGCATTAGTCCCTCATGTAAATATTTCCTTGATTTATCATGTCGCGCTCAAGTGACCAAATTCAAGGCGATCCAGCCGACGATAACCCGGCCATTATTATAATTTCGCTAAACAGTTATTACGCTAAACTGCGCGAGTAACTTACTCTCGCGTCACATCAGCGAAACGAAATTACGCGAGTCATGTCGCGGTCAGGACTTAATTATTGCCCGACCATATGGTAACAAAATTTCAAGAGCTGCAACGAACGAAAACAGTGAGCCGATGGAATTAAAATAATGCTACCCTTGCGACGCGTTTGCAACAAAACGCGATCGTCGTGGAAACGCAAAGCCTGCCGTTGACGATGCAATTGCGTCTTTCGTTCTCCGAACTTCGTGACGAAATTTAATATGGTAATGCGAATTTTCTGGAATAACACGATTTATATTAATATATTCTCAGAGACGTCGTATTCTCAACGTATACGAGATATCTTTTTTCACAGAATGATAAGAACATAAAGACGTTTGACATAATATTTAATAATATTCAATCGCGATGATATATTCAAAACATGATGTCACACAGTGATACAGACTCTCGCCTTTTGTCGCTGTAAACGTGCTGTAAACAACACATCATCAAACTTGATTTCTTCCTATTGCTAAATTATTCGTGCAAATAGATGGAAAATGCCTTTCCACGAGATATTTATATTATTATCTCTATTTCTCTTTCAACTCGGAATTTAAGGAATTTGTTGAGTTTGTCATTATTTGTTACTTTCTCGTGTATTCCGTAACATTTGCCTTATAAAGTGCAAATGTTATTTCACAAATGGCAATCCGGTTGGAGTTCGAACAATGCGACTTCCATATCCAGCATGTGGAAGAAATATCTTTCATATTATTTCACATTGTTACGAATGGATTGGATTTAAAAGCATGGATTTACAAACTTCAAGACTGTATCAATTTTATCAAAGCCGCCATATTAGAATTGTAATCCATTACGATTATGATTGATTTTTTATCACCGATAACTCGATACGATAATCTGTTTTTGCATCGGCAATATCTGCCGAATGGCGGATAGTTAGCATCCACGCATCACTTTCATCGCGCCATTTTGAAACTGATAAATTACAACTAGAGCGAACGAATACATCCCATGGGAATGTATGTTGAAAATAATCAGTCGTCATATATTTTCGAATGTATTCAATTACTGAAGAAACAAAAATTGCGTCGGAAAGAGCCGCAACTTTTAATGGACACGAATCTAACAGAATGTCTGCAAAGCGATTTACATTATTGACAAAAAATCTGCCAATAATCAAGCGAGCTGGTGAGTGATAAATATCTTGGAAATGCGCATCATTCGCGCAGAATTAAATTCTTTTACGAAAGCTCGAACTCTTTCTAACGCGTCTTGTTTAATCTGTTGCATAACAATAATCTTGAATTTTCTCGAAGAGAGTACGATGATCAGATTCTCTGCTCGACTTTGTGGTATCCGAAATCGACGATTCGGATATCGGAAGTTTTACGGATTTCTTTAAAACCTTGAAAATTTTTAGAGGAAACCAATCGGTTAGTTTTAGCAACTTGCAACGTGGAACATTCTGTGCAGATGGAAAACTTCGCTCGTGCAAACAGAGGTATTTACTGGTAAAAATGAAAGGTTTCTCTTGTACAAATAAAAATCCTCATCTGCGCAAACAAAAAGTTTCATTTGTGCAGATTTGTATAAAAATCTCCACTGTTCTCCACTAGTATAAAATCCAAAACTTTCGTGATTAATAAGTTCCCGATCGCGTGATGGAAGTTTGACAGTCGGCGCTGATCCCGTGAGATTAACGTTGCTCTTGATTAACCACGCGGGATTGAATCGAGCAGATCGAGCTGTGCAATAATTATGCGCTTTATATCAGAAACTCTTTAATTGGAAATTCGCGATACTCGTTCAAAGACTCTTCGAGATGCCATTCGCGTCTCGGAGATGAAGACGCAATGAAGAGACAATTTGACGATCGCTCTGGGCGACTGTTTATAAAAATAACAATGGCATAAAATGAGAAAGCACCGATGGAATCAGCCGATAATGCTGCATCAGATTGACGGCTTATATCGAATTTAACGTAAGCGCAAGATTAGCCGATTCCATCGCGCCAAGGGTAAGCTGCAAACTCGCGGATATCATAATAATCGCTTGCGTTTCAATCGTGACGTGTTTGCGCGACGTCATCACAATTAATATTCCGGCAAGCACATAAGTAATGAAAAAGATATTTAGTGAACGTTGATATTTAATCAACGCGCTCGTGAATCATTAATTGCACACGCGTCGTACGCGGCAGCAGCAGATCTATCTATTTTTAACTTCCACGAAGTATTTCACAAATCCTGCGTTCTTTTCTACCTTTGCCCTTTGTCCTCTGTCGCGATGAATTTTGCAACAACCGATGCTTCTTCTTTTCATCCAATCGAGGTCCAAGCACGCAGATGCAAAACGAGCGGAGGAACCTCCGCAGCGTGCGGCGTGCTCGAAAAACACGTTATATTTATTTTAAAAGCCTCGATACCGGAAGGAAGAAGAGGGGACCAGGGAACGATGAAGATAGCTAAAATATGTTTAATAGAATAACGTCTACGCAGGCGGAGACGACTCGAGATCGCACACTCGATTGCGCCTTCGTACGACAAATTAGCATGACACGACTCTGAAAAACGATACTTTATAATTAGCGAGTATCGCCCCTCTGTCGGGATGAACTTTCAATATGAACTTTCATTGCGCCGCGATATTCTTAGAGCGAATTGATGCCGTCTTCCGATTCTTCCGATTCCGCGATTCCTGCATCGCGATGAAGATTCTGTCGCTCGACAAGATCTATCGCCCGCGAACTCCGCGTCTCATAAATGATATTAGCTTGAAGGTGACGATTAAACAACGGCGCTCCGTTATCTCATTATGAATCCGCGTTACGTGAGCTGCATCGCGATAAATTCATAAATTCATTCGCGAACGCGAAAGTGCATCCAAGGGCTTGAAAACGAAGTCTCGCTTACCTCAAAGCGATACTGCCTGTCGTGTGGCGTCTTATTCAGACTGATTTATTTCCCGCGAGTTTCGAATCGACGAATATATCGAGTGCATAAATCTCGAAGATGTCGTGCGCGATGCCAGCACGTGGATGCATTATTCATCGAGCGGAATTGCGATCTCTTGGAAGCATATTCAACAATCCAACCATCTCCACGTTGTCAAGATGAAATCATAAACCGGACACGCAAGGACGATAAATTCAACGATGATTCCATGATGAACGCAACTCGCTATGGATATTATTCATGCACTGCATTTATATCAGAACAGACTCGAGTTTGATTTAAACGAAGCTGTACCGATCTCACTGAAGAATGAATTTCGGCGGACAACGAGCGCGATTCACGGCGATTATGAGATTTCTCGCCCGCCCCGAAGCCGATAACATGCAGAGATTCGCTCGATTGCATGCCGATCTGATAAATCCAAACGCGATTTGAATTTATTACGTGTCTCGTGCCCTATTTTATTCACGTCTGCCGCTCCATGACGCTTCACGGATGCAATGACGCGCGCGGGATAAAACGAGGAGGCGGCTTATAAAATTCACGATCGCGCAAATGCCCGGAAATAGAGTCGAACCGAAGGAGGGTGCGTGGAAATTTGTTCGGGGTGCCGAACGCTCGCGAAACTAGTTTGCATAATTCCATTGTTATGGACAAAGGAAAGCTCGCGATACTGATAAATTCCCCTCGCCGCGAATTGTCGCAGATACGATATTGCGAGCGTTCCATTCGCGGCTTCCATGCTCTTTTTTTCAAGCGCACTGCTTCCCACTCGGCTGTCCAAAGGGAGGAATAGAATAATCGGATTGCGGATCTCGCTCACGGTTGAAGAGATTTATCTCGACGATGTAACGCGTCCCAGTGAGGATAGCGAGATTTCCTGATGTCCTTTCTCTTGCCGAAACATCTAACTGATCTCTGCGAATTTTTAATCCAGCACCATTTTTAATTCATTCACGTCTCGCTTAACGTCGAGCTGCAGCGCAGTCTCGCGTCATCTATCAGATCCGCCGTCTCGAATCGTTATTCAATATATTTCGTCGACATCGTCGCTCGATTTACATTATATCACTCTTTCCAGGCTCCTCTCAGTCAAGAATTTTTAATGTTTCAGCTTGCAACGTATGGGGCGACGTCGGGGCGCGGAAGTATCGGCCACCGCGAATCGGCGACATTCCGAGGTAAGTAGCTTCGTGTTTCTTTCGCTCTCCGTCATTGCGTAATTCAAATGTCCGCTTCATAGGATCGAGATGCCTCGCAGGCATGATAAAAATCCTCGGTTTCTCTCACGACTATATCAATACAAGAAAAGATTGAACACAGCGAGATCGCTTGGTCATCCTAAGTCGTCTCGTGAGAATCTCTCTCTACGTCGCATATTTCTGCATATTACGGAGCATTTAATGTTGCACACATATAATGCATGTTTATCGCCGATAGCATCGTTAATTGGATCGCTTAGTAGCTGAATAAAAAAGCATCGGCTGCGTTTCGAGGATAGAATAGCACACTACGTAGTTTACTCGCGTTTACGCAACGCGCGGTGCAATCGCGAATACGTTTACGCAGAGACGCACGCACGAACACGTGTACAGTGCCATTTGCATAATATGATGAATGATCCGTGAAGGAGAGAATCGCGCTGCACCTTTCTGGAGCGATCCGCAAGCTTCTGAATGCGCTTTCGATGACATGATACGATCGGCTTGTCGATCGATGCTCCGGGCGTTAATTCGCGTTAATCCCCATTATTTTAGTTTTTAGCGCGGATGCACGCGCTGGTTGGGTAAACATGCAGAGATGATCTGAAAAATAATGACGCAATCACGAAGCCGTGTTACTTAGCGGCGATTAACTTGGACAGCCACTTCGACTAACTCCGACCTTCGACACCGTCCTCTCGCGCTCGAATCGAGCGAACGGAGCGAATGAAAGGAAGTTCAAGGGGAGGACGGTTTAAACTGCCATAATGCATCTCGGCATGCGAATAGATATTTTTAACCGCGCTAGCCGAAGCCGATCGATACATACCAAGGCGGCGGTGGTTTGTATCTAAATAATTGCTCCCTCTCTCCGTTCCTCTCTCGCTCACTTTGTTGCTCACGTTAAAGAGAGAAACCGTTGCCTTCCTTGCCGTCGTCTTCGTTAAGGATTCGATATCCGTTTCGGAAAAATGTTTTCTCTCTCTCTCTCTGTCTGCGATGGTCCGTAAAAAAATTTCTGAAAACTCTCGATATGCGATCGCATGACAGCTGGAGCTCGGGAAAGCGGAATTTTTCAAGTTGTTAAGTGAAACTGCCGCACAGGGTTAATGATCCTGTCGGGGAAATGTTCATTTCCACGACACGAGCGAATATCATAGAGAGAGAAAGAGAGAAAGAGAGAAAGAAAAAAAGAGAAAGAGAGCAAGAGAGGCAGTAGAAAGGAACTAGAGTACTCACGCAGGAAGGGTATTAAAAAAAAAGGAAAAATAAGCTCGGGAAATTGCGAGAGCGGACGACGCGAGGTATTTTAAACCCTAGTACCGAGCGCCGATCGATGGCCAAGCCATTACTGCTTAAATTATTGAATCTTGCGGTGCTTTCCGACATATACAGGGAAGAACAGCTAACGCAACCGAGAATCGGCCGGCTCTTTCTCTCTCTCTTTCTCTCTCTGATAGCCGTTTGATTTTTATCCCGCTCTCTTTTTTCCCTTTCTTTCCCGTTTCTCTTTTAATTGCTCGGCGATCTCCGAACTCACGGAGTGACTTATCTAGTCCGCGACATACGGCGGGCAAGCATTGCGCAACGCTCGTCTCGCGACAATGAAGCCCCGATCACGAGTGAGTTTCCCGCGTTGCGCCAGCAATCGCGGCGGTTACGAATGCTGGGGATTACAATTGCGCCCGTGGGATTTCGTCCATCGGGGTTTCGTAACACTTGCACCCCCGCGTGACCGCATGCATCGTCCAGCCGGACGCGCCGTTGCGTCACATATCCCGTATTGTCGAATCGAAAAAATTGCTCAATCCGGGAACGGCTTTATTGATATAATTAAACCTATGGTTACGGAGTACTCGATCAAAATTCGGGTAACTGTATCGAGGTACACTACACTACACAACATATGAAGACAGATTTATAGCGATGTTTGACGTCATCCACACGCGATGTGCCATCAGCATCATCGCTTTGATCCCGCCGGAGGAATGTAATTTCGTTTTAAGAGAGAGCGATCTTCCAATCAATCGATGATTTGGCGAAGGAAGAAAGAGGCTGAAAAGAATACAGAGAAAGAAAGACAGAGAGAAGAAGGACGTTGCTGAGGAATGACGTGCAAGAGGAGGATCAGAGAAGAAGGAGAAGTTGAATTGCGCGGGTGGAAAGTCATCAGGTCGCGCGCTCCGTTGAGCTCGCATCGATTCGACTCTCGGCTCGTTGGAGCGCGTCAAAGCGAGCTTTTCACGTACGAACGACTGACCCCGCAACCGACAAAAACTCCCGTAACGGACCCAGCTTCTCGTCGCCCGTTACTCCTTTAAATGTCACCGAAAATAGCGAGCGAGCGCCATCCGGAAATACTCGCTTCCGAATTCTCGCGTCGACGTTGCTGGCGTCGATGCATCGCATCCATCGCTGCATTAAAACGCCAGCAGCGTGGTTTTTAACGCAAGAACACAGAGAACCGCAATGACTGCGCGATGACCCTGTAACGGAGATCCTGACCGTATTGCAGATTCAGCGAGAACGCGCGTGCGTTCTGAATTCTGGACAGCCGCGTTTACGCGACGAGAGGTCGACCGGAAGCGCCGGAGCAGAATGAGTTTCCGGGGATTGTTGCGACCAGGACGCAAGTGACGAGAGCTTGAAAACACCCCAGTGATCCCTTCGTGCGTCAACGTGCATCAATTTTGACGCGAATGTTCGCGCAGCGCAATAATTCGAACAACACGCGTTTTCCCTCAGAAAACAAGAGCTCTCGCTCTCCCTCGGCCTCTTATCCGCTAAAAAATCCTGGAACTTGTTTCGCCGCGACAGCATTTCCCGCGCCAAGTCGCTGTTAGGATTCTCTTACATTTATTAAACGTACGAGACGCAAAAGATACGTCTGAAAACCGCGACTAATTGGATTCGCCACGCGTCTGAGAATTGCAACTATCAATCGTCGCCGCGAACCTGCGCGAAATTCATAATATCGCAGCGAGGAGGAATTCGAGTTTTTTGACTTACAATGGAATTACGTAATTTCTTGATCCTCGTCTTCCAAATTTGCGAACCGAAACATTTCCGCTTCGAAGGCCACTGTTTCTTGGAATACGGAGCGATCAAGTTCTATAATGCGGAACTTCTTTTGTCTCTGTTTTCCTTTCTTTCTTTCTCTCTCCCTTTCTCTCTGACGTTTCATGTCTGACACATTACGCGGACCTTGTCGGCGAATTTTGAATCGCATCGGAAACGCGAAAAATTCTATTACTTTCATTTTATCATTTTCAAATCGAATCGAATGGAAAGATAAATGGAGCTAGACGCAGATGGCAGGAAAAGAAATAAATAAACGTCGTAAACGAAATGTGCGAGGACCTCATTAATAATGAATACGTAATAATAATTTCCTTCGTGCCATGACATTGAGACTCGCATTGGATACCGGCATGTTTTTAGCCGCCCGATCACATGTTACAATTTTATCTTTTTCGCGGGAAATGATATCCTTTTTCGCGTCGCAATGGAGCGCAATTTAAGTGAATTCCACCGGAACATGGAAATGCGATTTCCTCGAATAGGTGGATCGGGTGAGCGGATTATTTCATTTAAGCCTTTAGAAATTGATGACCGAGAATGAACCGATCCTCTCCGGCATCCCCTTCGCGCATTGACACTTTCTTTGTGCGGCTTACCGCTTACTGCTATCTGCAATTAATCGCGAACGCTCGTTCGAAAGAGAAAATGACACAATTTTATTCTACAGCGCAGCCGCGTCACATTCCGGCTCCTGTGCGTTGCGTTGAAATCGATGCGTCGCATGTACTTGCACGAAAGAGATTCGGAGCCGGAAAACTGCTGGAAGACGTGTTCTGGAACTGTGTTCTTCTCCTCTCAATCTGTCGACCTTGAGAATCTTGCCAGTATATTATATAATGAGAGCAAAAGAGTCCCGGAGCTCTCGTAACGCGAGATATCTTCGAAAAGACCAAACGGCCGGGCGGCATCATTTCATGAGCTGTTAATCGCGGAAGGAAATTTACAGCGATGACGTTAATGATCATCATGCGTAGGAAACGGGACGCTGCATGTTTTGTCGCGCGCAAACGCGGACAAAGTCTGGAACGCAGCTCCGTCGAAAAGAAAGCATCCTCGCGTGATTAGCCGGATAATCGATCCGCGAGTGGTTCCAAATATCGAGCATTTAAATAGTACAAATTCGCCGCAGTGGCCGTCAGCGAAACGTGGCCCGCGCGTAATTCACACCGCGACATAATGGATGCAATAACGGCAGCGGTTCCCGTGCGAGTACGCTGGCGCTCCGCCAAGGAGGTCGGGCTCGTAAATTATCACCTTTCCATCCAGCGAAGGGATCGCTGCGTCTCGACGTTCACCGCGTGACCTGAGCGATTATCTCGGTGGACTCGTAAGTGCACACGGAATAATCACGAGTCTTGAGAAAGAGAGACAAGAGTGCATTCGCGTGCGGGAAGATCCCTTGTCCTGGAATTAAAATCACTCAGAGGAGAGGACCGCGAAGATGATGTCTCGATCGTGTCGCGACCGACACTCCGCTGTGCAAGCGCGATCGTATGCGGACATGACTTTTTACGTGTGCTCTGAAATAAAATAAACATCAGAGTTCTCCGGAGACGTCGAGAGCCTCGAGAGCAGATCCGCCGCGCAGCAGCTGTGCGTGGACACGCGCGTGCGTAGCGACACAGTAACGCGCATCGCGCACATGTGGAGATGACGTAGGTCAGACCGGTCGGAGGATCCAGCGGATACCCCACTTTCTACGATCCAGAGGATCGCTATGGACCGCAGGCTCAGGCACGTGCGAAACGGGCGCCGAATTCACCGAAGGCCCAGTGACGGAGAAACGCCGGAGGCGTCAGCCTGGTCCATTCGCTCCAAGATAGATCGCAGAATGAATTCTCGGCAGACGCATGTACAATCTCGCACATCTCCAATATCGAGCGACGACATTCACGAGTCGAGTAACGATTCGCCGGGACGTCACATGACGTCTCGTCGAGCGTCTCCCCTCGGACGTTTTTATTAAAACGGCGCGAGAAGCTGGGCGCGGGCAGAGATTTATCTATCTCTCTTTTTCTCTCTCGGCTAGCAGCATTGTCAAAATGGGAGTATCATAACGGACGTTCCATGATCCGGGAGGACCGGAGGGAGCGGCAGGACTCCGTCGCGGATGCTGCACCATGCGCGCCCTCTCTCTCTCTCTCTCTCTCTCTCTCTCTCTCTCTCTCTCTCTCTCTCTCTCTCTCTCTCTCTCTCTCTCTCTCTCTCTCTGTCTCTCCTCTCTCTTAGCTGTTATTATTACGTAACGCGGCGCGGAGCGGAGTGTGATATATACGAGCATCGGTCCGAAAGGTGGTGGCTACGACGGCTCTCAGTGGAGAAGGTGGTGGGAAAAGCACGCGGTCGGTCCAAACTCCGCGCGAGCTGCATGTAGTCGTCGTCCGGAGCGGAGAGCAAACGCGCCCGAGAGCGTCTCCGGCATCCGAAACGGATCCGAAAGTGCGCGCGCTCGCTCGCGCCGGAAGTGGTCAAGTGGGAACCGCCGGGTGTTTCCCGATTTTCTCTCTTCTTTCCTTCCATCCTGCGACATGTGAGTTGATTGATCCCCTCGACGTGGAACATTCCCGCGCGTCGCGTCCCGGAAGAGTATCGAGAAACGGGAAGACGTCCTCCGGAGGAGCGCCTGAAGAAAGGAAGAATAAATCTGACTGGACAAACGAGGGACGCACATGGCTCGCTGATAGGGCGATGATGACTGGTCGATACAAATCGAGAACGCATACTGCACATACATTATTCGTACACTTTTCATTCGAGATATGGAAGGCACCGTGAGGAATCTCAGAGGTAAGAGATTCCCGGTAGGCGAGTCGATAGTAGACTTTCGATCATTTTTATATAAACACTTTAATAAAGCACGCTTCACTCGAAGTCGAAGTCGAATCAGTTTTCATCAAAGAACGCGCGACGGATCTCTCAAACCCGAAAATTCGGAACATGCTTCGGGAAGAGATGATTCGAGTTAACCGAGAGATGATTCGAGTTAATCGCGGAAATTCTCTCTTGTGCCTCTCTCTTTGTTTCTCTCGCACGTATGTGAGAGTTTCAGAGACTCTATGATCGTTGATCGAACAAAGCGATCACTCGCGATCAAAAGTCCTTCGTAGAATCCCGTCACGTAAATCGCTGAACGCTGAATCCGATAATTTCGACGCGTGTAATTCGCGTCCCGGAAGTTCAACGCACGCGAGTCGCAAGCGTGACAATCTAGCAGTCGCAGCCAAAGCTAATAATGCCGCTCGCGATCAATTAATGAAAACGCCATTAATTCGCTCCGGGCTGTTGGTGTTTTATCGCGAATCGTGCACGCGTGCGCGTAATAAAACGCGCCGAACAGTTTCACTAATTAATGAGATTAATTTGATGCGCGTTGCGTTGCGGCAAGAGTCTTCGCTTCGATACGCGTGATTAGTGTCACTGATAATCGGAGAAATGCAAAACAAGAGTATATTCCCGCCGGGGAGATTTCATTTTGCAAAACGGCAATAACTGCAAACTATGAAATGAATTCAACGGCGCGGCATACGCGACATATGCGACATTCAATTAATTAAGATCGGGATTAAATTAATATTCCGAAAAAGCTCGGGCGTATTCCTCTCGTGCGATGAGCACGAACTTTGGCACATTGGAATCGTCATTGATTATCAATAAATTCTGACGCGTCCGCTTAATCTCTCGCGTCAAGACTCTTCTCAAGATGCTTACTTTTCCTCATATTTCGAAAATCAAGTCGATTCTTTTTATCGAACTGATACTCTGACAAATTTTCCGCATTCCGAGATCTTTTCAGAATAAAACAGCCGATTTTGAGAAAGTTGATTATGTTTATTAATACTGTTCGTCAAACGAGATTGAGCAAGCGTAATGTAGACAGATAGAAGAGGAGCATGATCAATTCAAATTTCGTAATTGAAAAATGCATCCGCGCTTCGTATCGCGCCAGACGAGAAGCAGCGTGTAACGCTTACTAGCGAATTAATCAGATTAATCGCGATTCGGCGATGTTTAATCGGGCCAGATCCGCATTAGAGCCGATGCCTGCATTATCGTATCATAAATATCCAATGCAAATTAAACAGCAGGGCACCGTGGCGTGGCAAGTGTTCGCGCAATAGGTGAGAAGATAAAGGTCACAACTGCTGTTGGAGATCTGAAATTCAACTAGCTGAGATATCTTGCGCGCTGTTATGACAACTGCAGCAAAGTGCTGCGAAGTTTGCCTCTGAATATTACGGCCGGTTCACCAAACGTGACCTCACCACATCCACTGGCCGACCGGCTGCACTACAATAAACTAATTGCGCGAGATTAACCTAATTCCGCGGAATTATTCGCAAAAATGATTCAGCCGCGTTTTGCGAATCATGGAGCCGACTGGCGTCGAGGCGCAAGGCTTGCACAGAAGCGCGTAGATTTTAACCACATATAATAATCGATAATAATCGCACGCGCTATTAATCGTGTCTCGAATAATGCACAGGAAACGATAACACCTCTAGATCTTTGTTTACGTTCCGAACCTATGATTCCGCGATGATTCCGCACGTTCGCATACTCATCTCAAGGCTCAATCGATTAGGGAACACAATATAGCTGCGGAAAATGTTGAATCGATCGTATCAGCTAATGATTAATTTAAACCCACTTGACAAGAACGGCGCGTATCGCCATTTATAGTCCAAAAAGCGTACGTGCATCGGAATGGACGAAACCATGCTATCGATCGGCGATCGACGATGATCGCGGCAACGGATTATTAATTCAGCCCATCGCTTTTGGAAAAAGGACGCGAAACGTCACGACGGCAGGAACGGCGCACGCAATCGCGGCTGGAAATGTCACGTCAGTCCGGGATGGATACGTTGATCCGCGGCTCGGTTCAACGAAGAATCGCAAAGTGCGCGACGCGGAGGCGGCTGATCGATGCGGCAAACGAGACACGCGTCCGGTAAGGCCGATGGGAGAAATTTACGGGGTTGTCGTCGGGTAAATAACAGACTGGCACGTGCGCGAGTGCACTCGCGGGATTTACGAAGCGACGCGTAAGCCGGCATGCGGAGGAAGTTTATGAGGAGGAAGGAAATTTATTTAGAGGGAAAAGCCGGGAGAAGCCACCGAGAAGCGTTCGCCTGCGGACGACGCCGTCATAACGCGCGCGTGCGCGTTTTTCCGTTTTATCTCTTTGGCGAACGGATAAAGTTGCTCGGCGACGCTGTCAAAGGACCAGCGATGTTCACGGGCGTTAATTAGTCCGACGCAGGTTGGTAAAAAGACTGATTTTCCGTGCGATGCAGTGTAGCGATCCGCTGAAGCGATGCGCACGCAGACTGCGCTATGCGAACTCGCGCTTAATCGCGTCGAGTCGAGACTATTTTCCCGGCTTTTCTTTCTAATTCTCTTTGGCGCTCGGGAAATCACCTTTGCACCTATTGTCCGTATCCTTTGTCCCGTGTTAACTCGGCATCCGTCTTAGCGTCCTTAGCTGAATCGCGCAACACTTCTGCTGCAAGATGGACGGTGTCTTTATGTAGCCGCGACGCTCTGCCTGGCGGCATTACGGTAAATGAAAGGAGCTGTTTCTCTAAAAGCGGAAGGGAACGATTCCGCGTAAACTCGCGCAAGCTGACAATCGCTTGCGGATTTCCCTTGAATACTTCGGCGAGGAAGTGTAAGAGAAATCGCGCGATCCTTGGCGAGCCAGCTTCGTCGCGTTATTAGGTTAAAGAGGGCATTTTATGATGCATTAGAAGCAATCCTTTCATCATCTCCTCTCTCTTCCGCATGGGGAAGGTCGAGTGTTGATCGATTCGAACGCGCTCTTCTCTTTCCTGGGGGAAAAGTCGGGCGAGCATACATTCTGCGAAAAGTGGCGCGTACATTTAATTGCGAGTGCTATCGATCGTTGATGCATGCTGTAACAATGCATGGAAACGATATGGCAGCCGCAGAAGGTCACGTGCACGACCATGTCGTTAATAACGCCATTAGTCGAGACACCGTCACGTCAGTAACTTACTAATAGCCAGCCGGAGACACTTTGGTCGTCGCCTGTTCTTCATCAGCTCGCTTGCCTGCATTATGCCACAATTAACGCTCCCATCATGAGAGATGCGCAGTGTTTCCATCATGATCGATTCGTATCTGGATTGTGTCTGGATTATTATAAAAGAATGATTGATCGTTCCCTTCGTTGAGCTACTTGCAATCTGCACAATTTGTGGATAATGAACGGATCGCAGAAGCGATATTAATAATGTTCCAAAAAAGGTAGAGACATCGGCTGTTCTCTCTTTTTTTTCCTTTCTCATCATTTCGCGGGACCTACAAGCGAGCATCGGAAAGTGAAAGCTTTCAAGGTACGTCCGTGGCGCTCCTCGTAACTTAATATATGGCAATGACTCCTAACTTGGAAATGATGATCGCGTGGCATTCCGCGCGGGACTTTCGGCTCCGTTATTTCTACGTCGATATTTAGTTCGCGAGTGACTTATGTTTTATTCATGCGGAATGGCGAGCTCCTCATATTTTTATTCGCCATTTATCAGACGGGGACTACGATAACGCGATCTCTTTTTACGACAGAGACCGCGTGCTTTGGAAGTATTTATGCAAGGGGATACGTGCACCTGCTGCACGTCTGCGGAAGATTGATTCGCGCGATAATATAATTAGAGAATGTGTAATCGTATGTGTAATCCGGCGTGTGAAATGTGTGTGAAAAGTCGGCGTCGTATCGTGATAAAAGCTGTCATTTAAGCCGCGGCACACTCGCGGTGCAGATTGAGACGATCTGTTCCAACAAACGAGTCAATTATTTCGCGCGGTACGTCAATATTTATCAAAACGACGAAAGCGAATGAGGGGATTAAAGATGTCGGGAATTTAATTACACAGCGATATCCTGCACGTGACAAGCGATATCTCAGTCTAGATTAAAAGTTGAGACTCTCATTGAGACTCTCTTGATGATCCCTTGGTATCTCTTCAATCTTTGAAGAAAGGAAGTGGAGTACTTTGTATTTGCCTCTCTCTCTCTCTCTCTCTCTCTCTCTCTCTCTCTCTCTCTTGTTTTTCGAAAGCCAAGTGTATTGTTTTCTATCGGCACGCAAAAGGCGCCGCCGATAACTTGACCAAAGACACAGAAAGGCTCTCTCCAGTTTCTACGAGAAGCTCTCATCTTCCATCACGCTTCCATCATTCGTCCATAATGATGCCTCTCAGCCCGGTCATTTCGCAAGGGAGTGTCACTTCCGTGTTTCAGCCCCTTCCGAAATTGAGGAAATCCTTTCCCGGCATTTCTCCGGCAATCCGACACTCATCTCGCCGGAATTCACCATACTGCGCGTCTCCCACGTTTCCTGTCTCACTCCTGCCGAGAGAGAGAGAGAGAGAGAGAGAGAGAGAGAGAGAGAGAGATTGCGAGATCCGAGTCTCGTTTTGACTGGAAGAAGTCTGGCCGTCGATCGAGCAGCATTGCGCGCCATTGCTCCGAATTGCAAAACAAAAACGGCTTGGGAAGCGAGACCACTTGGGAAACGTGCCAATTAAAAATACCGAAGAAATCCATCGTTCCGACAATTCCGACACGATATGCCGTATCCACGCGCGAGCTTGCGACCACGTAATGCAGTGACATAAATAGCGTACATCGACGAATCGAGAGGGAAAATGGAAAAAAGAGAGATCGCCCGAGGAAAGACATAAATCACTAATAAGATTTCGAATTCTTTTCAATCGTATTCCCTTGACGCATTATTTCCAAGGGAATTGAGGGAACCTACATAGCAAAGCGACATTAATTGACGTTAATGTAACGTTAAATCGCGGATGAGCGTAAGCCGAGATAGGTTGATCGTTCTCTTGTATTGATAATCGCGATTACATTTCGCGTTTATATAAAATAGCCGTTTAATTGCGCGTTGACGGCTTTCGGGAATCCATCGATTTCATCGATACGACGCGTCGCATGAATTATTCGCCGTGTCGAGGAACCCTTGAGCGGGATACGTTGGTTCGATCGACCGCAACATCGGTCACCATTAGCCGCTTCAGTGGGAAAAGATGGAAATTTGTGGAGAGTTTGTATTGCCGCCGTTACTTCCGTTTCTCGTGAATATCACGCGAGACTCTATCGCTCGTTGACAGTGCGGACGGAAGCGGTGACGCGGCTAAAATTTTCGCGCATAATTCAGGCCGCGATTAAAACTCGTATTAAAATTCTCGGAAGGTGGAACCTTCTGGCACGAATTCAAATTAGAACGGCGAGATTGTTTAATTATTCCCGAAACGTTTAATATACGGAGGAAAAGCTTCTTGCGCGAGAATTATTGGCGCTTCGGCGTTTTAATCACGGAGAGATGTTCACGTCGAAGGAATCTGCATTGAAAATCGACCCGGGCGCTTCCGAGATAAGATATCCAATATGTCCGCGACAAAGCATCGCCGTATTCGCAACGTCCGTTGATGTCGCGAGGATTCCTCGGCATAAACCAGAGAGCCACAAAACGAAGAAACATGCGAACGAAGAGAAAGCAGAAAATGGCGCGCTCCATCCGTGGATACTTGGAGGGATTTGTCGCGGACTGTATTGTTTGCAGTAGCTGACTATGTACACAACGCGGTGCGCGCGCGTTGTGTAAAGCACGCTGATACATACGACTCGCCGAGGTTTCCCGCTTTATGTCAAGAGCAAATAATATAGTACATTTGCCAGAACTCGAGTGCCAGCAGTTGCGGTTTCCCGCGGATAGATTCGCCCCATTCGCGATCCGCGAATGAACGACACGCGAAGCCGCCAATGATACGAAATTAGAATCACACGATCCGGATTATAATTAATGGAAGGGCTTTGATTTCACGTCAAAGAAGAGAACGCTGCGCCCGGCAGAGAGAGAGGGAGAGAGAGAAAGAGCCTTTTTTGCGCTTTGCGTTTTAACGTCAATGGGCGTGTCTCGTATGGCCGTTATTACAGGCATTACGTGCGCGATTTTCATGTTCACCCGCCGCGAATCTAATTTATTTAACCGCGATAAAATTGTTCAATCGCGAGAGGCTCTGATTGCTTTGACTTACGCGAAGCCTTGCACTCTCGCGACTACCGTGCCGATTATAATTTGCATCGTTAATTCTGCAGTGCAGAACCTCATCTGCTATCATCTTCTGTCTCGAACACTCGCGCGGAGTTTTTGCACGATATAATTATTTGATAATCCGATTAATCGATCCCTCCCGGCTCTTGCGCTTGATTTTATCTCCCGCATAAAAGGGAAACGGAAGAGCGCCGTGCACGAAGCTCGTTTCGGGAATAACGATCAACCGTGGGATCCTCCTCGGCATGCCGAGGCTGATTAACGGCATGAATCTTAATTAAGATGCGTCCAGATCATCAGTTCTTTACGATCTCTCTCCTCTCGACCGAAAACTCTCTCTCTCTTTCGCTTGCGCAATGTTCTCCCGTACATTTCGGGAGAAGTCACCGAGGAACGTGATTAAGCCGGCACATCGTCGAGTTGTTGCGACACGAGAAGAGAAACGCATCGTGTAGCAATACGGATTCTGTGTTAGGACGCGTTAAATTTCCGAGACGCTCTAACGCCGCTGCATTCCTTCTCAGGGCGATCGCTTTTTACATCGTTCTTTTTTACGTTGCGAATTTGACAGATGAAAAGTGAGAGGGCTATTCATTCATTCGTGCGTCTAATATTTAGTGCCACTTTGTAAGCGCCACCGCAGGGTGGGGAGAACACGTAATGATAATGATTAGACACGTAATTAAAACAAAAAAGGATTAGCGATCTAATCGAGGCTTTGGCTATGCGATATTTAAAGCGCGATAATTGCGAATTATCCCTACATTATGGCGTCCTAAGTACATTTCCCGCTATGTTCGCTATGTTTCAGCGTGGACGAGGAGATTTCGCAAACATGTGGCGTTCGTGACCGCGGCGTTCCATGCTTAAAGGATTCTTGATCACGCACAGCGATCGTTAATCTCTCGCGAGATGATGACGATACGGCTAAGCATGTCCATTTCGGCTTTAATTCTTGCGAGCCGTTAACGTAAACACGAGGATTCATCCACGCTGCGTAGAATCGTAATTCTGCCTGATATCGCGGCTATTTGATGCAGATTTACGGCGAGCGCGCGACGTATCGTGATGAAGAGAATATTTCCACAAGTCCGACGTCGTAGATACGCTTGCCGGTGGCTCTTAATAACGTTACGCGTTTAACATGGGAGCCGGCGACCTGGCGATAAGATTATTAACATGGGCTGCGATATTCGTATCGCTGGCAAATTCGGTTTCCGTGACGCTCTAGCTGCGAGCTGCCCGATCCGGATAAGCTAACGGAAAGACGCATTCGATACATGGCCGCGGGCGATATATGGAAATGCTGTCCTCACATACAATCGTGAATTACGATTCGTATTGCCTCAATTACGAGACAATTCCGAGGCGTAGTGGCACACCTTTGTTATTTCTACGTTATTTCTACGTTACGCAATTCGCCGCGAGGACGCGAGATTCTTACGTCTCGCGCTTTCTCCGCACAGGCCGCGAAACCCGGACGATTATTTCGTTATTAAGCGCCCGCGCGCTTCTTCTACTCCTCCCTCCCTCCCTCACCTCGCGCGATCTTCGCGGACGAGCGGAGAATATCGAACTTCCGGCATTTCTTCCGCAGCATTCCCCGCGACGGTGCACCGCATAATCGCGATAAATAAGCTACCGTCTCTCCCTCCCCTCTCCCCTCTCTTCTCTTTCTCTCTCTCTCTCTCTCGCTCGCTCGCTCTCGCTCTCCCTCTCTTTTGCCCGTAAAGGAATAAATGTTGGATTAGCGTTCCGGCCGACGTGGATCGTCTTGGGAGAAAATATTGCGAAAGATCAACCTTGAGAGAGAAGAATCAACGCGGCGACGTGATTAATGAAGGCGACGCTAATGAAACCAGCGTCCGCGTGCATCGGATTATGTAAACAAACAATTATTATTACCACTCGCGAGCCTCGCAATGTTTCAGCACACGCAAGTCGCGATTTACGTATTATGCATACGTGAGCGTATCGCTCATTTGTCGGATGCGGTTACGACGCCAAGACGCCAACGGCAAGAAAAATGCAGATAAACGCGCATTCCGCGATACTACGTGCTCCAAGTACGTAAAGAATCGCGGACACGTGGCTGCTGCTTTTTGCCCGCTGATCTCCGGGGATCACGATCGCCGCAATCCGCTCGCTTGGCATTCGCGGATCGCTCGCGAATCGGCGCGCCGAGTGTTGAGTGTTTTTCCGCCGATGTCGAGCTGCGCTGATATTCGAGCGATTCCGCGTACCGCGATCAACGCACGGCGACGCGTTGATTCGCCAATGGCGAAGAAACGCGGGTATAAAAACGTTTCCCCGCGCTTCTTTCCCGCTTCGTATCCCATTATAAAGAGACAGCCGCGCACGCAGGTGTGAAAGCCGCTTTTTCCACCTTAATAGCCGCCGGGATGGAATTTTTGGCGTTGGCGTTTCGCATCCAGAATGCATGCACGTGTGTGTGTGTGTGTGTGCGTGTGCGTTCGATTCGGAATCTCTTTTTGACACACGGGACATTTCTTGCAGCCGAGAGATTCCCTTCGATGCACGCATGCTCTCTCTCTCTCTCTCTCTCTCCCCCCCCTTTCGCGCGCGTTCTTCAGCAGGTACGCGATAGACTTCTCGATGATGCACATTCCACGTGCATCTTATCGCGCATAAACATGCGATTATCAGTTTTTTGTCCCGCGCCACGCGCGTGTGTCTTACGTGATGGTTAGCGTACTAGCTATCATTGCCGCAATTATCGATATTGAATCATGTACGAGTGCAATTTGCGGGAAATCTCTAAGAAGGTAATGGTTAATACAATTAAGTTATAAGAAGACGGACAATCTCTTGCAACGGACGCAATTTCGATGTATTTAAGAATGCACAAGTATTACACATTTCAGATTGAGAGATCTCAGTCTGAACCGCAAAGACCGCGGATTCTTCAGCATCATCCGACAGCCATTCTTCCGTTTACGCGGAATCCCCGCACGGTTCTGCACCGTTCTGCAATTGCAAGCTCAAAGTTGTGATCAAGGAAGCGTTTGGAATTATGCAGCATGCGATCCCGAAGTGCAGTTGACGCGGTTATTAATACGGAAACAATTTGACGGATCCGATGCGGGATCCGCCTCGCCTTATTCGGAGCATTTGCAAGCGGCGATGCGTGCATCAAGCGTTTCGCCTCGCGTTAACGAAGAACACTTCAGCATGCGCGGGATTCGGTTTCGCGGGGAAATGGCTAATTGCCGTGTATCCGAAACGACCGCTTAATTCGCTCGGCGAGCCAATTCCGGTGCATTGTTTGTGGAGTACCTGAGACGAGTCTTTGTTCGAAAGCTGCGAGATGAATGCTGGCGAAACAAACAACAATCGGATCGCACGTTTCCGTTAACGCGTAATTTTTCGGCCAAAACGCGTCCATCAGGATTCGCGTCGATCTCGCTCCTATCGATTTGTCTCACAGACGTATCGGCACTTTATTTCCTTGATCGCTAAGTATCTCAGGCGCGGCTAGGCGGATTTTTCTCTCACATTTGTCATTCTCGTCGCGTGACTTTGCACGAGCTTGGAGAGCAACGGGATCGCGGGCGCGTTATTCCGCGATTTTCAGGAAGAGGCTTTAACTTGCTCACGCGAAGGAACAGAAATCGATCGGTCGATCCTGTCGGAGAAGCTCCTCGACATCGATGGAACTCTGCTCGAACGAATGCGGGCTTGTATCTCGCCGTTGCATCTATTAGCCTAGTTCGGGACGAACAATTGATTCGCATACCGAGTGCCGGCTTCATGTCGAAAGGCACTTCAATCTCTGCGTATATCAGGCGAGCGGCGTCTCGCATGCCGCCAAGTATAATCCCGCGCGTTCCGTCATGCCGCCTTTCGCCGGGAATGAAAAATGGACAGCCGCGCGTTTCATCGACATCTCGATCGGTCGACTCTCCCTATGCAAAAATGCTATGCATGACGTAAGACACGGGATTAGATGCAAGACATTTGGAGACCAAGTCCTGGCAAGCTGCACCGCGTCACGCGAACGAGGAATTTAATATTTGGCAGCATGACAATCACGTTCACGTTAAATATTTTACATTAACAAATCAATACGCGGAGACGATCGTTACGACGCCAGCTCGTCGCTACGGATTAATTGCTGATTCGACAGGAACGCCATCTTTAATATCTCTCGAAATATCAAACGTAACACGAAACATCGAAACACGAATACTATTTGCCCGCCAAAAGGCAAGATATTGGGACAAAGTTCCATGAAAGTTCCATGTAACGATGTACGTAAGGATGCCTTTAATCTCGATTTAAGATTATCCAATTTCTCCTTTCGTTTACAAAAGCATTTCCCATCGCCTCGGATTTTCGTACGGACAAAGAGAGAGCTGAAACAGCATTGTTGAAGGAAAGCGCGTCTCACAGCGGCGTGTCGCCGATTTATTCGTTGCTGACACACTTTATCTCGAAACAGGCAACGCGAGAGATGAATGATTTAAATTCCACACATTTATGCATCTCAATGATGAATATCGTCGAATAACGTCAAATCGCCCACGTGGCACGCGAACGCACGCGTACACGCACACGCATGTACCTGTGCCTGGATATGTGTGTACTCGGGCTTCAGCAATTTGATGTTTAACGAGGGTGCCACTTGTCAGCCGCGCAGGAGGTCGATGCCAAATGACGATTATCTTAGTCAGCGCGTTGCGCGATCATCGATCCCAACGATGACACGGGTTCGCGTGCTCGCGTTTACGTTTGCTCGCGGCAAACAAGCGCAAACATCGGCATCCTCCGCGCATTCCCAACTGCGGAGTTTGACTTATCGACATTTCGAGACGCTTCGTTATCGCGGCGACGCAAACCGATAAACGAGCGGTTCCCGCATCGGCTGACACGAGACCTTCATCCGCGTCGCCGGAGCTCTGTTTACGTGTCGTTGGTGATCGTTCGAAGAGATTTAATCGCGTGTTAGCGACACTTCCTCCCGCCCCGTGATTATTTCAGTGCCAGACATCGCAGCGATTACCCCGATACAATATGATACGCCACCGTGTGCGTAGGCTGCTTGACATTTCGTCGGCGAGCTGCAACCCCGCACTTTTGCCGCGGAATAACGTGTACGGCGTAACGAAGCTGGGAATAACTTTTCACGTGTCGTTGAACATCGTAAATAAATTATTGCGGTCTAAATTCATACCTCGAATCAGCAATTTCGCAAGAGAGGACGTTGCATCGTGACTCTTCTAATCAAGACAGGGTCGACGCAGGAAATACCGATGAATCGTTACGATCGCTCGCCATGGATTGCCTTGGAAGAACGTAAAATCGACTCGCTTCCGAGATCTTCGCTCCGCGAGCGATCGTTCGCGGTTTCGAGAGTTCAGAGCAGGTTGAAGGGTGATTCGCCTCTGCTTTCAGAGATGTTGCGATCGATCGCACCTCCCCGATGGGTTCACCCACGAGCCGGGCGAAGCGGCTGATTTCTGACACCGGGCAATCGCCGACGGACACGCCGGGCTCGTTGATCACCGAGTATAGCCAGGAAGTGCGGAAGGACAGCGCGCTGTATCTCGAGGAGGAAGCGGAGACGCTGGCGTTCCGGAAGCCGGGGCGGACCGATGCCCCGGATGCACCGCGCAGACAGAGCAGCGGTTATGTGAGCACTCGCGGCAGCTTCGACGAGAATCGCGGGACGAGCGGCGACGCGACGCAGCAGGATTCGTATCCCAGGGAGAGACGCAGGTCGTCCAAGTTGAGCTCGAAGGTGCTCGCCGGTAGGGTGGAGGAGAGCATCGACGAGACGGCGCCGAGTGCAGACACAGTCGAGGAGACAATGCCGACCAGTGAGGTGCACAGGAAGATGTCGAGTCCCGGACTCGACGCGTCCAGCATCGAGGAGATCAAGGACGCTCCGAGGGAGCAGACGCAGCATCCTCGAGAGATCTCCCGGAACGAGGCACCGGCGGCGAACGTCAGTAAGTCGTTGTCGATATAATTTAGCGTCGGCGAGCGGCGTCCTTCGTATCATTTGCGGATCTTCAAATTGGACGGAGCGACCCTCGACATCCGGATAATTGAAGGATACCGCAGGGACGCCGCGATGTCGTAAAAGCGAAGGGCGTATCGAATGCACGGAGGATCTTTATCGTTACTTTTAAAAAGGAGACGCGGAGCAAAGCTCGCACTTGTCGCACCGTAACGTTATCCTGCCTGGAAACCCCTTATGATTTCTAGATGAAACTTTTCCGTGCAAAGTGGTCTCGGTTTTTATGGGCAATTTTATTTCTCGCAATTCGAGGAAACTCCCCTGACAGGTTGTTATCTAATCCATTGCACCGTCTGGAAACTCGTTCCTTATATTCTTATCTCTCGATTTAAGGAGAGCGCGATGCATCTCGGGAGATCGAGTTCTCTTTTACTTGCTGCATTCTCACCGTTATCAATCTGTCCAGATAAACTGCAGCTATTGAAAGACTCCGCGAAGCTCATGCCGATAAAGGATCTCTCGTGCTCCGTGGAGATCGAAGCTGTGCAACCACGGAAGAACGTGCGGCTGCAGAAGAAGAGCAGGATCCTTCCAGTTGATACCCTTATGAGCACCGACATGGACGAAAACGCGACGAATCAACTGACATCGATTAAATCGGAGCTGGAAGTTCAGGAGGAAGAGGAGGATGAGATGATTGAGAGCAAGAAAGCGGTCGAGGCTCGCATTGACGGAGCGGCGTGCACGCTGAACGACTTGAGCTTTAAGAACACACCACAAACGATCGAGGGCTCCGACGCGAATAACAGGCGAGAAGTAGATACGGGGAAATCGATCTTGGCCGACGAAAGGGTGCCGAGCCAGCAATCGCCGGGAGATGCTGTCAGTAATGTCACCGACAGACCGCCAACGATCGTTTGCCCTTCCACCTCGAGCTCGTATCGCAGCAGCCCTCAAGGATCGCCGGGGATCCGCAGGGCTCTCAGCAAGGAAAGCGAGAACTCGTTCGGTAACCAGGACGACAACCAGCATCTGAACGAGTACGAGGTGCTGGGCGAGATTGGAAAGGTAGGTTCGAGCTTGTGAAAGCTCATTCGAAATTAGTTGTCAAGTAATCCTCTGTTTGTCTCCTGACGTTGTCTCCACGTCTCGTTACGACGAGAAATATCTCGAGACTCGCCAAGCGAGGTTGAAAGCGAGCTTCTGCTAAAAATGATCTATTATGAATTCAGGTAATCAATGAACTGATTTCGAGATCCGATTCCCGGACATTTTTCTTTTTTCATCCAGCGGTGCTGCGAGAGAGCGAATTGCAAATCTCGGCTACCGGAAACAATTAATACAATTCGCAATTAATACACGGATACGCGTCCGGCGTTCTTTCCATTCCAATCGGAATGGAAAATATCGCGGAAATATCGCGACAAACCAGTTTTGCGATGGATAGTTCCGCATCTTGTCATCCGCGATCTTCCTAATCAGCGCGATATTTCAACAATCAAAGCCGTATTCGCCGATCAACATATCGCGTCTTTTTCTCTCATCGCGAGCATTTTGCGGCGCTTTCGTGTCAAACGAAGGAATAATACAATTATCGATATCGAGCATCGATATCAATCGACCACTTCCTCGATCCAATAACGGACCGCGATACCCACCGTCTGCTCTCGTCCTCCATATCTGTTAAGAAGTAATTAACAGCCGTATAATTATAGATTATTGTCGATAATCATCACAGCAACTATGTCGCGCATAGCGATGTGATAACGCTCGGTAAGCTGGAAATTCGCGGAGATTATGGGAATGCTCGTCCCTTTAATCGTAATCGCCAAATTATATTTATCGAATAAACCGAGAGAAAATTTCATCTGCAAGTCTGCACTTTAGCTGCAAGTTAATTCGCCCTTCGAATCGGAATCCTGGAGAATCACTTGCCATATTTTCACCTGGATTGATCGGTTTGCCAGGATCGGTTTTCTCGGGCTTCTCGGCTGAACTACTTCTTGAAAAAACTTGGTTTCTGCTAATTGATTAAAAAAGAAGGCGAACAAAGAAGAATAATCGTTTACCTTCTCGCGTGAGATAAAAAAACAGCGGAGCAACTCTGGATTAACATCGTGCGCTAACGGAGCGCAGATTAAAAAATCACCCCACGTTCTTTCCGAGGAACGGCAAGTACTTTGTACTTCGGCAAATCACGCTCACGAACGTTTTGCTTGAATGAGAGACGTCAGAAAAGTCGGAAAATGAAAATTCCGGGCTGCCGACGCCTTCGATGCCTACGCAAGATGCAGCAAGACGTGATTTGATTCAAAATAGATGCAAGAAGAAGAAAGCGAAAACCACCGCAATAAGTTTGCACTCTGCCGTACTCGAGCAGAAAAGCGTGGGGTGTGAGTAACGGAAGAAGTTTGCAGGGCGCGATCTCAAGGCTCGCGTCGGGAATTTCAAAGATCGTTTTGCAGACAGATAGAGATAGATAAATAGATAGATAGGGGGAGAGAGAGAGAGAGAGAGAGAGAGAGAAGAAAAAGTATTTTTTACAAACGAGGTTGTCATTTCGCGCGCTCACTCCTTCGACAGACAGTGAATGAAGAGAGAGCCTAATAAACTCGAGGGAAAAAGAGAGAAGGAGAGAGATAAAGAGAGAGAGAGAGAAAGAGAGAGAGAGAGAGAGAGGGCTCGTACGTGATTTGATCTCTCTTATCTCCCTTAAGAGAGCTATATTCGAGCTCAAGATTGATTTTCTCGTCGAGGCAAACAGACATCGATCCGAGTGAAGTTTAATATCGATTTATTTCGATTAATCGGCTTTTATGTATTAATATATAATAAACTATGTATCTGTATGCCCTCTCTTCCCGCCTTTCTCTCTCTCTCTCTCTCTCTCTCTCTCTCTCTCTCTCTCTCTCTCTGAATCTCGTTATATTTCGCAAGATGAATATTTACCGCGGCCGGATGTGCGCAAAGATGGACACGTGAACTAATAAAATTATGCTTCCGATAGACTCACCTGACCTTCGTGACCTTCGATTTGGACGCTATGGCGATATAAAGCGGATCGCGATAATGGCGTAGTTGAACCGCAAAAAGGGTTGTGAGATTAAAGCGAAAGGATGCAATGCGAATCGAGAGATAAAGCACGATTCTCGCAGATCGCGTTTGCCTCGCGGGACTTGACATTGTCGAGATCAATGTCAAGATACATTCCGTGCGATCAATTTTACGACGAATCAGTCGGAAGGAAGGTTACTTTCCAAAATGCAAGATTGGAATTATGATAAATGCCCGTACGATGTACGATCAATTTTGGTCGAAAAGACAATGCTCGGCACTTCGTTTCTCTTATGAGAGTCTCGAAGAAGTCAAAATGGACGTTGGATTGAACAGTAGTAGCGATCGGAGATTCAAGGAGACTTGAAGGGAATGCAGTGTAAAGATACTCGCATTTCTCGTTTGCATTCACTTCTGCTTTTCGCATTTCAGGGCTCGTTTGGTGTCGTGAAGAAGGTCTACAATAAATACGACCGCACGCTCTACGCCATGAAGATACTGAACAAGAAGAAATTGATGAAGAAAGCGGGGATATTCGGGAGGGTAGTGCCAGGCAAAACGAGCGCCGATCCCTTGGCAAATGTTCACAGGGAGATCGCTATCCTGAAGAAGCTCGATCACCCAAACGTCGTGAAGCTGATCGAGGTGCTCGACCATCCCGACAAGAACAATTTCTATCTAGTCTTCGAATTGGTTCACAGAGGCGAGATTCTTGTTATACCCACCAGCCAGCCTTTGAAGGAGGAAACGGCCAGGCGTTACTTCCGCGATGTCGTCATGGGGGTTGAATATTGTGAGTCATTATACACATATGTTTAATCAGAATTCGTCCGGCAAACAGATTTTCGTTTGTCACGAAGCCCTTCTTTATAGCTCCTATAAATCGGATTATTGATTAAAACTGCAAATTCAAGCTCTGTGCATATTAAGCTCAAGATATACATTGCTTCAAATAAGTTTTAAGAGGTTCTTACATGAAATCGCGAATAATAAATTCTCGGGAACTCGCGTATTTACACTTCTGAGAATCTAGTTCAGAAATCACAACTCGAGATTCACAGGGAGGAGAAACTAAGTGACATTTACTGCTGTTTGCGCAGTGCATTACCAGAAGATAGTGCATCGCGACATAAAGCCGAGCAATCTGCTGGTGGACAGGAACGACAGGATAAAAATCGCTGATCTGGGCGTCAGCACGGAATTACGGGAGCCGGGCGAATTATTGTCAGGGCAGATCGGCACTCCGGCATTCTCGGCGCCCGAAACAACCGTTACCGGTGCGGAATTCTCAGGACCGGTGAGTGTCGTCTGATATTATCATCATGTCGTCGATTGGCGCATCGTCAGCTACAACGATCGATCGTTTGTTCTGCAACATCCCGAGTGGCTTTTTTAATAATTTGCGTTTCATCCTCCTCGTTGTGCAAATTACACGAGTTTCCTCTCGCGCCAATTCCTCCCTCCCTTCCTCCCTCCCTCCCTCTCTCTGTCTCTCTTCTATTATTCCTCTTACCGGAATCAAATTTCTCTGTGAGAACGCTCGCTAGCGGAGTATGCGACACATTCGCAGTATGCGTCCGCGATATGCAGGATGCGCGTCGGAATTGCAGCGAAACAGAACGAAGCAGCAGCCGTAACAGGAACAGGCGACACGTAACGTGCGCGCATAACGTCACCTCCTGATCCGCGGGATTAAAAGTCGATAAATCGCCTGACCATTACACGTCACTTCCATCCACAGACAGAGAACTCTCGAAGCGCGGAGCCGACACGTGCGAGTTGACCTACATGCATCAGCGGAGAAAGCTTCCCGATCAAAGGGACCTTTCGCGCGACTGTACGTGTTCGGTACCGCAGTGAGAAAGATCTTCCGGTTCTCTCGGTTAATCTTAAGAACCGTTAAGCGTATCCTCTGTTCCGCCGAACGAACGAAAGCGGCGCGACAAAGGAACTGGCGACGCGGCGACGAGACAATTTGCATTCGCCAATTCGCAGCTGCTTCGCTTGATTATCGCGACGTTAGATTGCTTTTGTTAGATCGCGTTAGATTCGCGTTAGATTGCGCATTTGAGCTTTGAGCTCCGGGGAGAAAGAAGGAAGATCGACGATTGAATCGAACGTGAGTCCGATTGCGTGTCTTGCGTGCAGTTAGCCTCATGAAGGAACAAACTGTAGGGAAGAAATTGTTGAATACGCTAATGAATGGAACGTACGCGAGATGTTCTCAAAGTATATCCTGTAGTTCTTTTATTCTTCCATTTTAGTGCAGATCCGTATCATGCCGGTTGATCCTTTAAAATTAGTTTATAATAATTAGATAATCGAAAAGTGTCGCAATGAATAATTGTTACTCTTCGCTATCGAAATTAGCTGATCTCGGATTTCTAGAAGAATGCTTTCCACCTAGCAAAAGCTTGAGCCAATCGTTATCCGCGTCTCTTTCACGCTTATCTTGAATTATTACTTGAGGATTATGATTTATTCAGATGATGATCGTGCAAACCACGCATAGATGACACCAATCTCAGATTACAATACCCATCAAGATTCACCTCACATCGAACAACTCACCCTGACGCTTTTTAATTCTTCGCACCGTGCCGCGTGCCTCTGCGATTTCTAATTACATCCCCGATATTTCCTTCAGCCGTCAGTTACGGCGGCCAATAATTCGAGGGTGCGTGCTCGCGTGGGCGCACGTCAAAGAGACGATCTGACGCGTGCACGCGAGCGCACCGAATCGAAATTCACGATCGCGGAAAGTCGTGAGAAAGTCGTCACTTCGGGACTTTTGTAGCAGAAAAAGCGATACGGATCTCGTGTGGTTAGCAACGAGCGTAAAATTAACGCTGATCAACCATCAAGCATGCTTGACCATCTACGAGGAAGCGAGAGGGAAGGAAACTGTAATTCAACGGGGTGGCAGCTACAAATTCCGCCCCCATATATCTCCAAGATTACGTGGTCGCTACCGCGTGACCTTATCGATACAGCACGACCGATCGCTTGAATTTTCCCCGCGTCGTTATCTATAATAAGCGACTATAATAAACGACCAGCGAATCTGCACGCCCGATTACGCTTAATCCAACACAACGCCAGCACGGTCTATCGTGACGAAATAAATTGCCCCCGTCTCTTCCTGCACGACGGAATGGCGCGTGTTTGCGTGAATACGCGGAAAATCGCGGGTCCGCGACAATGCCGGCCAAATCGCCCGTGATCCTTAAATAAAAGGACAGAGAATCGCAGGAAATCCCGCCACCGCCAATCTCCGGACACGGGCAGAGACAAGAGAGACGGGAAGAATGGAATGCTGAAAACTGTGAGAACGATATTTTTCCGCTCCGGCATTTAGGCTCTAGCCAGAAATTTTACATTTTACATCGGAATGATAATGGACGGAAAGTTACTTTTCTTTGTTTTTTTCTTCATTCGAAACGAAAGGTCGAGTGAGATGAAAGATGCTGCGATGCCGATCGAGATGTTGCCATGCTACTGTCATTACTTCTGCATTTTCGTGTTTTCGCCAACAATCTAAAGTATCTCGGATATTAATGTACATTTAATGCACATTTAGCGTTTCATTCGGATGCCGCATATATAATGGATTTAATGTTCGCTTTGACGGATACTCTTACGCGTCTTTACTGGGTTTAGTACTTTTCTATTCTCTCGCATATATGATCCACTATTTTATTTCGCGTAAACCTCCTTTATTTTAGCCAAAACGCTTTCTCATAGTGCGTAGGTGAGCCGGTTTCATTTGGCGGTCTAATAGTCTGTTTTCACACTCACAGACAAACATGTTGCATTTTACTTTTTTTCCCTGGCGAAGAATATTTTCAACTGCACTTTCTGTTTGCAACGTTTTCATGACGAAAATATCTCTTTTTTCCCGTGCGCGGTGCCGTTTCGCTGGATGTTTTAATCTTTAATTTAATCCACGTACGTGCCTGTGTGTAATTTAATGATAAATGTACGTAATGTGCGTATCCGAATCCAAATGTTTTATCTTCGTCGCAAATTAGACGCAACTTTTTAATCATCTCGGAAATTCGTTTTAAATTTATCTTATATCTGTTCTTGAAAATCGCGCATTTGATGAATCGCGCGCCGGAAGTACATTTGCCACAGAACGAACGAATCAACTTCATCTAAGAGACGTGTCAACAGAAAATAATGGAACGGATGATGATAAGGCATTCCGCGACATTTCCATAAATATCCGCGTACATACGCGGATTCAAAAAATTAATAATTCGCGAAGCGCAGAGCAACAAACACAACATAAGCTTGTCTCAAATATATATATATATATATATATATATATATATATATGCACATACAAATTTTAATCGAATCTCGCGCGTGCGATAGATGAACGCATAAGCTACGATTCAAATTAATCGATAAACAATTCGAGTAATGGAGTAACGGTAGGCAACCTCCTGATCTTTAAAGATCATGTAATTATTATTTACGTATCATGTACGCAGCTCCTAATCGACCGTATCGACTGATGGGAGATATTTTTTAAATGTCACGGTGTGAGAGTTCACGGACATTGCGCGCATCTTTGTGAGGCTGGTTTCCCGTGAGCTATTTACGCGCGGGAGCTATTCCGCCTTTGTGAATTTAATAAACATAGAAGCTTGACATTTATAGATCCTTCTGCGACCGATGAGAGGAAAATTTTCATGGAGCAAAGTTGATTTCTATCAATTGGCGGGCTGATTCGGAAAATTTGACATTCGCGCGCACAAGTGCGCAACACAACTTTCTTCAAATCCAGACATTTCCGACGAATAATTCGCGCTTACTTATAGAATAGCAGTTTATAGAAAACTCAGCTGTTTAAAAAAAAGCGACTTTGATTATCAAAGTGTCGCGCACAGTGATTTCATTTTATACGTTCAATGAAGGATATCGTGTTATCCACGATACGATGCATCGTTCGGAAAACATTTGAAGTCGGATTTGTGATGAAATAATTCATGAATGCTGTACCTGTTCACAAGTGCACAGCTTTCCACGAAGTTTGTCACCAATTCGACGATTGTTATTCCGATATTCGCCGAGTCTCTAGTATTGGCAGAGCTTTCTTTTCATTTCTAAGATGCTGGAGAACAGATTGGCGTAGATTTTGATTAACGAGATAAATGTTGGAAAAAGCGCTGGAGCAGTTTTCGACCACAAAAGATACTCCGAAAGCCATCGGCACGAGAAACAGTTAGCGCAAACATACGCTTCGCGTGTAACATGCGAAAAAGGATATTTCAAAGACGCGGCAAAATAAATATCGATAAATAATTGCGTATTATATCGAAAATTTTTATCGTATTTTATCATGTTTTATCGGAAATGTCATCTTCCTTGTCGGACACGCTTCGTGTATCTCTCCCATGTATTTCTCTTATTATTAACAAGTGTGTTTTCATGCAATCGTATTTACTTTGCTTGCCTCTCTCGGATTCGACGCGATATATATGAAACCATTGTTCCAGAAATCAAGGATGAAATATTACGCTGCCCAGCAGGCATGCAACGTAACCTTTTTGTTACAACGCTTGCAGAGTTCGATCAGCCGTGTAGGCTGGAATTTGCGTATCGCATCGTTCAAAGAGTCGCTATCGTAATGATGTTTAATGGAAATTTCATTTGGTCACACGCTTCCTGACATTTTTCCCGTAATATACTCGCCTCCCCATAGTGCCATATATCGATTTTAATTCGCGTAGGCGTAAGAGTCATTCATTTAAATGTGACGGGGATGATTCTGTCGCACGATGGAAATTGTCGGCGCAGTTGAAAGCCGGGGTACGCGCTCCGATTAAATCCCGCACGTCCCCGATCGTTCCTATCCTCTGCCAGAAGAATAAGCGATCGAACGAGAATGCGCGGGATCGTCTATTGAGAGGCGAATTGTGATAAATGACTGCTTCCAGCCGTGCGATTTATGGTCGATGGGGGTGACGCTGTTCGCACTGGTGGTCGGGGATGTTCCTTGGCGTTTCTCCGACAGCAAAGCCCTCCAGGTACTCATCCGCGACGCGCCGCTCGCGTTTCCCAAGGGTGCGGAGGTCTCGGCGAAGCTGCAGTCACTGATCGGCCGGATGCTGGAGAAGACGCCGGAGAGGAGGGCGACGATCATCGAGACGAAACAGCATCCGTGGCTGACGAACGATGCGACCGAACCACTGCCGAGCCAGACCGACGACTGCCGCGTACCAATCACCGTCACTAATGAGGAGGTCACGAAACTCGGCACCCTGGTCCTCGTCAAGAACATGCTCAGGCAGCATAGTCTTCAGGTGAGCCCGAGGAGAGCCCGAGAAAGCGGAATCTCTCTCGAGAAACTCTCGCCGAGTATGACGAGCACGTATCGTCTCGATCGTGCCGCGATGCGTATGATACTTCCGATCGAGCTTCGCGGATCGCGTATCTCTGAATGCTGAGTGGCTGATCAGCATCCGGAGAATGAACGTCACGTTCTCCAATCGCCGCAGCCGGATACAGAGGATGCAAATCTCGTTTTCAGAATCCGTTCCTGTCCAAACGATCCGCGCGTACGGTGAACAACGAAGTAAACGCCGCCGTTACAGCGAAACCGGAAGAAGATCAGAGTAGCGTTTCTCCATCGCAGCAATGCGACGTGGAAGATGAGAAGGCAGAGTATTTTCAAAAGACTGCGAGGAGCAATTCCGCGCCGGATTCTTGTAATTGGCACGTAAGCGGCAGGTAAGCCAGACGTTTTACGCCTTATAAGGGGAAGCAATTGAGAAGAGATTCTTCCAAATATTTCTCGGGCAAAAATTCTCGAAACCTTTTACCGCTCGCGCACGGTTGAAAGTGCACGACATGCAGTGCAGTGATTTGTTCTTGTCTGATCATTGTTCGAGATAAATAAATCCCTGCATTCTCCATTGTTCCTGATAATCTCTTACTCCACTCGCTTGTTCGATATTGATTAGACAAGTATCGATGGACAATCCGCTGCCATCGGTAACAGAAGCGTCGAGCCAGGAGTCGGAAGTGGACAGAAGATAGTGCCATTAACGAGTAGCTTGAGACGAGGAAGTATCGATCTCGAAACGGACTAACGTCCAATGGAGGATGGGCGAGAAGGAAACATCGAACGCGATCCAACACGGCGTCGAAAGTTGAAACCGTTAAACGAACCAACGAAAAATTAATCTTCCAGACAACATCGTCGCATCCCGATTCTTCTCTCGTTACTTCTCTCGTCGAATCGTTCTCAGTTTCGCAGGTAAGATGATTCACTCTACGTTGCGCTGCGCACAAAAAGCGGCACACGCGGAGAATCCATGAGAATTGTATGTTATATGAATAGAAAAACGTAATGTACGGACGTCGTGCGTTTAATCTCGCGGTGCCGAACAGTAATTCAAACGCATTTAACTGCGATGAGCGGTAAAACTGAGCGTTAACGACAAATTAACATCGTCTATTCAAGTAGCGAGATTCAATTAAGTCACTCCTACTGATCGCGGAAGAATTTAACTTGAACAATTTATCAGGCGTCCCATTTGCCCGTTTCCGTTCTGTCTCTCGGCTTGCGTTTTCCGTTACACTCTTGCTGCTTGTTTCGTTAATCGATTCCTAAAAAGTAAAAAAAAAAGAAGAAAAGGAGACTCGACGGAAACAATTTTTACAATCAAAAATTGTTGAGATAATATCCGTATTCATAGATCGGAGAGGCGATCAAATACTTATACGCTATTTTGTCCGATGTACATACATGTATAGCGAGAGAATTAATTTTACAAGATAAATTGCGATACGTAATCAGGAGATTGACGAGTGTAGTTTCTCTTTCTCTCTCTTTCGCGCGCGCGATAAGTCATGCTAAAGTTTACCACCGATCGATACAAATTTCATTGCGACGAATCACGATGAAGTTTTTGTATTGACCAAAGTCACAATCGTGTACAATCGCGAGAGGTAACAAGTCAATAATGCATTTAACGCGATGATCCGAAGATGTCACAGCGATGCGCTTACGTTCTCGATTTCATTAATATCGTAAGAACGTTTGTATAAATAAACTCGAGAAGCTAACGCTGCGTATATACTATGCCAATCCAGTTTCACGGAAAACTTTTAAAAACTTTTGTGCTTTTCCTGCCTCATCCTGCCGTATCATAAAAATGTTAGGCGAAAATCCCCGCACGAGCGATTTGTATTTTATCTCCTACTCTTTTTGCAAGATTGTTTTCCAGGCATTTCCAGGCATTTCTTGATCAATATTAAATTTCGAAAGGATATATTTCTTGCGATTAGTACATAAATACTTTTTGATGTAAAGAGATACGTCGCACGCATTACGGTAAATTTACATTATTAATATGCATTGGGAGTTTTAATGCTGTGAGAATATAAGACGTAAGAGAAAACATTCGATTATGTTTTAAGGAATGGAATGAATGGCAATCGCATGCATTTAAAAATCTTTCGAAAGCAGCATCTCGAAAGACATAAATACACTCGATCTTTGCAACAGTTTTGACAGCTAAATAATTATCTCCCGAATTGGATTGGCAAAGAGAAAAACCGCGAGCGTAACGGTTACATGTAAACGTTGCAAGAATGCAAGATTCTTTGCGATTAACTTGTCTCAATTTACAAGCTGCGTAGATTGCGTACGTGTACTTACATAGATGTAAAGGTGTGTACGTATATTATACGGAAATCATTCATATATTTTGTATGCGTGATATTTCTATTTTTAAAAGAATAGACTCCTAAACGAGAAAAGGAATCCACGATACAACGATGCCCTTCTTAAATTCGTCAGATACGGATGAGCTTGCTTCTTGAATATCAATATCTGAGACATTTATAATTGTTATAATGGTACGTTATAATGGTACACAAATAATCGTTTATATAACGTAAGAACGGAAATATGCGTGAAATTATGTCGTATATTTTAAATTACGCATGCACATAAATTCAAAATTTAGATTTCGCCCTAACTACAATTTGCAATTTATGTATCCTGGAATACGGTTGGATTTAATTCGCAATTAACTTTCGTTTAATCACAAGTATCTGATAATTAAATTTTAACCAATTGAGTTCATTGATTCATTTCCGCAGAAACTTTAATGATCATTACTCGCGTGTGTGCGGAAATCTTGATGAAATACATAATATTTAATTGTTTTTTAAAGATTCTGTTCTCCCTAACAAAGCACGATTGAGTAGATTTTATTTCGTCGCGCAAAGATTAAGAATTCACGTTGACAACACCAAACACATGACCAAGGAGAGGCAACCAAAGAGAGAGATTCGCAATTTTGTCGGATTTTTGAAGACACGGGGGACCATAAAACAAATGCGCGCGTATGAATATAATAGATAGCAGTCAGTGCATCGGGCGAAACGTATTCTGTTTCTAGCCTGGCGTGCATCTCGATCTTAATCTGTACATATAATTGCCATACGGAGACTGCGACGGTCTGTTAGATGATAAGGATAATTATTCTCGGATAATTATACCGTCGAGCACTCGCGTTCCAAAGCGTGAGTCTACGCAGGTAAGAAAGAAAGAGGGCGAACCAACGTAGCTTTGTATCGTCGCGTAGGCCAGATGTAACGAGCCTTACGAAAGCGGTGAATTAATCGCTACGATTACTGTGCATACGCTTCCTGATATTGTACGCATTTACACGTTTATTATACGCGCACATACATACGTACGTATGTATTATTGAATATATTTCCTGGCTCACAAACTGAGATCTGCGTCGAATTGTCGTGCGAGTAGCTCCAATCGTCTGTCTAGCCAAGAGCCGAGACAAGATGCGTTTGGAGCGTACGAGCGATCCGAATCAGATCCGAGAATCCTTCCAGAAATAAGGATAAGGTGTCTATTGACAACAAATCAGAAACGTCATGTCACACTGTTAGTTATCATGTCTAAGTCCTTGATAATGATTTACGCAAAGCGCGATTCAATCATACGCGTTGAACGGATCGCCAACACAGGCATCGAGTTTTTATTTACTTAATAGTTTTAATTAATTTCTGTGTTTGATACTTTAAGCTTCTCTAGCTCTTGTAGCTATATACTTTATCTGCTATGCGAATTGCTGTCAATAGACACTGATCCGAGCTGTTACGGGTATACAGTGATTCGAGACGGTTAGAGCGTTTCGATGCGTTTCGCGTCTTGCCCTTCTCATCACGATTGCACAAAGTCTTTTCTACTAGACACACACGGCGTTTCTAAAATCTCGCTTTTAGAGAATCGAATTATAGTTATAATACCGTGCCGTACGCCGACTAGATGCACTTGGACTTGTCTTATCGTCCAGTGATTTCTTAGATGTACGCGTGACAAGTCTCCGCACTCGATATCGTGACCAAAAGTTCTTGTGATGCTCAATCGAGATATTTTGATAGCTGATTAGAATGTTTGATTTGATCGGACAATCAACATGCTACGCGACACATTTCGATATTTCTATCTATGTACGATATCCTTTTGTTGTCAATTCTCCAAAGTTCTCAGCTCTCGATATATCTGTGGAGGGTCCTTAGTATTAATAAGCAATTACGATTTTTATCTTCTTAGCACTCTCTTGTAAATGTTAGACATACTTTGATTCTGTCTAGTGTCTTAAATCCACTTTTAATCCGGAATATTGGAATCTCACTTACCTACGAAACATATTTCCGCCATCGTCGATTTGCGCACCTAGACATGAAATTATAGAACGCGTTTTTCCTCTTAGAAGAAAAGACAGAAGAAAGAAAAGAATTTACAATTATTCGCCACTCGCACCAGATCCTCAATGGATTTCCGATGGATCTGCTTCCGCTATTTCCAGTTTCGATTTCGTGATCGATCGTGTAAATCTCTTTGTGCACATTTACATCAATTAAGCATCGTGATCGCTCGTCCCAATATAATAAATCCTTTTTATCTTTCCATTAATGTCACCCCTCTCGCAGGACTCAATTCGAGCATTAAATCTCTCGTGATTTATCTCCGAGCAAGCGTCACTCCCTTTCTCCCCCTCGCATATCCGGGGACTTTCATTAAAAATTTAAACCTGTCCACTTTAGCCCCGCTGTTATCCCCCGCCTCCCCCGCCGTTAATTAAAATGTCGTTCTCGATAATCGCACAGCGGAATCGATACGTCAGGCGGTCTCATAAGGCGAACACATTCCTTAATCGTGTCTCATGCGAGCGATTCGTGCCCGTTTTACATATTTATCGCGGTTTTTGTTGCGGTGATCTGCGAGACCGCAACGAGGGATTCTATTGTTCGCAAACTAGTTAGTAAGTTATTTTCGTAGAAGCCCCTTTCCGAGGCGCTCCGTCGATGAACGTAATTCTAGTTTTCCCTTCCTTTACGACGCGCATACTTACATCTGAGCGTTCGTGAGCGTAGAGATGAAGAAGAAATCAAATTTTGGATTAAGGGATATCATTAAGGCGTGTGATCTTGTACAAAGAGAAATCTAAGACGTAAGGGACATAATTGTATCTAGACCGCCAATGATCTAAGTGAGCGTTAAAGGCTCGTTGCGCCCGTTGGGATTCTTATTGTAAATTTACACTATAATATATTTTACTCTCGTGTACATCCTGTTATCCACAGATATGCCGTTTTGTTAAATAAATCACGCATTCTGACCCCATCAGATGCGAACAAAAAGCACCCACGACTTTCCTTGCACCCTCTACCCACACGTAGTGACACACATTGAAAAATAGAGAGATAAGAGGAGAATGTAACGACACACGATCACATTGTACGATGTTGTGATAAAAAGACCGCTCCGTTCATTGACAATCATCTCTATCGAGTCGCCGTAGCTTAACGCTCGACATGGCGGATGAGAATGATGATTCATGGATTCATCGATCGATTTCCTTACGCTGTACGAATCCCTCGATGTAATCCAAGTGACAAAGTGCTTCTGACAATACCTGCCATAAAAGTCGGAGGACCAATATCGTCATTCGCGGAGCCGACTTGGCCGCGAAGCATCCGTGCGTGCCGCGACTATCAATTTCGTTAGGCAATACGTTGCCGATGGTTTGCGAAGGCGGCAGGTGAAAGACAATGGACATAAACCACGAAAGCCAATCAATCGTGACCCGCGTTCTTGTAGCGCACGTAAGTATAAAGGGCTTCTGAAATGAAGGGGAGCCTTCAGTCGATCGTTCGTGCATCGTCGAGAGTCGCAAATCGCGATAGGAGAGGCTACTCGAACTATGAAGCTCTTGGAATACTGCCTCCTTTGCGTAAGTATCGCTCCAAAAGTCATTAATGAGAAGCCATTTCTTACATCGATGCAAACATTGCGCGTGTGTTGCCGCTTCGTGGTTCTTGCTCTTCAAGAAAATATCGGCTCTCCTTGCGAAAGTAATCGATAATGAATTTTCATACATCATGTGTTGAAATCGTATATCGGTTCTATTCGTAAACCGTATTTTCTATTCTATTTTACATATATGTGCATATATCTGTGCATTTGTATTCACTCGTATATTTATACGCGCGCATACAAACTTCTAATATTATCAATTTTTCCTCTTTCATTACGTTTACCAAATATTTTTTCACGAATATTTCTCCCCGTATGTATATAAAATATATTAATATTGAATTTATATGTATATATGAGATAAGATTACATTAAAATGTTTTTAATATCGATTAATATGAATTTAATAAATAATTAATTATATTACCTTTCAAAATATAAAACATTAATTTGTGGAGTTAAAGATGTTTAATTTAAAATAAACTTTAGCTTATTTTAAAAATGCATATTTATGTTTACGTAATGATATTTATATTTATAAAATAATAAAAATATACATATAAAAATAAAACATATACGTTTTTTTTATTTTTAATAAAATATCAAATTTCTTCTACTAAGGGCCATATACACGTATGAAACGTAATCTATACTTCTCTCAAAAATTACGGTTAAAATACTGGTTAGAATCTCATGATTTTTATCAATGAAACGTCGTGCTGAACAGTTCGTGATTCTAGACATCTAATTGCAAGGAAGCCATTACGCGCGAGGAAATTTTAAATACAATCATTCCCGTGAAGAGAGCTTTTCCGTTCGGTTATCCTCAATCAGAGCGTAAAAAATTGCCGATTGCGAACGCGGTTACGATGCGACTTACAATTTTCGTGAAAATACCGAACCATTGTACTGATAGATTCAACGAACGGCAATGTGTCGCAATACGCGATTATACGTTGCGTATCACTTGTCCGCGACACGTAACATCACATCTGATAGAATCCATTTTGCGACGAGGATTCAATGTCCGATGTCTTGGAAGACAGAAATAAGCGTAAATTCTCGTAACTTTCAATGTGTCACAGCTCTTCGTCGCAAGAGTGCAATCGAAGCCGCAACTGATCAAACTTCTGCCAGCGGAAGGACTGGCGACGAATGACGGATACTTGAACGACACCGCAAAACCGCTGGACAGATTCTTGGAGAAACTACGCGCCATGTACAACTTCGTCTTTCGCCAAGCCGGCAATGCCGACAAAGTGGAGAGGATCTTGCCGAAAGGCGCGACCAGCAATAGCGATAAACAAGCTCTGAGACTGATCTGGAGCAATCCGACACAGGAGAACGACTATGCGAGTCTCAAGTATCCCGAACGCGATTTATTGGATCAGGTGATATCGCTGTCAACATTCGACAATCGCAAAATGAAAACGGACTCGAGTCCCGCGAAGAACTTGTCCGTCGAAATGAAATCTATGATGAAAACGAGCGGAACTAACGTGAGTTCCAGTGAGAAGAGTTCCAATAAGACCACGACGTTGTCTGACGACTGGTCCAAGGATGTTCAACCTCTGGAACAACTGGAGCTGCAAGACGAAGAGTTGGATAACAAAAACGAAGTGGAAATCGTAATACCGGGAATGACTCTTCAACTCCCGACGACTGTGGGTCGCCAGCTGATCGAGTGGTTTGGCTCACTGTTCGGTCTCACTTATAGAATTTATACGAAATTATCAGGCGCTGCTTGTAGCAGCGGGAACATCGTAAAATAAGACAACAGAGAAAGAGAGAGAGAGAGAGAGAGAGAGAGAGAGAGAGAGAGAGAGAGAAACAAAGATTGCAGCGACTTCCAATAACGTTCGTAATTTTTATCCTAAATCTATTATAGATTAGATGAAGTGCATAGGCGCATCTGTGCGATTGTAATTTTCATTAATATCGGAGATCGCACCTGGTACACACGCAACGAAGACCTTACACATAGACACCAAATGCGCGCGATACGGTGACTGAAGGTACAGAGATTCGGTCCTGGTTTACGCATTTGACATCAAATACAGCGAAGAAAGATAGAGAAGAAGGGACGAGAAAGAAGAGGATATAGATATCATCTTATACTTTCGCGCTTTCAATCGTGCGTAAAAATAAATAAAATCCATATTTTTAACTCGAACTGCGCCTTTCTTGTTGCGAATAGGGATAGTCGATATTTCTATGTGCTCTCTAATAGAGAATATTTACGGAATACTTTTGATGTGCTATTCAGGTTACGAGCGTGAAGAGTGAATTTTGAACGTGACGCAAAATTCAACTGAACGTATCGGTATATTTTCATCATAGTTCACAGACGGTCGCGTTCTATAACATTGCATAAGACTATTGCGTTGCATTATTTTCTGCAGTCGCGCACCGCAAATTTCGCATGTATCCAGTATACATAGGCGAGAGAAGGATAAGAAAAACAACTCGACGAATGACTCTCGTTTCACGTTTTATTCAAAAATATCGTGGATTTAAAAAATACATATGCTTTCTTAATTATCTTCTCTTTTTCTTTTTCTTTTTTCCCCTTTTTTTCCTTTTTTTCTTTTTCTTTTGGCAAGCTTTATGTACAATAACAATTGTCTCGATAGAATAACATCTTCCTGCCTAATCCGCCTGTCTAATTCGTGCTAATTTTATCGCCGCGCAGTACTATCTAGCTAATTTCAATAAAAAAAGGTCGTCGTTCTGTCACAAGCAAGACGCTTATTATCATCTACGCTGATTCAACGGTTCTCGCTGTGATAATAGAACCAATTAAATTGCGAATTTTCGTGTTCCTTTCTCGAGGGAACGTCCGCCCGGAAATTCTTAGGTTGCGTCCGGTTTGTACGCTCTTAGCGCTGTCAGTGCTTGTAAACATCGTTTGTATCGTTTTACCTTTAGCTCCATGTGCGCTCACAGAGGCCATGTATGACGTCATTAATACTGCTTTGAAACATTTATTTCGACCGCGTTCCGATATTCGCTGCGAGCGCAGGGATCTACATTTCACGTCGCGTATGCACCGTAGCGATCAGTATTTCAGTACTTGTAGCGAGTATTGGAATGCAGTCTATGTCGAGGTAGTATGGCAAAAGCATGAATATCTTCATGCGAAGCAAACATCTACGAAAGCGAAAGCATAGCGAATTTTGATAGTCGTAGATACACAGCATCGGTTTCAATTAAAAGTTCGAAAGACGCAAAAGTAAATACGACCGCAACTGAGACTGAAGCGAAACGACTAAAAGCTATAAATTCTATCGATTAAGTAATCATGCGTTTTGAAGATAGTACTTCCGCCTATCTCTGTATTATAATTCTGCAAACGAAAGTATGCGTGTGACTTAAATTCTGTCGTTTCCATTTTCTTTTCTTTTCTTTTGATCTTTTTTCATTCTCTGATCTTGTATTCAATTAACGGCTTACCGATGCGATCGATCCGTTCAGCCTGTCTTTGTTGCACATTTTGTTGCACATTAACATTATCTTCTCTGTAGTATTTCTCTTTTCTAATTTGTACATCATAATTTCTAGTGTCTTTACTTTGCTTTTTAAACATTGTTTTTGCTAAAAGTTGCATGAAGCGATACAGGCATAAGTGAGTTTTGTCAAGATACCTTTGTGTTTCAATAATGCTTTGGATTCTAATCCTAATATTGTAATTCTAACATAAACGTTAGTTTTAAATATTAGATTAATTTATGTAATTATTTTAATTTAGATAAGAATATACATGCACACAAAGATAGAACAAAATATAAGGGAAAATGGAGCATTACGATCAAAAGAAGCTGAAACTTTTGACAAGCATAAATCTTTAGCACTAAAAATTTGTCAAAATCATTTGAAAGCTGATGCAAATATTATATATACTTCAAAGAACGCTCTGCATTTGAAGTAATTTCAAATTTCTCTGAGCTAAAATTCGACGTATCTTTATTACGTTTCCAACTTTTTACGTCATTCCAAATTTTGTATTTCTCGTTCTCTATGTTTCTCCAATTTAATACGGCTCGTTCGTGTGTTTCATTAATAATTTCATTATAAAATAAATAGGTAAGAAAATAACTTTTAGATAAAAAAAATTAATATATTTAGATAATATATGGATACAATAATAATAATAGGTATTGTATATTCCACATTATCAGGCATTACAAATAATATTTGTAAAATTAAAAATCGTTAAAAATATCATTTTCCGCGAAATCAATGTCCAAGTTTCCTGGGAATTTATTGCTTGCGATAATAAACACGATCATGTTTATCGTTTATGGAAAATAAGCACGTATTATGTAAATTATAACATGCCAAAATAAACTGGTGGTATTAAATCAATACACTCCATGTCAAGGACAATTAATACATTAATTGTCTTGAATTTAAAGGTAAATAAGCCAAGCGCTCATTCAATAGCAAGCAGACGTACGACATAATTATAATAAGCATAAGCGCCAATAACGCGAAACATGCAAATCGAACGCGTCTTTAAAAAATGATTTAAAAAAAAGAAAAAGAAAAGAAGAGATAGAGGACTCGATGTAGAATACTGGTAGGTTCGCATACATGTGCAAATCTTTGGTGTATTATTATTATATTATTACGTTAACACCTCAGAATACCGTATCGTCGGTATCGTCCTCCAGTACTTACATCTAACACAGGCAGCATGCACGAGCATGCATTATACACACGCATATGTATGCACGATACTCGCACGATATCATAGAACATTATAGAACTACGATCACAATTTTCGCAGATATGCACTGCGATTCAAAATTTATTCAACAATCCTCTCTATCACTTATATCCTAATACTTATAAATTAGAATTGAATCATCGAGCAAGCAGGTACGCTAAAAAAGGGCCAAGTATTGTACAAGTCCTTTGTACAAGTTAAATTCAATTTCAAGATCAATTAACGTCACGGAAGACGTTTATATTATGAATTTTGTTTGAACTTCTCTGAGCAATATGGTGCATGATTATAAGAATATTACATTTGAAATTCAATCTTTCTTGCATTTCTTTGCAATCATTGCGATTATGAAGAACATTTTTATCAAATCACTTGGCACTATTTTTAGATACCAACCAGCGACGCTTTTGTTAAGAATTAAACAAATCAGACTTTTAATAATAAAAAAATAATAGTAATAAAAAAGAAAAGAAATGGCGGCACAAAGAGGCTGAAGAATAAAGAAAATTCAGGTATCAGTAAAACGATATAATTCGTCCGAAGAAAGATTGCTTAAAATATTTCAATGCAATGTTATGTTGGATAAAAACATCGATGTCGAATTGTTGTATCAAATAAATATTGATAAATATTGTTTGAACATTCTCTTAATAAAATATACTTTTTTCACGAGATTCGAATCAAATGATCATTGCTGTACTTGAAAAGAAGATATTGAACATCAAGATAATAAATGTTTCGGTTAAAATCTGCATATGGCTATATAAATTTTCTCTATATCGTCTTCTAACAAAATTGTGAAAATATAATTCACCAAAAATATAAAATTTATATAGTCTATATATACATACGTATGTAAATGTATAAAAGAATATTAAAAATGCTACAATACGAGGAGTACCTAAATGTTTGGACCAAATTTTTATTATAATTATTCGATACAGCATTCGTTTTTCAAAAGACACGCGGATCTAATTGTAAATTTTAGTTTTATGCAATGAGATATTCTAACAATATCGTCAATATTACAAATTTATTTATTTAGATGATTTCGGCGTAAACGAGTGAGTCTTGACGAGATAGTCTTCTATCGCGCGTAAGATAATTTAACGAGCGATTTATTGCAAACTCAGCTATCTTTAGAACTAAATGATGATGGACTAGAATCATAGACAGAACCATATTCCTTAAGGTTAACATAAGTAAAACAAACGTGAAGCAAATTAATCTTTCTCGGCATAATTCGTTACTGTATAATTTAACCTCTGTTTTTCGATTTTCTGGCCGCTTTCAAACGAATTAAAATATATCGAATGAGTCTTAAAATATGCTCGATGGCGGAATCCAGTATTCCGAGATTTTAAAAGCTAAATGTATCAAAGCTAAATGCATCTGAATCAGTATCTAATAATAGTCGATAGCATTTACTCAATTTTCTTTAAAAAGTTTGAGTTATTAGGATTAACACTAATCGATGTAATCACAACCTACTCCCATTCAAATCATATTCATTCAAATCAATATGGATAAGATCAAGATATTTATTTTAATCTTTCGTCAACATTAATAATGCTGACAATTGATATGAATCTTATCTTGCAATATACCATGATGCACATTTCTCAATGTTAACATTTTTATCTTTGGGAAATACCATCAACTTCTCAGGGAGCAACGACTTAAACTAAAATTAAATCTAATTATATAAGCATAATCGCTCTAATAAAAAATACGAAAAAATTAAAATTATCTGCCTCAGCAATACATGTAGACCTTTGTATTCCTAATCAATTGCTTTTGGATGTATATAGATTTTATTTACTGCTAAGACGGCATTATCTCAAGTTTTCCTCTAAGATCCCGCTTATGCTAACACTCTCTTCCTCCTGATTCGTCTCTTTCATCGTCTGCTCTTTCAAAGTCTTAAGAGTTTGCAATAATTGCTGATTCTTTTGAAAATTATGTATGTGTTGAAGGAAATTTATATCCTGATTTGGTAAATTATCCTTTCTTGACAAACTTACTTCTTGCTTTGGTATTATTGCGACATCTGTTCTGTCGGATATCTTATCCTTCTGATCAATATAATACGAATCTTCCTTCATCTTACCTTTTCGAATACCTAAGTGTGTCTGCATATGCTTGTTCAGATGGTCCTTACGCGAAAACGCTTTCTGGCACATGGTGCACAAGAAATTCTTATCGCCCGAGTGGATAACATAATGTCTTGTCAGATGCTCATTCCTCTTGAATCCCTTGTGACATATCGTACACTTGAACGGTCGATCATCTGAATGACCACGCATGTGCTGATCCAAATGTTCCTTTCTCTTTAACATGGCACCACATTCTCTACACTGATATTTTCGTTCCTGTAATAGATTTTAAATTTCGATTTATTACATCAGATTGATCGCCTGGAAACCAGAAAACTATATCGCATGCAAATATGCATGCGATAATTACGCACCTGCAAATGAGCTTGTATATGTTGTTCCACATCCGCCTTATCCGGAAGGCCTATATTACATTCCGGACAACAGTAGAGAACACTACCATCATTGGAAACGGTTATTTTAATCTCACCAATTTTTGCTCGAAATCTTGATTTCTTCTCGAATCTCGGTGAGTTAGTCTGCACTTGATGCTCGACCTTAAGCACAGGCTGGAAATTTCTCTCGTTCTCCTGTTGATCCGTCTCCGTGTGTGAGCTCATATCCGAAGAAGTGCCAAACGTATCTGAGCTTGAGAAACTACTATTATTCTGCAGCGGAATGTTCCGAAATATATTCGGTATGTTCAAAATATTGTTCGGTATCTGCTCTATCTTTTCTATCTCCTCCTTTTTCACTTGCTCTGTCTGTCGCTTGATTAAATCTTGCAATATATGTGGCAAACTGGTGGCTTGTACTTTCTGAAGATATTGAGCAACCAACCACTGATAAAACTGGATATCGTTTTCCTAGAACACAAACAAATCGCTGTATTTTACATTATTCACAGTGTGAAAGAAAAGGAACGTTATATATAAGCGATAAGGACTGTCCTACCTTGATTAAATCCTTTTGCTCTCTAGATAGAGTATTAAATTCCTGCTTTGTTTGGTTAGATGCTATGCATCTATTGCCAAGAACAATTGGCAAATTGTTTAGTTGCATGTCAAGTAACAGGTTATTTTGGCCATAATTCGGTACGTTAATCTGTATGTTATCACACAATTGCAACAACTCTGGAGAGACAGACGCGGCTACGTATTTCGACTGCATCTGAAGAAAAGAATTAAAAGCTTGCAGATTATCTGCAAAACAAAAGAAAGAAAGAAAGAAAGAAAAAAGAAGAACGCATTGAGAACGTAACGCGAGAAGCGAGATAAAAACTCAGGAAGACGTACCATTTTTAAGTCGATCGAAAACGGTCTCTGGCTCGTGCTCGCGACGGGGACCAAGTGGCTTTCTGCTGCTTTCAACTGCGTGTTCCCGCCACTCAATCCCGCTGTGGACGTATCGAGCGGCGAGTTATTTTCCTCGCGCAATCCAGAGAATTGCGTGCCCTGATCATTGCTGGTACTTTGTTGATCAGAGAAATTCATAATTTGAAGAACGAAGAACGAGTTCGCAATTGCGTGCACTTTAACCTAAAAAGAATCTATTCGCGCAGCGAGAGTCAGGTCGAACGCGATCGCATCACGTACCTCGCGTTTTACTTCAGACGTCACCGACGAAGTACAGTCGCGTGGCGCATTGACGCGGAACGCGAACTTTGTTTAGTTAAGCGAGAAATAAAGAACCGCAACTCGCGCCGCGTCTGGCTACCAGGCAGATTTCTAGTTTATATATAGTAGTGCGCACCATGCGGAAATATCGTGAAGCTGCAGCGGATGGACCCATTTTCAAAAGTATAACGTATTTTAAAGCCGTTAATAATCTCAGAAGCAATTTCTCTTAAACGAATTCAAATTCAAGTAGTGAACATATCGAAAATAATCAATCTCATACTTATATCGAATTATTTATTATATCGAACTTATTATATCGAACTTATTATATCGAATATACTTAATATGTTGAACCATAATTATTATATCGAATATTACATCGAACGTATATGAACTTTCGAATGTTGGCTGACCTGAACTGTCTCTTTTTGTTCGTAGTAAATATTCGTCGAACTTCAGGCCAAGGACAGTGATACATGTTTACAACTTGAGAACGTAATAAGATGCGTTATTGATGAAATTATGAAGAAAGAAACACATAATTTCGATGAGTTTTCGCCATTGAAGAGTTTGTTGTAAAAGTAGTGATTAAAATCTTAAATAAATGTTCTTAAATAAAAATAAAAACTTATAGGTTAATAAACCCTACCAAAAATGCAAATGTATTTTTATACAGAGAGATATTTATTATTTATTGAAAAAGTGTAAATTTTAATCCGCACATACGATTGTATATATTTAAATTAAATCCGCTTATAATAATTGATAATTATGACGATTGTTATTTAATTTATTTTTATATAATTATTACTTGTATTAAATTATAACAAGAATGACATTCTATATCTATAATCTATAAACTCTATAAACTCTTCTAATTCTATAAACTCAGTCCGATATTTTATAAGATGCTAATAGCAATGTATCCTAAGCTCTGAACGTATGGCAGAGGGACTCGACGAAAGTATAAAAAAACTGCGTAAGAAAAGTCGAATGTTGTTAGCTCGCGTTGGTGAAAAATCCAAAAGAGCTGATGCTGAAGTGAAGAAACTGCGTTCGCAAACATTGTAGGTATTTTTTAGATATGAAATGAATATTTCATAAAGACTTTTTCTAGCTGCTTAATTTTTAACATTCGTTTTCAGGTCTTTCATAAACTGTTATAATAATAGAAGTCAAAGTGATTGTGTTATAAAAAATACTGATTCATGGAAAACACGAAACAATTCGAGCGAAGTGAGTGCTGTTCTTTGTCCGGATAATTTATTGCCATACATGATGCCCTTTGAAAAATTAACGTTGGCTTCCAAAAAATCTCACGAGCCTTCTTTACCTAGAAAACCAGTGAAGGAATGTTATTGTTATATTGAGGTGAATAAGTCACATTCAAGAATTCGGCGTAAACGCGCTTTATCCTGCCACCATTGCAAAAGTTATCCGGAAGTCGGAACTATCAAAGAAGTCGAAAACAAAGTAATATCAAGCCCATCAATCAGCTGCGAGACAGTTCGAAGAATTCAAAAAATCAATTATATGCCTACATCCCAATTTTTGCAAAATGTGCAGAACAAGATTTATGACTTGCAGTCTGGCAGCGAGGGAGATCGCTTGGAAACATGTCCAAGATCATCCAGGTATCATAAATTTATGGCAAGCACGAAGAACATCATTTCTAATGAAAGAGCAGCATCGTCAGACAAATGCAAGCAAGTTGACAATAGACAAACGCCTTCCATTTCTCCCACTTCTCCGCTAGTGTCCATACATTCCTTAGTGACTAGCGATTTTGAGCACGACAACGGTGTTGGTAGGGATAAAGGGATTCGAACATCTTCGCAGAGACCAGTGAAATCAAAATTATGCAAGACTGCAAAGTCGAGAAGAGTATCAGATACAAAGGAACAACAGCTAATTCATCAAATCGAACAACAATCTGCTTTATCGAATCGAAATAAACAGGGGGTGCATTTATCCAAGAATTGTCATTGCCAGAAACAATTAACAGAAAGGAGTTTGGCATTCAGTGGAGACACGCGCAGAGAAAAATACAATTTATCGAGATATTACAAGCAAGATCAATGTTCAAAATATGATGATAGCTCTGTAGCGAACGATGCTACAGACCAGGAAGTGGCGGATTTGAAACAATTCCGTGAGCAGAATTATTTCGAAACGCACGGCTCGAGTCAGACGTTAGCATCATGCAAATCGATGGGATCATTGCAGCAATATATGCTGAATCAGCGACTATTTGCCGAACCGATAGGCAGGATTCGCAAGCAAGACTTGGTGGTAACGATTCCGCCGTGCATGACAATACAAAATAAGCGCATTCATTATTTTCCCAGATATGTGGTGCACCAGGAGAAGAACATTTCCAATACGAATTATAAACGTAAACGATGCCAAAGCTGCCCACTCACCGGACACGCCATCGATCTTGGGATCCTGAAGACTAAACCGCTACTAAACAGTTTGGCATTAAAGTATCAAAAAAGAGTACCTTAATATGCAACATGAAAGAGGCACAGAAGTAATGAAAATATTGCATTAATCTCTTTAACATAATATCCATATGCAATAAAACATCTTTTTTATTCCGATTATCAGATACAAGACAAATAATGTCAGTTTTAATTATATGCCACGCGTATACTTATATACCATTCATTCTTTTTTGCGTAATATGCAAATATTTTATATGATCTTTCTTATTTTATATTAGCTTCATGTACAATTTTTATATTCAATAAAGAACACCCACGCAAGTGTTCGTTATTTCGATAAATCTACCGAGTTTATGAGTATCTTTATGATACTCATAAATGCGTTGTACTTGTTATCTAAAAAATGTACGAGATGTAATTAGATTCTAGGATACTCCAGGAATTGTTTCGAACTTTATATTCGGTGCGTCAAAGTCAACTTTCCAAATTGAAAATATGCTCGATGTCACAAAATAAATTTTTAACATGGAAATTTTTACATGCTCAAGGTAAAATATGATCATACCAAAAGACTGAATCCTTTTGATTGATGACGATCAATCAGAGTTGCAGTATATTGACATGAATTGCAATAAAGATCCGATACTTTGTTGTGCAAGCTATTTGCAGAACGGGCAGTTTAACAACTAATTCATTTCATTCCTTGTTTTTTTTCTTTTTTTTTCTATTAATTACGCGATTTTATTTCTTTTCCCCATTTTTTTCTTCGTGGACACTGACGAATGTTCATATCTCATATTAATTGCGACATTCAATAATATGATGATTTAATCGTACCATTACATTTTCAATTGCGAATAATAAGTTTCGAATAAAGATGATTTAAGACTACTCGTATACATGACGTGTCGCGTAATTTCCATCTCTTCAGATGTGAATACGCGTGAGCTGTTAGAAGAATTAAATCAGTTTCAACTCTCGTGTCATTGAAGTTGCGCATTATCGAATGAGAATCATTACTTGAACAAATAAAAAAAGAGCAATTCATTCTCACCATTAACAATTTATTTATCCTTCTATTCAATATGGTTACTTTGCATTTCATCTTCGTGCAATATTCTCCGTGTAGTGGGACAAACGATGTTTAAATAGACTGTCTGGATCGTCTATAACTTTCAGTTTGCATTCATTGTTTGGATGTTTTCACTTAAAGAACTGTTTGACTTTCGATCGATGTTACTGAATTATCGGTGAAAATTTGAACTGAAAACTAAATCTCGACGAGAGACAATGAAGACAATAATCGGTTTGCTGAGTGTGCTGGTTATTTCCACGGCTGCCTTAGACTTGCGTGAGTAATTATGTCGCTTTTTGATACATTGGAAATTATAATGAAGAATAAATTAATAGATAAATTAATTATAATTATTTGGAACCATTTGCAAAATAATTTTAGATGTAGCATGATAATAACTCCAGCATGATAATAATAAAAATAATAATAATGCTAATTAGTTTAGAAACAAGTACTTTACCTTGTTATCGGAGTTAGAAAAATAATAAAAATGCAATTGAGAAAAATATTTGGAAAAAAGCATTGTATTGTAAATAGTACAAAACAGTATTAAGTATGTGTTGTAACGTGTATTCAATCAAAACATTAGGTACATTGTGTATTTTTAAAATTCCCTCTCTTACTGGAATCAATGATTACGTTGATTGAATTGCGTTCGATAATTAATACACGTTTAATTAAATCTGAAAGAATCAACAATCATATAAAGAATCATCGTGTGAGCACATGCAGTTTATTGAGATTGCAACGATGCGTAATTAGATGATAACTGTCGTATAATATTTTGCTTTATCTTGATCTCAGCCAGCAGTTTCAAGATTTGTTCTAAATCGGACCCGAAAAATCTAGAATGCTTTGGAGAAGCTTGCGAAATTGCAGTGGCAGCAATGGCCAATGGTACATATTGCATTATTTTCTTACGCAAAAGAATACAATATTGTAAATCAAAGAGACTTAAGGATGTAACAATATACAATAGCGTAATTTGCGAAAGACTTAATACCAAATTATCAATAAATCGCGATTATTGTCATAAAATAAGCTTCTAACTTCTAACGTGTAATTCAATTGAACTGTATTCTAGATAAAAATGACAATTCTATGTTTTATCAGAATCCTATAGTGAATTTGCATTAATGTAATTATTCTTAATGCAATCGCAATATTTTTTCTATAATACGCAGAATATATTTAGATCGAATCAATACACTAGAATGCCATTCCAGTCAATCATTGAATTTTTAATCATAAAGCTGCACGCTTTTTGCATGTATACGCAAAAATATTCTGTCTTTTTCATTTTTTGTTTTGTCTTTCTCATTTTTTTGGAATAATTAATTTAAATATAAAAATTTGGATATAATCCCGATATATAAGACCATGAAACCGCAGAAAGCTTAAAATTCTAGAAATGAAAAAGCAAATGTTTTTATTAATCAGAAAAATCTTAATAGAGATTTATTCTTTATTGCTTTAAATAGCTAAATGATATATCCATTGATTGATCCATTGATGCAATGTCAGCGATATATAACTCTAATAGCATAGATAAACAAGTCAGGTAACATACGTTCATCATTAAGATTGTTATCATGTTTTTTAATTCGGTGTATGTATCGGTTTTAGTATCTTTTTAATATTTATTTTCTTAATATTCATTAACGACTGCTTCATGACAATGATTTCATTAGAGTTGTGCAATGCATATTTCTAAGAGAGAGAGAGAGAGAGAGAGAGAGAGAGAGAGAGAGAGAGAGAGAGAGAGATAAGAATTAACATAAATTAACTACATAAGGAATCACAAAAAGTTTTTCTTGGAAGTTTTATTTCATGTCAAATGTCACTCCGAGTTCAGGCTTTTTCCCATTCTCTTTGTCATTCAAACGAATGATGTACGACACACATATAAAACGCATTAACCGTTATATTCTTAGGTCTAAAAGATTTTGAAATTTTACCTGTCGAGCCGCTTCAGGTCAACAGCGTAAAAATCGGTGCTACCGAAAGTTCAGTATCTCTCAAACAAAATTATTGGAATGTCAATGTTTATGGGATCTCTAAAGGATTGCAAGTAAACGCTAAATCGTATGTAGCGCTCAATATATTTTCCGAAATCAATTTAAATGAGATTAATTATTACACAAGAAACGTATAAAAACGTAAAACGTATAAACGTATAAAATGTACATTTTAAACAAAGGTTTGAACAAAAAAAAGAGAAAAAAGTAACTAAGGTATTTACGTAACTTATATGTAAGTTGTAATATAATTCGTTTTTTAGAATGGACCTTAATAAGCTTATCATATTAAACTCTGTCAATCCTCGAGTAGACTTCGTTGCCGATTACAAAATGAACGGCAAAATTCTGCTGCTACCGATATATGGAGAGGGCAAATGCAATATATCTATGCGTAAGTAAAGTAACGTTTCCGCATGAATTGTCAAATAATTTTCAAAGTTGGAATAATCGAATCCACGATGTCCCTTTCAGATGATTTGAGAACAAAACACGAGATATATTTGGAGAAATACGAGAGAGATGGGGAGAGTTATCTTAGAGCGACAAGATATTTGCTCACGTTCATTCCGAACCATGTAACAATGTCCTACGACAATCTTTTCAATGGGGATCCCGTATTGGGTATCTATATTTAATCAAACCACTAGACGATACTAAAGCAATTAATATTACACTTGATTAATATTAAATAAGTCAATTTTTGGATATAAAAAAGAATTCTTTATAGTTTGATGATTAGTAATATTGTAATTCTATGTTGTGATACGAATGCCATGAGATTATAAGTAATTATTCTATATCGATTCCCCATTAATTTTTGTTCATTGCAGGCGAGCAAATGAATAAATTTTTAAACGATAATGCGGACATGATCTTTAAGGAATTCAAAGGATCTTTCGAAAGAACATTCGCTGCAGCTTTTATGCAAATAACTAATAAAATATTAAATGCCGTATCGTATGATAAGCTGCAGTCTGCATAGATTATTATTCAATTCTCTTTTCAATTCTTTTAATATTTATTATAATGAGACAACAAGAAAAATAACCGATAAGAAAGTTATTATATATGTGTATTATATATGCGCATCTGCATACAATATCTGCTTATCTATATAACAATTGTCTCGTATTCATATATTTTATGATTTATTTTATCGTATTTATTTTATGCCTTTGTATGAATATACAATGCGATACCTATTATTTCTTATACAAGTTTCTTGATTTTCTTCTACCGAAATCTAATCTACATGCATATATATATATATATATATATATATATATTTACAATTAAAATTTGGGTATATATTAGCTTCGAGTTCAATTAGACATGTACGGGATCTACGAACAATTCAACTGTTTCAATTGTTCCGAAAGCAAACGCCCAAGAAGATTCCAACACGTAGGCTTTGCAATTTCCCCGAAAAATTCAATTTGAATTTCTTTAAATAAGAGATAATCGATTTTTGGAATAATACTCGCATCGAGAGCGCGCACATGCGCGCGAACTTACACTCTGAATATAGCTGCCGCGCATAAGTTCGAACAGTGCTGATTATCCGCGCGCGAACAGTGATTTATCACTTTATTCATCCGAAGTAATCCTCAATAATATCTCGCGTCATTGCGCGTTACAAGATTCTAAATGAGGATTCGCATCGTGACAGAATTGTCGATAACTAAACCGTTCGGATCACCGGTTTATTTGACGTAACGATTCACGAATAACTCGATCAATTTGTTAACCTTGAAAACACCGCGGTATCCTATGATCAACATGGCGCACCGAAAAACTGTCCGTACAATTCGACGCAGCACTCGCAAAATTGCAGTTTCGAATGATAAAAGTATACGCTTATTCGCTTCGACGTTATGACGAGTTAAACGGAGATGAAGCTCTCTTGCATCCAAAACATCGCATCGCGAAGGTAATCAAATACGTCTTAAAATGTTTCTTCGCTTCCTTCGCGATTGGATTCGGCGAATATTTAATTTTAGATTTCGCATGCGTACCATCGTGAGCGATGAATCATTTGTAAATCGCGGGATCGCAATTGATATATGCGATATAATAAATCAAAATGCGAATTTATTTCAGAAAGTGCACGCGGCGAAACATCTCGCATGAACGAGGCCTCGACAAAGGGATGCCTCGCTCTCTATCAGAGAGAAAATGTACCTCAGGTGTGCAGGGGGTAAGTGATTTTCATGACGTTTTTCATATTTTCGTAGACAAGAAATCGTACAACAGGAAGAAGCAAGCTGCGCTCACTGTATTATCGACCGCGCTCGAGCGTCAGAATTGATTTCTCTCTGCGATGCAGCATCGATCTTACCGACATATCGATTATCGATCGATTATCAGAAATCAGGATTTTTATGACGCAATGCGCAATGCGCAATTCAAAGTTCTCTGTAAAAATAATTTATTGATCGAAGATAGAGATGATAACGTTTCTTATCATGCAGCTATCGCATTCATGAATTCTCTTTTACCGATCAAAGATTATCTTGATACTCATTGAAAAACGGGTATCCAGAAGTGTTTGAAGAATCTGGATATCGATCGAGGAATCGTGACGAGTAGTTGTCAGGAATTGACATCGAGCGAGCCACCGATCAAATAAATCGATCACGGGGTGAAACTTTCGGTTAAACAGATTAGCATGTGCATTTCGCGGATTATACATATGATCCGCCTGCACCATACGAAAAAATAAATAAATAAATAAGGGAAAAGAAAAGCTTATCCAGATTTTTTCTGACATATTAATTCAATAATACGAAAAACCTTGTCGCACGTTGTTTACGTAACATTATTTCTAATATTGAGATCAGATTTGCTCTGTTTATACGTCAGAAATGGACAATGATCGATCTCGATCGCACTAGAACATTTTTAACAAGGGATTACCGAATTCGCGCTGCGAATGAACGTAATCTCCCGAGCGCGCTCTGCAATCGATGCGGTTTCTTGCCCACCCGCCCCCCTCCCCTTTTCCGCCTCCCCTCTATTTACATCAGGTGGGCCCATCCGTGCTTCCGCAACTGCAAATCGAGTAATTTGCGTGCCGAATCGATAATGATCTCATTTGCCGTTCGAATTTTCCATTCGCTTGACGGCAATGGCAATGGCTTCCTCTTCAGTAACATCCGCTTTTTCCACGCAGCCTCCCCCCGGTCTCCGGATTTTTTTCGATTTTTCCTTGCGCCACGGATGACGTCGATCGAGGAACGCATCAGAGATTGCTCCGCAAACCTCAGCTTCGCGAGAAATACCGGCGAGATTGCTTCCATTCCAGCGTAGAAGCCTTCGTCTATTTGAATGCATAACGTTCTTATTAAAATCGCAATCCGCACGTTTGCCCTGACCTCGCGGAAATCCATCCGCGAGATGTTATCTGGATCTTTCAGCCACCGTTTATCGTCCCTCGCGACGGTCGGAGTTCTCTGATGAACTCGTCGTTCGTTAAATTCTTGAAAAGGACTCGACGAGACGAACGAAGATCGGAGCAGCCTTCGTGATCTCCCCTCCGGACCCGATGCCGGATAGGCTCGTTAAATTATTCATGCATGCATCGCAAATGTAGCGGCAGCGCGAACAGAGACGCTAATAGCCACCGCCTCGTCGTTATCTGCGCGATCGTACTTAGCGCTGAGAACGATGACGATTTCACAACGAGTCGCCGCCGGAAGGCCGAACGATTGTCCACTCTAGGCCGCTAAAATGCAGGTGTTCCCCGGCATGCGCCGGCCGCGCAAGGCTGCGGACATTCCTCTGCGCGCGATTTGCCTTCCGCAAGGACGCGCGCGCTGGTCCAGCTCCGGATCGTTCCGGAGATGAGATGCGCGACAGCACGCGTCGGAGTTCCTTTCAGGCGCGAGGCGAGATCCGACAGAGTAATGTGTGGCAAGTAGCGTCACGGTTCCGCTTGAAACTCATCGTTGCGGTGCAGGGTTCCCCTGTTTTTATCGCCGAGAAGTACAAACGCGGGTATTAAGAACAAGTTATCGCTCAAGCAAATTTCACGCTTCTTTCCGCGATGCTCATCGTTGGCGCGTTCTCCGCCGCAGCGAGCACGTCCCTCGCCGCCCTCGCATTCCTGTGATCGGAATGAAGACGTCGTCGTAACTGAGGCAGCAGCTTCGCCTCGTTTTAATCGATCACGACCATCCATTGAGCTCGCCAGAGAACCAGCTTCGTCAGCCCTCAAAGACGCGTCGCATTTATGCGCGACATTCCTGCGGTATATCAGAGAATCGACGAATGAATCGAACCGATCGATCGCACCCTCGCTCTGCTAAGAACGCACCGAGGAACTCCCGCGGTGCTTCCTCAGCATCCCGATCAGCCGATCTGCCGAATCTTCCACGTCGGGGCGAGCGGCCACGGTCCAGCGGCGCGACGTGACGACGATCGGAGCTGGCGTTCCGATATCGCGAACGGTTTCGCGGCATCAAGGCCGCCTCTTTACCCGAGATCTTGTCTCGCCTCGATGACTCACGCCTAGCTGCTCGGCCAGAGTCGCTCTGCCCCCGCGTCGCTTCCTTCCACCTTCGAGGCTGTTCGAGAGACCGAGCGTGGCCGTCGCCGCTGCTTCTTGCGCTTAGCTCGGCGTACCTACGACCGCCGGCCACCTTCTTGCCCGAGGAAATGAAGATCGCGATGGGAAGAGGAAGCGCGCCAAGGTCTGTTTCTTGCGATACGCCTTAGCCCTCCGGGCGGCTAGGTAGTGCTAGAAAGCAACATAGTGGTAGTCCTACCCGGAAGAGAGCCCTCCTTTCGGAAATTCTACCTCGGATATACCTACTAGCTGCGGTAGACTCAGGCAAGATGGCCTCGGGACGATATCGCTTGGCTTCAAAGTAAGAAGTCGGTGGACGTTGAGGCCGCGACGACGATCGATGGCGTTTAACCTTTGCCATCTGAGCGCGCGGTCGCGTCGCATTAACGGTTAGCCGAGGATTATCGCGCGATCTGTCCCGCATATCGTCGCGGGATACAGGGGAGAGAATCTCGTCCTTCATTCGGCGATTCGATGCAACACGCGCACTCGGAATTCATAACGCGAATGAACGCGGAGATCTCTCGATCCGCTGCTTTCGACGACTTTGGAAAATTACGGGAGATTTATTAAGTGTACAAACTAATTTCTTGCTCTTTCGTAGAGCTCAACGTTTATTCGCAAAGCCACTTGAGATTTTAATCGATAAGTGACATCCCTCACTTTCGATGACCTTAAGCTATTTATCGCGCAGCTGACCGCCGTAGAAAGTCGTCGGTTCTGGGCATCGAACAAGTCGGCGATGCTCGAAATCCAGAGCAAGAGATTAATTTGTATGCCTAACCTCATGAAGCACTTTATGAAGCACTCGTTCCCGCGTAATGATCCCGTTGTCATCAGGCAGCTAGTCGATAAAAGTTCCCGCAGGAGGGAACGATGATGCGAGGCTTTCTGATTTTGACGGATCATTCGAGATGAAGGTAAACGTATCGCGCCAACTAGGGCGAGCGTCCGGACGGAGCCCCGCGCTCGTAACAAAAGAGCGCATTCATAATCGGCGATGCAGCGACGGTCACGAGGAAAGAGACGGACGAGTCCTTCTCGTGTGCACGTTCATTCGTCATAATAAACGCACCGCGGTAGGTATAATAGGTACACCCGGAGCTATAGCGATGCTTAAAGGCATCGCCAATTATCGCTATGCATCCTGCCGACGAGAAACCTGCCCATGAAGACGCGCATACGATTCTTCCCCCTCGTCTTCCCTCTACTTCCCTTTACTCCTCTTACTCCTCTTACTTTTCTTTCCTGCTCGTACAGCACGCGCGTCCGTCCGCGTCATCATGACGACCGCGTGTACCCATTAATCCGAGTTGCACTGCGTGCTCCGGAAAAGGCGCAGACTGTCTCTGAATTCTTTCCTCTTGTGTCTCTTCGTACCGGCGAGATGCACGTTCCTGCAGATCGGCAGGAAATTACCGAATAATCGAATAAGTCGAGCGCTGATGCTTCGCATCGTCCTGCGACGACGTTTTACCTTTCTCGGAACGAGAATCTCGTATAAATGCGTACAGATTTGAGTAACTCAAAAGTTACTCCGAATCAAAACGTTACTTCGTCATCGGGAAACGGTAAACGCGAGAATCGAGACGCGAGTATTCCTCACGCGAGTATTCTCGATATCCCGTCAATCCGTTCGCAACCTTCGCCTCGCAGTTGTACGTTTACGCGCGTACGCGCGTGATTTATAGCGTCTCGATTAACGGCGGATTAGCATTATTTCGAAAATCAGCGGTCTCGCGTGGCGATTAGGAACGGAGAGGTTGAAACCTTACACGAGCGTAATTGGGGGTTGCTCGGACAGACCTCCCGCGAGCACCAGGCAGGAAACTGGCGCAGGTGCGCTGCTCCTTACGAGAGCCGGCACAGTGAGATTAGAGCGGATCATCTCCTCTCTCGAGTTAATTGGCCGCTCGTGCACGCGCGCGAGAGACGATAACCGTCTCGCGAACGGCACGGTGACACGCACGTGGCAGCCGCGACGCGCCGCTTCCGCCTGGCCAGCGATCGGCGCGTTTATCGTAATAATCATGCGCGCCGATTCGCTGCGATTACGTCGATGTGACTCCGTCGAGCTCGGTGTAAAACTACACCGCGTACCGCGTGTTTTCATGCGTGTCTTCATTACGAAGAAATCCTAATAGCTTCCGGTAAAGAAAGAAAATTCGAGAGAAAGACAGAAAGAGAGAAATGCGGGATCGCGGACGAATGGCACGCGGCTGTACCGCTGTATTTCCGCAGCGAGTGTGTCTGATTGACGTGTTTCCGTAATAGAGATTCCGTAATTGGGCGATTTTGCGGCGAGTTCTCAATGACGAACCGATTGATCGGAGAAATGCTTTGTCTCTCCGACGCTACCGCGATTCAAGTTTATTTTATCTTCTACTGAACGATCTCTCTTACCGTTTTAAAATTTCGGTTACCTTTCTTTGAATCTCGACCGATTCTTTCAACCGATCTCTCCCTCTCTCTCTCTTTCTCTCTCTCTCTACCTATCCATCTTTCCGCTATTCATGTCTGATGGGAAAGCAAAACGCAATGAAGGGCAAGTACGTTCAGCCATCTCCCCGGTAATCACTCGCAGCGAGCATTCCGCAACTGCAGTTTCGCGCTCTTAATCCCGAGGTCTGCCGCTTTGTTCAACGCCGCAGTCCGCCAACGTAAAACGATTACGGTGGAGATATACGGGCGCCGTTCCGGTCGAAATTGCAGAGTTTAGCGAAGAGATAATAACACGGAGCGGATAATCATGGCGTTACGCGCGCGAATGAGTGATCCAAGCGCGAGCACCGCGATGTAAATGTCGATAATCGATGACGATCATCGGCGAGTAACGCATCGCGCGCGCAATGAGTAAACAATGAGTAAACATCGAGTCATCTTCGGCATGAGGCGCCTTTCGGAGCCTTTCACTCTTCAGAGAAAATCGGGAAATGATTTCGGAAATATCGAACCGATCGTCGTTCTGCGACGCAGCGATCAGCGCAAACAAGATCTCGGAGGGATTTGATGACCGCCGACTGTTTAATTAAGAGCGATACACGGCCGATGATCCTCCTTCATCATCGGCTTTCTTCTCTCGCGCAGGCGGCTCCGTGACTCGTAAATCGTCGGGAATGGACTCTCCATTAGGCCGAGAAAATCTCAGATCCGAGCGAATTTACGATTTCCTTTAGAGGACTAGGGAATACGTGACGTTTGACTGGATCGCCAATTAGAGGCTCGCAAGGCTCCGGATAACATCCGCTCGATGACCAAAACCAACCGTGCGATTTACTTGGCGAATTTGGCGCGCGCATTCCCTCCGTATACGCGAGAAAGCGCGAACGAGGGAGCGGTAGCGTTTTCGAAACGGTGACCAGATATTTCGGAAGTGACCTTGCGATACCACGCGGCCAACCGAGCCTCGTTGCGACCGGTTGACCCGCGAGCAAGTACGCCTTAAGCCATATACGGCTAGTAACGGCGGCGCTAATACATATACATATATATCTACGTATATATATATATATATATATATATGCGTGTATGTATACATATGTATGTATATATATATATATATATATATATATATATATATATATACATAGGAAGTATATCCTTCGAGTAATCCGTTCTCGACCTCCGCCGGGTAATTCCGAATAAAAAGCTCTGCCATCTAAGGGAGTCCTAAGGACCCCGCGATCGGCCGCTCGCGCGGGTTCACGGCGTTCGCTGTGGCCCAAAAGAGTCGCCGCGAATCTTAAAATTAGTCATGCACTCGACGATGAAGGACAGTGTCGATGACTCGCGCGAATGTTCGACCGATTGGACAACAAGTTGGCTCCTTTGTGAATTACCTATTTCCTCCCCCTCTGCCTTTCCCGCGAAAGGCGAAGACACGCGCGCATTATTCGCGCGGCAGTTAGCGACGGGGATAATTCAATGATAGCTGGAGAACCTCTCGGTGTCGGATGACTTTCAAGTTAATGACGCGGAGCGAAAAGGAGCAACGAGTCGCCCGCCGAAGGCTCTAGATCGCCGAGGTTGGCCTGCGACCGAGCGAGCACGCTGAACTCGGAAGAACCCGCGCTCGTCAAATCATGTAACCGACAGTCCTGGGACTGTCCCGGTTTGCCCCATGGACCGAGATCCCCCGAAGAAGCGTTCGCTGGGACACTCGATATCCCAGCCGCGTTTCTCTTTCTCTCCCCCGCTAGTGTCTTTCACTTCACGACATTTCAGTACGCGCGCAGCCTCAATTTCCCTTTCGCGGGCGGCAACAACAGCAGGAAGCGCGCCGAGGAACGCCGAGTCGTGCCATCGCGCACCATTAATTTCCCTCCTCCCAACCCCCAACCCCCCCCCCATCCCCCCGCGTAACATCCACCAACAACGACGCGAGATCCGCTCGCAACGGCCGTTCAACGGCGCCTTCCCCCCGAAAAATCGCGCCATCCACGCCGGGGGTCGCGCGAAGGCAACGCTCATGCAAGCGGAAGTGCAAGTACGTTTACGACGTACAGTATGTTTCCCCGTCTGGTTTCCTCGGTTTCCTCCGACACCGAGAACGATCGCCGAACCCGGTAAACGTATCCATAATGCAAGGCGCGGCAGAATCCGAGTCGGGAAAGAGCGCCGGTGATGCACGCACACGCGCGCACGCACACAGGTGCAAGCGACACCCGCCGCCGTTATGGCGTCGAGCTCGGCTCGACTACTATCGGCTGTTGCGTCCACGGCGATCCGGCGTATCGCAGCTATTTATACGGCGACCTTTGCTTTTTCCATCTGCCCTACTTGGGAAGCGCCAAGGTGCGTACGCGGATGCACGCTCGTTCCGACATTGTCTTCCGCGTGCGGTTTCCCGCGGTGATCAAGAATCATCATGCGGGTCGTTATTAAGTCCTCTATTATGCCATTATCCAGCATTACCGGTGCCATTATCATCCCGATGCTCGTTAGCAATCGCGAATGCGGAGCGATTCTTCTCGCTGCCGGTGAAACTGCCAGAAACAACAACCCGGGATGATAATATTCGAAATAATCGGATAATATCGGATAATGTCCGATTATTCCGGATATTATCGAGGCTCGATCCCATGAGAATTCGTTCCCTCGTAAATTAGCTTCGTACGCTCTCGTACGGTTAATCCGAGAGACCGATTTCCGACTCGGGTATTTGCCAGCGAGCGGTTGAGTGAGAACGAAAGATGCGTCTCGTTATTCGCGGCACATAGCTTGTTCTTTGTCGCACGAGCTATTTAATATCCGAGCTATTATTATGATTGCGCCGAGTATGATTATTCATTCCGGTATGCCGAGAGCGCGTTTGTTCCAGGTCGAAAATAATCAACGACTGTCGTGTGAACTTTCGACCTGCGACGTATGCGGGCCAACTAAAAGCAGATCGCAAACCGAAAGCAGAGCGCATTCCGCGAAGGCTTACGGAGCTTACGCGGCTTCTTAGCTCGGCTTTGATGCTCGCTCCAAGAGAAAAAGAGAGACGTATCGATTTTGGAGATGGCACCGAATCGGATCATACGTTATCGTGAAATCAGTTCCGGGAGATGAAGCATGGCACGAGACGGCGTTCCTCCCTGAAAAAAAAATCTCCGTGTGCCACATTCGCGCGTGAAAATGTTTCATTTCCACTATTGGTATCGAGCCAGCCATTATTATCGATTTCTGGTGGGTTACCGCGTCGATACGCGCGTCGGACCTTATACGTTTCCGCAAGGTTGCCGGACGTGCCCTTTTAAGTGGGCACGTCGATGTTCGCTCGAACGGAAAGTTAACACGCTTTATCCTTATCCCGCGAATAACATAATTCTTTCGCGAACCGACTCCGTTCGTCTAAAAGCGGCGTCTATCTCGACGTGAGTCACATCGTGCTCGCGAGAAAGAGAGAGAGAGAGAAAGAATAAGTTCGCCGTAAACGAAACGGTGCGTTTCGAAGTGTCCGCGAGTCGCCGAAACGCGAGTCACAAATGCGAAACAATACGCGCGGACGGTATTCCCTCCGAACTGTATTCCGCAAAAATTCATTATCGAGGCAGCGAAGGATACGACGAAGCACACGGCGCGTCCGGATAATGATCCCGCGCGGACTCGCGAAATTAATGTTCGGCATTTTTCTTGATGCGCGCGAGTTAAATGAAAATCAGCCGGCTGAAAGGGAGGCAATCCGTTATCGCGCGCCTCTTTGACGCGCGCCGTCAAAGAGCCGGCGCTCATCTGGAACGCGAGCCGGCGATCATTCGTCGCGGCCGCGCACAATCGGTCGCCCGCTCGCGCGGCTCCGGCAAAGCGGCGACGAATCTGCATAGAGATTGCTCCTCCAATCAAATCGCGCGTTCGTCGACGCCGTCTCTTAGGCTCGGTTCGTGCCGGATCCTAAAGGCTGGACCGTAAAGAAACCGCTCCGGAAAGTCCATCGCGCGCAGAAAGCTGCGCAGCTTCGCGGCTCGTTGCACCTCGAAGATGTTTACTCGTGACTCACGCCGTGTCCATACACCGGCGATTATCGCTCGCTCTCAAATTACTGAGCGCAATATGCGCGTCTGTGTACCAATCACGATCGACCGCGCGAATTCGACCTGCTGGATCGGCGCGCTTTATACGGCGCGACACGAGGACTCGGTCCCGAAATGGCGGCCTCAAGGCTTCGCACTTCCGCGTGTCCCTCCTTCCTTTTTTTCTCGCGCCGCTCGCCGATCTCGCGTCTCTCTCTTTCTCTTTCTCACTCTTTCTCCTTCTTGCTCTTCCGCGTCTGCGATTCATGCGCTTTTCACGCGCGTCATGATAATCGTCATCGCGTCGTCAAGTGATATTATAATTCCTTACGCACAGTGCTTCGCGAGTTCACCGGCGCCAACGGGCGGACGCGTCCTCTGAGATTGTATGTAAAACGTCTCGTGACACCGCGCAAAATTCTCGTGCAGGAATTTCATCTCGCGATGGACACGATCGAGTCAATCGGAGGAAATCGCGTAAGAGAAATTTGCAAAATATTTTCCTCCAGTCAGGTCTGTTATTCGGACGCACCTCTCTCTCTCTCTCTCTCTCCCTCTCTCTCTCTCTCTCTCTCTCTCTCTCTCTCTCTCTCTCTTTCTCTGACAGTCCAACAGGGAGGACCATACGTCGGAACGAGCGCGTCGGAATGCCACTAAATCGACGGCGACGTCGCGAGCGTCGCCCACGAGCCAGATTTCCGAACAATATAGCCAGCTTGCCGAACGGAAATGCCGTCGCGCGGCCTGTGTTCCGCGTGCACATGCACGGACAGAGAGAGAGAGAGAGAGAGAGAGAGAGAGAGAGAGAGAGGGAGGGAGGGAGATAGGGGGGGGGGGCAGCCACGCGGCTATATTTATATATCCGGAATATCCGAGGGATAAATATCGCGTCATAAAATCGAGGCGCGCCGCATTCATCGTCAATCAAACCGCGCGGCATGGCTGCATAATTAAATGCGCTGCCGTACACGGCTATCGGAGCCATATCGTTAATAAGCGATCGACAGAGTCGTACCGTAGGAAGCCTGCTTTTCGCGGCTCGCCGAATGCACCTTGAACGAGCGCGGATCGGACGAACGGTCGGATGAAAGGCATTACTATTAATTAATGTATCGATAGTTTTGCGCGCGGCGTCCATCGATCGCCGCTCCGCTCGCGACACGACTCGCGATGCTCGAACCGATTCCCGAAGAGGGAATCTAGCTGGAGAGAAACACTCTCGTACCTGGGAGTGGCCGGAGTCCTCGCGATAAAAGTCGCTGGGAACGCTCCGCGGTGTATTCGAATAATTCAGCCTTGCTTTCGGTAGCTGCCGCTTGAAACGCCCTGTACGCGTTTCCTCGCAATGTGCCGCGAATGCAATTTGCACGTACGGCGCGCCACGATAACGCGAACGACGATTTATGGCGTGAGATCCGTGCCGGGAGTTTATTAACTCATTAATTTACTTCTTCGGGATACTTTACGCTTTCTATGTACAATCAGCGCCATTGAATCGCCGCGCGATGAGAATCATCCCGTTCGTGCCGTGATAAATGCGCGCTTTTCCAACGTCAAGCTGTGCTCGAGTGCTCGAGCTGCATCGATACGACGATCGATCAGGATTCGGTAATCGAGAACAGCTCCGCTGATTGGAGAGAACGTTGCGCGATGTATCGCCTCGCGATAGATCGTTATCCGGTTTCCCGGATCGGTCGCGACAGGTAATCGCGAAGGATCTTTCTCATTAGAACACCGCGGCGATTCGGTCTCTTCGAGAATATCGCGTGACAAATCAACGATTCAATTATTGGAGCTTGTTAATCCCACGCATCGTCCGATCGCTTCCATCGACCGCCGATCTCCCGATCTCGCGGGAAAGCGAGATCCACGCGAGATCGGCGATCTCGACCGGTCCTCCGCCTGAAAAACTCTAATCGCGTGGGTTTTGCGGCCCGGTTGTTCCCGTTATTATCCGCTCCTCGGAACGCGTGCGAGCGGCATTCGCCATTGTTCCGTCCGTCAAGCCTAATTGCGCTCATGCGACGACGTCGGGCGAAATACTCGAAGCTCGCTCGTTCGCCCGGCCTGATCGCCTGAACATTTATCCCGCGCGTAGCATTAATCATTCCCAAGCATTCGGCGAGAGCAGCTCGCCACGCGAATCTCACCACCGACGAGCACGCCGGATCGTTTAATCCTTTCGCTCTCGGTATCGTTAATGTATGTGTTTCGCGCTCGCGTTTGCGTAACTCGAGCGCGATCTGCCGCTGCGGGAAGCAATTTTCGGGAGGACCACCGAAGCGAATCGATCGTTTACTTCGTAACTAATATCGGCGGAATACTACCGGAATTTCTCCCCGTATTGAAACTCACGTCGATGCGTGACGTTCGCGCGTGCGAGATTGAATCCTCCCTCGCCCGACGAGTACTCGGTATTCGGATTCGTTCGCATGCGGCGCGATCGCGGCGGTCGATGTGTGAAGCGGCTCGCTCGCTTGCCGTTCGCTCGCTCGCTCGTTCGATTTATGTTTATTTAATTTTACGTAATGACGAGGAGAGCGTGCGTGCACGTGTGCGCGCGCGCGCGCGTGCATGCGGCAAACGCCTAACCGCGTGTCAGCGCCAAAGAAGTCGTGTTGCGCCGAGACCGTGTTTAGTAATGCCCGAGACCAGTTTCTTCCGCCGTGTTTTCTCCACCTTCCTCCTCCCCCACACCCCTCCCCCACACCCCTCCCTCTTTAACGAGCTCGTGCCCGCGCCGATAACACCGCACGTGGCGACGTGGACGTTGCGGGATGCCGGGCTCGTTTCGCGCGTTTCCCTAATTCGGAAAACGATCGGAATATCTCGATGGCGATTGCGACGAAAGCGAAACGGCTGAGACGGTCAAAAAGCGACACTTTTTACGAAATAATTTCCTTCGAGGCGACTATCCCGCGCGATATCTCGTATATCTCGTACGTGGCTCGCGTTGCCGAAGCTGCACGGATTAACGAGAAAACGCGCTTTCTCCGCGCGAGCCAATTTCGCAAAGGCCGACGAATCATTCATCTTTGAATCAAGAAAGAACCGCGGCTTGCTTTGCGTTACGCGGCGAGGAGCTCTTTAGCGGCTCATTGCTCGAGTGTGTGCGAACGCACCCTCGCGCCGCTTCCACTTCAGACGGACACCGCGCCATTAACTTCTCATTAGTCAGCCGCGACGACGAGCGCTGCTGTCTTCGTCTCTCGCGAGGCATCCGGTGACGAGAAGCATATTATATGTACCGGGGACTTTTCGTGGGTTCACGGAAGTCGACGATTCAGCCCTAAGCTCGTGAACTGGAATTCGCGTTACGCGAGGATCGGCAGAGATGATAACAAAGATGACACATTCGTATTGAAACGTGCAGCCTCGCGTCGCGTCTTCGACCTCGGATTGACACGCGCGCGAGATCGATACGTGACTCTTCCCCGGTCGATCTTGATCGCCGGCTCGATTTACACAGATTCCGATCCGGCATCGCTGCTCCTTCGCCGCTATTAAAGTAACATTATTCCGTCGTTACGTCCGTCCGTGTGTTTCAATCCTCGCGCACGTGCTATTATTATATCGTAATCAATTTTAACGACTGCGCTCTCGTTCACCGTGCACCGTAAATCTCCTCGTCGTTGCGCTCGAGGATTCCCGACGAACGGTCGTTACGGATCCTCATCCGAAAATCAGCATCCGCCTCGCGCCGCAGCAAGGACGCTCGCCGCGCGATGGCTTCGCCGCGGATTTGCACTCCCGCGTGTATAATTCATGCCCGAGGGCAGCGAAGGGCGCGGCAAAGGGTTCAGGACGCATAGACGATTTCGCGGCATACGCGATCCTGCTGCAGACCTTCGCGGCGTGCAGGGAACCGCGGAGTAACCTTGGACCGCCGTTATTTCGACCGATATGGCGTGCACGTAAACTACTCCCTTCTTTAAAAGCCCCATCCTTCAAGATCTGTCATCGGTAACCCTGAGAACAACACTCCGACACTGGTCTCGCACGAATTCCGAGCCCCCTTCACGCTCCGTCACGTCTGGATGGCGAATCGCCGGATAACGCGATCGCACCAAGCATCATGTAAACGAAGTAACGATGCAAGAAACCTAACGTGCAGACATTATCATCTCAGATACATAAATAATTGCTAATCGACTCGGACCGGTGAGGTTTCTTTGAGCCTGCGTTATCGTGATTGCTGTTTCCTCGTCGCGAATGCATCGGCCTTTCCGCGGATGCGCTTAAATCTGGCTCGAGACCAGAGATAACAATGGAGATAAGAATAGCACAGGGAACAATAAGCGAGAACGTGCACTGCGCAAAAAGCGCATGCTTTTCATAATGCCGCGCGCCTCCACGATAAACTGTCAGTCTGTCCTCGATAATGTTCCTGGGTCTTATCCTCACTTTACTTTCCTTTCACTGCCTCTTACTTCATTCCGCGTCACACGTTCGAGGACCGAAGAACATGCATCGCGACGCGAGCAAAGAAAGAAAGAGAGAGAGCATAGGTGATGCTCGTGCGAGTAATTAAGACATAGATGCAGATGAGAGAAAGAGAGAAAACCGTCTAGCAAGAACTACGCAAACCTGATTTGATGCGATGACCGAAGATTCGTCGCGGTTTTCCGTGGAAGACAAAGAGTAGATTCATCCCGCGAATCTTTCTGTGTTGGTCCTCATAGATCAGCTTTTTGTTTCACGATTATCACGAACCCGCCCTGATAGGTCGCGATCGCTTGGTAAATTAATCGCAGCACTAGAGCAAAATTCATTGGATCAATGATTGAATTATTATTATCATTAATGGCGAGATGGCCTCGTAAGCCTATTTCACTTTTGCTTTATGTCCTTGCACCTCGTCGAGAGGATCGATTATTGCTTATTAACGGAGGGACCGGTCGACGGTCGAATACTGTTGGAACCGCGCCGTGATTGCACTTAATCGACGTTTAATGGATGTGGAGAAGCCATCTCGTCGCGATGAGATCCATCCGATGCAGCCAAACAAGAAAAATCATCCTCGCGATATATATTCTATCGATCGTGGCTGTAGGTGACGTTGCTATAGCGCTGATGCGCGCGGGAAATTATTTATAAACTTACGAAGAGATGTTGAATCAATGTAGAAGAGACACATAAATTCGTAGAAACGATTTGCTTCGCATTAATCTTCAAATCTCACCATTCCTTAGAAAATTATCGACCAAAAATCCTCGACTAATCCCATCAGAACGTTCTTCTCCGATATCCGAAGAATCCGATTTGGTTTACGTTTACGCTTCATCGATCCTGCGGGCTTCTTGCTTCGCAGGATCCTCGTTCTCGTCCCCTCGCGAATCCAGCATTTCCCGCAACCCCACGATTTTTCGCGATGTCCAGTTGAGAAGCGTTTACGAAGATGCGAAGATGCAAATCGCACGTGGCCAGTCGGCGCGTCCCGTTTCCGCGGCGATTTGCATATCCCATGCTTTTCGATATCTGTCCGTGGCGGCGGCATACCGCATCTGGCGTTTCGAGGTAAGTATTACGCTCTCGTGACGCCGGTACGTGGCCGATCCGAGATAACAGTGCCATTTCCCACCGCGGCGCTCAGACTCGCCGTGATTCCATCATGATTTTCCGCCGCGTCGCCGGCTTTTCTCCCTTCCCCTCCTTCCCCCGCGCGGATAATCGGCCATCCTAAATGCGCGAGGCGCGAGATGGATTTTCAATGCGCGGGACCTCGCCACGTGAGATTTTCTCCCCGTACCGGAGACTTTTCTTCCTCTGAACTTTCTCACACGAGCCGGCGAGTCGTGGGTGAGAGAGAAAGAGAGGGAGAGAAAGGGAGATCGGCTTCCGCGTGATTCCGCGGGACTCCGCATGCTTTGGCCGACTTTTCCGGCCAGCTGCGCCGCGCGTTGCGACACGGTTTTCCCGGTGAATTTTTAGCGAATCCCGTCCGCGGAAGATCGCGGGAGGTCAGAGGAGCGCGCGTCGTTCGGGCGAGTACACCGAGAACGGAGTCAACGACCGGCTGTTAATCGACTTTACATGATAATAGGCCGAAGAGAATCGTGCCACGGTTGCCTCCTCTAGAAAGTTCGATTCGTGTGCAGGAAAGTCGATTACTCCGAGAGACAAGAGGCCGCTGCTCGAGAGACCTATGACGCTCCGATGAAGTCCCTTTTAAGCCGGAACGCGAACACGTCCCGCGCGTTCTCCAGCCTTCTTGATCCTCCCAATATCGTCTTCCTGCTCGTTAACTGGGTTGCTCGTGTCTGTCCCACTGGGGACTTTTAATTTTGACTAATTCAGGCTGCCTGTTACCAAACAACTCCTCGAGTCTGCGAATCTATCGATTCCTTATTTATAAATTCAGAAACCTTTCGATTGTTTCGATTGAATCGATGATAAATCTGATCGGCGCAATCGGCATCGATGCAACCGCGCGATAAAAAATCGCGATAAAATCGCCAAAGGAGTGTTCAAAACTTGCCGCGCCGACGCAAGCTGCAAGAAACTTTTTTCTTGCGCATTTTCTCACTTCTGACGTCATGCCGACTTTCAAGCCGACCGCGGCGAGGCGAGGAGCAGGTCGTAAACATGGAAGAATGAATCGGTAAATTAAGGGGCGAGTACTAAGTGGGGAGTATTCTCCGTCGAGCGCGTGAAGCACGTTTGTGAAGCGTGTTTGTACAATTTCGCGATGTCGCCGCTATCACAGAGAAACGCGCGTTTTTCCGACTCGCAGTTTCCCGTGGCAATTAACAGTCGCGCGTTGGTATCGCGCTTTTCATCAACGGTCGCGGGATCCGCGTTCAAGCGCGCTCGGCCTGCAGGCCGTCAAAACCTGCGGCGGAGAGCGCGAACAGGAACAGTGAGAGGAATTTATCGAGATAAACAATCCTCACAGAGAATACGGAGGACTGCTAGCTTCGTACGTAATATTCGATTAACTAGCATTACAATAATCAATAGTCGCCCCCCTCCATCAGTTCCGCGAAAGCCCTTGGCAATGTCGTTAATAATGCCGATCGGTCTCGAGCGGTTGCGATTATCAAGCGATAGTAAAGCGCGAGATTGTCTTGACGGAAAGTTATGCGCGCCGAGCCGCGAGAAAGAAAGAGCGAGCGAGGAACTTCGGCACTCGAGCCGATCCTCGCGGTCTCCCTGGCATTCGATCGTTACTGGACCGTGCTGAGCAGGTATCAGGTGGGCCGAGAGTGCGTAGGTACTACCTACGCACTCTCGGCAGAACCCGGAGGCACCTGCGTGCCGCCCACGAGACAGCGCTCTCGACGGCACTCGCGGCAAAAGCGCTCCGGACGGCCCATTCGATTCGATTAGCCGGCGAGCGATGAAGATCTTAATGTTATTCGTCGTGTAATCGACCATCTGAAATCTCCGCTTTCCTATGCCGAGATGGATAAATCGAAAATGGCTCGTGCGCGCGAGCGCAGGGAAGCTTCCGCGTGCATTACGATGGCCGATGGCTCGTAGGAAACGACAGGCTTGCTCTCCTCGTGCCTATTTGTCCTTTGAGAGAGATATACACGCATACACACATACACATACACACGTGATCCTTGCAGGTTGCGCGGTTAATTAAGATGCGATCGTCGTGAATCAGCCCGAGATATCGTTGCAAACGCGAACAACAAAGGCTCGGCCTCGCCTCTGTCTTCTGGATCGTTCATGTTTTATCCAAAAGCGTTTTCATCTGGACGCAGGTATCTTCTCGAAGGATCGTCCTTTTTATGCTTAATTTCGCATCACGAAGTGCTTCAACTAAGAGAGCCATCTAGATTCCGTGCTCTGAATCCGGCTGATTTGATCGTAGCGAGACGCAGAGGTGATCTCGCCGCGTCGATGTACTTTCGAAATACATGCGCACTCGCGATGGCTACCGGAAGTGATATTAGAACGGCTTTGCGTGCGGCTCTCGCGATTTTCGACGAGCCGCCGTCAGCCTCGGTCTTTCAAGTTTTTCTCGCGCGGCCGTTACTGTCGAGAATGCCTTTCCTATCAAATTTGATGAATGCGCGATCAGTTACTTACGTAGCGTGGATTTCACCTCTTAATGAAGCTCCACGCGAACGCAAAATAAACAGCAGAGACCCGCGAAACATGGCGTCGATTTCGCACTTTCTATCGCTCGTTCGAACGGCATTCCATTTTGCGGAATCTTTGTCAACGGTTTATCTCGACCTTTCCTTGATACGCGAGGGACTCTCCATTACATAAGACGAGATGAACGGAAAGGCCATCCGTTCGCTATAAAATTATGCATCGACGGGTAATATAGAGGCACAACGATTCCAAGAATCATCCTTTTAGCGTAGAACCGAGGACACTCGATGGAGTGTCGCTTACTTAAATCGCGACATTCTCGGCAATTTTCGAGAATCATCGTTGGAGCGGCTTTATTAATTGTGTCGTCACTCGCTTTATCATCCGGCGCGTTACGTCAGTTTACAAGATCTTGCACAAGGAGGATCTTGGACGGAAGATCGACTCCGCGCGGGCCAAAGGATTCCCAGCGAGAGGTCATCTTCGATTATGACGATTATTCGCCGAAACGGCGGATGACGAGCAACGTCCGTGACCGATAAACGAACGTCCGCTCGTATTAAGAGAAAACGCGCGTTTATTGAAAGGATTCTTCAAGACCGGTGATACGCCTCGCGCTCCGGTCTGTCCGTTCCGCCCACTTTCGATTATTTATCGAACGGTTAATCGCGTAAATTCGACGCGAGGCGACAGCAAGCGTTATCATGTACCATGCGTTGCATTCGGCTCTGATTGCGCGCGGCGCAGTAAAACGCAACGTGACAAATCAATTTGGACAGCGCGGTGTTGGTCGCATCCGTTTCTAAGCGAACCGACACAATTTACGCTCGCGTTAATATCCGCGCGATTGTCATGAAGTGGAACGAACTGCCGTAAACGTCATTAGCCGTTGTACTAGCGGCTATCTTTCGTAAATTAAAATTGAAAATTACGACTGCAATAATTCCACGATTTTTGAAGAAACTTGTTTGCTCCGCGGCGCGGAGCGCCAGATGTAACATAAAGACAACCTCGATACCGATCGATCTGATCTCGTTTCGAGATACGTGCACCTTCGATGAGATACCGAGAAAGCTTGTCTGATCTCCTGATTTGTTGCGACGCGAAGTATCTTGAATTAAATCTCTTACATCGGATACTTGACGCGCCTGTGTCTCTCGCAGCATGCTCGCTTATCCTTTAGCGATCCGCACGTCCTTCCTCATACTTGATTTTTATACGAAAAAATGAATACGCGTATCAGGATTCTTCCTTGTTAAGAATCAAGATTTGCTCGCCGCGTCGTCGCGTAAATAATTCTCCTTACGGCGGAATGCATACGTGAGCGTTCTATTTATACGCAATCCGCGTGTTCGCCGGCAATAAAATCGTGGCGCAAATTCGGATGAGGTAAGGTCATCATCGGCGTGGGAGCGTGGGAGCACTTTCACCGCGACGTTAAACATTAAAACGGTCAAAACGACAAACGGCGGAACGTGACGCCGTGCGCGTCGCGCGAGAGACGCGCCCGTTAAAATTCCACGCGTTGATAAATCGCGACGTGTACTACGCGATAACGACTAAGTGCGCGATTTCGCGGTTTAACCATCGACGTTAATCGCGATCGATCGATCGGATAATACCAGCGATATCGCCTGCGATACGAGCGCGCGCGATTTTTCCAGAATTTATTCTCGCATCTGCATCGCTATCGCGAAATTCTCCGCTTATCCGGATTCTGCTTACGTTTATTATTCGCGATCATACGCCGTAAGATCGCGCTTGCACTCGCATACAAGAATTCGCTCGCCGCCAAAAATTAAAAACGTTCGCAAAGATGAAAAGATCCTCCGCTCGAGCGATCTACGCGAGTATTTCCTGTTTTGAAGTCGAGTGCGTTTAAACGTGACATTCACACGAGCATTTGACTCTTTTCCGTTAATAACGCAATGCGATCGCCAATTAACATCAATAAGATCTCGTGTGCGTTGATTAAATTTTATATACGGAAGCGGCGTAATGTTTATCAGCGATAACATTCACGCGAGTCTTGCGATAATTACGAGAAACGTTAGTAATAATCCGACAACAATAGCGGCACGGTAGCTCTCATCACTGCGTCCGTAATCCGCGTGTGATCATTATTGCTATTATTATTATTATTATTATTATTATTAAGTGATCTTCGAACAGCCGCGTGGCCGTCGAGACCGCACTCCCTCTTTTATTCTGAGAAACAGATATTTCGCTCGCTCGAAACAATTTTCCCTTTCGCTCCGAGAGCTGACGAGGGACGAGCAACTATCATTGACCAGAAAATACGTACGCTCGCTACGCGGTTTTTATGCTAATACCTATAAACTCCGGCACAATCGTCGCTGTTATTATCGAGGCTACTACGACTGATCGTAAATCTCTCGCGCGACGGCTGCACGTTTCAAAAATGGCTCCTTCCAAGATTCGCGCGAACTCTCGGGACTCTCGAGAGGAGAGGCATGCACACAACGCCTATGCACACACGCATGCCGTATACACCATTGTTGGTCGTGTTGTTGTTGGTACTCTCGAGGAGAGCCGTCTCGCCATATGCGGCAAGGCCGACCATCCGTCCGGTACTGGGCCTCATAACGGGCCCCGCGTACTCTTTTGTCGGCCACGTGAAAAAAAGCCGGAAAATACGATGGATTTTCGCGTTGGTCTCTCGTAAACACTTAAAGACGTATTTGAGTCTTTGAAGATCGATCAACGCTCAGAAGGATACAGGAGAGCAGATTTATTGTGGTCTCTGAAGAGGGAGAGGGACAACGAAGGAGTTTGAATATTGCTAATTTTATATTTAATGATAACATCGCTGTAGATTGATGCAAAAATCACTCAGCGCGCGAAGATGAGAGGGTGATCGGGATAGGATGACAACGCAATGGGTTTTGTTAAGGTTTTCCTTTTTATTAATCTTTTTATATAGTTTTTGGTCAATTTACAACTGTTCGTAGATAAAGTGTGATAACGTAACATAGGCAACGTCTGCGTATAATAATCATAGTAATTAAACCTCGTCGTCCCCCTGACAATGACAATAATCCTGACGATAATAATGGCGGCATCGTCATTGTCGTGGTGACGCTTGCGATCGTAATGTTAATATTGGTAATCGTCGGTATTGCTTAAACGTTAACGCACGACTGTCGTTCGCGGTATATCGCTGGGATTACAAAAGCTTAGGCCTAAGGATTAGCCGCCCGGTGTCTAAATTATAACGCGCGGCGGGTGTAACGATAGAACCAATCTTTCCCACCAGCTCCTCCTCTTCGTCTTTCCCCCTCTTCCGCCATCGCGGACCGTCTCGATCCGTTTGAATCGCTCGCGCGATTGTCTCGATCTTGTCGGATTATTATCGAGTATCGATACGCGAGCCCACGAGATTCCGCTGTGACGCTGTCTCGCCAACGCGCGTCTTCCAATATGCCGATATTTTTTGCGTTCGTCTACTTTCTCTCCAAGTTTGATATAAAAAGATACGCGATCGATAACGGCAACGATCGAACGTGAGTCGATGGCGCCTCGAAGGTCGATGGCGAAACGTGATTTTTCGAATATCTCGATAGTCTTGAATCTTGAAGTCACGCACGTCGCGTCTCTCTCTCTCTCTCTCTCTCTCTCTCTCTCTCTCTCTCTCTCTCTCTCTTGATTTTCAGGTCGTCGATCGATATCCCGCGGTCGCTTGATCCCTCACGGATACTGAATTCTCTCGCAATGACGCAAATGACGAGGACTTTTTCCACGATGACGCGGGAAAATCACGCGCGAGCGACGACAAGGAGATTCGCGCTAGCACGCAACGATAATGCTTGCTGCTGCGCGACGTGCGCTTGCAATAGAAAAATACATTATCATAAATTAACGAAGCGCAAAACGAATAACCCGTGTTAATCGTGACAGTGACTATCGAAGGGTTAAGTCAATCTAACTTAAGTTACAGGAGAGATTTTATCGCAGCTATTCCCCAGCGAGCTTTCGAGCTTCGGATATATCGTAGAACAGTTCAAACGAAGCATTTTTTCATATATCCCGTACCGATGCGTGATTCCGACGATATTCGTTCGAAGGTCAAATATATCGAATTAATCCCAGAGGATTTCAGCCACCCGGCGCGTACGAGGAGACATAAAAAAAATGTGTGCTCCTTGTGCTTTCTGGCCGTTTTCTACATATCTGAGGCTCATCGAGATCAATGAGGGAACGGCTGCGATCTTTTCCTCCGTCAGAAGGTACTTTGAGAAAACAAGAGTACGCTTCCAACGACGTATCGATTATATTTACAGTCATGTCAATTATAATTTACAATTATAATCATGTTTGAGAACGCGCTGTCTCGCGCAGCACCGAATTCCGGTCGCGCGTGAGCCCGCCGTGTTTCCTCGATTCAGCATCCGTGATCGCGTGCGTGGTCCATCCGATACATCATCGCGAGCGCTCTCGAAGCGAACCAAACCGTGTGACCGTCTACAGACCGTCTACAGAGATCAATTCAATCATACGAGTACCGAGCAAAAGAATTTTCGCCGGGGGGACTTGCTGGCGGAATATATTTGCAGGCTTGTCGTTAGCTCGCGCGTCCGCGAATGCACGAATACGAATACGCGTTACGGGCGCAAGACGCAGGAAATCGCTGCGACTTCCGGATAAGGCATGGCGACTCGAATTCATCGCGGTTGATGCACTTGTCGAGAGATTCGCCCCGATCCTCGCGCATTTCCCATGTGATCGCGCCACGTGTAACGCGCGTGTCGAAGAGAACGATTGAAGAGAAGACTCTCGGGAAAGCTCCGGAAAGGAACAGAGAAAAGATCAGAAGTCTACGTGTGCATGTGCGCGCGCGCGCGCGCGCGCGTGTGTGTGTGAGTGCGAGTGAGTGCGTCCGAATGAGCTCCTCTGCACGCGGCGTACGCGGACCGCGCCACTATGTCGCGAATACTAGAAAATACCCCTCTTTCCCTTCGTACTTTCGCGTTGACAAAATAAATCCTCTCTTCTCTCCGCTCCTCCTAAATCCGTTACTAAGACACTTGGTACGAAACTTGGCGCTACGCTCGCGTTTGGTATAAAAAACGGCTAAACACTGGAATGGCATTTGTCGGCGCGACGACCTGCACTCGTCGCGCGCCTGCTATCTACACGATGCAGTCTGTTCTTTTTCTTTTTTTTTCTCTTTTTCTTCTCCTTGGGTTTCGTGGATGGTCAAGGAGGGACTGGGAACGGGAAGGGGGGGATTCGTTTGATTTTTCCATCCGAGGAATTCCTCTCGCTTCTACTCGAGCCTCAACACGTTCGATTTCTTCTTTCATGCGTCACATTTCTACGTTCTCGCAAATTCTATTCTTTCTCCCTCATGGCGAGGTCGTAACGCGTAAATAAATCATCTTTAATAAATACAACCGATAGACTATATAATTAAATAAAAATGTGATTAAGCGTTACCGTTGGGCTGACGGTGAAAACAATCGAGCAATTGCGACGATCCTCCGATGATCGTGAGGCGCTCATCTTAGCGCGATTTTTGATTGCATGACCTTTTGGCTCATCATCAATCGATCGTGTTAATCTTTAAAATATCACACTCTGACTTATGAAGAATCTCAGTCGTAAAAGTCGTAAAAGAAATATCAAAAACCTTCGATGCGGTGATTTCGTCAGATTTATAAAAGGACTAGGATTTAAATATTTTCCTTAAAGATTCTTCTTTTTGTCTTTGTTCTTCTGTGGGATCTTTTTAAAAGATGTAACGCCAAGTCGAGAAATGATAACAGTAATTTTCATAGTTTTGACGTAGACCTCGTATATAATAAACCGAGGGTTATCATTTCACAGACCGACAATCAACGAGCTGTCATGCGGGATGCAATTAAGCGACTGGAAGTAAATCGATTGGGAAGCCATTAACGCAACAGCTCGCCACGGCTAATTGCCCACTTTTGAATCCACATTAACCAATTGAAAACTTGTCCACGAAACAAGTTTCCGACTCTATATACTACCGTCATTTCTCACTTCTCGCTTTCTTTTCCGCTTTGCCATCCATCATAATCGCCATCTCGTTCTTCAGCACCATCTAAGCACCACCCCGATACGTGACTACTAAGAGCTACTAACTGATTGACCCCGTACCGTTAAGGCCCGTTAAGTTACTCTTCAGTTGGACGTCCGTGATCTGCGATATCGAAGATGTAGGCTTCGATGCAGTCAAATGAAGCGACGAAGGCATTCTTACTGCGAAGGTCTTCCAAAGCGCGGAGCTCGGAATTTTCAGACTCGCGTTTCGATCTACCGCACTCTCGAACGAATTTTCCGAAATGTCGGAACGTCGGAATCAAGATCCCGAATCATGCTGAATTGCACGAATTTAAATCTCGGAAAGAAGGCCTCGAATCTCGAATCTTCGGAGTCTCGAAGACCTCGCGCTTCCCATCGCAAATATCTCCAAGCTCTCGTTCCTCTCTCTTTTCTCAGTCCTCGCGTCTATCGCATCTCGCGAGTGAATCGTTCAAGTCGCAGATCTCGGAGTTCCGACCTCTCCTATCAAATCGAATGAGGAACCAAGCGTGGCAAGAAGCACCACCATCCGCTCGCGCCTGGTTGCTCTCACTGACGTTAGCGATGATCCGATCAGCCCGATGAAGCTTAATCTAACAGATGAAGGCTGTCGGGTCTATCTCGACATTCTCAAACGCTATCCGATGCCACGGACATGGGTCTCTTGTAGGAAACAGCCCGAGGCACCGGTATCCTCGAGCATCCCTCTTGTGGTTTCGGATCTTTCCTGGGAGCGACCGATATCGGAACGTCCTGGGGCATACCTACCGTCCCGTTGCTGTCTATCCAGACCTTGGCAAACTCCATATTCGCGGCATCGTCGTTCGAGCTGGTCTGATAGTCCCTCAGCAGACCCTGCAGCTTCTGCACCATTTGCCGCTCGTCCTTCAGGTCGCCGAGCTTCTGCAAGATCTGATCGAGCAGCGGATTCGTCGCCTTCGTAGGCGACGATTGGAGAGAAGCGGTTCCAGTAGAACCGGACAGTCGAATCCGCCTGCCGTTCCTGTCGTACTGAATGCCGTTCGGGCATGGTCGGGACTGCAGACTCTGCCTGGCCGGGCTCTTTCTGCAGAAGCTCGGCGTGGTGGCGCACGTGGTCGGCATAGAGTTGGGATCCAGGAAGGTGTCTGGTTGGATGCTGGCGCGTCGTCTGGTCTGACGGCCGTTCCACGTAGCGCTACCACCCGTTGGTGTTTTCGCGGATCTGGATATCGACGAGGACGCCTTGCTGAGGCTCTCGGCGGCCGTCATCTTCCTTAAGCTGCCCTTGTTGCGAATGCCTGCTCGGTTGAGCGGGCTGCCCTCCGGGCTGGAGTTGCTGTCCTTAGGTGTCTTGCTGCCGGATGACGTCTTGGACACGTTGCTGTTCTCCCGCACGATGGAACCGGCACGGGGTGTCCTGTCGCCCGAAGATGCTGCGCTTCTAGACGGCGAAGAAATTCGCAAAGGGCTCGCCAGTCTGTCTTTGCGGACTACCTTACGCAGCCCTGTCTCGATGCTGTCCGTTTCCACACCGGACCGTTCCTCGGGTTCCGCCTTTGGAGGTTGCTCTGCAACAGAAGGGGAAAAACAGGCGTTTACGCCGGATTCGATTTACGCGACTGATCATTGGACGTTCCGTTCGGCGAAACCGATGCGTGATCGATAGGACTCGCAATCGATCTGTCGAAATTACTCGACAGACGCTAATTTACGTTAATCGCAATTAAAAATCCTCGAGAAAGCATGCGACGCCTCCCGTCATTTACGGCTACTAGGGACAATTGCGATTACATAAGCGAGCGATTGCACGAGCGCGCAACAATCGTCTCTCAATCTCGTCATTTCCGCGTGCGGAATGACATCGTTATAGCGACGACGATTTTTAATGTCGCGCGCACGCGACGATCCCGATACGAATCGAGTTTGTTTCTTTAATCATTGTGCCAGTCTCCGAGAATACGGAGAATACGTGCGGTTTGGGATCCGAGAGACTCGACGAATGTCGAATCACTCGATCGCGCTTAGCATATTTGGCGTAGGCGAGGTGAAGAAACGGGTCTCGATTATGTCGGTCGTGGATCCCGTCAGTTTGCATCATTCGTCGCGGATGCGACTAGAACGATCAGGCCTGAAGGCGAGCGAATCCCTTCCGTAACCGCACGTAAGCCGCAGTTGTTTTACCGATGACTTTAACGATTCTTTATGTAACGTGCGCGTGCGCGCGCGCGTGGATTTGCCTGCGTAACTTGTTTTTTTACGTAATACGCTGATTTCGGCCCGTCGTTATACGAAATCTGTGTTTCGTCGACTTTACGCAATTTACGTTATATTATGTAGCATGAATGTCATATTAATTACGAGTTTATTACTATCGGGATGACCGAATGATAAAATACAAGATTTTTATTATCAAGTTACGTAGGACGAGGGGTTTCCTCGCTGCAGCAGCGGCAGATGAAACGGAATTCCTACTTTCTTGTACCACTTTTAATTTATATAAACTAAAATGAGATGAGAGAGGAACTTTCGACAAATTAATTTCGTCGAACTTGCATTCGTCTGATAAACTGATCACAATTTTTATTTCTTTATTTTTATTCAGTTCCACGTACGATTTAATCGATATTTAATCGTTACCAATTTGTTTTAATAATTACACGTGTGTACATAGATGTAATCGCTATTGGACTTTTTCGATTCCGACTTTAAACAGTCGACGTCACCGGATCCCGTCCCACATCCCGTTTTCGCGTATTTCGTACACACGCACACCCACGTGTGCGCCTAAACCTTAGAGAAAGTCGGCTCTCCGCCGTAGAGGCAAGATTAGATTTTTGAATTGGTGCGTCGACGTCACGGGCCGGAATAGTAAAATGGCTTCGCCGAGACGAACGTAAATTAACGAGAAAACGAGAACCTCCTCGATCTGACTCTAGAAAAATCACACGTCGCGAAGCACGGCTCGTCAAACACGTTGAATTGAACCCTCGTCGGCGCGCCAGAGCAAATCAGGCCTCGATAACGCGTCGTGCTTTTTAATCTCGCGGCGTATGTCGCGAACACGAATACGTTCGCATAAATATTAACGCGTCCGGTTATAGAGATCGTTGAGTTATGGCGGTAAGGCGGCCTGTAATTAAAATCCGGGAATCGAAAATCTATTTCGAGATCTCGTGCTAGTAATGCTGGTCCAACTGCTGCTGGTCAAACCGGATCCAGCCTCCGTCGATCTGAGGAGTCCTTGGAGCTTGTTATTAAAATCGCGCCAATGAATTACGAATTGAATTCGTTGCGAGAAAACTTGCGTGCTAAACGCAGTTAATCGCTTCGCTGAATATCGCGATATTCGTTCGGTATCGAGCAACGTGTTTACAGCACGGGAAAAGCAAGCACCCGTAATTCAGTTTATCGGATTCTAATGAGAAAATGGTAAATTTTCCTCGTCCGCGTTGTGTGGAATCTTTCAGACGGATACATGCGGATACGCGCGATTCCGCCTTTACTGTTTCACCTCGTGCTAAACGATATCGATTCTATTACATGGATTACCCGCGTAAAGGAGGCACCGTTACGTTACGATGATCGCCAAATAACGAGCGGAGGAGCGCTGGAACGAATCCAGTGAAATCGTAAAATTCGTTTTGCTCTCTCGAAAAATCACACCGAGTCCGATATCTCGCGTACGACGTGACGCGAGTGAACCCGCTTTCGAGTTGAGTCTTTAGAGACCGCCTAATAACACGCTTGATCTCTTAGATTCCGGCTTAATAACAAACCGCGCCGCGCGATGCGCGAATATCGAAAGTTGACACTCGATGTGTACTTAGCGCGGAGATTATTAGAATAATTAAGACCGCGGCTCTCTCTACCTACTCTATCTCCACCTCTCCTCTCCCTCTCTCTCTCTCTCTCTCTCTCTCTCTCTCTCTCTCTCTCTCTCTCTCTCTCTCTCTCTCTCTCTTTCTCTATCCCTCTCCGAGGCAATTTGCGGCTATTGGCGATAATGTAATTATCTGAGCTTCCGGAGAGGAAAGGGGAAACAAGGAAAGCGCTTCGTCGCTATACGATCTTAATGCACTTTCACGGTTGTGCCGGCCATGCGATTCTCATTCTCGCGTCCGCGCGAAGAAAGGCGGTCTTCTTCCGGCCGAGCGGATCGCCCTCGAAACCGCGCGTATCGCGAGCGTATCGCGAGCGTGCTGACGCGCATCGCAACGGCACATTGCGTGCGTATCTCATCGCTTTAACTTACGAGTCAAGTGCCTCGATGCGTGTCTTCGAAAGGCGCGCGCGAGCGCTTTAGCGCCATCGCATAAATTAAAGATATCGATGTAAATGAATGAGTCATCGCCGCCGCGGTCGCCCGCGGCAGCTTCGCGTAAATCTCAATAAGACATTTGTTGCTTGCTACGCCTCCGTGGCGTCCTTTCATTTCCCGCGAAATGTAACGCGAAAGTTCATCTCGCCACCGGGAATGAAGAATGAAACGATTCAGCGGCGCGCGAGTCCGTTTTAACGGGAATAAGTTATCGCAAAGACACGGCCCCGCGGAACGAAAGGGCAATGCACGCCCGTGATAAAGCATGAAACAACGCAGATTACGATCTGCGTGAGTAAATAAACGTAGGACGTATAAGCGAGTCGAGTTACGCTGATGAATGTTTTCGTACAAGTATATAATTCGTAATTGTCTATGCGATCGAATCGCGCAACGTGATTTCTCCGCGGTGACTCCAATAAATCATTCCGTTTGCTCGAAAGGAGCGAACGCACTTTACTTATCCAGCCTGCCGCCCGTTATCCAGATATCGTATTTAGATATTGTCCGCGGCTTTTCTCATCTATACACGATTGAGTTCTCCTTCTCCGCCACTCGTTTAGGTCGTCTGCATCTAGACGCAGAGACCACTTTCTGGGCGATCAGTATGAAGCGCTGGAACACGTAAATCCGACTGCTCGGACGTTCTTACGTCTCTAATGAAACTGGAGATAATCGTTACGACTTGCAAGCGAAAATGCAAATTATCAATCACAGAAGACTTCGAATCGACACTCCGCGCAAAGTTTTGGAAACTTAGAGACTCGCTTGAATCCGATTACACGCCGTTCTCTCGAAATCAGCTCAACGGAGAGCAGCCTCGCCGTTCCGCGTTTTGGCTGGTGAGTCGCTTCCGCGAGTTCACCCTCGAAAAACTTGTTATTTCCACGTCAGGTCGAGTGAAAAGTGTTCGGGTCAACGGGTTAAGCCAGTCGGTGCCAACTCCGCTCGGTCTCGCCGCGAGGAAAAGCGACGAGGGAACGATCGAAGCGGGTCGCGTCGCGGCTGCCCGCTGCGGACTTTTTCCACTCGCGGCAATGCGTCAACCGCGTCAAGTGAGTCAAGTGGAGCCCGTATGTAAACGGACGTGCGTTCGCTCGTGTGTTCAAGGCGAGAGGCTGGACGAGAGACGAGCGTTATCGAGGATCGACCGGCGGCGATTGTTCCGAGGACAGGTTGTTGAAGATCGCCCACGCTCCGAGCGATCCTTCGCATAATCGGTCGCAGCGCCGGCTAAATGTCAGCCCGGCCCATACGGCGGTCTTACAACGCGCACGCACGCGCGCGCGCATGCGTACTTTGAATATTAATCGTCCACGGGGTGGTCCAAATGTCGGGTCGTTCGCTCGTCGAGTGATTTGTAAGGGGTCCGAGGAATTCGCGCGGGATGATGTTCTCGCGCGTACGAACACGCGCGCGAGACATGATCGCGAGCTACTATCGAATCGCGTGCGAGGGACCTCTGTCATGTTCGGCTGACAGAGGATCGCGATGTATCGATAGTGCCCGCTCGGTCCCGTGTCAGCGGCGCGTAATTAATGCGGAACGAATTAATGCGAACGCGCGCCTGTGCGTGGATTCCTATAGATTCTCGATCATTTGTGCGCATTGTATGTAAATCGCGTGGGATATGTGCGACAGTTCGCTCGAGCCAGAGATGCAGACTAGACTTTCATCGCGGGATCGCCGTAAGATCCCGGCTTTTCCCGGCTCATTTAGGAACGCATGCGCGAGCTAACGGAACTCTGGCGATTCCTGTCATCGCCAGGATCATTTCTCACTTTTAGCGGAGGCATTAATGAATCGTTCTATAAATCGTGAGAAAACCAGCCGCGTCGAGATCACACTTGGAATCGGGCTGTCATTGTCTGACGAAACCTCTTCTCCGTGGACTTTCCGTACGTATCTAAATAGACGCATCATGATATTTGTGAGTCGGCTTCGACAAAGGTTGTGGGAAGGATAAGATAATTGAAGGAACGAAAAAACTCGTAGAAATAAAAGTTATCCAACTTTCTAGTTGCGGCTCTAAGAAATTGGCACGCGCGAGGAAAAGATCGACTCTTTTTCTTTTCCGCTCTTCATGCTAGTCCCGCCCTTTTCCCGCGCGCGGAGCGACTTTCTCCGCGCGCCACCCTTTCTTCGGCCCTGACAAAGGCAATTTATCGGCTCTATCCAGCGTCTCGCACAAAGCGTCGTCTCAACGAGATCGAATTAATTCGTCGTTGTCGATACTCGACAACGAGATCGACAGGCGGAGATAATACTCCGTGCTCGCGGAATATTAGATCCCGCGCTCTCTATCTTCGCGCGCGCCTAGTCGCACTCTGCTGACTCGATAATCGAATTTAATCTCTCGATTGGTATTGCCACACGGCCGAAGCTCTTCCGAAGATCACGCGACATCGCCCGCCGCACAATGCGCGCTTGTTCGAGTCCACAATGTCCCTCTCCCCTCCGCAGAGCGTCTCTGTGCACCCTCTCATTAAATTCAATGACTCGCTCGTCATATCGGGCGTCATACGCGTCCAAACACTGGACACCGTTTGATGTATCGTCGCGTTCGCCGACTGCGGAAACGGCGGAAACGGACGTTGCCGATTAATCGCGCCGAGCGGAAGCGCGATCGCGAGATGGCGAGTAGCGCTTCGTCCTTTCCGCCGTCGTGAGATTGCATCGGGTGGTAATCTCTGATCGAATCTCGCGCGGTGCAACGTGGAACACGGAGTATATGCGTCCACTCACTTTGACAATCGGCAACCGTGGGCGAGCCCTGCGTGCTGGCGGAGTTCCCGTTGGCGGTGGACAGCTGGACGGCACCGAGACTTCGGTAGCCCTCGTCGGAGACCTCGCTGCAGTTGTCCGAATGCTCGCCATCGCCGTGGGGCGACTTCTGAGCGTTCACCTGAGTGGCGTCCTTGTCGAAAGTCTCGATAGCTGACTGTTCCTCCTTGCTCGGTGTGGGGCTACGACTACCACTCGAGTCCTCGCTGCATTTATAGTTGTAGATGGACGGTTCGTACTTTGGCGTGTCGTCCCTCTCGACGGCTCGACGTGCCACGCCACCCTCCACCACGTATCTCTTCGTAAACTCGCCCGGTACCTTGAGGCCGCTCTCCTGGACAGAGCGTGATCAATGCAGTGTCACACTTTATTTTCCCGCGTCGTCGTGGACTCGAACAAGTCCGACCGATGAAAAAGTTATGGATTATAGGCTTCCATCTAACGGGGCTCCGCGAATTTCGAGTGATCGCGAAATCACGCGAGATGTTGCGTAATAAGAAGGAAATAAAGCGACGAAAGTAATCGTCGTCGAGTTTGACGTAATTGTTATCGAGCAGAAAGATTAAATTTAATTTTTCGATTTAATTGATTCCCAAAAATATACTCCCATAAGAGGCAAGATCCTTACCCGGCCGTTTTCCTGAGGTTTGCCATGATGCGTGGGCGATCGCGGCTCCTCGTTGGCGTTTCTCCTGGACGGGTCCGCGTTCTTTCGCGGCGTCGGACTTCTCGATCTCAAACTCGCCCAGGGCGTCGGCGACATCGATCTCTGTTTCGCCAGGTCGCCCTGGTTCGGGCTCGCCAGCAACTTTCTGTGCGGCGTCGGGCTCCTCGAGCGCTTCTTCTGCGGCTCGTCGGCCGATTGCTGCTGATGCTGTTGTTGCTGCGTCCTGTTGCTGGCGACCGCGGTCGGCCGATGAGGCGTGGGCGATCGCGAGCGATTGCTGGAAATGCTCCTGGGCGGTGCGTGCAGCTGGGCCGATTGCAGATTCTGCACCGAGCCAACGCTCGACGCGGAACTCCGTCGGGTTCTCGGAGGTGACGATCTGAAGGAAGACAACGGACGGACGTTTTGAGCCGAATTAACGCCGGTCGTTAGCGGGCCGCATGCTGCGCCCGGGTGTTTTCAATTTCCGCGACCAAATGTCACGGCATGCGTTCGCGGATAAGGTCGCGGGACTTGCCGAGCCAATGTTAATAAATTTTCCTGCCTGCTATTTGTCTCGATGTCTTAAACGTGAGCGTGTACCCACCTGTTTCTGTTTGAGAGATTACTTCTTCTCTCCTAAGTAAGCCTCCGGCGCTGCTCGTGAGCGGCACTGCAAGCTCCACGTAATGTATGTGTAACGACACGTGTTTATCTATCCATGTACTTTTTTGTTGCCCCGTGCAAAGATAATACGTTAGAACGCGCGCGGTTCTCAGGCCGCGTCGCTAATGCCATTTAATTTACACACTGGATGGTATTTACGTTGAAAACGTAGCGCCACAGGCGTATCGGTAATCGTGACGGAATACGACTGGCACGAAATGTCGGATGAAGCGTGTAATGTCACAACAAGGAAATTAGATTTAAATATCGATCCCGCGTATGATGGAACGTGAACAGACCCCGCTGGCAAGAGCGAACCTCCATCGTTGCACGGAGCTCTAACGATGGAATAAACATCATTGGCGGAATTAAAACTCGGTGTGCCTCGAAGATCCAGTCCATTTGAAGTTGAAGTTTGTCGTCGAAATAGTAAACGATATAGTAAACATGAAAACACTCACCGTTCGTAATGCACCTGCGCGTTTCCCAGATCGAAGGATCCGCCGGCCTTTTGAATGAGCTTCGCTGAGATCATCGAGCGATGCGCTGCGAAAGCAAGAAGAGCAAGGTTGATCGTGGGCGATCGCGGCTTATTTGGGAGAAACGACCGCTCGATACTCACAGTTCTTGCACCGACACGGATCGTGTTTCTCCAAATAGTGGCTAAGGGTGTCCCATCCACCGCCGACGCGCACCATCACGTGGCTGCGCAGGACCCGCACGTAGATCGTAACCTTGGTATCGCCGATTCTGTACTTGCCCTCCGCCACGTGGATCATCGGGAATTGCGTCGGGCACGTGCATTCTTCCACGATGTCGCGAACCTGAGAACGAAAAATGGCTTCGCTTAACGCCTCAAGAGCTTGTCATCTTGTCACCTGACGACAACCGCTCTAACATCGTTCTTCTAGCATTTCGACAACGCGCGCGTGATATCGAGGCCTCGAATCAGATCCACGCGGATCCAATATTTATGTTATTTTTATATGCGTTGTCTTTGAAATGTTCTCCATGTAAACAAGCATATATCGAATCAAAGCCAAGGGATTAGATCGCAACCGTTGCCGAAGCAAAAAAGGATCGCTATCTCTCGGCAGTTACCAAAGACGGCGAGAAACAGCGTCTTCAGTGTCCTGCGAGAAGCCAGAAGCAACGATCGCACATTTGTTACTTGATTAGAGTATCCAGATAACTGTTGTAACTGTTAAGTCGTCTGACGATTAAAGGAGGTTGTTTTGTTTTCTAACGATTCTCATCCTTACTGAACACACTCTCTCGAATCGGCAATAAATAAATATATAACGTTGCGCGAAACATCGAAGGCGCGTTAACAAATGCCGCTTCTTTTAGCACGAATATACGGGAGTCGAAGACAGATTACCCGTCTCGGAAAGAGACTCGCTTCATCGTTTTTATCATCTAAATCCACTGGCTGGTATTTTCGCCCCGCGATGTCTTCGTCTCAGTACTCGTCGCTCGGATTCCCTTCCGAAATGGGCGGAATGTTAATTTGTCGGGAATAAATTTCCCGATGCACAAACGCGCCGCTATTTTCAGCGTTCCCCGCGTGCCTCGACGAACGTAGTGTACTCTCTAACTGGAGGAAACGATCGCTGGTGTATTTTCAGTTCCGACCTCGGGCAACAAACATCGTTGCAAACTATTGGTCATTTGCTGGTCCTTTTTTACTGGATCGCCTCGAGCTGTCGCTAATTGTGGGCCGGTTTGCCCGATAGACGCATTGTTTCGCGCTGGAGAGACACGTCCAAACCGAAAGGCGGGAGAAAATAGGACGCGCCCGCGATAATTAGTAGGAATGGAACGGAATTCTCAGAAGCCGCTAACATCTTCTCGAATGGGCCGGAGTTTCGTTAACAAGGTCGCGAAGAGCAGGTAAAGCAGGCTCGGTTCCGAGTCGCTTTCAGCGCCGGGCGCTCGCTCACGCTGAGTCACGTCGAGCAAAAACGCGCTGGCACACGTGCAAGATCAATTGCCAGACCGGGAAATCTTGCTTTTCCTCGCGAGAAAGTCGCGTACTGATGGAAGGGTCGCGTTCTGTCGGCCGATTCGAGGCCTTTCAATGATGCGCACGTTGCGGACGTGATATAATCATCGAGAGACATCCGCGTAATACAAATCCGCGAGATTCGCGTCCTTCTCTCTCAGATCTTTCAGATGAACGTATTGTCTTGTCACACGAAGCCTTTCTCGATCTCGGGAAATTCATAAGGAAGTTCGCAACGAGGATCGAGTAACGTAAAAGGATCTTGAAAATTCTCGTCGCTGCGCCACGCGCCAGCACGGCTTACTGCCTTCTCGCTCGCGTTTAATTTCTTCATCCGTATGTTCGGGCATTCGAAAGTCTCGCGAGATCTCGAAGAGGGTGGGCCATCATGAACGTTAACGACGAGGAACATCATTTCCACGAGCATTTGTCTTTGCAGGCGCCCGAATTAGAAAGCAGAGATAATTGCGCGCGACTCGCGCGCATTAAAGTCCGCGATTCCTCAGCAGCAGGAGGAGCCCTTATTATGAAACGAGCTTGTTTCGTTCGCCAGGCAGAAACGCTTAGAGAAACACGTTCTTTTTTCCTATCTCGGACGAAAACTTTCGAAACGTCGCAATCGGCAGTCGGTTGAACTGGGCGGAAGAGATGAACGAGCGTGTCGAGTCGGCGCGTCTCTCTTTGTCACCGAATAATAAAATGAGATTGTCCGCGGGGATTATTACGCAATGTTGGACAGACTCGCTGGGTTTCGAGCGTTGCGCAAGCTCGCTTAATACCCACCGAATAATTACGAGCCACGCGTGCGCGCGTGCCTGCGTTTCGCTTTTTATGACTTTATCATCGAGGGATGAAGAATCCGCGCGGATTCTTAATTCGACTGTCAGATTCGGGACACCGAGTGCATGAAGACACGTCTCTTCTCTTCTTGTACAGTCCTTCAAATTGACTCGGAAGAGAAAGATCCTCAAAGCCACGAAGAGAAGCATGCGCGCACGCTGAAAACCCCGATTTTTAAGCGGAACATCTCCTCATGCCGAGCGCATCGCCGAGAATTCCTCGCGAGGGTTACAGCATTCCTCGTACTGCGCTGCAACGCGTTCGCAGAATCGCGCAGCCAGCTGATACACACGAGAACCATTCGCATTCTGCGAGCACGATTCAATTCCTCGACACTGTCCAAGTCGCCCTCGGCATCGCTGAGGATTTATCGGGCCGACGTACACGCCCGTGATCGGCCGATCGATCGATCGATGAATCGCGGGCGCGATACATGTCGCGACTCCCTTACTCTCTCTCTCTCTGTCCTCTCGCCTCGCGTGCCATCGATCGGCCGATCTGAAGCCGGTCGATCGATCGATTCGCCTGGCCTGGCCTGGCGCAAAATGATGCCTGGCATCGTCGGCTTTCGCTTCGTATTGATCGCGTCCGCAGAGTCCGGGCCGAATGCTATCACGCTCGCGAATCTCTCATACAGACGCAATACGCGGGCACGCGTATCCTTCGGCGTTCACGAAGGAAACCCCCTGCATGGTGTCGCTCACGTAATCATTTATCAATGAGCGCGCCGCTCCGGAAGTGTTCATTAGTCGATTAGGTATCGATGATCGCGGAGACCGCTGGTCCATGCGCGCAGCCTCCCGCGCGCGAGAACTTATCGACTCATCGATGCCGCGATTTACGACGCCAGGGGTGTTCCGTTTGTTTCTCAACGACCGCTCTCGTGTCGTTTCTTTTGCACTTTAGGTGACTCGATGTCATCTTGCCGTGCTTAGCGATGTGATCATCGAGGGAATGCCGCGGATTGTCTGGTAGCCGCGCTTCCGCGGAAATTGAGAGAGATTCCTCTATTCGCGAGCGATCGCGCTTCTTGCTCCTTCCGGTATCTTATTAATTCATCTGGCATTTTATCTTTCCAAGATTGGTTTCCAAGCAGTTTCGACAGCAGAGTTGAATCATCGCTGATCGATTCGATCGTCGATTCACTTCGCGAGGAGAACCAGCTTGCAGTTAACTTTTCAATTTACGGCGCGCCATTTCGGATGAATTTCCTCTAAATTCATTGTTTCGTGCGTTCCCCCATAGTCGTTTTTATCGATAACTTTTCAAAGTCGGCTTCGTTTCGTATATTCGTAGTCCGAGCGGAATTTTCTCCGCGCCGGTCGTTAAACCAGCTACGCTATCGATCACTCTCCCTTATCGCCGAGTCGGATCACCTTAAATATACAGGATGTCTATAAGAGATGTAATCTAACTCGGAGAACGTGTTCGACTCCCATAATCGATCCAGATCCAGAGACTGCATCGTCTACGTGTCCATATTTACAATCAGCTTACGACCTTTTGAAATTCAATGTCTACGTATCGCTAACAAATCGCTCGCGAGCCCTTCGCGAATCGCGCCCGTCCGATTTATGCACGCGCCTCGAAATCTCCGAAAGAAATTACGCTCACGCTCGCGGAAGTTAATATTCGCGGAAACGGCGAATTCCCTAACCGCGGAATGTTTATCAGTTTAACTTTTAATCGACACGGCGTCACTCTGACGAGAGTTCACTTTGAGTCATCTCGAAGCGTATCTGCGATCGACACGCGGTTTTCCGATAATCGATACTCGAAAGCATTCGACATGGCGGCGTGCTTTTGACAAAAACTCGGGGCGAAAATAATTGATCGGCGTTGCGTTTTCAATGCGCGATCGCGCCACGCAATCTGCTGCCGTGCGAAATTTCTGATCACGAACCACCGAGGGCCGTATTTTCCTAGCGACTTGTTGAGCGCTTTTCCAGCGCGGACGATTTATACGAGCCGCTCCCCGCGAGCGCGGAATTTTCTCCGCGTGATGTAAGGCGACGCGGGTTTTTCGCGGCGGTCGCCCGTGTCTCGCGTATCCGGAGGTGTTAAATAATCCGTTACGCGGAATTGCCGCGTTTCGCCGCGCCGAAGATATAATGCCCCGTATGATTGTGACACGCAGTGATTGCATGGCCGCGAGTTTTACGGAGAACCATGTCGCGCGCTGCGTCGAACGTAAATGAAGAAATTAGGAACTCGCAGGCGGCGGGATAAGCCGCGGATACCTGCGCTATTCAGACGTGTCTTGGCGTTTAGCCGCCCCGTTTAGGGCTCCATCGCGGGATTATCGGGACGTATCATGCGGAAGACGCATGAGATTTCCGTCCAATATCGAGTCCGAGTCGTTGGACCTCAACGAGACCAGGAGATTTCCGACACGGTGCCGTGCACCGTTGTATTACGCCAACGAGTTTGCTGTCTCTCTATCCTTTAATTATCATAAAAAATCGATCGATTTCGCCCACGCGGTGTTGTCGGGCATTGAAAAAAAATCCGCGCGTGCTTCTCGTGCGGCGTGCGCCGTATATCTCGCGGATCAGACGCCGATCGGGACTGACAAATTGACGCGAGTTACGTAAGGCGGTATTAAAAATGCCGGTGTACCGGCGGTGCCTTCGTGGAAAGGGCAGCGACGGCTCGGTAAATCATCGCGAACGGGCGTCCCATTGCGGATTCCGAGGGCGTACCGACTGACGTACGCTTCCACTTACGTCACGTCGCCTCCCCGCTTCGAAATATTTAAACGGGTCGCGCGATCGATTAACGAATCCGGTCGCATCACGGCGCACCGTACGTTCGACGATTAATAAACATTAGCGTGGAACGGTAGCGGTGATTATTGTGAGCTACGAGCGTTTCCGGAGATCCCTGCTGCGGGAGAAACACGCGAAACGATGTTTCGGGGATCTACTTGGCTAAACAAAGTTGTAACTCGTTTCGAGATTCGCCTTCGGTATCTGGCAAGCGCGAGGATGAGATAACGTCCCTCGATTGAATTCGGTAATATCCCTTAATGAAACGCTGCTCTCTCTCTCTCTCTCTCTCTCTCTCTCTCTCTCTCTCTCTCTCTCTTCCTCTCTGTTCTTTCCTCGAGCGCGGGAATCGCGAACGCAGCGGCAGGTTGGAGATAATAAGGCAATAAGGCGTGCTCGGCGCTCTCGCTTTTAATGCAACGCAGCACGAAGGACCGTCTCGAGCGGCCGGCCAGCACGAAAGGACATAAATCGGAATCGAATTATGCCGCCGTGAGCGACTTCTGCGCGGAATAGTCGGACAATTCGCCGCGACCACCAGTCGGGCGGTATAAATCGCCGACGTACACATATGGAACGATTTGCAATTAAGAGGCACGTTAATGGGGACACAGTCTCATTGGGCTTTACGACGAGCACCTTGACGCAACCAATCGGTGGCTCGGCCCTAATGGCACACTACAGGGCTCGGCGCGCGGATTTATTTACTTCGGCGATTGCGTTATTCGTCCGCGCCGGCCGTCCTAGAGGAAACCCGTTCCGAACGCTATTTTAAGAATCAATTATATGGGGTATTAACTCGTCGTCGTTCGCGTATCGTTAACGCGTCGCATTAATTACGCGGCCGGTTGCGAAGGGACGAGGGAAGGAACGACTGCTTTCTATATATAAATTAACGAATAGCCGAACGAGATTGAGAGATAGACCGCAACCGTCTCGCCGGCGACTACAGACGAGAACATCAACGCCGCACCTCGGCATTTCATTCTCTGCTTCGTCGCGGATTTCCGACTGACTTTTCCTCATTATTCCGGCTCGGTCTCCGAGATGGGCCTCGGTCGCCGTCTGCGCGATTGGCGCGATGAAAACGAGACCGAGAGATACGACGTATTGTTTGGCAAAGAGAGCAATCAAGGCGCGCGCACGTGAACGTAATTGCGCAAGGTGCTTGTTGTCGCACCTTTAGACAGAAACTTCGCGGCAACGAGCCGCGACACGCTTTACGACAAAAGCTCTGCCGATCGACGAGGTTCATCCATCTCCGGCAAGGGAAAAATCATCATTAGACGTTATTGTATCCGTGAAACCGGCGCGACGCAATCTTGCGCAACGCGCGATCCTTCGTTTGTCACGGCATAAACGAAAGTATCAATGATACCGCTACGCAACCGGTACGACGACGATTTTCTAATAGCCGTTAATGCACGCCGCGGCGACAGGCCGCAAATTTATCACGCGGATCCGGCTCGTTGTGCCGCATGCTGGCAAACGTTGTGGACTGATGTGCGACATCGGTATTCTTAACGAACGTCAAGCGCCGACCACGAAGAGATAAAGATCAATCGCATGTGCGATCGACGATCGGCACTCCGGATCCGCCTCGCGATCGCCATCTTCGCCGACCTCTTCCGTCGTCCTCGACCGTTTTGCGACAGACCAATTGTCTACGAGCTACTGACTTTGTAGGCTACGCGTTTCCGGCTTGCGAATACGCCGCAGGCCGAGTCGGGACACGCGATTTCGCGACACTCGCGTGGCGATGTCTTCCTGTCCGAACTCTGCGTTTCTCCTTACACACTTGTGTATACTTTATTTCTTCTTTCCCCTCTCCCCTTTCTTCTTTCTCGTCGCGTTCGACATGTTGCAGCAGCGTTGAGAATTTTAAGAACGATACATTTTCTTGCGACACCGTTCCTGCGATACTTGACGATTCCATTTGACTCCAATTGCGTAGGTTTAGGAATTCTGCGCTGCTGCAAAATAGACTCTTTGATTTGCCGAATTCTTGCTGGAATAGAAACGGAAAGTGTCCTCGGTAATTGCGATGCATGAATACGAAGCGACTGACTCAACTGTCTAGCGAACGTCTAGTTGAGTCGAGATTGGAATTCGATAGATCGATTTCACAGGTTGCAGCATTCCCCCGGCATTTCCCGAATAATTCCTACGTCGTCCTCGGAGCATTCTATGCTCTAGCGAATACGAACGTGTTTAAACGTATGTATGCCTGAAGCAACCGTTTCTCTCACCTAAAGTCTCAAATTTCGAGTTTTCTCCATTCTAGAATCTTGTCCAACGATCGCTGAAGAATTATATCGTCAAGGAACATAAAATTCCATTTTCCTACGGTTCTTCTGAGCACAACGAGGACGTATAGCCGTCATTATCTGAAGCTCGAGTCGAGAATATCGTATTCGAAAAACGCGCTTGGCAGTGTTCCGCTCTCGCGAATGCTCCAATTAAGAGAAAGCGCGCGACGATCCGGTCACCCTGTATATCTCGGCATATCTATATCGCCCGGCCGGGACAAATTGTGTGGCGCATTGCAGGTGAACGGACAGGATGAATGGTTATGATGGCATAATGCAAGGCCGCCGCGATTTACGTAACACGGCCCAGCCTAACGATACGGAATACGGATTATTATCGGTGTATTCGTTTAGAGCAGCGATCGGCGCGAGAGAGAGGCGCGCGATATCGCCCACGCGATATCGAGAGGCTCGGTCGATCGATTGCTCGAGAATTTCTCGAATACCCGTGTATCGGCGCGACGTAAGCGCTCCGAGCGATGAAAAACGCGCGATTCGCGCAACTTCGTAGCAACTTTCTCGCGCTCCGATTTCGCGGATTTCGTTTAATCTGACTTATTAGCGGAAACAACATCTCGCTGAAAGAGATTCTCGAGATCGACACGCGCCACACACGCGAGTGTCATCGTTACGCAATCCGCTGGATAATTCGCGCAGCGGATTTACAAGTCAAGATTAAGGCGAGGCTCGCGTGAGTGAGTTCAGTCGCGTCAAGAGTTGTGGAGCTGGAGAACGATCGGTTAGCAAAGTCCCTCTTCAGGCAGGGCGAGATGAGCTCAATAGAGCAAAGTAGCTCGACGAATACGCGTGCGAGTGCCTGATCGTGCTTGCGCTTGCATCGCGCGCGACAATCGATCATCCCTGATAATTCGCATTAGCGATGCGCGTTTATCCGCGTAGCCGCGAGCAACGAGCGCACCTGTCCAATTACCATTGTATTATCCGACTGCGAGCGCTGATTATAGATGATTTTCGTTGCACCGGCGCATAAATAAATCGCGATGGCGCGAGTACGCAACGAGCCGATTCGAACAACGCGAGTCTACGAGACGCGGACCGCGTTTATTAATTTATAGTATCGTAACTTACGTTATCGCGGCTTAATGATCGCCGGCGATTGCGCCGTTTAATTACTCCTGTGTACCATTACACGTCGTATCTTGTAAATGCCGCTTAATAGCACGCACGGTTAAAGGCGCACCGACGTGAGCGTACGCTTCGCTAAAGTATCGACGCAATTACGACGTCCGCGAGTTTCCCTCTCTCTCTCCCGTTCCCGATCCTTTTCCGTTCTGGCTTTCCTTCCGCGTCCATGATCTCGCGATTCTCTTCAAGGATTCCTCGCGAGGATGAAGTCTTCGCCGGAGAGGAGATCAGAAGCAGCATCGCCGATAATCTCGCCGCGATTTATAACGAAGCCGGAGAATTCGGGGAATCCATTGAGAGAGCGAGAGAGAGAGAGAGAGAGAGAGAGAGAGAGAGAGAGAGAGAGAGAGAGAGAGAGAGAGAGAGAGAGAGAGAGAACATCGCTGAAGCAGCGGCGTCTCTCTTCCACCTAATCCACGAGTACAACTTTCTAATCGCGAACCGGCGCGATCTATGTATACTCGGAGCGCGCTTCGCGACGAATTAAAAGGCCGCGCGACAGGTGCACTTCCTGTGATGAAACGAAAGACGCCGATGGCGATCGCGGTAAATCCTCGCCTTAATTGACGACCATTAAATCTTTCCACAACGATCGATCAACCGTCCTACATACCTGCACGTTTCTTGTGATACGGCGTACGTAACGAGCGAACGAGCGAACAAAGCGCAAAAGCGCGATCTCGATCTGTAGCGACAGCTACGACGAATTTATGAATTTTATGGATTTTATGGATTTTCGGCAGTGCTGCGCGACATGCTTATCGGTCGAGATCATCGCGGCAAATCATCGTCGGGCTGAGAAGAGAGACGAAGCGAGTCGCGTTTCTTCGTTTCTTCGACATCTCCTTCCGCCGTGATCACGATCCATCGACGATTCCGCACGAATATGCAACACGAGGATGGATCGGGATGGGGCGGAAAGCGAGAAAGGTCGAGCACGTTTCCGCGAGTCAAATCGCGGAAAATAAATCGCCAATTGCCGCCGAGTGTCTTCTTTTAGCGCGATTAATTTATGAGCCTGCATAATTGCAGGGGGTGCCAGGTAGGATCATATATCTTTCTCCCGGGACGAGCGGAACGACGCTTGATTTTACACGAGGCATACTTTATCGGCACGCGGTATTAATAATCCTTATTTATTACTCCGCATTAATGTTAATCAAATGTTACGCTCGGAGGATTAATCTGTCTCGCAGCCGCAACATTAAATAACTTTCATCAGCAGCGCTGTATCCCTCCCTAAGTTCACGCGACCGCCGAATTAAGCGAAGCGGTTTGCTAAACGCGCTCCGAACCCAGCCCGACAGGATTTCAAGATCCGCATCCGCATTCGGCCAATAGTTTTCCCGTAAACAAAGGTGCGACAAAAGGTCGCAGCCAGAGTGCATCCCGAGAGAAATGAGAGATATGAACGTAACCTTCCCTGGTTGAATGATTCGACGTTTGCTTCTGCAGGCGCGAATAACGCCTGCGACCGAGGTCGCAGGTCTCCCCGAGGTTTCCCGAAGCTCTCCCTCCCCGCTCCCTCCGCCTCCTCCTCCTCTACCAGCCCCCCCYCCCCCCCCCCGCGCTTTCTCCCTCGGGAGCCGACGTTGCGCGCTTCCTCGCACGAGGCCGGGAACGCGCGCGGCATGCAGCCGCATCCGAGACCGAGGCCGCTGAGGCGCGCGCCGGGGTCACGTGAACGTGGACCCCGAGGAGGAGGAGGATGCTGCGGGGAAGGGGGCTGGAGAAAAGCGGCGGAAAAAGGTCCCCGGGGCGGGGGACCTTTAATTTTCCTCGCGTTGTTATGTTAATAGATACGTCGACACGCGGAAGTACACGCCGCGCCGTACACGAAAGGCTGCAAGGTACGAGAAGTGTCCCGCGGCCTTTTAATGCGCCTGTCAGCGACGTTGCTGGGCTCGAAAACAGGACTGTCGGTTCTGCAAGGCGCTCGCGTTGGAAAGATACATCCGTGGCGGATCGGACGTGCCTCATCAAGCCGGCAGCAGCTGAACAACGGGAGAAAAGGGAGGAGGGGACGTAAGTGTTCTTTGCATCGATGATGAGCGGATGATGTCCCCTAACTTTTCCACCTGGATTAATCCCGAGCGGGTCTCAGGGAAACGTAACTTGCCAGAGTGCGAAGTCAAGAGGCGGATAACGAAGACTTAGCTTAGCTGATTCGGTAGACGCGAAACGCGTACGCTGCGCACGTGCAGGATTATCGATACAGACGTAGGCTACGGCTGCGCGATATGCCGGAACTCGACATGCGAATGCGATCACTCGGCGCATAATGAGAAAGACTTAATTGCGCGGACCCGAGGCAACGGACGGTTGGAGTAATTCAAGTTTGGCGATTCGCTGGCATGTACATACATGAATAAAACGTGAAAGCCGACTTCGCGGAGCTTATTTCTAGCGTGATGTAACTGCAGCGCCATATCTGGAGCGTAGCTCTCTGCCGGATAAAGTTCTCGCTGATGGGAGACCGATTTTTGGTCGAAAGCGGAAGGTAACTCGCTACTTTCAGACGAACGAGTCAACTGATCGATTGATCGCGCAGCATGCACCAATTGCGTGTCGACCGAATCGACGTTCGTTGCATCAACGAAGCGCGGTCGCGTGAATAGAATACGGCGCAAAAATGAGCGCAAAGTCGGCGCGATATCGGGAATGATCTCGCGGCAGGTTTATTATCGCTGATCGGCGCTCGTCGGTAGCCGCGATCGCGAAAGTCATCTCAAGGATCTCAAATCCAATCTGGCCTAGTCCGACTTTTACAATCGCGACGTCCCGCCGCGACGTCTCGCACGTAGGAGTCGCGGGCGCATGAGCGAGCGAAAGTGGCGGAAATTTCATTTATCCGCCGACCTACAACTCGAGGAAACTCGAGTGTCCCCGCTTAAAAGAATCGTGCCGTCTCTTGCTACCATAATACGCGTCGGCTACTAAACTATCCGCGGAGCGAGTAGAAATTCCCCAGGGAAATTCTCAGAAATTCTCTTCTCGCGAGTTCGCGTCGTTCGATCCGATTCGCCTCAATTTTCTGCCAGCAGTTTACGACCGCGGTACTTCGATTGTGTTCTTATCGATTGATTTTATTATTTTATTTTATTATTGATTTATCGAGCGCTTTTTGCGAATTTTCGCAGCGCGGGGAATTATCGCAGCCGAGCAACGACGGATCAAAATCGATCCGGGAATAAAGGAGAATGACTTGAAGGAGAAGGACTTGAAATTCGTTCGCCAGCGACTCTTCTCGCGCAACGATCACGGATCGCGGGCTTCGCTTCGAGAAGCATCGACGGATATTAATCAACGTATCGAGGTGCAATGACCAACGGGATCGGGCGAGTCGAACACGATTACATCACGTCAGCATTGGCTCCGTGACTGGCCAGAAGGCGACTGGTCAAAAGTCGATCATCGATGACCCGATAGCCGCCTAATCGCCGCATCTGGTTATCTCGTTATGACATATAGGACATTCCAAGCGAAGACCGCTATAAATAGCAGAGTGGACGATCGATGGGAATTTAAAGCGGAGAGATTCGTATATAAACACGAGGACAAATTCGACAAATTTAAACGAGCATTGATAAACAGTGCAAGTTCATCAGTTCCGATTGATCAGACGCGGCTCGCGTCATCGAAATGTTCATAAAAATGGTCAAGGCCACAATCGTTAAAGCGCCGAGCCGAGCTATAATTCTCTCCATGTCCTCGACATTGTTCGTTGCACCTCCGCGCGGTAATGCTGCGCGCAGAGCTGCATCTCCAACATTTTTCCCTGAAAAGAAATGATAATCCGCGACTTCCGCATATATGACGCTTCTTCCTGAAACACTGTGTGGCGGCAGATATTCTCCACACGGCGGAGAAAGCGATGGAACCTCCGGTCGAGATACCGATTGCTATCTCGGCGGTATCATCGGCGAGATCTTCCCAGGATGATCGCGGTCGCGCGGGGGAGGCGCTGTCGTGGGAAGAGAGGAGAGCCAGGAGAGACGAGATCGCGATTCGTTTCGCCGGCGATCGAGTTCGACATAGTCGCGTGCTTTTTGCTCGTTCGACATCGACGGCGAAAGTTGTAAGAAGCTTGCCCTCTGCCCCCGGCCAGTTTGTTTCCGCGGGACGCGATCTATTAACGCGCGATCGATTACGCTTCCGCGATGAAAAGCCGATCGCGCCGCGATAGCGATCAGCTTTCCCGCGCAATTCGTTTCGCCAGATCTGCGTATGGAACGGGCTGATCGCAGTTGGACCGGACCGAGCGACCGCGACAAAACTGGAAGCGACCAGCGCCGTTTGCAGCGACGTGGGTTGACTCGGTCCGATCGACCTCTTACGTAAACGCGATTTATCGGTCGTTAGGTTGGTGCGAAAATCCGATTTGCAAGTCCATAGGAGGGAGCAATGTAATCTAGACGCGAGATGAAGCCTACGATATTTGCTCCAAGTAGAGCCACGTTTCCTGGCGAACCCGCTGATACCCGTCTAACGAAGCGTTCGCCAAAACGTTACGGCGCGAGGGAGACCTGAAATAATCCGGTGCCGGTAATAAATCTCCCTGGAGAACAACGCATTATAAACACGCGTAATCCATCGCGATTTATGGCGAACGCCCGATCGTTAGTCGTCCATTACGCTCGCGGAACATTGTCTCGTTTCTCCGTCGTAATTCGCGCGAGAGCGGGTTCGCTCGCTATATTTACCGTGCGTCGATTACGGGGAGCCAGAGGGGGCGAGCAGGAGGAGGAGAGGGGAGGATACGATCGAGAAAATCGCCTAATGAAACGCCGCGAAATATCTCAAGCTATCGCCACGCTCGCGCCGCGTAATTGATGGATGCATTTATCGCGGCTAATGTAAGATTCGCGTAACACCCCGCCGATGATCGCGAATTAATCGTATTCGTATCCAGCGAGCCATTTGCCAAAAGTCGAGAATCGCTCCTGCGTGATGTCGACGCGGAATTCTTCAGGACGTCGAACGGGCGATCCTGAAGTGGAGAACGGTGGACGAAATAATTAAAATCGGTTCCTCAGCTCGGCATAGAATCATGTACTCGCTCAATAAATATCCTCCTGCTCGATAACTCGAGTCGTATGAAAAGAAATTCCTGCATTCATTTCTCAGGCATGAGGAAACGTTGCGGCTGATTTGAGCCTTCTCGGCTCGGTGAATAATTTTATTTGGAAATCGCGGACGGCGCGCGTGAGATGACTGCAATCAAGTCGGAACGTGAATCGAGAGAGCAGCGCGCCGAGCGACCGTAAAAGTGCGACCGTACATTTGCGCATCGCGAATGGAGAAAAAGTACCAAGCTCGGGATTGAGGACGCGCCGACAGCACCAGAGGGTTAATTAGTAGGTCAATTAGTTCTCCCGCGACTTTATTCCGCCTTCCGCCAACACTCGCGGTTTCCACGATGCGCGATACGCGCAACGTCGCGTTAACAAGCGCGCTTTCATTAACGGCCGTTTGAAGGTCCCTTGGTCGCCGCTGTCGACGACAAAGCGGATTATTTCCTCCATGAAAGGAGCGAGAAGAGAGCTCGACGTGGTCGGCAATGCAGACACGGCATGGTGCGCGATATGAAGGAACAGCAAACTGTTTCATCCAAGCATCCCGCAAATACGTCCTTTCCAAGCCACAGCAGCGTGGCTCCGACAAAAGTGGGAGACGGTTCCGTGTATTTTGCGTACGCCGAGGATTCCCGCGTGGCGGCATCAGCCGTCAAAAAAGTCGCCGTCCGAGCTCGTCCCTTACAACGTGCCTTTTTGTACTCCCACGTTCGTCGTTGGTTTTTTAGGGACGACAGCGAGCGATCGGCTTCGAGCGCTCTCGTCTAACGACGTCATCCTCGGCGATCCGCTGACAAAAAGAGATAGAACCGCATATGGAGTTCTCTCTCTCTCTCTCTCTCTCTCTCTCTCTCTCTTTCTCATCTCGTAAATTCTGTGCGTTTTCGAAACGTGTACGCACGCGTGTCGCTATCGGCGTCGTTGTGGGGAGCCAAGTGAATTTACGATATCGTTCACTCGCACGGAGAAACGTGTGTGACGTGTCGGCGTATAACGCTAGTTACACTTGGACTTAGACGTGCCCGCTATGTTGTTGTTTTTCTTCCGAGTTCACTTTTCCGATTGCGACAGCACGCGCGCGAATGTGTCGCGCGATCGCCAGATAATCCGGCCAATAAATTCAGCCTCGCTGAAATGTCATCCCACGCTCGCGTTTCGCGATAATCAATCGATCGTGGCGAATAGGTATCCACGATTGCACAAGCGGTAACGCCGCAGGAAGAGGGAAAGCAACGAAAGGAAAAAAGAAAGGGGGGAAAAGGGAGAACTCGAGGAGCGATCGCGTTACGTGGGCGGTCTGCGCGCGAGTCGCCGCGCGACTTTTAGTAATCGTGTCGATTTGTCAGCGCGCCGATCCTAATTACAGCGTCTCCTCTCGAGGAGCTGTCGTCTCTCTCTTTTTCTCTCACAGATGGAAGCCCGAGGCCAGTCGTGTCGACGGTAAATCAAAAAATGCCGCAATGCGCCAGAGTCATCGTCGTCGAAGACGAGTACAAGTATCGAGTTACTCGGCGTCCATCGAACGCTCGCGAGTCCCTGCGAATTCCGTTCTGAAATTGGCATTCAAAGACGAACAGAGAGAGAAAGAGGGAGAGGAGATACGAAGCGAGACAACGAAGGACGTTTAATTAACTTGCCGGGAAATTTAGCGCGAAAACCACCGCAACGAATCTCTAATCGCGAATATCCGCGAGCAAGTCGGCGAGTGCCCTCCCCGCGCATTCCGTTGCACTTCCCGCACTCTCGCCGAGAAATGCGAGACTCGAGAATCTCCGGAGTACTCTGCTTCTTCAGCATCAATCGGCCTGACGGAAGAGCGTAACGCCGCGAACGCGTAGAGGCGAGGGAAGCGCGTGGAAAACGCGCGGGCACTTTCCCGCGAATCCAGCGACGCCGATTGCTGCACACACGCAAGCGGAGCGGCGCACGTGTGTGGAATGCTCGTCAGGTGAATTCCGGGGAACCGCGGCGGCTTTTACGGCGTCCCGACGCCGTGCCGCGCCGGCGTCCCGGCAATCAATACGCGAGAGTGCCGCGGAGCTCTCAGCTGTTTCTCCATCGACTTTCGTTCGCGACTTTGTGCTTTTTCGCGATTCCGCGCCGTTTTATTTTCGCTTTATTCTCAGACGCGCGCTCTGGGATTCTTGCGCAAAGTCTTGCAAAGATCGACAGCGTTTCCTGTAGAAACGGAGCCCTCGTCTTCGACGAAGCTCGCTGCCGTCCGCTTCGCGGAGAACGACGCGTCACGCCCTTTTTACGGAGAATCGCTCGTTCGTCTGTTCGCTCGGAAAGTTTGCCGACTTTGGGACGGAAATGCGGCCGAATTGACGATGTCAAGATGTCGCGACCTGCGAAGGCTACAATACGCAGTCTGCTTGTAACGGATGATCTCCGTGTTAGTGATAGCGTTATCAATCGCGCGACTGAACACGCGAATTATTCGTATCACGGGGACTGTGTTGGAATTCAAAAGACACCCTTGATCGAAACGAGTAACTTTCGAGCTTAATTCTCAATGGGACAATAACTTGTACCGATGTAAAGGCAATCGGGAGGAAAGCAGAGAGATTCGATTCGTGATTTAATTTATAAATACAATCAACATTCGATTGTCATGATATCCCGAAAAAAATTTCCTCGCATACGCCCCGATTCAACGGAATCCATAATTTCCGGTCGATGTGCTGGATATCGACGTACTACTTCGGAGTAATCGCGGCCGTTTAGAAACACTTGAAATGCACTTTATTGACGTAACCTACATGCGACACGTAAGTCTACGTACGTGTAACGTCAACATCTTTCGCTGACCCCCCCGTAAGATTCTCACGGAGGGAAGTTATTGGGCCATGCACCCCGACATCTTTCATCTCCTTCCAGCTTGCGCAGCTTGATTACCGAGACGTATCGATTCGACGTGGTTCTCGGATAAATTTAGGTGACCTGCGTGGGAGAAATTCTCGAATCCGCTCCGGAAATATTTCGCCAAGACATTCGTCTGCTTCGAAAAAGACATTTAAGAAAAGTATACAGTTAGACAGTGATCTGAAATCACGTGGATGATAAAGTACGCGAAATAAATGCAAAACAATATCAATTGAGACGATAGATAATCAGTTACAAGCGACGTTACACGTCGTTATCACAAATTATCATCTCCCAACGGATTACCACGTATTGTCACGTTCGCCGTGAAGCGCGTTGAAATGAATCGCGCCGCAACCGGCGAATCTGACGATTGAAAACCGCCGTTTTTGGACTCAACAAACAACGCGCCGCGGTCACGGCCACGCGATTGATAAAACCGGATCCGGTGTTTGCGAATTGAGATCCCGACGACTCCCGCGGGATCGCCTCACCCCTTCGTGGGGCTCGCTCTCCGGCAGTTTGCTAACCAATGTCAGCTGATCGAATCAACGAGCCAGCCGCCGTCCGTTCTATTTGCAGTCCACGATTCGCGCGTATCGAGTGTCCCAGAGAAATGATTAGCTTGGGCTACGTTGCACGGCCATGTATAATTACTGACCGGCCCTCGGCAAGTGCGGTCGATCTCGGTATTAAATTTCTAATCCATTTCTTCGCTTCCCTCTCCTCCCTCTCTCTCTCTCTCTCTCTCTCTCTCTCTCTCTATCTATCTATCTATCTATCTCTTTCCGTGTAATTCGCGCTCAGTGATTAGCTAAGACTCCGACCGCAGGCAGACCTTGCGCCCGTCAGCATCTCGGGCTAATTGTACGTAATAACTGACACGGACACTCGACGAGAGTCCAACGCCATTTATGGTAGTCCCGCGCGAAGGCGCGACTCCTCTCTTGTCCTGTCGGAGAAACGCGCTCTTTCCTCGCTCGGCTCGTAAATAAATCACGCGGCCGATTGAAGGCCGATCGAGAAGCGTTACAAGTGACAACGGCGGGTTCGATCGAATGTGTTCTTTAAATTCTGGCGAGTGGCCGCATCAGTCGTTTCCAGAGCATTTAACGTGACTGAATTGTCACTCAGACCCGGCTCGGTGTACGATTGGTGCTGCTAGCTAGCTAGTTTCATCATGCCACGCGAGACGGGCGGAGAGGCTGTCAAGAAGGCCCAGAGGAATATTAGTAGGAATATTAAAGCTGATGAGAGAAGAAGAGGAGGCGAAAGGAGAGCCTTACAAAATGTTGAAGCAAGATAGCCGATAGCGGTATCTCCAGCCAAGCTGGACGAACATTATGAACAGCCTTGTTAATGACGTGCTGCCGAGCACGTCAGCATCGGCACGTTATAACGAAAGATCGACCATCACTTCTCGCGAGATGCAAACTGCAGTAAGATTATTGTTGCCCAAGAATTGGCCAAGCACGTAGTCAGCGTCAAGGAACTAAAACTCAGCAAGCGTACCAGTTCCAAGTGAAGAACTTTATGTACATTGCATATACATGCATGCATACATCATCGGAAAGACCTTTAACATGGAGATCATCGGCAACGTACCATTCACCGATCGACAATCTAACGTCTGATTCTTACGTCATAAAGACGGAATCGAGATTCGAGCCTGTATAATTCTAAAGCGTTACCTTCGAGAGCATTCCCATTACGCTCCGTTTCTATTTTTGTGAATGTGAATGATGGGAAAGATCGTGAGCGCATGGTGACGTGTGCGCAAATATAGAATAAACGGGAACTTTGGGTGGCTCGAAGATAAGCACGACTGAATCATATCTCTCCGAAACAGCCGCCACTGTCAATAACGATACATGCCTGGAAACGCTTTATCGCGCGCGGCTGCTCCGAAGGATGAGTCTCAAATGTGGAACTGGTTACCGCGTGATCGCGACAATCGTATCGCCAGGTAGCGTATTTGTCATCATCGGAAACACCGATAGAAGATACGAAGAGTCTCAATCCTAAAAGTACCCAAGGGAACGTAAGAAAGACGCTGTCTAACGCAGCGAGCAATAACATGTTCACGTGCAATCGTGGAAGAAGAGATACGAGGAACGCAAACTGCGTTGACATAAAACTGAAGAAATTAGAATCAGCAATGTCAAGCTTGACGTCTCTACGGATGCAGGAAAATTAAGGCGGAAAATTAAGATTAAACAGCTCCCGAAATCTATATCTCTCTTTGATAAATCTAGAAAGTGCCAGTCAAGACCTCGCGAGACTCTGCAGGGAGGATCTGAGCAAAAATGGCCGACCGATAAAACGGAAGACGCGTTCGTGGCATTCGGGGATTTCGTGGAGCGTCGCTTATCGCCGGAAGTGAGCCACTGCGTAAACACGTCCAAGTGAAGCGAGAGAGAACCGACCGACATCTGGCCCCGATAATGAAAGGACGTCTTTGCGCCGGCCGAGCGAGATCCGGCACTTAAAGCACGAGCGAGAGAGCGAGAGAGAGAGAGAGAGAGAGAGAGAGAGAGAGAGAGGTTTCCCGGAGAGGGGGGGGGGAGAGAGAGGGGGGAAACCGGGAGGATCGATGCACGTGAGGAAAAGAAGCCCGTCCTTCGGGGCCGGCGTTGCTCTTGAACTTGAACGACGCGAAATGGGCTAACGGCGATCAATACGAGCTTTCGGCGCTTGCGAGGCGAAGCACTGTCTGGCACGGGCGGTAACCACCCCCGCGCGGTAGAGCGCGAGTCCTCGCGAAATATCAGCCGCCCGAAATATCTCCACCCTTGATCGCATCCGTTTGCATAACCAGGACGACGATTTCCGCACGCACGGAAATGCTGGAGGAGAAAAAAGCTGCCGGCTCCTTCACCTGTCGCGCAATGAGAGGGATGTGTCACTCTTTCTCTCTCTTTCTGACAAAGGAGACCAAAGGAGCAACGCTCGCCGCTTAGAATGCAAGAAGAGTCAACAAGTCGAACAAGTCAACGAGAGCGCGCGAGATTCGTGTACTGCTCGCTGCGCGCATATTTACATGCAAATAATTCGGCATGGATATTGCCAAGCAACATTGCGGCTGATAATCCCCCGCGGAAGATCCGCAGGGGAAAAGAATACCGGCCGAGATCGCGCCGTTACGCGAATTCGCGACGCGGCTGAGCATGCCGCAAGATGAAAACTACGGCTGCATATAAATTGCTGGGAAAAAGGCCCCCGTCGTGTGTACGTTGCGGAACCGCTTCCGCGATAACTGGACGCGCGCGGTCTCGCATCGCGCCATTCGCGGCAACCGCCGCCGTCGCTCGCCCCTCGCCCCTCGCCCCGGCCATCGATTAGACGCAGCCTTGTTAAATGCGCTATCTTATCGCGAGACGCGGAACGCATCGCCGGCGAGTCATTGTGAATCGCGGAAATCACCGCGGAACGGCTCGGCGAGCTCGAGTTCCGCGAATACGCCGGCAAATGACGTAACGATGGTCCCGAATGGTCCAGAGCGTGGATCGCGCGCAGCATCCACGCAGCGAAGGGAGCGGGGAAGGGGAGGAGATTAAGAAGAGCAGCAGCGAGAGCAATAACGAGAGCGATTGCCGATGAAAACGTATCGATTCTTACGTCCAATTGTCCGCGCATGGCGCAGAGAACACGAGAGAACCTAATTTCGTGTCAGTTCCGCTTCGCACGACAGGTCGCCGCGTTTACAACACTCGACGTTACGGGAAATACTGTTATTGTTACGTGGAATTACGTAAAGCTATGCCGCGATATAAAATACTCTATTCCGCGATCTCACAGTGATATCGATCAATCGAGCGATCGTTATCGACCGGCAGATAGTTTTCCGGCAGTTGAACCGGCGATACTCGTTATCGAGAAATTAACGTAGCAGCCCGTCTCGTAATCCTCGAGGCTTCTGGTGCACGGCGTGCACAGCGTGCTACGTCGCTGCTCGCTCGCGATTATCGCATCTCGATTAGGCAGATCGGGATTGCTTATACGAAACGTGGCTAACAAAGTCGTAACGGCCGCGATAAGATAACGCGCGTGACAACGGCGAGTCTAATCGATGGCCGGCGTGAAGCGCTCCGGCTTTCTTGCTCCGCTGCTTCTCTCCTCTCTCTCTCTCTCTCTCTCCCTCTCTCTCCCTCTCTCTCCCTCTCTCTCTTCCGCCCGAGTCCGCGGAGAACGGCTCCAAGGCTCGCAAAGGCGACCGCTGCGGAGAACGCGCGCTCTTTACGTGGTCTCGTGTCTCGCGGCGTAAAGCGAGATTAGATTAATTATCAATAAAGCGGCGAGTTGCCGCTTTGAACGCTCCGACGCGTGACAGCACGCGACGCGTATCGCCGTCGCGATTCAATCGCGACTCTAACGAGCGGAATCCGTGACGTGCCGCGGAAACGTACTCCCATCCGAGTATCCAACATCCAGATGAAACCGTATCGAGATCCGGACGCGGGATTTCGTCCCCTTCGAGTCTTCCGTCCTTTTACCGGATCTTCCGGACTTTGTCTCCCCGATGAATCGGGGAACCGCGGCCATCGCGCCATCGAAGAATGCGCTTCATCACGCGTTCGTTCGTTCGTTTCCCCCATACGTCACGTGGACGTATCCGCTCCTAGACACATCTCGCTACTCTCGCAGCTCGGTAAATATCGCCGCCGCCCCCCCCTCCCTCCCTCCCTCCCTCCCGCTAATTACAGGGGAGCCGACAAAGAAGCGGCTCCGGCTCGCCTCTGCTTTATTGGAATCGGGGGGAGGGGGAGGGGCAGGGGGGAGGGCAACGCTTTCACGCTATATTACTGCCGGCAACCCCGACACGCGTTGTGCCTCCCCGCGGCGCAAAGTGAAATTTATCCGGCGGTATCGGCGATACTGATCGCGAAAATCGCACAATACGCTCGCGCGCAGGCCGTAATGACGCTGCTGCAGATTTACGCCGGCGATACCGTTCACGCTGCCTACGCTAGGGATGTTAATGAGAGAGAGAGAGAGAGAGAGAGAGGGGGGGGGGGAGAGGCGGAGGAGGAGGAGGAGGACGTTGCAGCTGGGATTACAGGGATCAGCTAGTGATACTCGCCGCGCGCTTCGGTCCGGCCTCCAAGGTATCCGGTATCGATGACGTAATTGTGGAAATGACACAATGCTGTTTACTTGCTGACGTACGATTGTTTACGACGCTTGCGAGTGAAGAAGAGCCGTTACTCTTCCGCTTTGTCTTGCATTCGCGGCCTTTTGCCGACACAAGAACCGACAAGTTTTCCTAGCGTCGATAGCGATAATACGCATCCAGCGTATCGATAATGAAATAATCACCGACAGGGTGATCTTATCGATGAATCGCGATGTAGGAATCGCGCGTTTCCTCTTGCGAGATACAAAAACCGCGCTTCGGTAAACAAGCTTGAGACCGAACAAAGACTCTGCATCGCGCTGCGATAATTAACGGCTGTCCGTCTCTCGCATTTTGCATTTTGTGGGCAAACAGGCGCCATCGTCCCGACGCGTTCTCTCGCGAGAGATCGATCGCAGACAAGCGGATTTATCTCGCTATTCTGCGATCGAAATTTTCCTCTGGAAGGCGAGCCTTTGCTCGTAAACCTTTCCGCGCGGGAAAGCGTCCTGGAATCCGCGCGCGCGCGACGTTATCGGCGCCGCCAGCCCTGGGCGAGGAATTATTCCGCTTCGTGAAATGCCGCGATTTACACGCGCTTGTGCCGATCGCGTGTATCGCCGCGGGCAATCGCACGCCGTTAGACACACTCGATCCGGCATTTTTCATCGATACGACAGCCGGCCGGTCGCACAATCGACTCGAGATCCTTTCAATCGCCCGTAGAGTAGTACGGGCGGTAATTAACGGATAATTATGTGGCAGTCGGATAATTCATGCCGCGGGTAATGCGTTCACCGAGTCACTTCCGCTATTTGCGGCCGGTAACGAGGATGCTGCGAGAACGAGCGAACGACTCGGATACGCCTGATGATTCTGGACTCGCGAGAGCATCTCTCACTCGCGCTGCGAGTCTTTCGTTGACACACGCCGCGACGAGTACTCCAAGACGAGGCCGAAGAGAGGGCTGAAGCTCTCCTCCGCTTCTCAGGAAACGGAGGGGAACATCCTCCCCCCCCCCTTCAGTCGCGTCGTCGGTCTGGCCGCGTTTGCGGAAGCGCGGAAGGAGACACGGAACGACTTGGCGCGACGCGAATTATCGTGAGATATCGGGAATATTACATTTTCATGGCCGGAAGTGTCGGCCTTCCCTGTCGCATTCCTCGCCGCGGCGAAGAAACGGCGTTATCGCGCGATCGTTGCCTCCGCTAATTTATGATAATCGGTCGATTATGAAACAACGCCGACATTCGCCGCGCGCACGCATGCCGCCAAGAAGAAAGAGAAAGAGGAAAGCGGGAGAGCGGATTGTCTCGCGAACTGATTATAGAAATTTCGACATGCTTGTCCAAACAATCTGCGGAGATCTTTCGCTCATCTATCTATCATCTCTCCGCTAATATTCTAGAACGTATCAGCGATGAAAATAATCAAGACAATGAAACGATGAAATAATGCAGATAATCAAATGAAATTGCCAAATTATCGCTACAACTTGTCTAATTTCGATGATTTCGCTCTACGAACCATAAACTAAAAATCAAATCAGCATTGGAGAATGGCCTCCCTTAATCATCCCCCGCCATCGCGTCGCAAACACAAAGCGCAACGTCGTCCTTGCGGTATTGGAAAAAGCGAATGACTAAATGACTTATCGGCAGCGCGTTAAGCCTGAGCAGTACAACGCAGCCTCTCTTTTATTCCCGATCGCGCGATATTCACAGCTCGACGTCGACGACTTGGAGACTGCCATAAATATATCCGGACGCAGCGGGGAGGGGGTGCGAGTTATTTTCATAGTCTGCGGCGCGTTAGTCGTCGCCGTTGGCGATGATACGCGACGAAAGGCGCGATTGGAGCACGCTCGGAGTTTGATCGGCGAGTCGGCGAGTGGCGGATCGACGTCGCGTGGAATCGCTCGGAAATTCAAAGAGGAACGCGTCGCTGTGAAGAGTCGCTCGAGGATGAAACCGAAACTTGAATCTCATCAACGGCCATGCTCCGTGATCAAGTCGGACGCTCTCTCGAACCCCTCGCGACGCCTTCCTCAATGACGGCCTCGTGATTCTCTTTGACTCACCAGCTCGTGGAGGGTCTTGAGGTCGTTGGTGACGATCTGCGGCTGCGGCCCGTATATGAGGCAGGGTTCCTCCTCGTACTCGTCGTCGCTGTCCTCGTTGCCGGCGCCGTTCGCCGCCTTGTTCTCCGCGGCGATCTCGCGGTCGATTTGTCTCTCCATCTGCACGAGCATCGGCGCGAGCATGCCGAACTTGGCGCCGCGACGGGCCACCTCCAGCAGGCACAGTATCACGTGCCGCTCGTTCTTACGCATTATCAGGTCCTCGGTCTCGAACAGCAGGCACTCGATGATGCTGAGGCTGTTGCGGCACCAGTCGATGAAGTTGGAGACGTTGTCGCGGGCGAAGAAGGTGCCGGCCTTGGCGTTCGGCAAGTAAGGCACGTCGCTCAACTGGCTCATCGGCAATGCCAGGGAGGTTATCGAGCGTGTCATCGGCATCTTGCGGGCCTGACGCCGAGCAACGTAGTCCGCCGCGTATTTCCGCACGTTGTTCGCATGCTGGAAGCAGAAAGGGATCATCTTTTAAACGTCGATGCTTGCACGGAGATGGCCGCGCGATGATTTAGCCCGCCGGGCTAGCGTATCCGGGCGTATTTCGATACTCCGTTCCGATGATCATCTCGAGCCTAGTGTCTCGCGATGACTCCCCCCCCCCGAAGAGAACTCTTCTACCCGATAAAAGCACGCTTCTTGGCCCGTTCGATGGCTCCGCCGCCGTTTGGCGAACGCCATTCGGTCCGGCGAATCGGGATTTTAACGGATATTTCATCTCGCCCTATTCAACACTTTCCCACTCGTGTCGCGTGCACGCACACGCGTCAGATATCGTCGCGGCATCGTAATCCTGGATTTACCGCGAGCATTGAAGCGGCAGATGGCATCTGATAACCGTCAGCTTCCCCTCCCTCCGTGACGGGAAAAAAAGCTTGACGCATCATCGCGCTATTGATTCAGATGAGTGCGTCGTCGCCCGAGAGAGAGATCCGAGATGCGCGCACCCTCCTGCAACGTCAAACATTAACGGGGGATGCTCGAAAGACACGCGCCGCGTGTGAACGAGGCGCCTAACTCGGCTATCGGTCGTCGAAAGTCGACTGATTTCTAAATTCGTTGTGAAAACTCGACGAATCATTTCCCGAACATCTCCAATCTCTCTGCAATTCGTCGTCGATTCCATCGTTCATGACGACACGTATCATTGACGATAGAATTACGCGCGCCCCTTCGTAATCCCTTTCCGTTTGCGCTTGTTTCCCGGTCAACATCTGCTCAAACGAGTGCTGCGCCGGCTAACTGGATGCTCGTTCTAATGACAGTTCGTTGAACTACGACTCTGCTGAAACAGAGTTGACGCGAGGTACTCGCCGAGTGGTATTTAGGTTACGGCGAAGGAAAGAACCGCGCGTCTCGAAACACTCGGCCTCTAGAAAGTCGCCGAGTTGTTTAAACAAAATCGTATCGTGCGCGCGGGCGCGTCGGGTTTCGGTGTCACGTGTTGGAGATAGCATGCGAGTGTGGCTTTTACCGCCTGCCGCGTTTAAAAACCGCGGATCGATCAAAGAAATCATCCGACTTTGTCATTGAGCCGATCCGAGCTTCATCACAGCTTTACGCCGTGCCGTAAAACACGTGCGTGCGGACACTTTACGGCGGCACTTTGAGTTTTATCTCCTATCTTACCTGAGCCTTCGAGTTTCTCCTTGGTGTCTTCCGTCGCGTTTCCCTCTCCCCGGAAACACGCGGATAATTGAGAGCTCGGAGTCGCCGGAGTCAACGTTCGTTTGACGGTCTTTATCGGCGCGCTAATGATCGATTCATCGAGCCGGCCGAGGAATCGATGAATCGCCGGACCGGGATCAGGAATGAGAGGGAAATAAAAAATGAAACCGGGCGCGTTTCGAACATTGCCGACCAAATACGCGCCCGCACGTGGAGGCCATAAGGTCGCGAGGGCGTTTGCGCGCGCGCGCGCGCGCACTCGTAAAAGTCGTATCCAACGGCATCCGGCCGTGTGCCTCGCGCTCTCTCCCCTGGGATAATACGCGAAGATTACAAGAAGAGTCCGCCAACGGGCCAACGACTCGAACGCGAGTGATAATGACGATTCAACGAGCGGATGAGTCCGCTCGAGGACTCTTGAGACTGACGGAGGGCCAGGTCCACGGTGAACGCCTGCATCGGCGTCGCCGATGGGGAACAAAGCCGATACGAGCGTGCAATTTTTTGCCCTTCTTCCCGAGTACCGGCAGAGAGAGAGAGAGAAAGGATGAGGGAGGGCGGAGGGGAACGGATTAAAATTGCGCGCGATCGCTTCGGCGACAAAGGGACGACGGCGCACGCTATTGACGATCGCTGCGAACGAAAGCGGATTTCACAGGGAAGATCGATCCGATTCCTTCTTGAGGATCCCTTGGATCCATCTCGAAGCATCTATCGAAAGATCTATCTCGACGTCGAAGCATCGAGCGCCACTGCGCGTCGCGCTCGTAAGAGACGAGAGAAGCGGCGGCACATATGGTGACGCGACGACAGGATGTCGCATTACGTGGCCCCCTCCTGGTCCCCTCCCTCTCGGGGATCGTCGTGAGCGCGAATGTACGAATGCGCCTAATGAAAACGGCCGCAGCGCGTTCCGCGTTTGTAAATTGGAGCGATTGCGAGGCGCGCCTCATTGCGCCCGAGGGGGAACGCGCGCGAGTTAAGCGAGTTGCGCTCGCTTCCAGGCCACGTGGTGGCAAGAGCAACGGGACGCAAGCGACGAGAGCGCAAGTAAGCATTACTCATGCAAGCGTGTATGTACAAGCGTGTAACTTAATTTCGTCTCTGGGGACCAGACGCGATAAACCGGGAATTTATGGCCGTCCGCGCCGGATGAAGCGGGACGACGGACGTAATCTAATTAGGAATGTTAGAACGCGGCCGCGTCGCGACAGACGCCGGCGGTTAAATAACGTAATTCATTCTTACGGAATGACAATTCGCCCGTCAATCGCGGTTCGATCGCGAGTAAGCCCGATATAACCGCCACTCGAGCGAGCATCCGCGCCGAGCGCGCGATTCGCGATCAGATGCTAATAACGCCCTTCTGACATCCGGAGCGTCCGGCGGGGAGGATCCGGCGGCCGTTCGCGCCAATTAATCTCCCATTATCGCGTAATCATGCCCGAGAGCACCAACGGTGAGGGCTTTTCGGCAGAAATTCGTCTCTCCGCGGCGGCGGCGGCGGCGGCGGCGGCGGCGGCGCGAAAATAACAGACTCGCTGCTCGTCGAGCCGCGCGCGCACGCGCGATCGACACGCTTAGCAGCTCGCGCAATTCAGATTCCTCTCGCGCGCGCTTAATCACCCTCGCCGGTCCCCATTCTTACAGCCGTGGCGAAAGTCTCGACAGAAGCGCTCGTTCGCAATTCCGGCGATGCCTTGCGCGGGTTAATAAACCTGCGGCCGCTCGTACAGTGAAGCCTCGCCCGACACAAAAGCGCCGTGAATCATCGCGCGAGTCGCCTCGCGAGTGTCGCGTATGTACGCGCGTGAGTACGTGAAATCGTGCGAACGTGCCTCTTCGGGGCCCCTCATGCGTGTTTCCCAGTCGACGATGCCACAAAGCACTTCCCGGGAAGTGAAACGCGCGCTGTCGTTGTCGTCGAAGCGCGCGAGAATGATGCAGCATCGAGCATCGTAATGGATTATTTCCTAATGGATATTTACGATTCGCGCAAAAGTTGCCTGCGCGGCCAAGAGGACGTTTCGTAACGAGCGACCGCTTGCTGAGGAAGCAGTAAATTCGATCGATAAGATAATTCGCGGCAGCCGTTAACGCGAACGCGATGCACAACACGATTCATTGATGTTTGTAAGCGCGCTCGTCGGATCTCTCCCCCCCCCCTCTCTCTCTCTCTCTCTCTCTCTCTCTCCGTTCATAATTGCCCCGAATTGCTTAATAGGCACTTAACGCCGATTAACCGATGGCCGATAGCGAGGAAAAAGTCTCCGGCGGCATTATCTCAATGAATTATCATCCCGTTACATCATCCGCGCGGTAATTTATCTAGCGGTCATTCCGAAGGTCACCAACGAGGGTCAATTTCATTATCAGGATTATTTCGGTACTTCGTTTCCCGAATAATTATACATCAGAGCACCGCCAGCGAATCATCCCGGTACCGGTGTCAGAGATGCGCGAAATAATCATCTCGCCGTGTATCGCGGCCTGTCCCATTATCATTATCGCGCCTGCATCAGCGGCAGCCCCCACCAACCCCCGGAAGAAAGGGCGGAATGCGAGAGGCGGTTACGTCAACGGACGGCGACGCGGGGCGTCGCGGGGCGTCGCGGGGCGTCGCGGCAGGCGCCGCGCTCGCGCGGGCGTCGTGGCGCTCGCTCCTGCTGACTTTTCGTCAAGACGCGCGGCTATTTCCGTCCCTTGTTTTTACGACGCACCCCTTGCGTCGTGTTTCAGGAGCACGCGCGCGACCGCGCCTCACGGGGGTCACACGGGTGTATATTTAGCCGCGGACCGTGAAGAAAGGACCCACCACCCCCGCCTGCAACCGTCTCCACTCCCGGGAGATTATGAGAAAAAAAACCTCCCGGCTGCTCCTTCGTCCCCTCCCCTCCCCCTCCTGCCTCCCGGGACAAAAGAGATCGTCGGCGTGTTTCCTGCTGCAGTTCCTGTTGCAGTCGACCGCGCGACTCGATGTAAAACATCTTCGTGGCATCTCCGGCAAGAACGGAGGGTAATTTATGGGGGAAACAATATCAGAGGACCCCCGTGGGTGCTTCCGGTGCGCCTCCGGGAAACACAGGACACGCTTTAATTAAAAATGGCGGAAATTTATACGTATCCTTGAAGAATGATTCAAGTTATTTAATAGTTATGCATAGATTATCATCGGACATCCAGTAAATTGATAATCGAGTACGTCCACCAGCGACGTGTATCAAGCTGCATTCCCATCTTGAAGATAAACATTGTTATTTTACACGCGTGTATTTCGAGTAACAACATCGAGATGCCGAGGTGTCCCTGTATGGCGATAGAAGCTCGCGCGAATGGTCCTTGGCGCTACCGCCATTTCCGAGTAGGCATAAACTAGATAAAGGAACAGGAACCTCTAATAGAAATGCTAATAGAAGACGGCGAGAAACGTTCTTGACCTCGCACGAAACGCGTAGCGCGTTCCCTTGCCGTGAACGACGCAGAAACGACCAGAAACGAACCAGTGCCGAGCGCAACGACGAGTCTCTATTCACGATTGGCCTTCCGAAAAGGATAATCAGTCCTCAAGGACGCATACCCGCGCACACGCGTAACTTTACGCCCAGGCATTCACCTATCGAGTACCGCGAGCGTGTAAAACGGTGTCTACGATTCCATCAGAATTTCAGCATCGAAACGGATCGAGACTCGCTCGTGCCATTCTTTGGGCAGCGATTCGAGCGCGCTCTCGTGCCCAAAAGTAACATCGGACTAATCGCATCCGCGGAACGACACTCGCCCGAGGACTGACCACCTCTGATTACGAGCTGATGAGAATTACGGGGATTTGCTGCTGCTCGATGAGAAAAGAGAAGAATCTCGAACCGGCTTTAAAGAGGATTCAAGTTCACGTGCCTCCGTATGCCGGACGCGTCATCGTTCCATTTACGTCAACGCCAACTCGTCGGGATCGAGCTCCCGCGTCAGCTTTCCACTCGATTTCAATTAACTGCAAGAAATTTCAAGGTCGCCGACCTTGATTCCGCTCGCTACTAATTGCTTTCATATTCGTGTTACGACGCTCGCGCGTGCTGCCGATCGATCTTGCCGGATCGGAATGCTCCGCGGCCTTATTCATCGTTAAAACAATAAAGAGATACGAGAGTACCTTTACAAAGAGTACCTTTAAGGTGCAAAACTGTCAACACGCAAATGAAGACTCTGCTATAAAATCGTATCGAGATCTCTTGGTCGTCACGTACAGAGAAGCTTAAAGCTAAATCGAATTATAATTCAATGCTTGTTCTCTCTCTCTTTGTCACGCGGAATGCCCATCCCAGTCTCGCAAGGAAGGATTAAACATCGATGCGTGATCGATCGCACGCGGATGACGTAAATTGCCAACCGGATTTGCATTCATCCTAACGTCACCTACGCCGCCAACTCGTCGCAAGAAAATTGCCGATCCCAGTCGCGCTCAGCTAAGCGACAAATCTGTCTGCAGTTAAGCGGTTACGCTTTAGTTAGCGGACAGATTTGTCGATAAACTCGATTAACGAACGAATGACTCGGAGATCGTCGCCACGCCGCCATGCGCGCCAGAAAAGTCGACGAACAATCGTCGTCGGGAAAGCCGACGCTGTAACTCTCCGGCTAATTGGCTCATTAATGCCGGCCAGCTTCCTCACATGCCCAAGATCGATCTCGATCGCGCGAGATATCGATTTAACGCGCGACCCCGCGCCAACGCGGTAAACAAGCAGAGGTTGTTTACTGAAGCATCGTTTCCAGGATTGCGAATTTCCAGGCGATCGGCAATCGGCGATTCGCTTTCAGCTTGCGTCTCGACGGCGTTTGGGCGTTTCGATTCCCTTTAAATGGCAGGAATGTGAGCGACGCGAAGATAATATTTACGAAGGAAATTTTATCCTGATGCCAATTTATTGCAAGTAGCTCTAATTGTTACTCGCATCGACTCCACTTTAGCGTACAGCAACGCGTACAATTAAAGCGAGTCTTAAATCGTCTCGTTTAAAGGTCCAGAGATCCGCAGAGCAGCAGATCGCGCCCGCCATAAATCCTAATTTCAAGCAAGAGAGACGAGAAAAGGACAAATGAGCGTCAACATGTATGTGTGTGCGCGCGCGACGACAATTATGATTAATTAATCGCGTCGTCTGGAATTCCGCAACATAATCCGGAATCCGATAACGGCCGCTCTTCCTTCTATTTATATAAGAACACCCGCGGAATTATCATCGAAACGACGTCGACGTCCTTGCAGAGAGAAGCAGAGTAGAGTCCTTCATCGTCCGCCGAGTCGCGGATGCTCGCTTCTGAAAAATAGTCCGCGCGATCTCGCCTCGCGTTGTGACACGCGCTGTCATTACTCGCAGGAGTGAGAGACGATGATGCCTGTGAGAAGTGAGTTTACAGCCTCAGTGGAGACAGATGATCAGTCGTATTTTCGTCGAAGCCTTGTGACATAATTGAAGTTAATATTTTTGGATCGGCATTACGCATCGGTGGTGCCCGGCGCGATAGTGCCGGCCGATTTCTATATAAGGCCCATCATCGAGGCGCCCGGTATTTGTCATTTCCGACAGGAAAGGCCACGTACCGCCGCTTCTGCCTCCTTTCGCTTTCGGGATATCGCGCGATCGTGATTAATACGGATTGCCTGTCGACCTTTAACCGCGCGACAAGTGCTATTCTGAAATTTGCCTCGTCGGGAGCTCTCGCTATCGAAGAACGTTCCTTTTCTACGCGAGTCCGGTGACTCGCGGTCATATTTATTTTCGATTGACTGGAAAGGCACGTCTTAATTGACTGCGAGATTGAATCGTATCACTGCATCATCGGTGCAGCAAGGCTCGACAGCCGACATGCAAATCACCTCGTGACAAATGCGCTTCGCTTCGCGCGATAATTTTAATATCGAATTCCGCGTCTTTCGGAAAGCAATCCCGCGCAATTAGCTATTCGTCCGTTAAACTTTTTAATCGCGAAGATAAGAACGCGAAAACACCACGTTGTGCAATCTGAATTCTGAGTCTCGGAGAATTGAGAATTATGTGTATCGCGTATCGCGAGTGTTTCCGCCGGGGGAAATTGTTGAGAAACAAGCAAGACAGAATGTCTTGACGGAATAACAAAAGATTATCCCGGGGAAAAGAGTCAAGGTCGCAGCTAGATTCAAACCCGGCTCGCCTCGGATCCCTGCATTACGCGGCAAGCGTAATGCATATCGCGCTGATGCATACCGCACGTGGACGCCTCCCCCGCCGCAAACGGAGTGCAAAAAAATCGCAAAAGTCTGCAAGAAGCCCTAGCGCTTGGAGGATAGGAGAACACGAGAAAGAAAAGCACAGAAAGGAGCCCCCAGAGGTGGCACTATCGAGAGCACTGGGGTTCCTTATCGCTCCTCGTCGCGTACCTTATTATGCTCCCCGCCACGCCACTCGTCACGGCTCGTAAAGTCGATATATGCAAAAGCCCTGCTCCCTATCCTCTCCTGCTCCCTCCCTCCTCTCCCCCCCCCCGCTCCCCACCCGTTCCTGCCCTCTTGTGTATCCATTGCCGCAACCCAATCTACTCCCTGCCACAGGTAAGAAATTCCAGTACCTCACCTCGAGATCCGCCGTAATCCTTAAGCCGGATTCAGACTGAAGTGCCCCCGCACGGCTGAACGCGTCTAACATTAAATGCGAGGGCTTACGCGCGCATCGTCCTCCCATCCCCCTTTCGTCGTGTCAATTTATTGTGATGTTTCAATCGCGAGCGTCGCGAGGGTGCCGCGATATGCGCGCAGCCGTATGCGTGCCCCACACGCGTGCCCCGCGAATCAACGCGGTCCCCCCGCGCGATCTCGCTTCCCCCCTCCCCGCCCCCTCCCCCCTCCCCCATCCCCGCTACAGTACAGTGTCGCGTTTCTTCGGCATTCTCCGTCGCGTCGTTGCGCGGCTCGAATTAACCTTAACGCGAAGACGTAGACTGGGAAAGGGCATCGGCGATCGCGCCCTACCGCGGTCTGGATCGGGCTTTAAGTGCATTCTCGATGCGCCGCGAGCCGTGCGCGACTTTCTCCGGCTTGCTTGCGCGCACACGCGCGCGAGCGCGGACTGCCGCGGTTTTATCGTCCTCTGCCTACTCTAAATATTTCTCTGGCATGAATTTATAACGATGACGGCGCGCCGCGGCTAATAACGAGCGCGCGATATCCCGACCATTTATACGAGCCTCGCGCCGATCTCGATACTCGTCTCGCGGGCCCGCTGGGCATTACGGGCGCGCGACGGGGCCCGTGGCGATAGATGGCGCTCGTTTCGGCGGCCGGTCGGGCCCACTCGGCGTTGTAGATCAGTGAAAGTCGATCTCGCACGCGGCCCGTTCCTCGCCGCTCGATCGCGATCGATCGATCGATCGAACGACCGAACGCGGGCCAGCGGCGTTTTCGGAAAGCGTTACGGATACGGCGCCGGGATAACGAAGCGTTTTACGAATCGGCGAGATTCAGGGATCGTTACGTAACAGATCTCAGAGTTAAGGAGTTATCTCGCGTACACTCTGCGTCGATCTCGTTCATGCCACAACAGCAAGTCGAACTAATCGTCAATAATGCTCAGCGAGCGAGTCATTCTATCGGCGCGGTACTTATCTCCTTGCATGCAAACGAACAAACCTCACGCCGCCTCACGTTTATTTCCACGCGGCCGTGGCCTGCTCCATACGACAGCAAACGCTGCGATTAAGCGGCCCTCATCGGCCATAATCCGAGCATTATTCATCGTGCCCGCATTTTTCCGAAATCGTCCCAATCCGCCGTGCGTCCTTAATGACTCGTTAAAGTTTGCCTTAATAATAAGCTGATCGTCTACATCGTCGACAGCCGATCGGTCACGCTACACGAGTGACCACTCCATCGTCCGCCGTCGCAGTCGAGCGGTCGCTCGCGTGAGAGAGAGAGAGAGAGAGAGAGAGATACAAGTTGTACGCGCGCTGTTTCGACACCGCGCGTCAACAAATGAGAGACAGCGATTTTAGCATACAGGTTCTGGCCAGGTCGCTTGTCGAGCTCGTGGAAAGAAAAGAAACGAGATACGTCGTGCGTGCGCGCCGTCACGCGCATAATTTCCATTTCATCTAAGCAGACATCTGCATTCGCGTTCGCCATTGCGCCGGGGCGCATCAAACGTGCCGCGATGCCACAAGAGAGGAGAGCACGCGCTCGCGGGTCGCTCCCGGGTCGCTCCCAAGTTCGAATCCCAAGGCCGAGGCTGGACAGGAGAATTACGCCATGAATTTTGATAAAAGCATGGAAAAGGAATGAAAAAACCAGAAGGCTGTTGACAAGCACGTCCATCGCTGCGTTGCTGCGTCGCTTTTCCCACTCGCGCACGCGCTTCATTGTGATTCGCGCCACGCGGGACGAAGAGCTTCCGCTGGACGTCACACGCATCCTTCCTCCTTCTCGTTACGACGCACGCGCGCAACTTTAATGCGTCTTTAGCGCGTGCCGTGTTCGTACGCGGTCATTTCGACGAGAAAACCCTGCCCGGTCGAGTCGAGAAAGTCTACTCGCGGCGTTCCTCATACCGGTTTCGAGCATCCTCGAAAAATGTTGGAAAAATCCTCGCAACGAGAATCGCTCGAGCGAGATATCGCGAAATTAGACCGGAGCAAAATCTCCCGAATGCTTGAGGAATAAATAGCAAATCTCCGAACAAGATCTCCTGAGCTATCGCAAGCATTTTCGCGATGCCGCGCGTAAGCGGACGCTCGCCTCGAGAGAGCGGTGAGAAAATAAACGCGGAACACGAACGGCAAAACGTGACAATCGTGTCGCAGGATTGAGGTCAATGGGTATCTCGCTCGCGAATTTTTCGATGATCGTCGCGATAAGGATCGTCTCGTTGCGATTGTGCGGGCTCTTAGCCGCGCGGATAATCGTGCTTCCGCATTTATAATAGCGCAGGCAAATCAGCGGGCGACGCTTACTTTGCATAGAGCGACGCCGGTGTCCAGCCTGTCCATAAAATTGTCCAGGTTGATCCTGAGCTCCGGGTACAGGGCGTTCAACCACTCCGCCAAGTCCTCCTTCATCGCTATCAGGTACTCCTCCGAGGATTTGAAAGGTCTGTACGACCTCCCTTCCAGTAGTACCGACATGATGAAACTGAAATCGAAAGATTCAATCGTATTAAATTTAGCTTCTCGCTTGAGTCTTGATTTCACGTAACTCGATCTCTCCACTCGTCCATTTTTATCCCCGCATCCTCGCTGAAAATATCTCAAAGTATGAGATCAATGAAATTGTCGATCATTGAAGTGGAAAATAGACTTTGACTTGCGCCAACATTTACACAAGTCTCAAATAATGATCCTCCCGATACGCTCGCTCCAGTTCAAGATCACTGATCGGCGTGAATCTCCGACTCGCGCCCCCATTAAGATATCCTATAATTCTCCAACTGCCGCAGCGAGAAAATAATCGTGAGAAATGACCCGCGTCACAGAGACACGCCGCCGACATAACGCTCAATAGCGGCAAAACGCTTCATTCATTGGACCCCACAAAGCGTGGAGCCCCCCGATGCTTCGCCGGGACCGCTAGTTCGACGAACCTTCAAGGACCGATCAAGACTAACTCGGAGAGATCGCAGAACACTAACTCCTCGTCCGAAGGATTAATGCTTGCCCTGCGTGGGACAATATCTTGGAAAGACAGAAAATCGATCCTTAAGGGATCGATCGCCCAAGCATTTCATGTTAAGAGGCCAAGTGGACGATCGAGATCTCGTTCGAGACGCCGATTCCCCAAGCGATCCGGCGGTTTCCTTGGCCGACGTATCTGATCCCGAAATTTATTGGCGTCTGCGAGTCGCACGAAGGATGACGGAGCGGCAAGAGGCCGGCGGATGAAAAGGGATTGACGAGAAAGGGATGCACGGAGGGGGGGGGAGGGGAGGGATGCGGGCGGGTCGTGGAGGCGAGAGATTCGTGCGCCGACAGCAAGGCTCGCGGATTATAAAGAGCGGAGCGCGAAATGTCATAGCATCGCGTTTCCCGCGTTTAGGCGCGACGTTTAGCCTGTTCTCGGCTCGCCTGGAATCCCGTCGCGCCGCCAAGCGCATCAAGCGCATCGGATGCACCATTATGCACCACGTCGCTCGAAAATGTCAGAGTTTAAATCGAGGGCCGCGGGGGAGGGATAAACCAATGGATCGAGGCGCGAAAAGCCATCTTCGGCGCGCTTCCACTTTTTATTTGGAACGCTCTTCTGTATAGCCGGAGACGTTGTAAAATCGATCACGCGATATCGCTGCATCCCCTTAGTCCAAACGGGACTGACGAGAAAGAGAGCGCAATCGGAATGCGATCATTGAATACATCGTGTATCGTGTACGAATGTATACACGTATGCGTGTCCCCGGTGCGCGCAAAGAGGAAATTAAAACATTCAGCGCGCGCGATACGCGCCGATGAGTGGAAAACGAGGATCCGTGGGCGAGCGGTGGCTAATATGCGGGATAACTTGTAGCTTTTATCGCCACCCGCGAAACCGAAGCCGCGGCAGGTCGCTAAATCACAGCGGGGCCGCGCGCGCGCGCGCGCGCGCGTAGAATGGCAGCCATAAATGTCGGCACAGCTCGGAGGAGCCTATTAGGGATGCTGCAACGTGGAATTTAATCCTTAAAACGTGCGAGCACGAGCGTGCCGATGCACGGCGCGATGGTCGGTGCCAGGCGAAAGGTGTGCGTTCGGCGATTGATAGCGTCCTCCTTCATTTCGCAAAGTGGTTAACGGGATTTTATGTGTTTCTCTGTTCGCGCGCTCGGATCTGCGCGCTGGATAATCGGTGACCATAAACCGCAGGGACAGAAGGATAGCGCTTGCCGCTTGCCACTTTGACGGCGGAGTAGCACGGGTGTCGATCATCGGCGCTAATGTTGCTAATCGAATGACATCTCGCGCGATTTCCCGCGCGACGGTTGTATATCGGCTTTCCCATACAAGCGGATGAGATGCCAGGGGATTTGTAAATGAGCTTACGTAACTTGCAGATTAAACGTACGACGTTTCCAGACAGGCATCGCGAGAGGAGTAATTTGGGAGGGGGAATTCTGTTTGAAGGAGACTCGACATTTCGATGGGAATGATATCCGCAGGATGGCAAAGTCGAAGGCAAGCGATCGCTCGAGTCTCAGCTTCCGGCGAGCGCGGAATCGCACCGCGATACGCCGCGCGCATGCGCGCGCCGGTGGACCGTTATGTCAGGTGTAGCGCGCCTTTGAAGTACGTTCACGTAGGTAAACGTACGAATGCGCTTTCATAGAGAACAAGCGTGATATCCATAGGGAACCACTGCCTCTTAATATTCCGTCCCTCTCGCGCCGCCCGATGGAATAATAAAGAGCCGCTCGTCGGGACAACTCTTCCTCGGGACGCCAGCGCGGACAATGAAGCCGCGTTTGCGGGTGAAATGAAACGGCGCGAGGCCAGGGAAAATCCACGAGAAAATCGAGCTATCTTCGAGCACGTGCTTCTGCGTTCTCCAGCTCGGAACGTCCTCTTCCGCCGCGAGATCGGCGCGGTAACAGATACGCGCGAGGCGGATGAGTGAGATTAGAGGGAGAACCGGATTAGACGAGGGAAGGAAATTATTTAAGGTACGCGAGCGACCCGGCTGCTGACTTGGCTGCGACTTTATTATTTTTACGGGGCGACGACTCACGCACATACGCACACACGCGCGCACAATTGTGATCCCCTTGCGACTTATTTTACCAGCTCGGCTGATCGCCAGGAAGCAGTTACTCTTGCGTCCCATTACTATAATTCCTCGGCTTCAGTTGAGTTTAATCCGATTCGGCTTCCCCGTTCGCCTCATTCATACTTACGGTAAACATTGCGCGCACCGTGTTACGTAAACGTAACGCTAACGTAACGTAATCGTATTCGCGTAAACGATGACTCCAGCAGCGCGAGAATTCGTGCTGGCATTCTGCTTCGAGCAATTATCGTTGCGTTTTCTCGTTGCGTATTTTGCATACTTGCGATGACAACTTTATGACTTTCAAGAGATAGCAATTAAGGATCGACGAATCGCGTGCGCGATCGGCAGTTAGTTCAAAGCGGTCGCTTATCGGAACCGGCGTCAACGTTCTCACGATTGTTGTTACTCGCTATTGGAGCTCTTTCCATCAAAGTATCGGCCACCTTTTGATGCGCAGAGAACCACTGTCTTTGATGTCGCCGACATGTACACAAACTCGCACACTAGAGCGTTGAGCGGCTATTCGTCGTACAATGCAAGTCTCATTGTGTCAAACTCGCTTCTTTAATCCACGTTTCTCCCTTTCTTTCCTTACTCCCCTTTCCTTACTCCCGTCGATGTTTTTCCCTAGAATGCCGGTGTGTACGTGCGGAGCACGAGATCATGCATGTACGAGTATCGGCTGGCGATCGGCTACCGCTGATTGCGCTTTAATCGCGCGCGCTAAAGCAAGCTTGGGCGATTAGAGGCGATCGATGCGACGACAACATTCTTGCCAGAGATAGCGTCGACGTGTTATTATGGAAAAACATGAGATCACGATAGATTGAAAGTCTCTTTCTCTCTCTCTCTCTCTCTCTCTCTCTCTCTCTCTCTCTCTCTCTCTCTCTCTCTCTCTCGCGCGCGCGCGCGCGCTCTTTCTCGCCGCGTCGCAATTACGTCGATGGCCGGCGTGATAATTTCGTGAAAGGTAAATATAGAAAAGGACGCGCAGCGCTCGTTCCGTACGAGCGCAATGAGCCGCGCCGCGCAATTAACGGTCACTTGCTCCTTTACAGCCCATTAAGTAGCAGCCGTGTCCCTTTTTTCCTCGCCGGGAGTCGGAATGCCGCGACTAATCATTCGCGGCTCGATCGGCACGCATCAATTTCATTTCTGAATTAAATGCATTTAACAGCGCAAGCCCGGCCGTTCTAATGAGATCGACGCCAAAGGCAGCCGCGATTAACGCGAGAGACTGCGAAATCGTCCGCATAGCTCCTCGTCATAATTAATTCAATAAACGAGGAGACCCATCCGAGGAATCCGCCAATCTCGCCGATCTCGGACTCCCTCTCACGATTAAATAGCCGATGAACAAGCATCGCGCGAGGACATTGTTTACTTTTACGCAAAATAGCGGATTATTCTGTCACGCCGAGCGCTCGCACCACAATTCTCGCAAGGGCGTGCAACTTTTGCGCATGCGCGCGATCGCGCATAAAGATACAACGCTTCTTGGAATATTTATCGCGCCGCGAATATAAACGCTCTGCCTTTATCACGTGACGTAAACGTAACGCTCCGCAATTATCCACGTGCCCACGTCAAGTTTTCAGCGGGAACGGAGAGCCGGCAATCGTAATGATCGCATCGCGAGATAGAAGACACCGAGAGAAAGAGAGAGAGATTTAAGATATCATCGCCGTCGAGATATATATCAAGAACTCGTCTTTGCGCGCGCGTATTCCTTTGTCCGAGAAACCCGTCGGTTTGCCTCAAAATTCCCCGCTCGCGCGTAATTGCGCGCAAGAGTACGCAAGCGTGGTCTTGCACAATCCGCGACAATACCGCGATCGCTTCCACCGATCAGAGTCAGAATCAAAGCGAGCATCGAGCGATTAAAGCGCGGGGTGTCCCTCGTGATGTCCTAGAGTGCGATTCTTTCCGGAAATACGCGTGGCACGACGACGCGATAATGACGAGAATACATTTCCCGCCGCCAAGAGCGATCGAGTTAAGCGGCTCTGGATCCGATGAAATTATGTCTGAAAAATATTCAAAAATATTGATCGATCGCCCGAGATCGATGGGCAAGCGATTCGTCGATCCCGGTACCGAGATAGACCTCGCGTCTAGTTCACGATGCGACGATTATCCCGCGAGGGACATTACGTATCCGGGAAACCGGCGCCTACCTTGGCGCGCGCGGCGAACGCATCGAGTTACGCGTAATTGCGCTCGCGCGCGCAGAGATACCGGGACCGATAAACGTCCCGGCGCGGCGTCCGGGCTGTCGTAATGCCCGACGATTTTATTCATTCGGCGCGACGAACGCGAAGCGAACCTGCTGCCGACGAGTGCCGGGCGCGAATGCAAATCCGCGTCGCGTAGCCGTATCGGAGAAACGCGATATCCCCGACTACACGTACCCGATAACGTCCGGTAACTGCGATTCCGCAGTAGTTTGTCACTACGCGTCGACCCGCGGAGCGGGTCGAGATTGATCAGCTCGGACTTCTTGGCGGACCGCGGTTGTTTCCTCCCTCCGTTTCTCCAAGGTCCATTTCCACAAGCGCATCGGCGATCGCGCGAGCTCACCTCGAGCTCTAGCCCGAAGCTGAATTTCAGCATCGGGATACCGCGGTGAGAGATGACGCGCCGCGGCCGGCGATAAATCGCCGGCGAGACGTCAACGTCAGACAGCATCCGCATGCGCGGACACGCGGACGGGAGAAACTGCGAGAGCTTGTCTAAAATCGGCGAGATTGAAATCAGTACAGAGCCGCTCGCTTCCGACACGATAATCTCTCCTTCCGCGGCGTATCGCACGCGCGGGCTTTCCAAACCGCGGCCGGCCGCTCGCAATCGTCGCTCGATTGCAAAGATTACACGCTTCTTCATCGCGCCGTGTTCGCGAGCGTCGTGCGCATGCGCACGGGAACCGACTTAATCCGCGTACGTCGCGGATCCAAGCCGATCCTCTGGCGAGATGCGACGCTTTGACAGCCGTTCATTAATCGCGACGAGCGCTTGAGAGAACGAGAGACACGTATCGGCCGCGTGCCGTTATCGCCGCGATTAACGATGCTGGATTTTTCGCAAAGCGCGCGACGCCGAGCTTTCGCGCCGCGTGTTTCTCCGCGAGATAAATCCGACGTACTTCTCTCCTTTTCTATCTTCGGTCGGCTGCGCCGCTCATTTGTTGCATCAACGCGACGGCCGCGTACGATACCGCAGTTTTACCGTATCGTGTATCCCAACGCGTGACAAGATAAAGGCGCGCCGTTTATTAATCATTTCCTGAACGTGTCGGCCGGTTGTTAAACTCGCGCGTTTCTGTGCTCTCTGCACACTCTGTTTGCGATGCGCCGTCAGTCATCGTCCTCTACGCCCCCCCCCCCTTTTCTACGTTACTTATTAATCTACGATATCTGTATTATCCTGTTTATCATCCCTCTAATTAATTCCACGCATTATTCAACGGCCGCTTCTGATTCCTCCAACATTACGCAGAATCATTTCATTCCAGCATTCCAGGCTGAACTCGCTTACTTAATCTCGCTCGCAGACAGACGAGATTCCGAAAATATTCTTTGACCGTCTGGGCGTTCCTCATCACCTCGACGACATGAGTCAACGATCCATTCGCTCTGGCGCGGCCAAGGGGACCGCTTGATTCGATCGTTCCCTTTTCGCTTCCTTCGATCGGCAGATATCTCGCATTAGCGAGCGTGCGACGTTGCGTATCCAGCCTCTGCAGAGCTGCATCCGCACGTGCGAGCGCGCCCCGCGCTGCATCGTGGCGAACGAGACTGAACGGGGAGCGGGGAGTGCGCGGTTGCCTGCCCCCCTCGGAAGAAAATCTTATGAATGAGCGGGTTCCCCATTCACTTTTAACCGGGGAGCAGCCGTAACGAGCGGCATGCTATTCCGACGCGATGCCCGCGCAGCGCGCAGCGACGCTGGCGACGCAGCGACTTTGCCTAGAACGCGCGCCAGATAGCGCTACGACGCGAATGCCGCGCGCGCGGCCGCGCGACATTCGTATCATTCCGGAGTACTCGAAACGAGTACTGCTTTATTTTATTTCCACTCGAGGGGCAGGAATTGCGTGTAATCCGCGTCGATCTTCTAGACGAACATTTCGCCCGTGCTGTTCTTCAAGGCGGAAATGTCGGCTTAATGTCGTTGCAATATTGGAGACGCGAGAAAACAAGACACGAGGTATAGTCTTGGGAATCAGGTAGCGAGGAGGAGAAGAATTATTATCACAATTTTTCGATTGCATCTTGCACGAGATATTCCTCGTGCGCTTCGTAGGGCCGCTTTCACACACCACTGCATTGGTGTTCCTTCGCGCGCGCGCGCTAAGGAAAAATTGATTCCGAGGTACAAGGTGCATTATCCCGGGATCGATGGCGAAAGTTCAATGCCGTCTCCAATAGAGCGATATAATACGCGACAAGCGTCGTTTATTATGCACCGCGTCCACGATTGTATTACTTATTGCCGGGGCAAGTAATTCGACGCGAGCAAGCGCGATCCCGACTATCTCACGCGACAAAACGCTTTGTCTCCGTCCACTTATCTCGATCGTCTTCGCTCGTAGCGAGCAATCGCGTCGGCAATTCAATCGCTGTGAAATTATCGCGCCATTACGCGCGCAAATCGTCCCGCGGCCGAGCGTGATCGCGTCGATCTAAGATCGCTGGCGATCCCTCGAATCTGCCGGTTGGTCCGCGACATTTGTCGCGGTTACGTAAACATTTAGAGGCGAACGATAATCGTCAACGCGATTACGAACAGAGCGTCCGAGCTTCCTCCTCCAAAAAATCGATCCTTCCCATAAGCATTTTCAGTTTTGTCTACTTTCCTCGATCTTCCTGATCAAGGAAGTCTTATTAAGTAAAGATTAAGCTACTTCCGTAGTATGTAATACATAACGCGAGATCATTTGATGCAAATAGAGCCGCGTGATTCCGATTGCCGCGAGGATAATTAAGTTATTACAGCGCGACATTTTCTTACAGCGATTAGATCAACAATGAAGCTTTCTTCTCGGCAAAAGCGGCTTTAATGAGAGATTAAAATATATACGAGCCGCGGAAAAATTACGAGTATAAAATATATATTGATTAATTATTCCACTAATCATCGCGCTGTTTGTTGCAAATGATTGGTTACATTGTTGCATTGTAATTACAATCGCTCGTAATTAAAGCGATTAGGTGATCACGGAACAGAACTTCCTTGTGATCGGCCGAACAATGAAAGTTTCTTCATGAAAGCGATTCTAACGGCTGATTAAATATCAGAATAGGAAAGTATAATGGCTCGTGAGATTGCCTAGGTTTATTCTTTAATTAATTATTGTCAATTACGGCGCCGTAACGGAAACGTTGTGCGGCAAACAACGAGAACGCGCGGATAAGCTTAAGCCGCTAAAGTCCACGTCCATTCTACGCACGCGAAATCGCGGTTACGCTTATCCGTTTATTATTTATTTCAATACAAAGTTTACGTTCACGTCGCGTGCCTAGTTATTCTTTATCAGTGTCGCCGGATAAGCGAATCTGCTGATGAGTCAGCTTCGCTATGCAACAGATACTTGTATCAGTTATTTATATCCTGTTGCGTTATCGATGGTTCCATTTTCTCATTTAAACGATGTCACCTTAATTACAACGAACAGCCCATGCTGTTAAGGAGAATCCCGATCAGTCCCGAGATCGAAAGGAAATCGCGCCACGATTTATTATCGTCCCCGTTTTCTCGGGGAAAAAACAACCTTGCCCGATGAGAGACGCGATAAAATCCCGTCTTTGAGATTTGCCTGCGCTTGCGGGCAATGTGAGACAGAAACTCGCGACGGACCAATTTCTTGAAGAAGAATTAATAACCAGGGAACGTATCCGGCTAGTCCCGTCGAAACATCCGGATCTTTAAATCCCGTTTTGAAAACTGCCGATTCAACAATGATCTCCTTGTCATTAACGCGTGGCAATATTTATCACGTAATCGAGACTGTCAAACTCTCAGATATTCTCTCTCTCTCTCTCTCTCTCTCTCTCTCTCTCTCTCTCTCTCTCTCTCTCTCTCTCTCTCTTTCTCTCTCTTCCCGACGAATTTCTCGTTACACAAGCAATCGTGCCTGTCGGCCAATCAGAAGGCGCACCTGCTTTATTAATTCAACGTCGAGCGTTCGCGACTTGGACGTCAGTCGAACATACCTCGATTTCCTTCGATTCGCGGAATGAATCAATCGTCCGATATCCGTTAGGCCGCGTTCGCAATAAACGTCGCATATCGCAACGCAGTGTACACACTCGCGATTACTCGCGTGTTATCACGGGGACAACATTACGAAAGTACACGATGGGCCTGTATGAGAGTACTTACGTTCGTCAGACGAGATCTCCCAGAGGATGATGATACCCTCGCCGAATCAGCAGCACCGGATCACCACTTCCGGACCACTCGTGCACTCGATCACCCGTGCTCGTTTTTCGCGACGCTTCGCGGGGCTTTCCTCGTCGCTCACCTGCCGGAAAATCGAAAGTCGTCCGGTGGATTTCCCGGCGACATACGCGGCTAGGCGCGCTCGCGCCGATCGTCGATGTGCGTCCTCGTCGTCGTCGGCGAGGGTGGAGCGAGCGCGTATCGGGAGCGTCAAGGATCGGCCGGAGCTTCCGGAGCCATGCAGACGAGGAGTGCAGGCGAGGTCTCTGTCCCTGATTTTTCCTTTTTTATTTATTTCTACTTCGTATCTCGATTTTCCCTTGTTGCCTTTCCCCTCTTGCCGTCGGAGAGCTTTCGCGTCCTCGCCTCGTCGGTCGTTCGAGCGACGTTCCAGCGACGTCTCACAGCGCAATGCCGTATGATACGCCTCGCGGGATGCGCGCGAACCCCATACTCGCGGTGTCGCGTCCCAATCAGAGACTGAAGCGCCTAGAGACAGGCCGCCCGTATAAAAGCGCCGCTGCGACAGCGGTCGAAGCGGAAGCGACTGGAAAGGGGTGGCCGCTGCGATTGGTCAGCGCCGCGAGAGGTCGCTAGGGATTGGAGAACGCTCCGGGCGACATTGCCGACTCGCCGAGAGGCATGCATACCGACGAAACGTTCGTTTTTCTTGTTGCTCGTGTGAGATCTAAGCATTATCGGGATTATTTACGAACCCGCTGACCGAGGAGGGCTGCATACGTACGCGCGAATCATTCAAATATTTTTAGTTCTCTTGAAAACGGAAAGCGAGAACGTAGACGCCTGCTGCTCCTCTCAGAGTTTTGCGATATTGCTTACAATGATACGCGCGCAGATACGCGTGTTTTCGGTATTACTTTGCAAGAAAGATGATATCTCTTGTTGTACGCATTGTTAATTATCGATGAAAATCTTATTCGAGTCCTCGTTCGTTACATGCGGCTGTCGATAATATCCAACAAGATGGATCCTGCTGCTGCGGCTTAATCGACTTTGGATAACTTTTCTTCCTACGCGTAATATAGAAAAAGAGATGGGCTAACGAGTTTTGCGTAAAACTTTGAATTCATTATTAGAATTATGCATCCCTCCAGTTCCCACCAATAGAATATTCGTAAATTTCGAAAAGGAAGTTTTACTTTCCCTCTGCTCGATGCAATCCGTATAACTGCATGCGGATTGCTCCCACTCGCGGCTAGCAGGTGCAATTGTTCCAAAAGGGAGACAGTTATGGGGAATTACTATGGAAACCCACGTGTAAAACTTTGTGCACAGACGGGCACAGACTCACAATCGCTTTGGTCATCCATGCGACGACGACACGTTTGGGAAAAGAGATTCCTAAATTTGTCCATTATTCCATCGCAATAATTCAACTACAATCCGGCGTGATAATCGTCATCGCAGTCGTGCGATAATGAGTGCAATCGTTGGCGAGGAAGATAAAAAGGAAAGGCGAATGCCGTCGTATGGAAAAGTGCATAGCGCCGAGAGCACGAGGTACACGAAGTCGCTGTTGAAGCTGAAGCAGCAGGAGTATCTGATGGAGAGGAATCTCGCAAACTCGATGGAGAACGCGCGATTTCTCGAACCAGAAATTCTGCGGTCCGTTTTGGGCAGCGTGAGTGACGTCACGAGAAACAGGTAGAGCCGACGGGAACGAATTAGTCGATTTTAAAAAGTGCATTATGCGTGCATTAAGTTGGCCTTAAGTGTCATTAGAAATGCTTAACTCTTCTTCGCGTCTTCTTGAAGGCAGACTTTTCTGGATAACGTGAGGAGATCCCTGAAGGAAATCGTAGAGGAAGTGCGGTCGGTGAAGTCTGTCACGGATTGTCCCGAGGATATCCGGAACTTAGGTGAACTCTTAGCTTTATTTTCAAGAGAATTTCATTCCCAGGAGAATCGCTGTCGCTTGATAAAGCATCTACTCATCTAGAATTCCAATTCGCGTAATTAAAACAAGTAGAATCGAATTAGTCGAAGCGCGAACGAACATGTTTCCCCCAGACGCAAACGCGTACAGGCAGCAGCTGATGAGAGTGTCGCGGAAGATCCAAGACTTCAAGGAGACTTCCTGTCAGCTGCGTACTTTGTCGCAGGAGCAAACGGCGCTCGAATCTGAATTACGGGAATTCGAATCGAACCTGCTTAAATACGAGAGCGTAACCGGTAGCTTCGACAAACCGACGTCCGCGGGATCTTCCAACATGGAAAATAAAAGGCGCCACGATTACAAGGAGGTCCACGACTTCCATGCGTTAATTGCTAAAACAGGTATACGCAACAGCGCATTCACCCTCAGCATTCTTCGACGCGTTACATTCGCGACAGGAATGCGCGTGTATCGCTTTGTAATGCACATGTGTTAATTATCAAAGATCAATACTAATTATCCGAGCTAATTCGATGAAACAAATGCTTGGATCCTATAATTCTCGATTTCACTTGTAAAATCTCCCCGAATCGTCACCATCCTTTTTTATTAAACACGAACTTGATCGGTTTCTTGCGCGCGCAAAGGCCCAGTGCGCCAAAGATCATGCACCTTGCAGGCCACACTCATAACTGGAGCGACGAGGATCACCTGCTGTTCCTGAAGACGCGGAAGAAATGCGGCAACATTCCTGCTCTCGTGGCTGCGGTACAAGCCAAGTGTCCGGATCTGACCGCGGAGACTATAGTGAATCACGAGGCTTGGTACAAGATTTACCTAGATCTGCGTGAGAAACAGCGATCGACCGTCAGAGAATGGCGCAAGCAGAAAGACGCGGAAAGAATCAAGAAGATTAGCGAGGAGGGAACGGTAATCGATGCCTTGAAAGAAACTTCTCCGTTGGATAAAGTGAATTCTAATGAGAATAGAATGAAAAACATTTCCCACGTGACGGACAAGCGTGAGAGAAGCATAAAGAAGACTAAAGATACTATCGACGAACATGCGAATCGGAAGAAAGAATTAATAAAACAATGGAGAACGGAGAAAGAGAATAAACGTTGGACAGATGAGGAACAATCGAGGATTCTGATGGAATCGAAATTGGCCGCGCAGGAAAAACGCAAGGCAGAAAGATTCAAGAAGATTCAAGACGCTCTGGCGGAATATCGACGGAAAAAATCGATGGAAAATTCTTCGAAAATTTCGAAGAACGTTTCAAGACCAAAGTATAATCCGACGTTAATAACGGCTTTTAGGTAATATCAAGTTTCGAAATTGGATGAAGGATTTGATGTGATAAAATTTAAGTCCTGCGCGCTTATAATTTTATAGTGATCTTAATATTTTGATAAATAACGTGTAATAAGTGTCTTATCTATATCTAAGTAACTCTATGCGTTTCATAAATAATTCTTCATGACTTTCAACGATACATAGGAAACAAGACGAGGAATATATAAACAAAAGGAGAAATTTAATAGAAAAATTCCGAAAGTCGACCAGAAGTCGAGCAACGAAAATCGTGAAATCGCAAGCAACGAAGAAGCGAGATTACTCGACTCTGCTGAATTGGACCGAGGTATGGACAGAAAGATGCAAAATGCCAGATCTCGATACGAAGGAATCAAAGAAGCTGCAATACATTAAGGATGTTCCGCGTTTGTACGTTTTATAAAAAAAAAAAAAGATATTTACGTCGAATATATTTGGCATATATTTGAAAAATATAAATGCCTTGTTCCTAGATACATCCGATGGAGGAACCAAGAATCGACGGATGCCTTGGCGTTGTTTTAAATGGATATTCTTGCCCCAGCATAAATTTCCTGCATATGATGAAGAGGAGAGCATAAAGATGCGATATATTGATATATATTTGTATTTATTTTTCTTTACGAACGTATCTTTTTGTTTCTTTTAGTCGATGTACATAATAAGTTATGAGTAAATGAATGTTGAATTTATCCGGGATAGCCCTCCGTCTCGTGCATGCTCGGCTTTACAATGATATATTATCAATTATATATTACAATTATAATTTTATCTTAGCCTTATATTCAATATTTTCATTTATCCTTGGAAGAAAAAAAGATGCACGGGAGAAAGAGGAGGAGGATTTATCGGCGATAATTATCGGTACTGTCTCGGATAAGTTCAATCCTCGGCGGTTTTACTCAAATATATATATATATATATATATATATATATATATATATATATATATATATGTATATGCATATGTATAATATATTTTCTATTAATCTTCTGTTTGTAATTCGATATTTTTTCGTTTGGATTATCAAATACAAAAACATATATAGATGTGGTACAATATATATATGTATAACATATATGATACAAGCGTGTCTCGCATAGCGCCGAGTATGATAACCAATCTGCTGGCGCAATCACTGTACTCTCAATTTGTTTCTTATTAATTATTACTATTGTTCATTATACACTATATTTATTATACGTCGTTAAGGTTAATCCTACGCGGCGCCATACGCGGCAACATTTTTCATTTTTTTAGGAGTACTTACGCGCAAAGATCACGTTAACTCTTTTTCTTCGTGTTCTTTCTGTCTCTCTGTCAGTTAATATTTATATATATATATATATATATGTATGTATGTATGTATGTATGTATGTATGTATGTGTATATCTGTGTGTGTGTGTGTGTATATTTATACTTTTGTATTTTATATGTATGTATACATAGAAATATAATTATTTTTAGAATTTATAATGCGTATCATCCAAGGATTTATTACACAACGAGCGTGACGAATCTTATTTCACGCACACTCTCTTTCACTCTCAGTTTCAACCGACGCAAACGTCATCCATTGCAATCGCTATTTTTTTATCTACCTTTTCCGGAAACGGTATATATACATACGTGCGAGCATTTGTACAGCGGAGCCTCCCACACGCTTCACGCACAACGAACATTTGTTTGCTTAGTCAACGATAGAGTCCATGTATAAGTGTCTACCTGTTTTACACGTTATCTCTCAATATTTTTGCTTCAATTAACGATTACCTCCGAGCGAATGGTTTTCCTCGATGCAACGTCTCTTCTACTTGAATAAGAATTTTGGATGTAAAAATCGCGGTTGTCGACGTTAGAGCTATCGTAGAAAATTATTTTCATCGAACGAATTCGTCCGACAGTCTATCGAAGAGATGTACAAAAATTTTGGAGCAGAACATGTTCGCGAATTACGTATGGCGATAAAACAGAGCTAGCCTCCTCGTTGCGAGCGAGCCTGTATTGGTCGGATTACATTCACGGACGATCACGCAAAGAAAAAAGCTCTCAACGCAGTGAAGAAACATTTTTGAGAGGGTTTGGAGAACGCATGAGTTATTGATAAATTTTATTAGAATCTTTATATATATACATTCGTGAATTATTTACAGATATAATTGCATATGTATATATATATGTATATATCTTTATATATATATATACTATGTGTGTATGTATAATCGCAGCTATCATTACGGTTTAGACTTAGGAAAAAAGAGACTTTCTCGAATTTCTCGTAACAATATTACCGAAGAGGCTGACGTCGGAGAGAACTTTCTTGCTACCAAGGCCGCACAAGACCGTACAGCTTCCGCTTTTAAATATTTTTGACTCTCTTGACGTTCTCTCGAAAGAGAACGCTTGCATCAATTACGCACGTAGAAAAACATAAAAAACGGCTGATGAGCTCTTGAATCGATCACCAAGCGAAACGCGATTCATTCAACGATTATCGAAATATCTTTGTCACTCTACTTTCTCGAATGAATGAATTTCAATTTTGTTCGAGGTGCAAATTTAATAAAATCAGTCAATTATAGAAACATCCAATCTCCAATCTCTTTCGGAAACTTATCCGATTAAGTATATGACGAATTATAATAATAAAATACTACGGAATTTAAAAGTACTCGAATAACAATTCCCTCCCGTTCACCTTTCGACTATAAACATAACGAGAATTTAATTAATAATTAATAATTATTTCGGTGAACATTTTATGGAAAAGAGAAAACTGTACTGTCGGGGAATAGTTCTCGCTTAAACTCTAGCATTGCACACTTCCGGGGACGGGTACAAATTCGAAAGTGAGATCTCACGGGTCGCATCGTGTATTGCTAATAAACGCGCCAAGTAACTCGCGACACTTGTATTGTAGGTATGAAATTTAGAAAACATCTGACTTTATAAAGTGAATCGCAGTATGATGTAATACAAAAACTGTATCCGTTCTATATTGTAATGACAAATTTGATTATTCGTCGTCGCGTACAAAACTAAAAGTTTTATTTTGTACAAAAATAAAAGTTACCGAACAATCTGTATCGTGTAAACGAGTACGTTAGTCGCGGAGAGATTAATCAATGCATACACGAAATATTTGATCAAATTTCATAATAATATATCAATACTCTGCGTTTAACAAAAAAAGAAACCAGGTCGCTATCGCTGCACCGTATCACCGATTACGCGTTTTGCAGTTGCAAGAAGAAAGTCTTTCTCCGCGATCATCAGGCCTCTCGCGCCGAAGTATAAAAAGCTGATTGATAAATAATAATAATAATAATAATAATAATAATAATAATAATAATAAAAACAATAATGAGGGCGGAGAGCAGGAGGAAATGAATTTATAAAATCATTTGGTACATCGCGAAATCAGTAGATGCTACTAGCGAGAGGTACTCTCTTGAAGACTTCAAGGTTTACATAGAAAATTTCGCGTTTTATTGTCCACTGAAAGTTCGCCAGATAAGCAACGCTCGACGGGAAATTGCAGTCCCGCGGAAACGGGAGACTAAACGTACGTAAGAAAGCGCGAACGATTACAAGAAACGCGACGAGAAACACAAGATTCACAAACTCGGCTCTTCGCCGATCGTGAGGATTCTGCATTTACGATTTTGTGCGAGGATTCGCGCACGTAGCTCGCGCGGAACGCGCGGCGATCGCTAAACACGCTAAAAGCGCTATTCGCATTTTGCTTATTTCCGGATCCGATATAGTAATCGTTCGTAAAAATCTGGTGTGCTATCTTGCAGTCTTCCGTACCGGTGCATCTCCACGGTATTTCGGGTTCGTCTTAGAACGAGACCGACGACTCTCACCTTCGCGGTGACGGGGACGGGGACGGGGGCGGGGGCGGGGGCGGGGGTAAGAGGGGAAAGGATCACCGATAACGCTACAACTGAATTTCACTGATCTCCACTGTCACAGAAATGCGCGCGAGGCCGAAGCTGCACGATGCAATGCCACGGATGTTTCTCTCTCGCAGGTGACGCGGTTGTCGGGATAAAGGGGAGAAACAAATCGCGGGCTCTTCTATCGCGCAGGAAACGGCTGATCTTATGCCGAAGTTCTTCCGCTCTTGAGACTTTCGCCCGAAGGAAAAGCACGAAAAAGGGGGAAAAGCACGCGCTGCGAGATGTGAAATTTCCGCGTGAGCTTCGGCGCGATGGAAACTTAAAACTAGACGAATGAATGCTCTCTCACGTATAGGTTTTTCACTGTCAGATTTATTGACGTTGATATAGATGGGTGTACATCTGGGCCTCGATAAAAGCGCGAGTTTATTTATCACGGTAGACCAAAGGCGTTAAGAGAGAACGTATCTTCTAGAGCCCGCGTTCAATTAATAAACTTATCGAAATCGCACGACGCGAGGATTGGCGCGTGGTCTGTCTCTCTCTCGTGATCGAATAATATAAATGCAGCGCGTCAAAAAATGATCGTACAAACGCTCCCTCGAAACGCAAAATAACAATACCTCTCGCCGCGGGGGAAATCGCGGGGTGCTGGAGGTCGGCGCGAATCGCGTCCGATAAAGTTCCAAGTAAGCCTATAAACAATCGCGTGTACGTACGTATAAATTCCGTGTAAATGATCTTTCTGCCTCGAACAGAAAGAGAGAGAGAGAGAGAGAGAGAGAGAGAGAGAGAGAGAGAGAGAGAGAGAGAGAGAGAGAAAAGAAAGAATCGTCTGATTTAGCAATAATATATAAACTAAAATGAATCTCGACACACGTAGAAGAGGTCCGGTCTTTCCTCTCTGGCTCTTGTATCGCGCGAGAAATAGAAACAGATATCTATCAAAAGGAAAATTGACGTGGCGCAACTGACGACGTCGAAACAAAGTCCGCTTGTAAGGGAAGAACGTAAACAGGCTCGGGACAAAAATGGAAGCGTTTATTTGATCGGGCCATCGTGTCCGTTTCCAAGAGCCGAAGAGACTGCACGCGCTCAACTAGCGACCTACAAGATATAATAAATCACGACTAGTCTCGGTACACATCCGGTGATTTTGAAGGACGAATAGATCTAAGTGGTGTTCGAATTTGATTCAGTTGATGGGGGAGGCGGGGAGAAAGAGAGAGAGAGAGAGAGAGAGAGAGAGAGAGAGAGAGAGAGAGAGAGAGAGAGAGAGAAGAGAAGGGGAGGCGGAGGCATGGTCCATTTCGCGCATCCGAGGAGGAACGCAACGATACCTTGCCCCGTGTCTTCCTCATCGTGCCCTCTGTACTGTGCCTCTATCTCGTGAACTATAAATGTATAAAAAACATTAATCGTCGTCGACGGAAAGAATATACGATCGCAATTCCTCGCGTTTCTCGCGATTTCGCAGAAATCGCAGCTGCCCTCGGATGCAAGCGTGAACGCTTGGATTGGACGCAGGCACGATGAGGAAAATGTCGTTCCTCTCTCTTGTCTGCGCGTTGCTCGACTGTACTTGTCGCATTCCCCCTCGGAAGTAGCAACGACTGCGATGGAAACGGAAACGAGAGCGGAGGAAGCGATCTCAAAGCTGGATTTGCTTGCAAATTTTCTGAAGATCAGAAGGATCGGTTTCGCGGGAAGCCATGTCTTGATCACTTTTAATAAAATCAAATTTAATGTCCGCGTTCGCGCTCGCGTTCAATGGACAATTCGGAGGGCATGTCGGAGCTTATTTTCAGAGTCTTCCTGATCCTCTCTGGATCCCAATGTCAAATATTGCTTATCGCTTGTGCTCTCGAAAATAAGGGAAACAGGTTTATCTCTCTACTTAAAATTTTTACGGCGATTTTAATTGAGGATTCTGCGTTGTCGCGTGTCGCGAGGACGCAACGCAGAGTGAGATATTTGAGATCGCGTTCCTCAAATATTTCGCGCCTGTCGTCAAATTTGTCTCGCATTTCAGTCACCTTATGCCAATAGGACGTCCCGCTTTTCGCTTTCGTCGAGAGCACGCCACTATTTCTTTATCTCTATAAGCTTGTATAAAAATGATACCTTTGTTTGTTCTTCTCTTTTTTTTTTTTCTATTTTCGCCGTACACCAAGAACGAATGAGTGCGTAAAGCAAACTATATTGGGACACAACATGAATCCTGAATAAATACTTAATATTACAACAAAATCTTAAGTATTCTTCGTAAATGTCACCGCTATATAGTTTGTAAGAAAATAAGATACTTTACTTGAAGATTTTTATGTACAGATATTACAAACAACGTTTCTCGTTAATGCAAACAGGCAATGCGTCCTGCTACACATCTCTATTATTATACACACTGCGGGGGAGGATCTATACGGGTCCGCTTTCCATCCAAGTTCGATTCGTGCTATGAAATTTTGTGTATCTTTAAAATTCGGTGTCGCCCTTTGAAAACGTAGTAATTACTGCTTATGTCGATAATACTGCCTGCATCAATGAAACTTCTGGATATACGCGGATATACAGTTTCCTTTAACATAAATTCCCATAATTTCCTTCCTCGATCAAAATGGTAATTGAAAAATTAATTCTCTAAAGTTATAATAACACGGATCAATATCAAAGGATCTCGAAAATTAAAAAAGTTCTTACTAAAAAATTGTTAATAAATATATAATAAACTTTTGATTCTGGGTAATCTTTTCATTAGATCATCATCAGATCGCGTACATTTAAATATATTCTTCTATCAAATCTGCTGTCGTTCGTGTAAATCTTTAAGAAATTAGAGCATTATCGAAATAAGCAATGTTCATTCGTTCCTTTTTCTTTTTTCTCTCTGTTTTTTCCTCAGTCTGTAATGAAGGGAAGAAAGAAAGGGGAAAAAAAAAAAAAAAAACAACGAGTTAAATCGATGTCGATCTCGCATCAACTGTGTCGTTTCTCACATCCCCTCGCGTCTCTTTCTTTCTACAGGGGAGAATCAACTAATATGCACGTCACGTCGTCATTGTACGATATTATTTACAGATAAATTTTGTTCGAGCGTAATTTGTTGTACTTGATTTCTCTCGGGGAAGTTGGTCCGTTGCGTCTCCAGGTTCCTCGTGCCTTCCGTGCCATTTCGGAATTGAGACGGTTCGCTCTCGATAACCATCCGGAAGTTTCGTCTCTTTCCGGAGACTCGAAAGACAGGACGGAAGTAAAGGAAGCCGTCTTGACGAACCAAGTTCTCGAGTGGAAATATTTAACGAATCGATCTTACTAACAACGGCATGGCGGATCGATAAACCTCACGAACGCCCGTTTTGACCAACAACACTCTAATCCTAACTCAACGTTCGCAATCGCACTTAAAAATCTGCGTCTGTCATACCTATCGAAAATCTCCCTTTTTCTCTTGCTCGCACGCATTTTCACATTACTATTATAGTCTCTATGCAGTTTGTCGACCCGAAATGGTCTCGCCGAGTTGTCTCCGAAGTCGCAACACGCTATTTCGAAAGACTGGAGAAGAGAATCGTTTTCGGGGGACGGGGAACGGAGGTCATTGCGCTGGAGCAGCGTCCTGACCTTCGTGTATTCGAAAATCATTCCAGCCGGCGAATCACACGCATACACCATCACGAACATGTATATGTACACAGGACAAGACACACCAGAGGACATGATATACCACTGCACTCACACAAGGAAGTCAGGATCACTGTAGTCCTCGCCGCTTTCACTGCTGTCGGAGATTCTTCTCCTTTTCTTCTTCTTGTGTTTCCTCACGGACTTGTCCGTCTTGTGCGCGCGGTGCTTGCGATGTGACTCCCTCGTGTCTGGATGAGCGTGTATCGTCAGCTTAGGTACTCGCGGCATCACCGTCGGCACTGTTGTCGGCATTGTCGTCGGCATCATCGGCGTCACTATTGGCATCGTCGGTATCGCTGCGACCATCGCTGCCGCTGCCGTGGCCGTCATCGGCAGCAGGTTCATCGAGTTGTTTGGATGGTCCATCGGAGCGACGTTCAAATTCGGTTGCGGCGGTAATTGAAACTGTTGACCACTCATAGCGGCCAGAGTTGCACCCTCCGCTGCGATAGCCATGGCGGCATCCGATATTGTTCTGCTACCATCAGCCTCGGGATGCGGCGGTATCCTCGCGGCTTGCGGATTTTCCGCGGTCTGTTGCTTACCGCTACCGCCACTGGTGTCAGCGCCGCCTTCGTTGCCACCATCGTCGTCCGGCTCTTCGGGATCGAACTTGAGCATGAGCTGCTTGAAGTCCAGATACTCCTTCACGAGCTTCTTCCTGCCGTTCGCGTCCAATTCTTTGTTGGTATCGCTAACAACCTCCCGCAATCTTTGCAACGTAGCCTTGGGCTCAAAGTGCAAATTATTCTTGCGGTTTACCGCCTTCTCGTAAACTTTGGCTCCTTCCGATGGTGAATATTGCCCGATCTTTGCATCGGAAAAACCGTAAAGATCCTTGAGATGCTGCCGAAGTGTCAAAAGCAATAGAAAACCTTGGCTAGCGGTAATATATTCCCTGAGCAGAGTGGTGTCGCCTGGTAATCTCATCAAAAGACTTTCCTCGTCCTCCTCGTCATCTTCCTCGTCTTCCAGAGATGATAGCAAGTGATCCGGTTTCGGTTGTCCTTCCGAACCTGCCGTTGCCGTTGTCGTCGTTGCCGTTGCCGTTGCTGTTGCCGTTGCCGTTGCCGTTGCCGTTGCCGTTGCCGTTGCCGTTGCTGTTGGCGTTGCCGTTGGCGTTGGCGTTGGCGTTGACGTTGCCGTCGTCGTTGCTATTTGCACCGATTGTCCGGGTTGCGAGTGCGACTGCGCGCTACCACCTTCTTTGGGCAGCAAAGCCTCCTTGAAGGATTGCACCAGATTCGTGCCCGACATCGAAATGATAATGTCGATATGATGGATGATGAAGAGCGGCTCGTCCTGCACTTGATATGTGAAGTAAGCGAGATTATCTGCCAAGTACAGCATTTGCGACAGACTGGTCTTGGCTGACTCGTCGAAATGCTTGAGAAAGGATAGCACGATTGCCCGCCTCTGTTGCTTCGTGTTGCGCAGGATCGTGTAAAGGAAGCCATTGAGCGCACCCGGAAACTCGCCATCCTTCGTCCGCATACCTCTCACCGTGATATCATTCTGCAAAATCTTCTGCAATCGGTAGCTCAGCTTGATGCCAAACTGCGACTTCATGTGAATAAAACCGGGATATTTCTTCTCGATGTCCTGCAGCTGTTTGTCAGCGCTGTGACTCACTGCCTTCTCACAGTCGGTGCTCATGCAGATCAAATAGGGCACTATCTGGACGGGATGCACCAGACCCTGCGCCAGGATCAGTTGAATGACTTTAAGAGCCGCATGCCGTACGTTTATGTTTACATGTAGAAAGGACTCGAGGATTTCTTTGATGTATAATTGGATGACGGTGCTTGCCATACCCGACGACACATCGCCCATCTCTTTCAGATTCTCTTGCTTCGACAATTTCGCCCACTCAAGATCTTGTTTGATCATCCGCTTCTCCTCTTCTTGCAAATACACCTCGATGTTGTTGAGTACTTGAATTCTCATATGAACCAACGCGTGCTCCGACGTGAGCAGATGATGATACAGTTCTTTGAGTTCCGGCAACATCATAAACTCGTAGTGTCGAATGCAAAGCGAACCGATGGCCGACAGGGTAAAGTGTCGTATATCGTCATTATCTAGATGAACGAAATAATTGAGCGTTTCGAAAACTTGATCCTTGATATTGTCCGCCAGGCCTTCTATCACCTCCGGATCCATGAAATTGAAATGACGCAGCAGCAAACCAACAGTGAATAGCGCTCGCCGGAAAAAGGGTCGGTATTTCAATAACATGGGATTTGCTGGATTTTTCTCGTAGAACGATTTGTACTCCATCAAGTGTCCATAGTATTTTTTGAAGCAATCTCGTATTAGCTTGAAATTTCGCGTTACGTTATTAACTATGGAACCTAAGCATGACAGACAACTCGCGACGACAGATCTGTCGTGCTGTAAGATCAATTTCACAGAGTCCTCTTCCAGTTGTGCTAAAAAAGTTTCGCTGGGATGTTCCATCAAAGGTACTACCAACTCAAGCGTATGAGCGACGCTGCTGATGATCTGGTAGTCACCTTGCGTCTGACATTTCAGACTCAAATAAGGTTGCAGTGTGATCGCGTGATTGACTAGTAGCCGCGGTCGAATCTTCGCAAATAGATAGAGCGTCGTCAGACAGGCGACCAGCCTCTGCGAAGAACCTTTCTTGCCCGATTTCTCCGTATCTTCTAGATTTGTTTCCTCCAATCGTAGTACATTCTCAATTAAACAATCAACGATCTGCTTGCATGCCGTCAACAATGCCCGTGGCGGCTCCATCTGCATCTTCGTGCTGTCATCTTTATCCTCTTTCGGTTTAAATAAACTCACCAGAAGTTGCTCGAACCATTCTAGTCCCATGTCTTTGCTCGCTGCCACGACGTCTGTGATGTTCATTACTTTCCGCAATAACGATTCGGAATCGAGGGTGGGACGTTCTCTTACCGGTGTGAACCACATATTTTGAAAAACCTCCATGACAAGCTTGCGGATACCCTCCTCGTCATTCACTCTTCTTATCATTTTCACGCATATCTCGGGAATTTTGGGGAAGTTTGGACACTCCATGCAAATATCCTTGAGTATCTTGATGACGCGTTTACGTACGCTTACGCCAGTATCTAGAATTCTGGCCGACAGCATATCGTAATACTTATCAATCAGCTCTGGCCTGCTCAAGACGAATTTGCCCACTAAATCGACCGCCGCTTCTCGTACGGACGTCGAATGATCGAGAAACGAATGCTTTACGCCTAGTTGCATGTCTACTCGCGCCAGAACGCTCGGATCGGCCTCGACGATCATTGTCAGGCACTTCATAGCTTTGGTTCTGATGGCGATCGACGATTCCGTCAGCACGTGAAGAATTTGCTTGAGATATTTATCGAAACTTTGCGAGAACGGTCTCTTAGATGCGAGATACTGCGAGATCAGTTCTGCGGAATTGTAGTCGATGTATGTCTGCAGGATATCCGGCTTGGTTCCCGTGCTGCATGGTCTTATTCTACTGATGATATACTTTTTCTTTTCTTCGATGATCCGATAAGCTTCCGAATTCTTTTGCTCGTTATTGTCATTCTCATCTGGATCTTGCTCCTCCAATTCAGACTCGGTATCCTGATCACTGCTGTGATGCCGATTTTTCTTCTTCGAACGTTTCTTATGCATCTTCTTACTCGGACTATTTTTCGACTGGCCCACCCGAGATTTTTCCAGCGTGCAGTCCCGATACCATTGCGCCAAATAAAAATGCCGGGCGTATCCGAGAGCTGAATCCTTCGTTCCATTGACAGCTAAATAATCCAAAAGTACTTTCTGCAAAAACACTGTCCTCTCTTCATCCTCGTTCAGTCCCGCGATTTCCTTGTCCTTTATCTGATCATAATCCGAGTCTTTTTGTTGCTCGAGCTTGATGTCCCGTATGATTTGGTCAATGGTCGATAACTTGCATTGCGAACTAACCGCGTCTTTGCGCAATCTAGCTGCTACCACACCAAGATAATCGATGGAGGCTACTCGAAGCGACATGTCGGAGCTTTTGTTCGAAAAATGTCCTACGAGCAAATTTCCAAGAAGGCTTAGGAGCAATTCGGCAGCGGGCCATTCGGGTTTGTTGACTGTCGCGAGTAAATCTTGCACGAAATTTTCGAACAAAGGTCTGTAATCGATCTCCTCGCCTTTGCTGCCGCATTTATTCAGAAATACCGTTAAAAAATTGCCGGCAATTCTGGTGGCGGTCTCATATCTGTTTATAACAAAAACATCGGCGTCAACATGAGAGGGTTTCTTTTCGTCCTCCTCCTTCGATTTAGAATCGGACAGGACTACCACACATTGTATAAGCTGCAAAACTAATGCAGTTAACATCTGTATGTGATCTTCGGAATTGAGCCTGTACGTGCGTAAGCTTCTTTTACTGCTTGGTAATCTCGCTATCGACGCCAGAATGTCGTCCAGCAGTAGTCTCCTGTGTTTCTCGTACTTGGTGAATATTACGGTAACGAGTTTCAACGCGCTCAATTGCAGATCACTCACCGATTCAACGAAAAATGGCGCAACGCCCAACGACGATGCATGCAGAACACTTGTGTCTGTTAAAACCTGTATGTTCAATAGTTCGGCCAGGAGACCTACCAGCTCGTGCATCTTGTTGTAAACTTGCAAGATACTCTTCTCGCGCACCTCTTTCATGTGACCTCGCTTCTTGCGTCCGCTAGAATTATAATTGTCAGTCTTGTTCTTCGTATCTATCTTATAAACGGGATCGAAGGAGGGATAGATCGTATTCTGCAACTGAAATTTCATAAAAAGTACTATTCGATCGATCACATCCTCTAAATAGACCGTCTTCGGCATATTGCTGGAGGTCATAATGTGCAGCGCAATTAGCGACGCGTCCACAGCACGCTGTACTCGCTCCATAGCCAATTGCATCCATAATCTGCCTTCCTCGACATCGTCGTCCGGATCGACGAGCGGGGACACTCTTGCGCCGTCTCGTATATTCTTCTCCAAAATGTTCAGCAGCCTCACCAATCGATCTGTAGGTATCGACTCCATAGCGCCCAGCGTTTTAAGCTTTGCCGCTTCTGTACACAGGTCCTGCAACTGATATTTGGGTATAAGCATCTCTGGTGGCACATCACCATCGTCTTCCAGGTCGGCATTCGCCGCAACGTCCTCCGTATTCTCGAAAATCGTCTCTATGGTAGAGTTGAATCGTTGATACGTATTGGTCTCCATCAACTCTTCCACGCTGAGCTTTGCTAACACAGGCACTAGCTTCTTTTCGATCTTGCGTATTTTTGGCTTCGTGGGCGAGAGCGATGAGTCCCGCTTGTCATCTTCTTCATCATCGTCTATTATCCTTTTCCGTCTGCGACTCTTATCTTCGCTCTTCCGTCGCTCCGCCCTCTCTTTCTCCCGTTGTACTTGCCGCTCTTTCGCGCGCGCCTTGAAATACTTGTTATTTTTGCCGATTTCCTCCTCGCTCTCCGAATCGGTCTTCGACATGTCGTCACGATTCGAGATACCCATTTTCGCCGCACGACTCGGCGATTTCTCCGCAAATGCTGCCAGACTCTTCTGCATAAGCGTTTGATCTGCCAATGATAATCTGTTTAGCATGACCACAGGCTCCTTCAGTTTTTCCGTCAATGTAGTGCCAGACAGCTTCATGTTTCTATCTGAATTATTGTTCTGTTGATGCTGCATGTTGGGAGCAACACTAGCTGCAGTCGGATCTAAAGCATTAATCATATCAGTAGCATGTATATTCGGATAGGACGTGGTTTGAGGAGTTGGCAATAAGTGTTGCACCGCATGATCCACACCATGTTTCGCGTCAATATTTTCTATTGGCAAATCGATATCGGGAAGGCCGGTAACAGGATCGAGAAGAAATTGCTGATTTTCCTGCACCGTACTATCGATATCTAGAGGTTGGGCGCTTCCTAACGCGTGATGGACTTGCTGATTCATCATAGGATCGTAAAGATTCTGCGGCATACCCATGACCGGATGTTGTTGCTGCAGCGGCATATTGGTGCGCATCGGTGATGCCATGTGCATGTTATGTTGCGGCGTCATACCAGTCATATTATGGTGCTGAGGCGTCACGTTACCGAGAGACGTCAATGGTGCACTGGGCGAGCTCATGTGAGCCGGCGAGTACATGTTTGGCTGAAGAACAATGTTGGATAAGGGATTTATACAATTCGCGTCCTCCTGCATATGCTGGGGCGTCGTTAACGTTCTCGTTTGTTCGGTCATAACGTTGCCTCTGGGCGACGGAGAAGGCACAGCGAAGGGGGACATCTGCGAGATGTCGGTATGATTTTGCGGAGTGATCGGCATACGTGGATGTTGTGCATGAGCGATGTTACTAGCGACCGGCGGTGGGAGTACGGACCTAGCCGCCGCGGGATGAGCAGGACTACCTTGCGGCGTTTGTCTAGAGCCCGACGAACTCGAATACGACGGTGAGAAACGGCCATAGCTCGCCGGCGATTGATTCGCATGCAGCATAGGTACACCTTGCGTCCAATTCCTGGGTGAATTGTGCTGCGGACCCCTGAATACATGGGGATTTATCTGTAAGATTGCTTTGAGCAGTTCGGGAGTATTCTGCTCGTTTTCCAAGGACTGCTCGGTATTCGCATAATTGTCCTTCAATTCAATATGATCTGATGAGGTCTGCGACAAAGACATTATCAATTGCGGCACGAGATTCTCATCGCGAACGCTTAGTAATATCTGCGCCTCCTCTGCCACTCGTGGATGGAACAGCAGCGATTTATTAGTGAGAGTCTGTGGCAGTGGAGTTGGTAGGGGCATTTCGGGTAACAAATCAGTGAGACTCGCAATACCAGCGAGGGTAGTGATTGGCACACTCGGTACAACCCCATTCATTTTGAGTTTGATTTGTTCTGGCATTACAGCCTGGACAAAAGAAAGAAAATCGAAATCAATTTCCAGTGTTCACAAGTTTCCTAGCCACGTAAGGTTCGTGGAACAAGACAATGCGTTGAACACTACACAAACATACTACGAATATTTGTTCATCATATGTGGTAATCGTAAATCAATGAAACATGTCTAAATGCACTGTCTCCACAAACGTTTAAATAAATCATTTTGAAAATTTTATCACTACGCATTTCGAAACATACCGACACAAATATATCACTATGCTGAACAGAATAGTCTCTAATCTTCTTAGAAAGACACTAGCACTAAGGCAAATATTGGGAACTTGACAAAGTCTCTTTTAAGTTCCCATGTTGCAAATACGAATTTCAGCCAAATTTCGATGAAGCTCTTGGATCCTCCAGCAGACGATCCATGTTTATCGATACTTTGTTGTCCTGCAACAAAAATTTGCTCATTGAAATGTTTCACTTTTTTTACGAATATTTCCTTATTATAACGTTAAATTTTTGCTTAAAAAAGTTAAGTATTCATGTAAAAAATAATAAAAATTGCTTATACAACTAAGTATTGCATAAATATCGCATTAAGAAAATAACATACATTAGATTAAAGTACAATTAACTAGCTAACCTAAAACTATTTAAGATAATGTATAATTTATATTGACATTACCACGATATACCACAATATTCTGGTCAATATAAATAAAATATAACTATCAGATAATATCTGATAAAATTTCTAGAAAGAAAAAAAGAATAAAATCATAAGATTACGATATGAAAGCCTGAAGTATATTTATTCTTTGCAAGTTCTGTTTGAAAAGATAATCTGCATTCCTAGTTACATAGAAAAGCATTTTTTGCGCTACACTATGAAACAATATTCCTATACATTTATGGCATCACTCTTCTCTAGTGAGTTGCAACTCTTCATTGACACACTGATAACACTTAAGACATGTACTACATCTAGAATATTACAAGTTTTTCCTAAGAAACTATCACTAGATTATCATAAAATATCTTACACATTGCAAAATAATCAATTATTGCATAGGAATATTTGACCCAGTCAACCGTTGCGGCCCATGTGTAAGCAACGCAGCTGTACATTGAGCAGTAGCAGCATCTATCGCTGGGACTAGCCATGTTGCTTCCAAAATATCATTTCTCATCCGCAATCAGTCGCCCATAATCATCACAATCACATAGAGCAGCAACATTTTTTTTTTACCTTTTTCAAATGAGAATGCACCATCCAGCATCATACGTCACGCAACATCATATTCTCAGACTGTAGAGCCAGTAGCAATACAACAACACACAGGCTGGCGATGAGGAAGGAGTGAAAGGAGGGGACCCCCCCAGAGACAAGATCCTCCTGTGGACGACGAACGTCAAGTTTCTGGCGGACAAGCAAAGCAAAGAGAATCCGTATGATCACTGGCGCGGAAACGCAACGTCGCGCCATGAGAACGCAACGGCAACGAAAGGTGAGCGACGCGGCTGCGGCGCGACAGCTCCGTGTCACTCGGCTTACCCGGACTATTTACGTCGGCGATCGCCCTCAGCCCGCTGTCCGCGGCTGGTTTTTGGCGGGAGGCCGGGCACAGTTTTGCCGCTGCGCGTCGTTTCGCGGCTGCCGGCGGATCCTTAGGCACCTCGTAGCGGCTGGCACGGCAACTGCCCGTCGCAGGACTCACCGTCGTGAACACCGTCGTCCGGGCAATGCTCGCTCAATTGTCATCCGCGGGCTACTACGGTTGGCCTACTTGGTTGGACGCGTTTCCACGTCGGTCACGGCGACTCGCAGGTTCGGCTTGCGATCGCGACACTAGCTTCGCGCTCACTTCACGCGGCGCCGCGCAAACATCGTCGCGCCATAGGCGTTGCGTCGCCCCGTAAACCGTATTTATAGTGGGAATACGAAGAAAACAGATACAAAGGCGTCCATTTTGCTCAGCAGCGAGTTAGCGGAAGTGGCGTAGTGGGATATCGCTCGGATCAGACACAGATATTATCGGCGGGGCGCTGCGAGCAACCAGCACTCCGAGCGACTATTGGGCACGTCCACATGGAAGCAACCAAGCGAGCGTTTCAGTCTCGCGCGGAATGTTTCTGTATGTAAAAATTAATATTTCTGCACGTTTTAAATCACGAGTTATCCAATAAAATCTCAGCAGCTGTTACGATTCACGGATATGTGTAACGGCTAGAGAAAGCGTATCCAGTCCTGCTATGATTGTAGCTTAAAACTTGTAAAACTATATTCTTATCGATTCATTTCATTTAGCTATTGTATTATTCATTGATTATTCATTGTATGTATTATTTATTAATTGCTACTTAATGCTTTGCTTAATCATGCCAACTTGTTTATGCCTATCGAATAGTCGAAAAAACTCGTGAGATGCAATTCTCGGCCATGAAGCAGAAATATCTAGATGTATCCGATGAAAAACTCGGAGGTGTATTATTAGATTCTAATAATTAACGAATCATTCTCGTTTAACGAATCAATACCGTTAAAATAAACAGATTCGACATCAGATCTCTTCGGTTCGATTAATATCGTGCAATATATATTAATATCGTAATAGCAACGGAGTAGCAGAGACATCAACCTTTCTTTAGCATCTCTCTCAGCAGCGTAATTCGTTCGACAGGACAATCTCCACCTTTGTTCAGTATGCTGTAACATCTAGTGATCATCGCTGCTAGTTTGCTACTAGTAGACACGTTACTTTCCAGATCAGCTGGAATTAAGAGCTCCGTGCAGTGTTCTTAACCTGTACCTGTACCAGGCCGAACTCTATTCTCCTATTCGGATATTATCACAAGTAAACAGCCAAGCGGCCGCGATCTCTGTCGTATCAACGGATTATTAATAAACAATCCAGCGTGAGGTTAAGCGCTTCGGCGCACCGTCACGAGATAGCGCCTCAGGCGACTCCGGGCGCACGGTGATTGGTCGTTACACGGTGCATCTTCTCTGTCACTCCTACGAGGCCGTGCGCGAAAATAAAAGCCCGGAGCCGAGTGGAAACTCCAAAATGGCGCGACTGCCAAGTGTAAACACCCAGTTTTGATGTCGGTGCGAGGTTTGTGGAAAGCGCCGTTCGTCCGCGTCGATAATCGCCCGCGCCACGTGCGCCTCGTTTTTCCATCGCGTCGTGGCAACAGGGAATTCCGGCTGAATGTTCACGGTATCCACGATCGCCCATTCTATACCAGGTAAAGTCCCGACTGCGAGTTTGTTACCGTCGTCGTTTCCTGGCTGGCGATCGCCGAAGCGCCAACGCGCCTCGCGAGAGAGAATCGCGGCTCGCTGCCGCTCGCGTCGCGTCGCGAACGCCAACGTTAACGGGGAAGCTGCTTCTCCCCGCGGAATAATGTTCCTCTCCTCGCCTCTTCTTCCTCCTTCTCCCCCCTCCCCCTCCGTCGCCGTCGCCGTCGCCGCCGCCGCCGCCGCCGCTGCCGTGATTTTTCCTCCGTGTCCCCGCTCGTGCGTGCATTTCAGGCGAGACTATTAGCGGTTTAGGCAAATCGCTCGGGTTTGCGGAGCGCAAGGACGAGCCGCAGGATCGAATCTCGTTTGATCTCGGTCGAGCATGGCGATTGCTCGCCCGTTTCTTTTCTTCTCTTTTCTTTCTTTCTTTTTCTTTTCCTTTTCCTTTTTCTCTCTCTTTCTCTTTCTCTTCTCTAGATTGCACATATCGGATTGAACAAATATTTTGATGCGGTTAGGTCGCGTATCGTTCCGTCGCCGCTGCGGGTAACGATCGGCGACGCGGTCGGCTCCCGATTGCATCGCGAGGTTTAAATTTTTCATTAAAACGCGCGTCGTTTGTGACCTCGCGGACCGCAGACGCCGCGCATTTCGGATCTCACGCGATTTTCGGCGATTTTTCCGTCCCCCGCACGGTTAAGGTTCCGTTTGTGAAGCGTGCGGCGTGATATCGGTGACGCGGATTTGCGTTATCAAGGGACCAAGGGCCGGGAATTGGCATCTAGCGAAGTAGCTAAAGCTTTGTGACGGATCGTGAAACGTCTTGTGTACATTACCACATTTAGTAGCGAGGATATTAAATGGTCCGAGCGGAAAGTTTAGCATAAAGTGTATATGTATACTTGCAAGTGTAAGCTGGAACGTGTCGGGGCTGGCTTGCATATTTCTCAAAGCAAAACAAAAACCTTAAATTTCCTGCGAGTTCTACTAACCGCTCGATAAATCATTGTGTATGTTTGTCCGCTATAATTCCGTGTGTTTTCGATTGGCCCGAGCGTTTCTTAATTAAGCATCGAGCATTGATATTTCGCAAGATAATCCATCCATTATGCAGAACGTTCATGTTTATTATTCTGTGCACAGGGAGCGATCCGAGCAAAATGGCACAGAAGCGCAGTGCTGTTCACATAGGGTAAGTGCTGAAAACGCATTATGTTATTATGCCTGATCGTATCATGGAGAAATGTTTACCTAGCCGCTTTATAAACCGGTATACCGTCGCGTGTCGGCGATATATCTCAAAGAAACCGATATATCTTAAGGATATATCGCGGCTCAATGTCATTCATTGGCGAGCAACGTCGCGGTCAACGTCTTAATGAGGGGAAAATCTGACGGGAGATTTTCAGCATGATGTAAAGCATCAGATGCATGATGCTTCCACATGTTTGAACGTTGAAGCGGACGATCGAGCGATCCCGCTCCCGTGTAAACATGTATAAATGTATATCGCGATCAAAGTAATTCACTCTTCATCCGACGTGTCCGATGTCGCAAATGGATTCAATGGCTCTCCCGTTACGTCAGAATTTTGCAAACATTAAAGAGCAACAAGGAAAAGAACCGTCGAGGAAGGGTAAGGCGTTCCGCGACGAAAATAGCCGCCTCGGCGTTAACGATCGAGGTGAAATTTCGCTGTGCACGTTACACGGCACAGCGCGAAACTCGGTGTCGCGCTTGATTGACGCAGTTCCAAGAAATGATGCAGCGGGATCAGTTACGGCGTTCGCCACATATAACACGGTAGGCAATTCTCCATTACCCCGCCGGCTTGCCGTGCTGTTGCTCGGCTAATATGTGCGCCGCGCCGCGCCGCGAGAATGTTGCGACATCGTCCAAGAAAACGTTTCGTTATCGTAAGCGCCGCGTTACTTTTACCGGCGCGCGAGCCTTTCTCGAAAACACTTTTCTGCCTCGGAGAGCCTCGGCACTCGGCGAAACGGACGCAAATGTCAACGGTGCCATTGATACGCCCGCTACTTGTTGTATTGCTGTCGATTTTCGTCGGAATTTTCCTTGGCATGGTTCTTCAGGATGCGACAAGCGAATAGGAACGTCCGCATATAGCGCACCGTTTTTTACGTGCGCTCATTCCCGTTCATTTTATCGGAGGAACGATTTTGGAGAGGTTTTACGGCGATGAGCGATTTATAAAGGTAGATTTATTACTTCTTTTTTTTTATAATATTTCATATAATAGCTTTTTTTTTTTCCTTCTACGAGTCTGCTAGAAGAATCAAATCCCATTTTGATCTCCTCTTCGACTGGCCAGTGCGTTCTTGCTTCGCGTCTTGTGCTATCTGTAATCGTAAAAATACGTTAGTACATCATAAACAAGCGGCAGCAAAGTGAAAAGTATTAACAACCTTTCCTCGCGTGACGGAACACTCCGATTTCAAGCGTCGAGCTTGGAACTCGTCAATTTCAAATATCGCTGCGCCATAGTTGGCAAAAAGAAAAGAGTAAAAAGAAATCGATACGCGGACTTGGGGAGGAAAAAAAAGGAAAAAGAAAAGGAAGAGAGAACATTCAAAAGGGAGATTCCCTTTCGTCGGGTCGAGCCTGAAAGGGGAGCTCCGAAACAACAACACACCGAGGGGTTTTTCCGCCTCCGTTCTTGTCCCCCATCGCGAGCGAGCGAACGAGCGAACGAGCGAACGAGCGAACGAGCGAGCGGCGCGATGCATCCCGGTTAAAAGTCATGCTTCGCAACGGTGGCTGTCCCGGGCTCTGGTGGGAGAAGTGATAGTCCTCACCGGGGTATACCGCAGCAGCACATTATGCGTCTATGGTGGAATCAGTCACTGGCGAGTTGTGGGTGGTGGCTAGTCGGCGACCCATCCGTTCGTCCGTCCGTCCGTCCGCCCGTCCGTCCGTCCGTCCGTCCGTCCGCCCGCCCGCCCGTCCGTCCGTCCGTCCGTCCGTCCGTCCGTTCGTCCATCCGTCCATACGTACGTTATCCGCGGAACGTGCTTCCGCGTCGGGCCGCGTCGCCTCGCCAGCGTTGTTCATCGATCCGCATTCGATCGCGATCGAAGCCCCGCCGCAACGATAATCATTATACGAGAGCGAGCGACGATCCCGCCGCCGAAAATTGATGACCCCGATCGTCGAGCCTCGGCGCCTAGCGAACACGTGCGAGTGATCTCCCATTGGTGGATTTGAATTGTGAATTAGACATTGATGGGTCACCGGACGAGGAGAATCGTCCTGGGTCGTCCGTCCGATTGAAACGATGATGACGGAGCTTCGATGAGTTCCCTCGCGATGCTTCGGGAATGAGCAACTCATCGTGGAATCTTAACGACCAACGATTTTGAGGGAAGAGATCAGTCTCTGGATTTCAGATACGATTTCCGAGAGAAAGATTCGCGTGCGCGCGACTTTGCATCTCGGCGAGATCACGACGGATCGACACGGTGTCGTCGAGGATTTTCGAGAGGTAGCTCGTATTGCGCGGACAGCCGCGGCTTTTGCGCGGGAACTTGACGCATCCGTGAGTTTCGCGTGCCTTGGTCGTTACGCGAGCCCAGCCGGCCTGATTCCAGGTGAATCGCGGAATTCATTCCGCGCTGGAAGAACAAACGTAGTACGGGATTCGAATTTCCGACGTCGAGCGCGGCAAGCGAACGTTTCGTCGGAGGCCGATGATCATCGTTATCGTCCACCACGTGATCCTCAGCGTGACCAAGACGCAGCTGTGATGCGCAATTAGATCCTCCGTCAGCAACTGGAACTTGGCTTGAAGGACACGAGGGACAATCTTGGACGCAGAGGAAGCCTACGAAGGCTACGTTTTGCAACCCGTCTACGGCCGGGAGATTGTTGCTTATCTGATTGTTGGGTCCAGAAAAGAAAATTCAAATTCACCGCGCGATCGATCGAATGGCTTCCTCGAACAGAGTTCCTCGAGACAAGTGATCGCGTACGATCACTACGCATCAGCAATGGCCGTCACTCTCGGGAAGCTGCGAGGAGGCGAACGCGATATCAACGCTGTTTTCCCGCTGATCGCCCGCGACGACACGACGAGGGGAACCTGCAGAATTCGGCGCGAATGCAACGGCGGCCCGACAAGATCGAGGATCTCGTGACGTTTCTCGGATTCGCGACGGTCGTGGATCCTGAAGGTCTCCCCCGAGGGTGGCGGCGTCACGGCTGACTCTGCAGGACAGCAGCAGAACGACGAACAATAGCCGTTAACGTAGCATAGGAATGCTCCTACTGGGAGGCGAGTCCATAGAATAGAATCCGTGAAAGTGGAACCTCGGTCTCTAAACTTTCCAAAGCCGAAATCGCGCGCCTCCGCAACGGCCATTTCGTTTCTCCGTGCTTTCTTTCTCGATCGATTAGCGATCTCGACGTTGATCGACGCTGATGGAATTTGCTGGAACTGGCGAACAGCAGCTTTTGCGCCAACTGCGCGTGCGATTGCTCGACGTGCGGGCAGAAGGAGCGCTCGTTAAGATTGCAGCAGCGCATCCTCATTCGGTGACTATAGTGAAGTGAAGTAGATAAAAGTAAAATTGGATTTCATACGTTTATCAAGCCGCGGCGACGTATCGAGAGAAGCGTAAGAGCTTCTTGGCTGCAGATAAAGACGATTCCGGGAAATGTAAGGCAATCGGCACAGATAAAGCGCTCGTTTTCGCTTATCTCTGTTTTCGTGGAGGAATAGTTTTCTCAGAGAATTTCTCGAGCGGACACGCGCGCGATCTAAGCGCAATCGATGTAATAAAGACTTTTATTCGCGGATCAGACGTTTGTATAAATCCCCTTGATTTGTAATGTAAGAAAGGTGGAAATAAATAGCCGAATAAATAAATATATATATATATATATATAAAGTGTGTGTGTATGTGTGTGCGTGTGTGCGCGCGTGCATTTGAAGCATAAATTATTAAAATTTACGCCGCGCTCTTTTTCTAAGTTCGCCGAAGTGCACGGGTGAACGTGAGTAGAATTCAGATGCGAGAACCTTCGAAGCTCTGAAATATCCCTGAACAACATCGGAGAGGGAGATAACACCAAGTACAAAACCGCTTCGTAGATCGATGCTAGATCTACGCTTTGCTCCAGGTATAACAAGATGACAAGATAATTTGGTGGAAGCCAAACGCAACGTAGTCAAGCGGGTTTCTGCATCAGGTATCTCGAAATCGCGCCCGAGCTGTTATACGATCAAGATACACCCTCTGTTTAACGAACACCGAAATAGAAAAAAAATATACATATATATAAAAGTGATTAAAACGAGGCGAACTGGCTGCAATAAATTTGATTTTAAACTAGATGAGGCTAGACATCGAAGTGCATCGACGAGTGATCTCGATCGAATGACGGATTTTAAGTCGCTAAGAATAATATCGGTTGATCCCCGATAATTGATGCGAGTGTAACGAGTACACCTCGAGTGAAGAAATAAAAGACTGCAATTGACGGAGCAATTCTGGGGCAAGAAGACGAAAGTGCAAATAATTCGAGAGTGACTCACCGAGAGTGCGGAATTTCCATTGTGCAGTTAGAAAAGTGTAATTAACCAGTAATTTCAAGGTGGCGAGTATGGCGAGTTAATTCGCCACCGAAAGGGTGACTTTTTTCCCAAGAGGGGATAAACCATCTGTTGATCGATAAACCATCATCGGCTTGAAGGCAACACCATCAAAATAGAGTATCCCGGTAGCAGCGGTATGTACGGGGGCGGGTCGGCGGGTAGCGCGGGCTACGGGGTCGGTCTGGGCCCGGGACCGGGCCCCTCGCACTACGCGCCCCCCTCCGCCACGGTGGGCTACCAATTGGGCCCGCCGCCGCCGCCTCCTCCGCCCGCTTGTACGTCGACCGGCGGAAGTCAACTTCTGTCTTACGGGCCCGACCTGTCGCCCCATCACATCCAACAGGCCCACGCGGATGCCCAGCAATCGAAGAGACGGAGGTAAAGGAGGGGGAAAGGCAGCGTCCATCGCTGTCCGATCGATTTATCTCTGGGGACACGCGCTGGATCGAATTGCGCCTCGCGTTGTCGTATGCTTCTGTAATTTATCACCGATCGTTATCCGAGATTCTACGAGGACGCCTTCACTCGCGGCCTGTGAAGATTCCTCTTGAGAACTCGCGAGGTCGCGTCGCGTAAATCTCTCTCGCGTATCTCGCGCGATGTCTCGATCGCGGATATATAGATTTTAAAAGCGTGCGAACTCCCCGCCGCCTTCAATCGCGCGCCTTCAATTAGCGCTCGCCACATCGCAATTCATCAGCCGGCCGAGTCATTCTGACGTGGCGCCAACAATTCGCAGAATGCGCCTGTTTTGCGGCCGCGCCGGACAGAAAACGACAGAAGGAGGGAGAGATGTAAGAGTCACCATTGAATCGAGATAGCCCGATTATCGACGAGCGTCGGCATGAAAATGCGATGTATCCTCGTAAGACTCGTATCGCGCACGAGGAAACGTTCGTCTCGAATATTTCGAGGCATTCTTCTGGAAATATTCAATTTAGACGCATCGCTGAAAGGCAGCGAAAATGAAACCAAACAGGACGAATCGATTCGATTCGATTCAGGAATTCAGTTGATACGTTAATTAAGCTCTTAATATTAATCATATTTATCATATTAATCATCGCGATATCGCACTCGCATTTTCTTCTCCGCCCCGGCCGTTATGTAGCCTCGTCTACTTTCGTCGAACTCGATTCGCAGTTTCGACCTGCAGTTTGCGAGAATGAGTTGAAAATATTCGTAACATCGATAAGAAGAAGGCAAGATTCTAGTAACGTCGTTTCGAGTAACGTCATCCTCCGCGCGCTCTGTTATTTTCGCGTATTATTGTTGGTCGTTATGCGGTATGTTACAAAGTGCGGAATCAGCACATTTCCATCCGCATCAGCGTATCGATCGACGTAGCTCGCGTAACGATCGCGATTTTTTTCCACCGTATTATAACCGACCGAATCTTTCGATACGGCCAAGTTCGATCAATTTTTCTTCTCGATTCGATCAATTTATCTTCACGTATACGATGAAAATGTATAAATCGCGATGCATTTATACATTTATAACCTTCCCATCTGCATTTCGGCCTCTACAGTTCAGTCGGTCTGGCGCGTTCGTCGCCTCGGCATTTCCGCGATCGGCCGAAAAGTCTATCCGAGTCAGAAATAGCAGCTGGCCGGTTTCCGGGGATGAGGGAGCGCATCGTGGGGTGCCTTTCTTGCCCTTTTCTTTTCCCGGCCGTCCCGGCCGTTAGCCTCCGACTCGCTTTCGTCGAACCCGATTTGCAGTTACGCGCCATTGACTCCTCCACAGCTTCCTCTTTTAGCGGTCGGGTATACGCGTGTCACGACATTCTTGCCATTCCGATGGCAGCTTTGGGACGCGTCGATACCCGATTAGTTCGATCGTAGGTCGGCGATCCCCGCGGATTCGAGAGGATCCGTTGCACGAATGTTTGCTCACTTGTTGCTCTCCCTCCCGAGAAGCGCGGCCGGCTGGAGTGTATTTTCAGCGGATTCGCGCTCGTACCGCGGAGAACGCTCCAAAAAATTTTCGGAGGGGGCAGCGAGAATCCGCATAACTCCGAGGGAAAATAAATATCCCGCTTGGGTCAATATTTTTGCAAACTCTCATCGTACGTAACGTTTTTGATTTAACGCGCGGCCGTACGCGGATACGACGAGCTGTGTTTTAGAAAAAGAAAAAGAAAAAGAAAAGAATAGAGTACTCGTGGTAATTATTGTCGTTTGGTTGGAGAAAAGCAAATTTAGACGATTGTCCTATTTTCGCAATCTTCTCGATAGAGAAATGGAGCTTTCCTCGACGGCGAGCGAACAAGCAGCTCGCTCATTTTTGCGCCGATGGATTGCGCTTCCCGATTAATGTCAGCTTTTTCGTCGTTAGAGAGCATTCGCGGAGATTAATGCGGCTCGGTGTTTCTGGCACCGGTTTCTGGCAAATTTGTATTTTTAAATTCGCTGATCGCTCGTTTCCTACGGTGCACTTCGCACATAAAGATTGACGCGCATATCTTGTATAAAAAAAACTTTTCGCGCTCGGCCTTGGACGAGGCGATACTTGGGTACAGTCATCGAAACAACGATAACGATAATCTTTCAGAACCATAACGAAACTCGTGGCAAGACGATATTACAAGGAGGATACACATAATTATAGTCCTAGGCACGTGCGGCGCGATAAGCCGAGATATCTGAAAAATATATATATATATATATATATATTAACAAAAATGCAGCCGCGCGCGCGATAGATACGAATGTTATTGTCGATCGCGATGGAAGTTGCTCGCCGCGATCGCTGACGGATCGAATATTGAATCGAAGGGCTCGATCGATCGGGATAAGGATCAGATCCGCGCGAGAGGTAAAACAACTGCTCGTCGTCGAACGATCCTGCCGGAGAAAATAACATAGCTCGCCGGTGGCTTTTTTTTTTACAGCAGGATGCGAACGTAATCCAAACAGTATTCGCATAATTGGCACGTGTGCATTAAAATGATCATTGCGTGCAATTAACGTCGAACGGTAGCAGCGGAGGGGGCGGTGCGCTTGATACGCACATGCTCGCGCGTATGTCATGCAAAGCAAGCCGCGCCGATCACGCATCGGCAGCGTCGAATTCGCCGAGGGTGGACGACCGTCCCCGACAAGAATCGAAAGAGTGGGAAGATTAAAGTCTGCTTCGTCACATCTACAGTGAAACGATGAGCGTTTGCGGTGAGTTTATCTTCTCTACACTGAAGATGCTCGCTGAAGACGCTCAACCAGAGCGTCTCCGCCGAACGACTAAAATTCCCCTCGTTCCCTCGTTTCGATATCTCGATATCGATACTCTCGACAGAGGAAAAGCGTCTCCGTGACGAGGAAGGGACGATCGCTGGAGAAGGAAAGATGCTCGAATGCGCTTGATCGAGCGGCGAGGATTCGCCGCGACAAAAGACCTCGCGCGATGAATGGCGCGCGGCTTCACTTCCTCGTGCGCTAATGAGACGCAGACATTACGTAGCAGTGCAGCTATGCGCTCGATTTGTCTGTCCTCGCGCGGACGCGCGGTGCGATGCACCGCGAGGCAAACAAACTGCGCCGATTGCGGAAGCGTGCGAACTAACGCGGCGAGCTTAGAGCCGCGCGTGCGAACGACGCATACACGTGCGGGCGCGACACGCGGCAAAACCCGCTCGTCGCGGAATTCGTCACGTAGCGGAGATTTGCGGCCGCTCCGGCCCGACGAGAATCCGCGCGAGCGATTACCAGATCATTACGTCGCGCGATGATGCCGTCCCTCTCTCTCTCTCTCTCTYTCTCTCTCTCTCTCTCTCTCTCTCTCTCTCTCTCTCTCTCTCTCTCTCTCTCCCTCGGATCCGAAAGCCTCCCGGCTTCGGATCGAAAAATTCCCGCCGCATTTCGCCAACCGGACGTAACGCGACGAAGCCCGACAGAATCCGGCAGTTTTAGGGAAATGTTATCCCTGCGCAGAAAAAAACACGGGGAAGGGAATTATATGTATATATATATATATATATATATATTTTATAATTCCATGCATATACGTGGATGTTTAATTTTCCTAAATTAAATTCCGCAAGCGTTTTATCTATGAAAAGATGCTCCAACCGGTCCCCTTTTCAAGATCCGAGGATTAATCGAAACTGGAGTCGTCGGCGAGCGAAAGATAAAAGCAACAAGCAAGCGTGTACCGCACGCTCGGCATGATTATCGATATCTCGTATTCGTTCTCCATGCGCGCGCGATTATTTTTTCGTGGAGGTAAGGCACGCTCCTGCCAACGGGCAGAGCAGGAGTCGTTGAACCGGATGGCTTGACGCCGAGGAAAGTGTGTTTCGAGATTGAAGCGCGTATTATTTTCATTCATAATTAAGGCCCTGTTAGTAACGCTCCGTACGCGCGGACCGCGATGCATATTTATGTCATACACGATCGACATGCATCTGGACGCGCACGCCGTTCACCACGCGCGCATAAGGCAACTCTGCTGAATGACCAGAAAGTCTTTGCGAGAAAAAGCACGGCTAACGGCAAGTCGAAACTCCTATTTGCTCGCCTTTGACACACTTGCGGCATATGTCAATCGCGCTGCGTACGCTTCGCGGCTTCTTCTTCGCTCAGCAGTATCTTCATTCGGTAACTCATGTAAACAGTCGTTAAACTATTACGGCCTGAGCATATTCGAGTCCTCTTGTCGACATTTTATTATTATCCCGACAGCCGTTACTCCATAATTATATTCGCGAGAGTTCGGAGTAGCGTGGAGAGCTGGACGCGCGAGGAAAATCCGCGGCCGAGGAGAGAGAAGCAGAAGCAGTTAGTCCCGCGCAGAAGTACCAAAGAGCGCTCGCAATTAAGTCGATGATTTCTCGTTTCCTCTTCCTTGTCGATTCGCGTGACTTTCCGCTCCAGGCAAGCTAACCCGCCCTGGACAATAAGGATTTTCTCAGGCGTGAAAACGGTCGGCTCCCTGATCCGTTCCATTGTGCCGTGCGATGGGGCAAAAATCGAGCGAATCTTGATACCCATGAATGTCTACCGCGACGAAGCGAAGAGCTGAGGCTCGGCAAATGGCCGACGTACGGCGTTCTGCGGGATCAGTGTTAGAAGACTAGAAGAAATTAATTTTTATCAGATTTTATCATACATCCGGATGTCCTATTGCTGCGAGGGTTCTCGAAAATTCATGGCATTGATAAGCGTGTGATGTAACGCTTTGATCGAAGCATCGTGGATCTCTGATATCGCGAATGTGTAATACGAGGATTCGCAGAGATCTAGCGTGTCAAGGACAATCCACGATATCGAGAATTGGCGACAAAGTCGCGACAAGTGCGCATCAAGTGCGATCTCTAAGGAACAAGAGGCGACAGAATTTTACGCGTGCAGACAGAATTCGATGGAATTCGTGCTGATACGATTGTCCGCTAAATTATTCACCAAGTAGACTCGGCTATCGAAAGAAGAAAGACTATTCGTTCATCGAGCGCTCCTCGCGCTCGGAGGTTTGACGTAACCGAATCAATCCGCGCGTGCATCAATAATTCATTAGACATCCTATTTTCATATACACGAGCTCCGCACGGGGATCGGAAACGGCGACTTACCTGCAGGAGATCGAATCGATCACGGCGTACCTTAGGCATTCAGGTCGCGACCGACGAGCGTCCAGCGCGATGGTGCGCCTCGTGGCGGCGATCGGCTATCTAGCGCCTGAACGGCAAGGGTGACGTAATTTTTTTCATTACGGGAGCGGTAATGCCGGCGGCCAAGCCTCGCATATTAAGGGGAAAGAGCGTGGCCATTGGCGAGGCTCGCGCGCACAGCCGGCGCTGCAACAAGGGGCGGTCCATCGCTCTTCGACTCCGCGACTCTTATCCGTTCTCCAGCGATCGTATTGGTCACCACCTCCTCGATTGCTCTTGCTGACCCTCATCATCGTCTTCGCCGTTGTCGTCGTACTCTTTGCCGTCGTTCGCCACGACGCGATTTTCCGCGGCTCGCGCGACCAACCTCGCGCGATTTTCGCCCCTTTTCCTTTTTCTCTTTCTACCTCGCGCCGGAAATGCTCGTAAAGCGTACGAGTTCTCTGCGATTTTAATTGACTTGGACTTCAAGGGGCCCCGAGACGCATTCTTCTGAGTTGTTTCCGAGGAGAGGTTTCTGAGCAGAGCAAAAAATCGAACTTGCGTTATCATCTTTCGATCGATGCAGAGATCGTCGAGATTAAATATGATTTTATCTCATGTCATATTCGATATTATCTACGTCAGATAGAGCAGCTTTGAGACTCGACTGCTGCGCAAGTACTGCTTGCGGGAAGAGCAGTTGCGACACGTGGACCTTAAAGAACGGCGAACATAAATGCAAGAGAACGGAAAAAGGAGGGAGGAAGGACTGGGGGGTCAAATCGTGACTACGGTGCCGTACGGAAAAATGCAAAAAGACGCCACCGTAAACTGGACAGTCACGTCACGTGAACTCGTCCTCCTCTTCCTGGCGCGGGTATCGCGTTTCTTTTTTCTTCCCAGCTCTTTAAGCTCTCACAGGAAGGGTGCGGAGATGACGACGGGGCTTAAAAGCACATGCATCTTTATCTATGATCGACGACTCTCTCTCTCTCTCTCTCTCTCTCTCTCTCTCTCTCTCTCTCTCTCTCTCTCTCTCTCGGAATGGCAGAATATTATAAAAACGTATGCTAAAACGTACTTTTACTTATTTTATTAGAGACAGGCGCACGGTTACTTATCGTAACTTGTTACGATTGATCATATCGTTCGGATATCTTTTGTAAAATAAAGTTTCTTCACATTGAAGTAATCGAAATAATCGTAGAGTAACTTTGTAATCACGAGGGAGACTAATAATAATCTTCCCTTTTAACGTAGAATGCTAGAAAAAGAATTGAAAAGCGGTATCAGTCAGGAAAATCCAATTCATAATTTTTCTCGTCGGGTTTTCAGATAAATCGATCGATCGAATCGATCAATCTGATTTCTGATATTCATCGGAGACTCAATTAACGTTGTCTCTCACGGGATTGCCTCGCGTAATTATCGTTGGATAATTGCCCGATCGCACACGAAACCGCACAATCTTAATGCCGGATCAGACAACATTGACAACGGGGTTTCGTCATTCGACGAATAACTCGAGAGCAACTATCGCTCGAGATATCGAGCTAGCCGATGCGAAATTATCATCCCGTTCTCTATACCTAAACCAAACCCAACAAACGAAATGTGCACCGCGCGCGCCGCGCTCCCTTGCGACACGTGTGTTCGCCCTTTCGAGCGGCGGCTTCGTTATTTCCGCGACACGGCCGCATTCAAAGACACGACAGCGTATCTCGATAGCGGAGATAACGATCGTCCTACGTATCGGCGCTTTTGTTCCCACGGTTTTCGCGACGTATACAAATTATCGGGCGTTCCGGGCCCGCGTACACGGCGAAATAGAGCGGGCTCTGGAAGGGGGCTCTCCTGCCTGCCCGCCCGCCGCCCCCTCGCCCCGTGCCCCGGCCGATCGCGTTACAGAATGCCGTAGCCTCTACTCGCGAGGCGTGCGAGGGGTATAGAAGAGGAGAGGAGGTAAGAGGGAGAAAAAAGAGAGCAACCCTTTCACCGGTAACTGTGCACCGGTCCTTCAATCGGCGCCGCCGAAATTCTGGGCTCGCTTGCCCAAATCGCCTCGTGTCAAGGGTCAAACTACCGTAATGGCAGAGCGGCCCCGATCGCATACTTTGTCTCGGGCTTCGCCTTCAATCTCGGGGGCGCGCGTTCTCTGATGAATGCCGAGGCGGTCCTCTCTTTTCTCGACGAGAACGCGTTCCGAATTTTCCGCAGGTTTCCGAACGGTGCGATTTCTACCTTTATACGGAGAAAAAAGAAAGAGGAGATAATTCGAGCTGCGAGCGCGAAGAGGAAGTGACTGGCGAAATTTTGTTTGCCGGTTAACGCACGCCGTTAACGATCGTATAGTATATATATGCTGGTGTCCAATCTCGGACACATTAATCCCGGAATTGTCATTATCACTGATGATAGATATCCGCTGATATCCGATGACGTAACGGAGACACGTTGAATGTGGCATTTAATTAGAAATTAACACGCCATGCAACGATACGTGCCAAACAGCCATATATTACGGACTTAATGTCCGACAGCGTAATGAACGTAATGAACGCGATAATGTCTTCGCTCAAAGGTTAAATAAGAAAGCGAGATGTCGTGAGCGACATGTATGTATATCATTTCGGGGAGAGAGGGGGAAGGGGGGAGGGAGGGAGGGCGGGTGAAGTTCGGGGGGTTGATTCGGCGGAAGATCAAATTTTTCGAGATCCTGTTTTCTTCTCCCCGGAGAGATTTCTGGATGATGCAACGTGCATGGACATTGATTAGCCATTGTAGCTGGGTTTCACTTGTGCCGTAAGTAAAACCCCGAAGCGAATGAACCGCCAAGAATCTACCGCGCGACGTAGGTTTCTATTTGCGAAATGCCTATTAAGTCGACGTAATCGCATCATTATGCGCTTCATACATCTGCCTGTCGCACATTTATCTCTCTCTCGCCTTCGACTACCTTTTCCTCATAATTTTCACTTTATCGTCGGTTTACCTGGACGCCACATCTCGGACACTCTTCTTGATCCATGAGGAGAGGACAAGGAAAACTTTATCTTCTTTATCTTCTTCTTCGTTTATTGCTGTGTAACGGATTTTATATGATATATATTATATATATTTCAGCAAATCGATACATTTAGTAATATCTAGTAAGTGAGATAAAATTAAATTCGGGAGATTGTTATTAAAAAATGGCATAAATGTTCTACGAGATTCTACAAGTCACAATATTATTTTTCAACGCTGAGCATTCAGGATTTAAATTTGCGTGCGATAGTTTCACTACTTCTTCCAAAACTTTGATGTACGCTGGCCATCTCCTCGCAAAGACTTTTCCTCGTCGTTGTCGTCGTCGTCGTCGTCGTCGTCGTCGTCGTCGTCGTCGTCGTCGTCGTCGTCGTCAACTTCATTGCTTGCGAAGCACGCATACGCGTCCGTTAAGTCGACGTAATACCATGGGGCGCATCATTATGTACTCCGTAAGTCTCCGCGACGCGCTCCCCTCTTTCCGTTGTTCTCTTCTCTTTTCTCTACTCTCCCCCCGCTCTCGCTCTCGCGCGAGGAAGAAGAGGAACAGGAAAAAAAGAATGCGGAGAACGTGGGGACGAAGGGAGCCGAGAAGGTTCCCGCGCAGGAAGACGGTAAAGAGAGGGGCCTCGCTTGGCTCCCCTCTTCTCGCGCATGGTACCCGGATACACTCGCTGCCGGGCCCTACACCCCCACCTCGGGTCCGCTGGGTCCTACGGGCCCCGCGGCTTACGAAGAAAGGTGGAGGAGGAGGAGAGAGAGCTGTATGCCGTCTCGTCGACGCGACGTTCACCAGCGAGCGAGCGAGCGAGCGAGCGAGTCTCGCGAATGGGGCCCAGAAGGGGGCTCAGGCGGGATAGGGCGAAGCAAAGAGACGGTGAAGGAGGAGGAGAGGGGGGAGTGGGGGTGGGGGTGGGGGCGAGGGATGCCAGTAAGGGGGCCCCGCCGTTTTTTCGCTCAGGGTCAGAATCGTACATCACCCGCGCGAGCGCCGTGCAATACAGACTGACGATCGGCCAGATTTCTGCGCGCTCGCGAGTCCGTTCTCGCAATGAGAGCACAATTTTCGATCGAGCTGCTTAATGCCGTTTGGTAGAGTGCACAACGCTCCACCATGCTGTTAATGAGACGAACAGTGATGGATTTACAGTTACCCGCCCTATTTGCCCGTTCTCTCTCGCCATCGATCGACTCTTAAACGTTCTCGCTCTCGGGCTTCTGGCAGGATCGATATCAACACGATAATCACGCGCCTCGTTTGAGCCCTTTTAAGCTTTAAAGGGGATATCCACGTTATGAATATACAATAATCGTCCGATCGGTATCGCATCGCGATTATCCTAGACTTCAATCGTAAATTAAGGAAGAAACTTTTGGAACTCTTTGATCAGATCAGATAATGTCAGAGATATTAGAGATTACTCGAGAGTATGGTGATCGGGTGTTATTTTTCTCTTCCTATTAGTTAATCATTATAATGGCCGAATGACGAGTTGAATGGAAGAGCTGGTCACCGCTCGAATGAATGGAACGACAACGAGCGTATGAGAAACTCCCTCGTATCGCCGTTACGGCGATCCAGATTTGGGGGGAGGGGGAGGGGGGCAACCGACGACAACGATCCTGCGGTGACCAATTTTGGACCGTACGGTCACGTTTGGTAGTCCGGAAGCGATTACTTTACGTATCGGTGACGCGACGCACGCCGAATTTCTATCATTTGCTCCTTTCGGGAGTGCTGAACTCGTCCATTCGCGAGCAATTTATCCTTTAATAGATTGCTGCCGGAAATTTATTCTCTCTAGTTAGCCAAAGAGCTTTCAAACTTTTAACGATCGCCGCGCGTTAAGAGATCACTGCTAATTGTAATAAAGCATAAGAGAAATTTTCATAAAGTGGCTTTCCGAAAAGAGGCTCAGCACATCAACAAGAATGTGCGTCTAAAAGCGCGAGCTTTTTATCCTATCCTCTAAAAATATTAAATAATTACATTCGGCAAATTACTTTAACCCCTATCTCTGCTCTGTCCCGCAGATCCGACGAGGATGATCCGAGTGGCTGTAAATATAGGAGATTGGACGATGACAACGTGCAGGATAAGGAGAGGTTTGCGAGGTAAGTATCAGGCTTAATCCGGTAACGCGCGCTCATCGGACGAGATCAAACGAAAATTACCACAACTCGAGCGATTCTCCTAGTGCCAAACGGTTAATCTTCGATTCGACGTTCGAACGCGTCTCCATATCCCCCCCGCCGCCGCCTCCCCGTGATTCGTCTCGCGGTGACGCAAGGTACGGCTAGCGCTTCGAAGTCGAATACGTTAACAAGCGGAGCAGGCAAGAGACGTCTTCTGGAGCAGTCTCGTCGACAATCGACGCTTATTTTTCACCCGAGCGTCTCGCCGGCCGTTGTTGATCGTTAATTCGCCTCACGGAACCGCGGGCCAATCTGCTTCGCCGGTACACCCCGTACATGCGCCTTCTTCTCGAGCACGAGGAGATACATACATACCTACATGATACCGGGCAATGCAAGGAGCCGATAGCGGAATGGGAAGCGCTCGAGGCTGCTCCAGCGTGGGAACATGAGGTACTTATACGCGCGTTCCGGCGCGCGTCCTTCAAGTCCGCGCACAAGGAAAGAGACACGGGTACTTTGATTTCCTTCCGAGATATTTCGGCGGGGKATTAAATTCGCCGGACACAAAAGCCGGAAAATAACGTACGACGTGAGACGCATAAGTTGCGCGCGCGGCACGACGATTCCCCATACGACAGGAATAAAAATCTACTTCAAAATCCTCGGAAGGCCGCTGCTACTTTCACGTCCGTCCCGTATAATTATATGCGTATCAGAAGTGGTGCCGGTGCTCCTCTCCCTTCGGCTACGGATGCGTTCTCTCCGGATGCGTTATCCCGAAGAGACAACCACGAGAGGCGGGCAATCGTCGCGGGCGATTGTTTGCGACGATTGCTGTAAACTGAGAAGCAAAATTGATTCGGTGTACCTCGCATGCCGCCAGTATCGCGTTTTATTTATCGCGCTTGATTCGCCTTGATTAGAAGCGCCGGGGAGGGGGAGGGTGGGTAAAATAAATGCCCACCCCGCAAGAAGGAGGGTGGAGGCGATCGATACGAACCGATTGACTTATCAATAGGCGCAAGCCAGGAAGGGGAAAAAAAAAAGAGAAGAAAAGAAAAGAGTTCGCGAAGGTTGAGCCTACCGCGTGGTTGTAACATTGATCGGTCGTGACTCAGCCCCCTGCTTTGTGTAACGCGACTGTGTATGGCGTTACGTCTCTATTAAGCACAGGGGGGCTCACGATGCTTTCCTACCTGATATAATCATGGTGCAAAGCCGATCATAGGTAACGTACGAGAGACGAGCACGACTGCAATCGCGCGCAATTACGGCCAAGCGGAATTCCAAGCTAATTATAGAAACGACCGAGTCGGATATCGCGCATAATTAAAGATATTGGTGTGACTGACGAAGAAGCGGGCCGATTTCGGCCCGAAATTTGCCGAAATTCATTATACGTGTGCACAATATTCCAACGTTGACGTGCCGATAAAACAATTGAGTCACGATTATCCTTGAACAGCACGATAATTCGAATCCGGAGACTCTCTCGGCTTCGTCAAAGCGATTATCTCGTCAGGCAAGATAGTCGGCTGCTTTTTGACGTCGGCCGAAGTCCGAAGAGCGACTGTCGATCCGCCGTAATAGCAATAACGATATCTTATCCGTGGTCTCTCATCGCGTGCCGCCACGGCTGGATCCATGATGGTTCACCTGCAATTCCGTATCCGCGCTGTCGTTTCGCAAGTATACACGGTGCCGCGAAAAAATCCGCGGACTGCGGTTGCGAGACCAACCGGCAACGTTCTGATGTCGTGTGCTCCTCCCTCTCGCTTTCCTCTTGTCTTCTTGTCTTTATCGTTGTCATCCCCCTCTCTTTCTCTCGCCCCCGGTCCTCTCTCTGGAGAACCTCACTTTTAAGTTAATAACGCAATTACTGCCTCTTGCCACAAGACGCGCAACTCGCTGGTTTCTTCTTTCCTTGCTTCCTCTCTCTCTCTCTCTCTCTCTCTCTCTCTCTCTCTCTCTCTCTCTCTCTCTCTACGCTGCTCTCTCTCTCTCTCTCTTTCGTCCCTTGTCGCTCTCTCTCCCTTGATTCCCCCTCTTTTTCATTTTCCATGAAGGATTCATTTCTCTCAGAGATTTCCCCATTTCCGCGTCTCCCATTTTTCTCGACATTAATACAGGCACCGGGCACTTTTGGCGTCGCAATGGTCGCAAAGTAATCCTTGTCGCCAGTGATCGTTGAGCAAAGGAGCCGCCCTTTCTTCGCTCGCCCTTTTCTGCAATCGCGATCGGGTGTTGGAGAGGCGCCAGATTCAGTTAATTCGACAAATTAAGCATTCCTGTATCGAATTATTTGTCGCGACGCTCGTTGTCTTCTCTTTAGCATCTTTTTGTCGCAGGAAGCACGCTGTTTTTAATTGGAGAGATAAGAGCTCGTCGAGAGAAAACGACCATCAACATCGTCCATCTCTCGTGGAGCAAAGCTTCCTTCAGATTCCGCAGATCGAACGATGTGTCAGTAAGTTAATCGCGGACAAAACATCGCGATAACGGCGATAATCTGTTTCATACAACAGATCGCAGAGCGTAAACGACGCGCGACGCTCACGACGGACGTCGAGCGTAGCCCGGACTTAAATCATTATTGCTTAAATCATTTCCAAACGAAGACGTTATAATCGCGCGTGAAACGGCAGCGTGCCGGGCTATAAATTTCCGCGCAACGTATTTACTGCCGTGAACGAGTAATCGCAAAGGCGCAACGGACGCACACGCGTGTTACAAACGATGAACGTACCCGGATTTATTGCGGCGCCGTGTTGTCACAGTCCCCTTTCTGCCCTTTTCGCTTTGCGTTTCCCCTATTTTCATTCGATTGCGCCGCATTATCCGTGGCACGCGACATTTCTGGCAGCGATGTCACTTTCCGAGTTCTCTGTGCGCGGAACATTACGAAAACATTTATTTTCAGAGCGTTTGATCGTGTCGATGTTTGATATATTTGCCCGAGAAGAACATCCGGCAGCATCGAGAGATCTGCAGGATTCCGCAGGATTCCTCTCACGTGTGCATCTTTCTGTTATCGCGTGAAAGGATTAGCTGTACAAATTTAATCTCTTACCTTCGATTTCCCAGCATTTTGATTGATTTTATCGATTCAAAACGGCCAAATTTTCTGCCCGACAAATGTGCTCTCAAAAGAGCACCGTCAATGAGATAAAAATTTCTTTTCGTAATAATTCTTTTCTAAAGATAGATATTGAACAAAGGAAGCAAGAGATAAATTCCTAACATGACTCTGTCGATTCCTAATTGAATAACGCGTAATCTCGTCGGAACAGCGATCTTTGTCGAAGTTGAACGGACACATTACTACAAAGTCCCGAGGAGGAGGATAAGAAACCGGAATCCATACCTAGAAGAGTGGAATCGGACGTGGCGAGCGAGCGTAACGCCCGGTTCTCGCGAAAGTCGGCAAAAGTTTGCCGGAGACGTTACTCGGAGAAGTCAGCGAAGGAGGCTGCAAACGGAGGAGAGATTATCTCGCACCGAAGTGAAAAGCACGTGCCCCAAACGCCGTATAAGGGGAGCCAGCGGTGTCTGGCTATGGAGAGCGCATGATGCAGATCGCTGCGCAGATTGGCTCTCATAGGTCAATTAATTAAAAGGCCTCTGGCGTAATAAGCATACGGTTCTAAATTAACTTTAGAACGCGCTAACGAGGACCATTCCGGTCTGCGGTTTGCTCCTCGACGGGCAGGGAATGAATCGGTCCCGATTGAAGGGTCCATTCAGCATCTCGTGCGTGGAAAAACAGAATGCACTCGTCGATATGTTCGCCGATGAGGATCGCGCAAGATTGGACCCGGAATCGGAATTCCGAGCGCGAGACGAGATGAAGTCTCGGGAGAGACAAGATGAAAATGCAGGCGGAATAACAAATAGCCGTGTTATCATCGAAGTTTATCCTCGATTACGAACAGTAAGTCGAACTCGAGTCGGTGCATGATACATCGAGCTGGTACTCGGCAGGATTTCAGCGGAGGGTACAATAGCAATGCAAGACGCGATGCAAGGGATAATTTATGTCCGCGCATACGTTTATTTTTAGATTCTCCAATTTATTACTCGAATTATTGTTGCACTCTCGGGTTTCCTTCCCTCTCGCACGGGAGAATAATGAATTATTCCCGCCGATCCCTAATTTCATGCACGCCGCGATGCACTCGCGGTGCAGCCGCGCGGCGCATTCGCTCTCTTCGCGAATCGTAACGATAAATCGCGCGATTGAGTAACGGCGCTCTCTCGAGTACGGTTCTGTTTCATAAGTCTATAAATTCATGCACACGAGCCTTGGAGAATGTCGAACGTGCGCGGGGGAGTGTCATTAGACAATGTTACACGAACGTTACAGGGACGCGTTATAAATTCGCGCGATGAATCTCTACTGTAGATCATCGTAAAACTTTACGTCATCGTCGTGTAACGATCCGATAATCCGATTTATCCGATAATATCGACGATGAAGCATCGAAGATGAAGCGAAGCATGTCGAAACGTTCGAAGGCACTCGAGAGCAAACTGTCGCGCGATGTCGCGAGCGTTCGCATTCGACGATCGCGATTACGTGCAAAATCTATTGAAAAATGCGAATTTGCTTGAACGTCCGCGATAAGTTTCCATGAATCGATCTTTGTTTGCTTTAGTCGTTAATTGCTCAACATTGAGCGTAATCGCGTTCATGAATCATCAGTGTGTATGTATGTATGTATTTGCCTCGTATGCCGTGCTTGGTCTTTTGCCGTTGATCAATCAACGCGAACGGCGGATAAATCGCGCGTTGAATTCGCGCCTTTATTAGGCGAAAATCTTACCTTTCCTACGCAAGAATGGCGCATGCATGGCGTTTCGCGCTCGGAACGAAGTCACGGCGAATAAAGGGATCTATTACCTCAACCTTCAGCTAGTATCCTCTTTTTCAAGTAACGTGACCGGTGTCACGGGGTCAGCGTTGACCTCCGGCCTAGGATCAGGCACTTTTACCGTGCCCGCTGCAGCATCCGATGACCCCGTGTATCAAATAGCGTAGGAAATGTGGCGTCTCGCCTTATTGCGGATTGCCGTCGTGATTCTGAATAATCGTTGTCGATTAAGAAGTACCGTAACCATGCGCGCGCGCGCGCGCGCACTCGTTACAAATTATTTGATTACATTATCAACGTAAATTTATTTTCATGATGCTCTGAGTAGACGAGACGATACAGCTGGTATCAGCAATGAATACACAGCGGGAACGCTCCATCAATCTTGAATCGTTAATCTTTCTCTCTCTCTCTCTCTCTCTCTCTCTCTCTCTCTCTCTCTCTCTCTCTCTCTCGTCAAACGTAACTGTGAGCGTGCAACGTGTTGTTTGATCTCTGTCCTTTGACAATTTTTAAAAATATTGAGTCCGCGCATGATCAAGGGGAGCCTCTCGAGTGGGAAATCCGTGAATCCGTGAAAGGAAACAATAAACGCAACGAACGTAAAACGTGCCAAAAATGTCAACGGCTTCAGATCAAACCGGCCCAGAGGCTCGTGTGCGCGCGCGCGCGAATATCGGGACACCCGGTATGCCGCGATACACGGAGCTGGACCCACGGAGCGAGCGGGCAACTTCGGAGCGTCTGACCTCTGACCCAGGAGTTCTCTCCCCGTCCTCCTCCCCACGAATCGCGTCCCTCCGTCTCCCCCTTTTCCTTCGCCTTCGCCGCTCCCGCTCGTCGTGCCGCGCGATGCATACCCCGCTTTATACTTGCGCTTTAAGCGCCGTGGCCTCTTTTAAATAGCGGGGCCCCTGCCGGGGCCCATCCACGACGTCGTCGAGCGTTACGGATCCCCTTGGTCCCCAGGACGAGATAATAATAATGATAACGACCGCCCGCGCGCGGCCAGCGGAGAGAACTGCACCGAATCGCATAATGAGAGGGATACACGATCGGCACACGATCTATGAAACTGTTATCGTTACAACTAACGGTGCATGATGCAGAGAGAGAGAGAGAGAGAGAGAGAGAGAGAGAGAGAGAGAGAGAGAGAGAGAGAGAGAGAGAAAAGAAAAAAGGAAGAGAGAGAGAGAGAGAGAGAGAGAGAGAGAGAGAGAGAGAGAGAGAGAGAGAGAGAGGAGGGGGAGGGGAGAGGGGACCGCAGAGACGAAAACTCTGAAAAAGGTAATACTAATATCTCGCGTGTGCCGGAATATATATTCCGGTTAATAAAAGAGAAATTACAATGTTACATAGGCATTAAGTGCGAGGGTGAATTTTCGGGTCGTAAACGCGATGTACGATAACGCGATGTTCCGCCGAGAGCCGTACTGTGCGCGCAGATTGCGGTCCGGATCGGACGGATCAATTTTATTTTTCACATTTTTCATATCGCGGCCATCCAGTCGTGGCGAGTAGACACCCAAAAAGAGAGAGAGAGAGAGAGAGAGAGAGAGAGAGAGAGAAAAGAAAAAAGGAAAAAAAAAAAGATTAGCGCAAACCAATCGGCATATCGATATCAAATTTTAATCTCGCGCTCCGTGCGCGTCCGGACGGCATCGCCACCCTCCCTGTCTCCCCCTCCCCCTCCCCCTCCCGCTCTTTCCGATCGCGAAACTATTCATTTTGTGGACTGAACAAATGTTTTATCATTTCGAGGACCGGTCTTTCTCTCCTTCTCTTCTCAAAGCGGAAATCCGGTTCAGGAAATAGACAGCAATCGTCCGAGTATTCGCCCGATATCCGATAAAGAATTCGCTGCTCCGCACGATAATTCATGCCGGCCGATCTTTCTTCTCGAGTTCGCTTCCATTGTTTAAGCAAGCGAGCACCACGCTCGTTAACAAACGAAACAATTACGCAAGCTGTTTGCTTGGATCGCGGAGTGCGATAAGCAAAACGTAAGATCTACCCCGATTAACGGTAGAGCGTATCGCATTCTTCCGCAAGTATCCATTCTCGTTGCTGATTGTTCCAACTCGTATCGCGAAACTGAGCGCGGCGGAGAATCCATTACGGGTCAGACCGTGAAGCCCGAAGGTGCGGTTCGTTTCAGGTTGAGTTGACTTCGCTCGAAAATGAGTGGTTTCGCGAACGGGACGTAGTCTCGATAACGAATTAACCGGCGGCCGACTCGCGCACTCGCGGGGATCCGACTTACGTGTTGCGTGCGGGATTCGCGCGCGAGGCACTGCCTTGGCGAAGTTTCCTGGAAAATTGTCGCGAATTAAATGCCATTAAATTTACGATTTGCGCGTCGGCGATTACGCAGCACGCCGTCCGACTAAAGGCAGACGTGCCCGGCCGTTACCCGCGGCGGTTACCCTCTGGTAGCGTAATAACAGGGGAGGCCTGAAACGCTGGTCTCGCCCCTCCCTCCACCGATATCCTCCCTCGGCTAGATGGAACTAGATGGAATACTCGAGAATTTATCGGACGGATCGATCATGGCGTCGACGACGCCCGTAACAGAGCCAATTCCAGTTAACTTATCAAGCTTCTAATTGAAACACCAGCGGTAGACCGCTGCGGAGATAGGTCGATTATTGATGGACATGCCTGGACACAGATCTGTCTTGCGCGAGAAATGGTTCCTCCTCGGAGGAAGCGATGCTTGTTCATTGATATTCGTGCGAGGTGAAGCTGCTGGCGAACGTTCGCGAGATCGTTTCACGCGAGCGCACGCTCGCTCGCTCGCTCGCTCGCGGTGAACACGAGCGCAAGAAGCGCGATTCAGCGTAAATTGAATACCGTATTATCGCGAATGTCATTTCACGCTGTTTCCCTGCAAAGTCGCCGCAAGACCCTCGCGCGCGCCAAGACGCGCAAGAAAACCGCCTGTCTCTCCAGCTTATATTCCGCGCTGGGACCCATTCGTCGTTCGCGCCGTTTTTACTGCCGCACTGAGAGAAACCGCACGCCAGTTCCTCGAACTATGCAATTACCTTGGTTTTGTCTTGCGACTTACTGCAGGGAGAATCATTGCGAGATCGAGCGGCGGCGGCGGAACAAGATGACCGCCTACATCACCGAGCTCTCCGACATGGTGCCGACCTGCTCGGCGCTGGCCCGCAAGCCTGACAAACTCACGATCCTCAGGATGGCAGTGGCGCACATGAAAGCTCTGAGAGGTGAGTAACCTTCGATTCCACGGAAAGTTCCCATCGGATTCAAATCTCTTTGCTCCGTACAGCTTCGGTAAGTTGGTTATCTTTTTGTCAGCTACTTTGGATCCCTTCTTGGTCTCTCGCCTAATGAGGCTCCCTCACCTTTGACCGCCAAAGTGTATCTCGTGTTTGATGAAACCCTGCGTTTGCGTTTGCCGAGTCTCCTTTGCTCGGATCATTCCTCTGCTTCGGCAGGACTTTGTGCCTTTTTACTTCTCCAGGGGTCCAGCCTGCGCCTACTGATGGCCGAATAACTGTATTTTCGTTTCTCTCTACATCCGGCCTGGAGCCTCCAAACTCCGATCGGACGGATTTTTCTCTCTCTCGCGAGAGAAACGGAACGCTCTCGCTCTTGCACCTTCCCTCCCTCGCGATCGCCGCCTTCCCCTCCCCCTTCCCCTCCCCCGCCCCCCCCCTCGCGTCATCGATAAGGAGCGTTGCAGTTTTCGTTGCACGGGACGTGACGATTAAGTTGCAGCGATGTTTGACTTATCCGGCACGAGCGATGCAATAACTCGGACGCAACGCGAGATCTCGCTGCCTTAACACGAAGGCGATTAAATTACCAGCGTAGAAATCGGTTCGCCGTACGTTACGTTTACGTTACCTGCGACTATCGATTACGCGGAAAACACCCGGGTTCCCGGGTCTTCCCTCGGGGTCGACGGGCAAGAGCTCAGCTAGATCTCCGTCTCGACAGAAGCGAGAATTTACGAGCGCTCTTAAGATACTTACACTGCCGACAGTCCGCGCGACTTCCTCGTTAGCTCGAAAACGACTGGATGTTGCAGGGGGATTTCGCAAGATTTGCGCAACAGCAAATCTATCGAAGCCCGTGTCTATACCGTATCGCCATTTGTATTTTCATCTGCAATCCGTAAAGGAGGCACGATTGAAACGTGCAAGGATCTCGATGTCAAATTCTCGGATTAACATGAATAAAATAAATGGACGATCCTTTTTGATCTTACCGGAGATAAATACTTGTTAGCGATATCGCGCGAAAGATTTCCTCCGCGAGATTCAGAACAATTCCCCGGCGCGTTCAAAGGGCAAGGAAAAACTTGGCCGCAAAAGACCCGAGAGAGTCCCGGAGAACTCGAGTCTGGTATAGAAAACGAGCGAGGAAGGATTACGGTCGAAACTCGAGGAATCCGCGAGGGATCGGCACATGGGGGGATTGACGAGGAGGGATGACGTCCGGCTGACGAGTGGCCGAGGGGGAAGAAGAGGAGAGATGCACCGGCGGATTTCCAGGACCGATGGCGGTCATGTCGAATGCAGCGAGCGCGATATATGCTTCCGGTGGGCATGACGGTCGGAGTTGTGTACGTCGGCGGCTGTCCCTTTGGCAGCTCCGCCGGGTATCCATCTATCTACCTACCTACCTACCTACCTACCTACCCACCCACCTACCTACCTACCTACCTACCTACCTACCTACCTACCTACCTACCTACCTACCTACCTACCTACCTACCTATCTACCTGCCTGCCTGCTTGCCTGCTTGCCTGCCTGCCTGCCTGCCTGCCTGCCTGCCTGCTTGCCTGTCTGCCTATCTATCTACCTGCGCCGGAGAGAGAAAGAGAGTCCTGCCGATGGATGGACGCGTGCTGCGTATTGTGCGTGAGCGTATATACGCGTGCATCACTAGCTTCTACCGTGATTCCACCCAGGTATTGGTGGTGCGTCGCGTTGTTTATAGCCGCTTCTCCTCTTTCCCGACGACGAGAGACACTGCATACAAATCGCTCTCTCGCTCGGAGAGGGGGAGGGCTCTGGCTCTTTCTCTCTTTCTCTGGTTCTCTCTTCTCTTTCACCGGTGTAGAGACCGGTGTAGAGAGAGAGAGAGGGGGGGGGGGGRGGGGGAGGGGAGCATGGCTCGTTTTCGCGCGCAAACACCCTGATGCTGGAGTGTGGAGGAGCGTTACGCGACGAGAGATATATATGTACATACGTCGGTACCGCGAGCACCAGCAGCGGATTTTTTATGACCCCGGAACGCCAACGATAAAAATTGCCGCCAGGAGGCTGGAGAACCGTTCGGCGGACGCCGATAGCGGGAACGACGCCGTTCTGTCGCCAGGATGGCGCTCTTTTTTATGTTCCCGGTGCAGCCGGGATGTTGTGTTCGTGATGTCACTTCGTGAACTCGCTTCGGGTGGGAATATTATTCAAGATAGTTATTCAAGAGAGGCAGAAGCGACGTTTCCTGTAATGGAATATCCCGACGTTCCTAACGATTAGCGTACCTAATGATATATTTAAATAAGAATTTTTTCAACGCCCTTGAAACGGTCGATTAATCACGAAGGGAAATCAACGTTCGACGATTTTAATCGATATCACCGATGACGAATCTATAGATAATCCTTCCTGGCGGGAAGACGCTCAAGTTCTCCGCGCTGGTAATGCCCGATCGGCAGATGTACATCATGTGGAAAGTAATGGTAACGAAGGTCACCGGAGGTCTTCCATAGATCTTGTTTGGAAGTCGTTAAAGTACCTCTTCTCGGAATTTCTCCGTATATCGGGGTAAAGATCGTATCGCAGCGCGTGAGAGCCGCTCTTTCTCTCCCCTGCATCTCTGTCTCCTTTTCTTTCCCTCCCCCCTCCCTCCCTCCCTCTCTCTCTCTCTCTCTTTCTTTTTCTTTCAGGATACACCGTCCGCTTTGCAATTCCGATCTTGCACCTCGATAGTTACCTCCGTTGGCGAGATGCCCCGTCCTCATTTTTGGTACCGCAGTGCTTGGCGCCGCGATCCTTGCGTCTCTCCGGAGGTCAACTTCGGAAGACGACTAGCTTTGCCATCGAGAAGGGCGTTATTCGATTTCAATATCCGATAGGAGGCGACTCGCTTAGGAATTCGCAGAGTGTTCTTCCAAGTTTAGATCACGCTCGCACGAGTCGCCTGCCTTGACGTATTTACTCGTCGTCGAGCGCGCTTTCCTTTCGATGACGAACCAAAGCAATAATTCCAGAAATCGCGTAAACTAATTTGCTCGATAAACGTTTATCGAACGGGGAGAGAGTGCAAGAGCATTGGCGACAGAATTTGCAAACTGGACGGACGTGTCGATAAACTTACCGGCACGTCGTGCAGTGTCCACGATAAATCCATCCGTATGTGTAAGGCTTACACCAAGTTACACCGTCATCCCATTTGCGCGAGATTGTCAAAGCGAAATGAAATGAATATGTTGCAGGCACTGGAAACACCGCCACGGATAACGCTTACAAGCCGTCCTTCCTCACGGATCAAGAGCTGAAGCACTTGATTCTCGAGGCGGCGGATGGTTTTTTATTCGTTGTGAGCTGCGACACCGGTAGAATCATCTACGTTTCCGACTCGGTCGCGCCCGTCTTGAACTATACGCAGAGCGATTGGTACGGCACGAGCCTTTATACACAAGTTCACCCGGACGACACCGAGAAGGTGCGGGAGCAGCTCAGCGCGGCGGAGCCTCAGCACGGCGGACGTGTGCTAGACCTGAAGACTGGAACAGTGAAGAAGGAAGGTCAATGTAAGTGAAATGCAAAAAGGCATCGTTCGATCGCTCGACATTCCTGCACGGCAAGATTTGCACTTTCCTCATCGAGCCGGAGCGTTTTACGAATATGATTCGCAGAAACCGCTTCTTCGTGGCGATTCGCCACGAGGATCTCTAGCTGTAACAATCTTTGCGCAATATCTTATTTGGCATTACTTGGCGAATATTGGAGCACCTGCAGAAAATCAGACTCTTCTTTACGATTGCAGCTTCAATGCGGTTGTGCATGGGCTCGAGGAGAGGCTTCATCTGCCGTATGAAGGTAGGCAATCTGCAGACGACGGGCGACATGGCGGCGGCGCACGGGCTGCATCGTATGAAGCAGAGGAACTCTTTGGGCCCGCCGGCGCGGGACGGTCAAAACTACGCGGTGGTGCACTGCACCGGATATATCAAGAATTGGCCACCCACCGGTAAGTTTGGTACGGGTTCCTATGGCTGAGCTGAGTCGAGAGAACCGCGCGCAAGATCGTACGTCGACGGCATGCCAGCACCGCCACCAACACCACCACCACCAACACCACCACCACCATCATCACCACCACCATCACCACCACCACCACCACCACCACCACCACCACCATCACCATCACCAGTAACGGTCTCTCTTAGTCTCTCCTTTTCTCTCTTTCTCTCGGGTGCGACATACAACGGGCCCCGGCTTTCTATTTTAAAGCGGGGGACACGTCGCGCCCGAGGAATACGAACGAATCGTTCCTGGAACACGGCGGAACGCGTATGCCGCGTGTATACTGTAAATTAAGAGCCGCCTCGAGTTGCGCGAGGGGCTGAATCTCTCGACTCTGCGTTTTTAATTAAATACGCTTCGATCGCATTTGATCGCGGAAATGCAAGGATGCGGTCACCATCCGGTTCACCATCAGAATCGGAAGAATTAATTTCATGTGCTTCCTCCCTTCGCTTTATCACTTTTGTTCGTTTGCACGGTGATAAGTCGAGTAATGGAAAAGAAAGAGAGGAATATTATTCCTCTCAGATACGGCTTTTCTCACTCCGAGTCTCGGAGTATTTGCCTTCGGAGTATTCATTTGATCGTTGAATGGATCGCTGCCGTTAAGACTCGCGGCGAGATAGTTATCGGCTGTTAACACATTCGTTTAATATTCATGACCACGTGCGCAGCTCTTTTTATTTTATCGATAGCTTTGTGACAGCCGCTGGTTAATTCAATCTTATCGGTTAGAAAAGCTATCGTGACGTCTTTCGCGCGCATTCACTGCGATGCATTGATCTCGCAGTTTTCGTATTCTAGAATTTCTAGAATACACTCTGTACCAGTTTCAAATATTTCATATATACATGATAGAAACTTTTGTATATGTTTCCCATTTATTTGAGAAGTAAAAGGAAGAGTAGGAGAAATAAATGCATAAAAGGAGTCAGCTTGCGTTTACCGGATGTCTCGCCTCGTGAGATCATCAACATGATGAGAGCAAACTTGGAGAAATAAATACCGCATGTAAAATTGAAAATCAAAGATTTGAATTTTCACTGTTATCGCTACATATCACTATATTTTTTGTTTTTAAATGTTGACCTAAGAGTTTCAGCTAGATATATAAGATATTTTTTCAAGCCGATCAACGGGAAATCATGGACTGATTCATGATTTTACGCTGTAGGTGATTTTGTTCCTCCATGTGTACCAGGTGTGGGTCTAGGTGACAGAGGACCTGGAGGCGTACAAACTGGTCCAGACGGTGTGGTTACGGACGAAAATGCCTCCACGCATTGCTGTCTTGTCGCCATCGGGCGATTACAGGTCACTAGCACACCAAATAGTAACGACTTAGCGGGTTCCAATAGCAATAGCGGTAAGCTTAATAATTTAATTTCATTTGCAAAGTTTACAAAGTAAATTTTCTTACTCTAAGCGATTGTTACAGCAGAAAATAATTAGCCATAGTTGCTTCCATTAAATACGTTTGGCTATATTTTAGAATTTATATCACGTCACTCCCAGGAAGGTAAATTTACCTTCGTGGACCAAAGAGTTGGTGGAATTTTGGGTTACACTCCATCGGAGCTCTTGGGTCATCCGTGCTACGAATTCTTCCATCCGGAGGATCTGACACACATGCGAGAGAGCTTTGAACAAGGTAACGGCCATCTTTCGCGTGTAGAAAATCTTCTGATCCATCAAATCATTATCAATACTTGTTACGATTTACTTTCCAGTATTGAAATTGAAAGGACAGGTCGTATCTGTAATGTACAGATTTCGAGCCAAGAATCGCGATTGGGTGTGGTTGAGGACGTCTGCATTCGCGTTCCTGAATCCCTTCAACGAGGAGGTCGAATATATCGTCTGCACAAACACACACGCAAAGTAAGAATGCGATTGCGAAACCTTGGTGATTGACCTCGGTGACATGCCACGTTTGATTATTTGCCTTGTATTCTTAAGGTCATTTCATCCGAGTAGCGATGGTCAAACGGAAAGCGAAGCAGTACCTGCGTATGGACAACCTGGTCTGGATTATTCTCTTCAGAGACATCCTGCCAGGGATCCATTGTACTCCGCGCATCATATGATGCAGCACACGGCGACCGTAGCTACAGCCAGTAAGCCAATCGTCGGATATCTCTATACTAATTCTACATCCAGATATCGAACATACATTCATGGTTCTCAGGTCCGCAACAACCGAGGCCGTCCAGTACACAGAACGTGTACCAGAGCTACGAGACGACGCAATCGCCGATAGCTTATGGATCACCTGGACAGCAAAGTGCATCTTCGTCAGTTTTAAGCAGGACTCAGAAACCAGCAACTACATCGCCAACTCCGCAAGCTTGGGCGATTGGAAGACAGGTATACATTCTGATTTCTTATTTTTCGATATCTTTAAAAAAACAATATCTTAAACGACAAACGACTAAAAGATTTTCCTCACGTTTTCTCACGACAGCAACCTGTGATAGAAGGCTGTCAGTATAATCAGTTAAGTCCGTCGAGGTCACCGAGTGGTCCGACATATACGCAGCTCAGTAGTGGAGCTAGGACCACTACCCAGCAGCAGCAGCAGCAGCAGCAGCAGCAGCAGCAACAGCAACAGCAGCAATATCCAGTAACAACAGTGCCTAGTAAGTCTACGTTTCGCTCTATCGTATTCTTTTTTTTTTTTTTTTTTACATATAATCGAACAATTTTACGTTTCGCAGGTATGTGGGGTTGGCACAGTCAACAGCATCAGGCGCCGCAGCCGGATGGACAAACGAGCGCTCAGGTGGCTGCGCAGCAACCATCACATCCGGGTCAAACCGGGCCTGGTGCGCAACCAGAACTATGCGACATGCTGCAGATGCTGCAAGACCAGGGCGGCTCTGGCTTGGAGGATCTGAATATGTTTAATACAAATTTTTAGTAGTTTGTATTGAATGACTGGCACGAGGAATCGAGTGCAGCAAATTGCGACGCGAAAGAAAGCGATGCACTTGAATTTTGTGACAGCACACGTAATGTATTACAATAAACGTTCGACACAAGTTATATACAATTTAAGTTATCTACAGCAATGTACAGCGAGAATGTGAAGCAATTTCACAGCGGAGTGAGATCAAAGTGACAAAGGGCGAACTCGAACGCGATAATAGTATGCGACTCGATAGCGGCACCTGCGTTAAACGATCTGAGAGATCTCTCTCGCGAAACCGAGAGTGCTTTTATTCGGTTTTTCGATGCGGATCTTTCCACGCGGATCTCGATTCTGACACGTTCCTTGACCTCGCGAGATTCAAATCGCGAGTTAATAACATTATCATTATTCGGTAACATTATTGCTTGAAAATGACTATTCTTCGGATAGCACGTTGTTATTGAAATCATGTTTGCCTCGCCGCTCTTGTTCTAGTGCCGGACTGACCTTTGTAATTTTTGATCATATATGATTAATTATATCCATCACTCTCTGATCGTCGTATCAGACGGTGGTTCCAATTGTCAAGTGTCGGCGAGACAACATGCTAAATCGCTGAGAGGTGCGACATGGTATTTGAATTTTTAACAAATGAGAAAGGCGAGGACGCCCTTAGGAAGCAAGATTAGAATTCTTCGGGACTCTGGATGCAGTTCTGAGAACGATTTACTTCCGATTACGATGCGATAACATAACATTGCGATCAGGTTCTCTTCAAGTCGAAATGCAATTGGAAATACCGTAATGATAAATTAAAGATGTTATTGGAACAATATTGGAAGTTATAATATGTTGGAAATTGGAAATTAATAATAAAATCGTTTTCGAGATTTGCTCCGAGATTTTCCCGATTATACTTGCACCTTCACTTCAGCAATCGAAGGATCGTTCACGGAAGGGGAAAGAAAGAGACGCGATTTTAACAATTTAGCACCACATATATAGATTTTATGCAAGAAACGATCGCACTGGGATTAGGAGAGCCTAGTCTGCCGGATTATTTACATACATTGTGCGTACGCGCATATAAAATGGAATGATTTGATTAATTGTCGTGGGTATCAGATCGCCGCATCGTACGTTCCGATTGTTCGAAGTAGTAGTCTAAATTGACGAGCACGGCTTCGCTGCGAAAGTGCCATTAACACATCAAGTGCGACTATACCTTCATGACAAGCGGTCGTCGATTAGAATGAATTGTAATACGCACAGGTGCGGATCATTCATGGCGCAAGACAACTTTCGAAGATATCAGTTCATAATGGATGTACTGAAATGTACTTGGTCTTCGTGCACTTCGAACATTCTTTTTAAGCGAATTTTGGGAATTGATTCCAAATTCATCGATTTAATTTATAGTTATTAGGAGATATCATTTATCGCGATTAAAAGTTGGGATATGATTAAAATATTGTCTTTTGCAAGACTTTATTTAAATTAGATTAGATTTAAATTTATCCATCCTCCACGATTAAACTTAACTGGATATACATCATTCGCTTATCGCGAAAACGATTCCGATCGATGATACACATCTAAGCGCAGAGGATTACATCAAGCGATTAATCGATTCGAAAATCTGGACATTTACGGCTTTGCTGTAGATATTTTGAAGATAACCGATGAATATCCGATCTGTGCCTATTATAGGAGACAAGCGTTATAATTTAGTTTACATGACAATTTTAATTATCAAATGATTCGATAAGTAATTTAATGAGAAAAGGGAAAATGGAAATAACGAAGGTGTACTCTTACACGTAACAAGAAAAAAGTATTTTTAAAAAAAAAGAACCTTCTCAATCAAATCTACACAAATCACGGTAATTTTAATACCAACTTATCATTAGATTCGTAAGATTAGCTTAATTATTTTAATTTAGGCCTTTGTAATTATAAACAGTGCAATCATAAATTAACACGCGACAAGAGATCGTTCGAGACATTGACAATGTACAAAAATTGTGTAATCCACCTTTGCTTCTATGTGCAAGACACCGTTTTTAGATATTCTTAAAGAAAAAAAAAAAAATATATATATATATATAGATAATGTTACACATACGAATAATTGCATTTATAAGTAACCACGTGTGACTTAGCGCGTTTGTACGTGTTTTAGCAAATTTCGACGAGCACATTGAAACAAAATTGCAGCATATCATGATGAATTGGGAACATTTTTCACTAATATATGAACTATACATATACGTATGATTTTTTTTTTTTTAATCATCCTACATCGTAACGAAAATAGTACCATCACTTTTTGACAATAATTAACGTATTGGGGCCTAATGAGGGCATCAATATCTATACACGAATGTTAAGTAGGGACCTGTCTCGAGAGAAGCGAGACCGTTTCGCAAATTCCTTATCCATTGTTATATATTCCTTTCCATATTATCCAGCCATATTGTAGCTCCATAAGGAAGGAACCGCAAAATGATTAATATGATTTGAAGAGAGCGGAGGGTGTTAGAAATGCGTACGTATATCACACAATAAAGCTACAGAAAAATATTTTTAGTGTACGTGTATGTATTATGTATGGCGTGTACGTTGCTGTAATTTCTTTAATAATCTCGCTTCTTACGTTCCTTTGCGATTATATAATCAACAAGAACACAGGAGGCAATAACGTTCTTCAAGATTAATAAAAGCATAATGAAATCTTCAAGATGCATAAGAATGCATTAGAATATATATATTTTTTTATTTAAACTTATCTAAGTTTTATAATATATAAAAATTATGTATAATGTACAATATGTACAATGTTAAATTCACAATTTCAGCTTTGCTGCGGATAACGCTTTCTTATTTTCCTTGGACGCGGAAACAGTTTTCGTTTTTAATTTACTGTTGGCTTGATCTTGCAGTTTCGCGAAGAACGCTGTCGAAGATTTCGCGACCTTCTCCGTTGTTTCGTCCATCTTTGTAATTTTTCTGTCTTTAACTAATTTCTTAATCAACTTAATATTTTCTTTCTTATTCTTCTGCTTTTTAGCGACTGATGGTCTCAATGCCTCTAATCTGTCTTTTTCTTCTATCATCTTTTGTTTGGCTCGTTGCTTCAACTTCTTTTGTCTTCTCATACGCTTCATATCAGTTTTCGTTCTCTCTGACTTGCCGATAAGATCACCTCGCGATTTGGCTAAAAATAAGAATAGGAGATAATATGTTAAGACATTCACGAATTGTCATAAGCCAGCTAAATATGAGCTCAAGATGAATACAGTGACGATACCTTTGACTTCCTCAGGCGCTAATAAAACGGCATCACTAGTGGCAATTGGCGTTACTTCTTCCATAGTAATGGCAGGCATATTAGTAACAATTTTAATCTCGGGATCAGACTAAAACAAAAATATAAATCTCAAATTATTATGTAGGATCTCATTAGATAAATCTTAAAACCGAATTTTGACGTAAATCTTACCCGCTTGGGAGTGAAATGATAATTGCACAATGCGTCCAGCTTATTCATCAGCGAATGCATCCTCTCTTGAATCTTTTTGTGCGACTCTGGCATCTCTTCCTTTTTTTCGTTGTTCTCCGGATTTAATGCTTGCTTTTGTTTTAGATATTCTTTTTCATATATCTGCGACAAACTTTCCTTACTCTTCTCCTGATCTAATATTAGTTTCTTCTTGTATTCTAATGGAGTCTCGACTGGTTTGAACTTTTTCTCGACATCGTCCCAAGTCTTGTCCTTAATTCGCTGTTTAATAATGTCTTCCAATTTAATCGTCGTCTCCTCGGTGATCACAGGTGCTGGTCTTCTGGTCATATCAAATTCCACAAATTCTTCCAGTAAAGAATTCTGTGGCCGGTTCAAACCACTCACTTCGCCTTTCAATTGCCAGGGCTTCTCTTGGATAGCTTCCTCCTCTAATTCCTTGATCCTCTGCAGCACTCTCTCTTGACGAAGTTCTAGATTGGATTGCGATTCTTCCTTCAGATCTGTTTTGTTTTCACTCGTATATTGCTTTTCTTGATTCGCTTTATTATCTAAGCTATCCGTCTCATCCGAGTCGTTGGTGAGATTAAATCTTACTTTTTTGTCTTTTGGCTCCTTGTCTTCTTCGTCATCACTCATTTCAACTTCATTCTCCGAACCTTCCTCGTCATCAAAATTATCACCCAAACTTTCATTTGCTTTATATTGCTCATTGTCGCTCTCGGGACTATCAAAAAAATCTGCATATTTTACGTATCTATTTTCATTATCTTCATCTTCCTCTTCAGAGAAATCGTTAAATAAATCTACTGATTCATCATCAGATTCAAGATTATTTCGTTCTTCTTTTCTCTCCTCTTTATTCAGATACTCATCTAATTCCTCTAATTTAAAGAATTTATCATCCACAATGGACGATTTAGTCGTCTTTTGCTTTGTTTTTCTTTTCCTTAAATTACTTTTTAGTTTATTTTCATCTTCTGAGTCTTGGAGTATGTCATCAGATATGTCGTCCGATATATCATCGTCATCCTCTTGGCTTAATTCGTCATTTGTCGTTTCTACAAGTTTATGTTCAGGTTCTACAGAAGATACTGGAATTGTTAACTGTTTATTGGTCAAAACTTTTGAGACACCAATAAAGAGAGGCGTTAATACGTTTTCGTTTTGCAATTCCACTTGTTGCCAAATTTGTTCCTCATCAAAATCCTGTGTAATCAATTCCGGCAAGGCATTTGTTTTTCTGTGTTCCTCTTGCTCTTTGGTGAAGTCATAAATACATTTTGTGAGGGCTCGTAAGTCAACTTTGCATTTTCCTCTAAAATCGAGGACAAATATATATTATTAAATTATTATTATTATTATTAAATTATAAACATGCATTAACTGTGATTTTTCAAGCTTCGAGTAAGTCTATTCTGTACAACGTAAATACATACATAATAATTGTCATTGAATTATTCCACTGAGATAAAAAAATTTATTTCATCTCTTTTATCTTTTTCATTCTTTTATTAGTGACAGTAGAAATAATTCTTGTTGTATGTACATGTTGACGAATGGATTATAAATAAGGTTAGAAGCAATAAGGTTAGAAGCAATTTTATATTTTACACACCTTTGTGATTCCTTGTCCGACTGGATGCTGTCAAGTTTGGATAAAATATCCTCAAGAATGTCAGTGTCAGCCATGATTTATAATATATATAATTTATTGAACGTTACTTTATCAATAATACAATGAATTATATTCACACGCACGTGCATTGACAATGTAGTTTAGTGTCTAGAAAGTCGAACGTTGAATTCGGCAACTGAAACGCACTCATTGATATAATCAATTCCAATACATCATTTCTGGAGTATACGTTATACTTAATTACTATATACATATAATTGAAGATTCATTCAAGTTTTGATACTTGAAGAATAAATTTTGTTTTTTATAATAATAACTTATATTACTTCAAAATGATTTATTTTATCGACTTTACGCATTATTCCATACTAGAGGCCTCTAGCAGAATTTTTGAGAACTGATACAATATTGATTATACAATATTATCATGCGAGCGTATAATCTACGATAGGGAAAGAATGCGGAAGGCTTAACGACAAAAAGATAATTCACGTCTTGTTATAAAAGGAGTTATCATTCGATAGTTATTCGACCTCATTTGAAGTTAATGTGCCTTTTAAAGTCGAACAGTCAGTTGTAATATTAGATTAGTCTTTCTAAATGTCCGTTATCTTTCCACATCTTTATTATCTTCAGTCGAGATAGTCAACAGCTCAAAAACTCAAAGGTAATTTTTTCGTTTTAAGATCTCCATAAAGATCTATTTTTCAAATAATGTAAAACAAACTTGGATATCATATAATATTGTTCTCTCAGAGGTGAACAAGTTCTCTGAGCTGAATTTCGCTAAGGCAAAATAAACATATGCATATTATTTGCAAATGTCTCAAGAAGGACATCTATCTTTATGTTTTATACTTTATGATTCAGTAACGGAGTTATGTGTCTCGGTGCCCCTATGTATCTATAATAACTAGTACATTTGCTGATTTTATCTTTTCTATTTATTATATACTATCTGTCTTATAACATTTATTAGCTTCCATCTTCAATATTCCGGTTTAGAGTAACATGTATTTTTTTAAATTACTAACTAATGCCTATATAAATTCAAAGATAAATTTATGAAAATCTAGAACCATCAAAAACCATGTTTAGATACCATGTATTTAGGAAAGCATATATATATATATATATATATATATATATATATATATATGTTTTATTTTATTTTTTATCCAACATAAAAATTGTACTGCATAAGAATGATTACGAGAAATTATGAGAAAAAAGATCGAGCGCATTTAATGCTCAAATAAGATATCCGTCGGATTTTCCCAAAGGTTATCTGTCACACGTACACATACACACACACACACGCATACGCAGGAAAGAAAGATTAAACCGAAAATTGGCCTAAAATAACGAAAATAACGCGATAAATGTGGGCCCGCGGACTCCCCGGCACACCACGGAGAGGAACACAGATGAAATGTGTTTGCCACATGTGTCAAAGCGGGGCAAACTCGTTTGCCAGGCGGAGAGGGGGAAGAAACTCGTTCGACTAACCAGAGGAGTGGGGAACCCGTTCGTCCGGCGGAGTGGGAGAACATGTCCGGCGTCGGAGGGGAAAAGAACGTTGAGGGCGAGACTGAAGTGAAGGGAAGGACTGCGCGCGAAACGGCCCGAACCGAGAAGCGAGGAGCGGCTGTCGGGAGCAAATCCGTGGTTTGCCGCTGAGGCATTGGTGCAGATCTCGGCTTGGCTTGAACGCCGGTTCACGCTGGAGAGAGAGAACGCGGGCCCTCGACCGGACGCAAAAGCGAGGCGTGCACACGCGCGCGCGCGCCGCTAACGTGCGTCGCTGCTCACCCGGAGCAATTCGGAACACACGCGTATTCGACGAACACCGAAAAACTTTGCACGCGCTGTGTAGTTCCGCGCGAGTGTACGAGGACGTGCGTGGTTCCTCTTTTCTTTTTTTTCTTCGGTGGTCTGGTGGATTTTTTTCTGGTGATATACGTGCCACGAAATCCCCGCGCCCTCTCTTCCCGTGCCAGTCAACAAGGAGAAGAATCGCCGCTCCGATTTTCGGATAACTCGCACACGCGCACAAAAGGGAGCTAGGTGTGTATGTTGTCATATGTGTAACAGCGCATCGCGACGATAGCCACCGCGATATGACAATGATAACAGCTCGCGTAACACCGACCGATCGATCGTTCTCCGGGTCAAGACGGGTCTCCGCGATTCGCGCGAAATCCAAAATTCTAAAATTGCCGAGTTCCGAGCGATTCGTCAGTTAAAGAACCAGGAGTCGCATATGCCGCTTTGCTTCCACCTAGGAAGAAAAATCGCGGCGAATCTACACGGCCCAATCGAAGTACGGTCGATTAGGAACCGGTTTCAGCAAATGTCACGTGACTTCTATTCGATTTCCTCAAAACATTGGCGCCTTATTAAAGGAGAAGCAGGCATAGCTCGGGACGGAGGAATCTCCGATGCAGAGAAACTAGCTAACGAGCCAACCCGTAGTAGTACGACGAGTATTTAGGTCATGACATTTTATGATAACGGGTTATCACTGGGGGTCATCCGCATTAATTAATTATAAATACCATTTGTTACTGTGACCATTTGTTACATTTGTTACAGAGAAAATGTAGGTTCTATTTGCTAGCGTGCTCTATGCTAGCGTCATTATGCAGCGAGTGCTGCAGGTCGCCCGATTCAAACAAATGTCTAGATAATTGATAACTTTAATTGAAAAAGACCCGATAAATTGAATCGACAATTAAATATCATCGAAAACGGAAGAACGTTCACTATCCGAACATTAGGAGAATTAGATGTGCCCATTATTAAAACAGAAAGAAATTATCACGTCACTTGAAATATTATCCAAAGCGATCATCCCCACGATTGATCAGAGACGGGATCCGCCGCTCGAATCGAACCAGCGGCAGGGCTACAGGAAGCGTTTAAAGAAAAGAGAAGAAAAAGAGAAAAAAAAAAAATGGCGATACGATTGACTGGAATACGTAATGATTATTCGCGGCGATTTTCCGCTGACAAATGCCGCGACGATTTTATACGCGCTGAATAATCGCCGAACAATTTACTATGCTTGGAGCATACACGCGCGCGCGCACGCACATACACACATACACAACGAGCAACACAATATTCAACAATTGTCTATATCCAATCGATCGACCTGGTAGACGTCTCGTTATCTCACGTACGGACTGCTGTCGGTACATGTGGAATATTCCGTATTCGTATTTCATCGACGAAATCCGATTTGATATATATATATATATATATATATATATATATATATATATATATATATATATATATATATCGAAAGCACGTTATTGATCGTAGCCAGCTGCAATCGATTGCCACCGCGAACGTCGATTCTTTTACGGAATTACATTCGATCCGCAAAAAAGCTTCCGATGGTAAAAACGAGGAAGCAGCTTCGCAGAGTGTCGACGCGAATGGAACACGTACGAATCGTTCCTAGAGATACGATCTTAATCTTTTCATTTAATTATCGGGGAAGCTAATTATCAGCCAAGCAAGATATAAGGTAGCGAAGATAAGCGATTCTGAAAAAGGAAGGGCACCGCTCGCTCTCGGATCTAGACGATCGGCTCGTTTAGCTTCGGCGCATATTACGAACGCATCGGACGGTGGAATCTGGAAAAAAAATATACCGGTCCGCGAGTTTTCCTTTTCCCCGCCTCGAACGAGTTCTCTCGGCGGCGATTATAACGGGCGCGGATCTCGGCTTGGATGTACATGAAATTGGAGCGGTACTCCGATCCTACCGCGAACGGTACTCGCGTCGGTATCAGCCTCCCGATACGCCTTCCATCGACGAACAATGAGTATAATCGCGAATTAGATTCACCGAATGAGAGAAGGAGCGGGTTATCGCCGTGTAACGAAGCCGCACACCTGCGTAACTAATAAGTGATTCATAGTTAACGAACTATCGATTGGCTCTTCCAAGCAAACATGACAAAGGGGATCATCGATCAAATGAGTTTTATCAACAAGCAGGATTATTAGAAGACCGATTCGTCTCGTCAATGATATTTACAAAAGCGATCCGTCAAATGGTATAACGCGAGGATGAGTAACTTGACGAGAAACGCTAACAAATCGCGGAGAGGACGCGGAGAGAAATATTTTCGTGCTCGAGTTGTCGCGAGACTTGAGAGAATCTTGAGAGACCTCAGACCCGGAATTTGTGATTTCGTCTTCGTATCGAGGAGGGCCGAAAGGGCTAAAGGATCGCTAATAAAAGGACGACGGAATCCGGAATCGTGATCGATTCGGAGAATCGGAAAATTCGAATCAGCAGTCGAGGGAGGAACGCCTGAAAATCGAGAGTTCCACGCTCGGAATCCACGCTCGTTGCACTCGGATGATGTTAGACAGTTCTAACAGGTTCCCGCGGGGAAGCGGCGGCGGCGGCGGCGGAGGATGGGGGGGGGGAGGAGGAGGAGGAGGAGGAGAAGGAGGGAAACGGATCGCCCGCTGCGCCCTACGGTATAATACCGTAAACTCTCAATGGACTCTTTTTTTCGCCAACGACGCGCATCTCCGCGCGTCGATGTTGGTGACTCCGTGTGTGGCGGCGGCGGCGGCGGCGGATGGGGGGGGGGAGGAGGAGGAGGAGGAGGAGAAGGAGGGAAACGGATCGCCCGCTGCGCCCTACGGTATAATACCGTAAACTCTCAATGGACTCTTTTTTTCGCCAACGACGCGCATCTCCGCGCGTCGATGTTGGTGACTCCGTGTGTGTGACGGAAGTAGTGTGCGTGCAGTAGCGTGCGTACTACACCGAGCGAGCGGGGTGAGGAGGGAGGAGGAGGAAGAGGAGGAGGAGGGTGATACACGCAACACGTGTGCGCGCGCGCGCGCGGCCGCATGCCTGTGTTCCCTGTTGAAGTTGCTGGACCGCTCTAGGAGCCTGTAGTGATCTCGCGTCCTCGTTCCTCCAGCGCGGGGCCCCGAGAAGTCGGGATCCCAAGAGGGATCCTTGATGGGACCTATAGGGGCCCCACGCGTGCGCGCGCGCGAGACGCGGCGCGGTCGACTCGGGTTACGCGGTCTTCAAGGCCCACGATCGAGCGCGACCAGCGCACCTTCCGTCAATCGACAATTGGCAGGTTTCGCTGAGAAAAAATCCCCCCGTTGCCGCTGTTGCCGTGTGTTCTTGGGAAGCAGCGTGGCACACACACACACACACACACACACRCACACACACACACACACACACCGCGTGTTCGTCATTCATATTGGAAGACCTGGACGGTTTCTCGGTTTTCGGAAAACTGCCACTGCTTGAGTTTTGCCAACCGATCGGTGAGATCCAGACAGACCTGTCTCGGCTTTGCAGTTTTTGCTGCGCTTCTCGCTGGGAAACCGAAACTTTTCGCGGCCTGGTCGCGGACTTTTCTGCCGTGTTCTCACTTTCGAGTAGCGGGAATATCGAGACGGCGATATCGAGATATGTTGTGTAAGTTTGCACGTCTAGGTAAGAGGTAAAGTGTTGATAAACATGCTGGAAGACGGGTATCAACGGCACAAGTTTTCTTACGTCGGATTCCAGACGCCAGAAAGGTCAGGCGAGCTATCGAGACTACTTTCAACGCGCGCGCGCGCGCGCGCGCGCGCGCTGCAAACTATCGAGTTGTCATTATCATTCTTACTCTTCCCACTCTATGCGAATAGCTCGTAATAACTTTTGTAACTCGCCGACGCGGCGATTGAAAATCCATCGATTATCGCTGGATCGTCGCGTCGCGCTAACCGAACGATAACGTTCGCGTTTAGCGAGATGAGAACTCTCCAGTCATCACTGATACGCAAGAACGAGATACGGCTTGGCTAATTGGAAAAGCTAGAATTTGATTTACTCGACAACTACTCGAACGGATCGAACAAGCGGATAATTCGCCAGCAAGTTCATCGATGCGTTACGCGTTACCCGAGCGTGATTACGTAACGAACGGTAATCGCGAATAGTCGTTAACGTTACTATGACTTATGGTCGAAGGGGAAAGAGCCAACGGCGACACAGAATTCCGGAGGATTCGAAAGCGACCGTACTTGCATTAGAGCGTGCCGCGCATTCCGAGAGGCACGACGATAAAGCCGCGACCTCGCGAAACGACCATCGATCTCATCGAATCCCGCGCGAGGTTTCCGAGCATCGACATTGGCGATGCTCGAGCGATTTCGTGATCGCTTCGATCACGCGGCCTGTTGGTCCGCTTTATCGGGAGCGCTTTTATGCACCGCATAAAAGGTTTGATAGCGCCGCGGTTAACTGGCTAGCGTTACTTTACGAAAATCAAATCTAATAATCGATAACGTGCCAGCGGGACGTCGAGTCAACGGCGATTGATGCACTTTCCCCCAGCATGTTACACGTTAATTAACGCGGTCTCCTTCCTCCGCGAGGGAGAACCTCGCGTGAAGAAGTGCAATTCGATAAGTGCAATTTACGGACACGCACGCGGCATTTGATAATAAATACACGCGTGAACATGCTTTCGCCACTTGGAGCGAACTCGCTGCTGAAGCGGCGTCGAGAAAGAGAAGAATTCGTAAGGTGTTTACGAATCGCGATACGTTATCTCTCGCGGATTAAATGAATTTATGACAAATTATCGCCGGCTCTTTCAATACGAGCCGTTTTCACCGACGCGTGCACCCGCGAGTCTGTCGCGAGGAGAAATTGTGTCATTCCGCGATAGCGAGATTCCGCGGAGAGAATCGAGTTCTCGCAACAATACGTACTCGGATCACGAAATTCAACGCTCGTCGTAATTCAACGCTTGCCGGATCGGTCAAGCGAAGGGAAGTAAAATCGAAGCAACGCAATCAACGCAGATATCTCTCGAATTAAAATATATCGCTCGAGAGGAAAAAAATTCAATCGAAAATTCAATCGAAATCGGAATAGCGACGCGAGAAAGAAAGCTGTTCGGCGAAGACGAGCTATGCTTTCCTCGCGCATAAATTTCCGCTCGAAATCGGGTACGGTACCGGAAGAACTCGCGATCGAGTCCCATGTCCGTCCTATCGGATCAATTAGCAACGCGCCCTTTGCGACGTGACCCTTTGCGATGCCGGAATACGAAATGCCAGAGGAGGCGACGCGACGCTTTATTTGGCTCACGCAGATCGAAGCCGTTCGCCGTTCGGCGCGACGGTGAATGTAAAATCGCCAAGACACATGCAGGAATGTAGATTTTTCTTGTCGGCTTTCTACACGCTCGTGACGTCACGGGCCGGGAATCATTGTTCGATGTATTGTTAGCCGCCGGCCGGTGCGAGCGCGACGCGAAAGCGGAGACGCACGGCGAAGACGAAGAGGAAGGGAGCGGCGGCAGGGGGAGGGAGGGACGGATGGAGGGGGAGGGAGTCCTTCGGCCGTTCCGCAAAGCCGCGGCAATGTATCGGCGGGGAAAATACTGGAAAGTGAATTGCGGATTATCGCGTTATTCTTAACGGCTTTACGCAATCGCGGCCTGTGCGTGCCTGGAAAATGGATTTCTGCACGCCACGGACGGCGAGCTCGCGCGAACGAGCATGTATGTGTGTGCCTGTGTGCGTGTGTGTGTTCTCGCTCCGATCGTTCTCATCGTAAGAATCCCCCAGCTCTGTCGGGGCATTTTTCGGCATTTCACGGTATACTAACTACTACTGCGTCAAGTGACGTCGCCGGTGACGTCTGGCGCCTCGTCGGACCCGATCGCGATCGGTAAAATGATCGGATGAAATGATTCGCGGCCTTGTGACGGGACGCCGAAACGCCGAGCGAGTAGATCCAGTAGATCTGCGATACAACTGTATGAGATTCGCGATCGCCGCACGATCGATCGCTACGGGAACGGCTCGATAACGGGAGTTCAAGGATTCTGAGCACTTGAATTCCATTTCCATCCGACCTTTCCAAGAAGCCCAGAAAGTCTCGACCTGAGGCAGGGTTCACGAATAGCGCAAGAGAGAGAGAGAGAGAGAGAGAGAGAGAGAGAGAGAGAGAGAGAGTAACCCACATTCCCGGCGCATATTTAGCGCTCGGGAAGGGGACGGCGGTCTGAAAAACGCATTGAATGCAAAGCGCAGGGTGAGAATCGCGCAGGCCGGCTCGTAGGCGAGCGTCTCGTATGAGAATAGGCGAGAACAGGTGGTTGATATTCGCGCGGCCCAGACATAATTGACGATGCCACGCCGTTGACAAATCGACGAACGGTGACAAATATTTCACGGTTCAAGAGGAACGCGGCGACACGCTCGGCCGAGCGGTCGAATCGCCTTGTCGCGCTAATACATAATTCAAACAAGTTATCGGTCCGCAATAGCTTTACGATAACGGTCGCTGTTGGCCCGCAGAGCAGAGGTGCGATGCAAGGAGAAGCGCTTGTTATCGCCGCGTTGTAGAAAAGAGGGATGTAAATTAATGGAACAACGAGAGAACGCTCTGCTTTCCGATCGATCGATCGCTCTGCTTCAGCGTTGAGGCTTCTTTCGCCCTCCTCGACGATTAGAATCCGATGAAGCGGTTCAGTTCCCGTAAAACTCGTCTCACCTGTCTCGGTGAGAAGCTGATTTGCTTCGTCGATTTAAGGACCAAGGACCGACAAGGTCCTCGTCAAAGTCTCGCTCAACGATAACGGTGCGAAGGCATCGATATTCCGCTAAACTGAAGCAGTATTCGTCGCTGTATTAGTATAAGTACGCGGCAAAGCGTATACACTGTAACTGTATCATCTCGGGGAATTGTTCGCATGCACGTAAAGCTAACGGTCCCGTCCGGATCTCCGTGTCTCTCGCTCGCCTTCTCTCTCGCACCACGAGGAGACGTTCGCTCGCGGAATGCGCATCGGTGCGTGCAGCTTTATTCAAATCGCCCGTCCGTCCGGCAGATTTTCCGAGGGAATTAAACCGCCAGAGCGGAAACTTAAGTCGAACGTAGCGCAGGTATCCGTATCGATCGCTTCGGAACGGTAAACCGCTCGGATTCCGCGCGCGGGATTCGCTTCCTGCGAACCGCCGAGTCGTGCGATCATCAACCGCGCGGCGGTTGATACAGACGAACGAGCACGCCGGATGGGTGCATTGTTGTAAAAAAAAAATGCCGTGATGATGATTTCCAGATGGTCCACGATCCATGGTCCCTCTCGTCCGGCGTGAAGCGGGACGCGGGGAGGAGTCACGGCGATGTGCTCGAATAGTCGGACAAACGATTCGGCATCTTCGGGATCCGAATATGTTCGACATGTTCCGTTATCGATATAGTTGTGCGATTACGTAAGGCGAGGATACGAAAGGCACATTCCACATCGTTTCATTCCACTACTCGACTCCGGCGAGTCGCCGACAATTAGGTCGGCGGTGCCGCGCGATTATGAGTAATCGACGATAAATCGAAAGCGCCGCGTAACGTATGCCCGCGCTTTTCGAAAGCGACGTCGAGGAAATGATGATGGATACGCTATCGAGCCGGGGGATGCGCTGTTCTATCTCTTGCTCAATTAATTAGGAAAGCCGCGCGCACGTAACGGACTCGGCAGGTTGCCGACCTCCGGCTCCTTGGTTCAAACGTTCGTTACGTGCGTTACAACGCCGTGTGTGCAGGCTTCTCGTCCGAATCCGGCGTTTATACACGCCGATATCATCTCCGGAGTGCGCGCCCGCCACTTTCACTCCACCGCCTGAGCACCCACGCCGCTTAAACTCGTCCGTAATTCGTAACGAGGTATGCTTTACCGAGGAGGTCTCCTCCTCGCCGAGGAGTCCAGGTCCAGATGGGACCAGCGATCGAGGTGTGGAGATAACCGGGATATCCGCCGATAGATAACGCTTACCGGGAGCAAGCTGGCGCAAAGAGGGCGATCGCGGCACAAAGTGAAGCCGTCAATGAAGCTATCACTCGCTCTCGGCCAGCGAGAGCCAGCGGTGTCATCAAGGTGTAACGAACGCCTTTGGATTAGAAGCTACTCGTGAGCGTTCGGTGGGAAGACTCGATCTCTTCGTTGCTCCCGATTTCCAGCGAGAGGGCCGCTTCATCATCGAAGCATCTTCCTCGGAATGCGCGGAATCGCTCGCGAAGAGAGGACGCGGATCGATGCGCGCCAAGCGAATTAATTATTAGCGAGTTATCGACAAGCCTCGACTTCTGTTCGTGGCTCTCCATCCAGCGGCCTTTAAATTATCTGTTTATGATCCGGCGGCCATCCAACGCTCCATTGTATTCATATCGCCCGGCAGAATTTCACGCCCAGATGTATGCAGCCGCGATTCGAGCGGGTGACGGATTTTATGGCGTTAATTTCCAGATGCAAAGTTGCATGTCGGCGTCGCGTCGACGGTCGCGGCTGTTCAAAAATTGCTCGGCGATAGCAAAACCGTCGTCTCCTTTGTAATACGTCTCTTTCGTAAATACGCGTTCTCCATTGTCCTTGCGCGCGCGTCGTTAAGATCGCGAGCTTAACGACGTCTCATCTGCTCATCAGCTTTCGCAATCGTCCGTCCGTCAATTTAAGTCGACTTAATAAACAGGAGATTAGACGATCCACAGTTCGTCGCAGTTCCGATGGAACTTTATCAAAATTCTTAGAGGTCTCTTAACTTTGATAACTTGAGGAATATCGAAACGTATACGATAACGCGAACATTTCCATCTCGGATCTTTTCTTTCGTCGTACGAAACGAGAAACGGGATCTCACGCTGACGCGATCTCAAATCCGGAATCGAGCATCTTGCTTCGCACTTCCGTTTCCAATCGCTCGCGCGCTAGAAACACGTTATCCGATATCCGTTACGCGATAAGAGGACTCAACCTCTTGAGGAGGGAGACCGAGACGGTAAACAGAAATCCCTGTCGGGGCGGTGCGCGGCTGTAATGGAGAACCAGGGAAGACGAATGTGGCACGTGGGAGTATAAAGGCCATTAAGTCGAAATTTACAAAAGGACGCCTTGGCGTGCGTGCGCGAGGCACGCAATGCACTGGAGATACCGCGGCCAGATAACGCCGCATTGTGCCGTACGGTATTTGAAATAGCACCTTCCATTCGTGCCGAGCCGCCAGCGGTGCTCGTTTCCGCGTTACGTTACAACGATGTAAGAGTGTAGCGTCGTTGGCGTTATCTCGCGAGAAACGTTAAGAGAATCGGAAGAACGCGCGAGGAGATCGATCGAGCTCGTCGAGAGGATTTCCCTCGGTCGCGACGCATCTCGTCTCCGTTTACCGCAGATGAGACGGAGATTTACGGTACGCTTTACGGTAAATGGGCGCAACAGGGACGGGAGAGGCAATTAAAGCCAAGCGCACGTAAATTCCGTAACATAGATCGGCGTTGCACCGAATGCGCGTGTGCCCGCGTTGATAAACGAAATATGTTAATTAATTCCGCGTTCATTCCGCTCGTTAAGCACCGCCAAAGGTAATTGACCGGCTTAAAGGCGAATTTCTGATACAACGCGAGCTGCCTCTCGGGTACCGCGGCGCTTGTAAATAACTTGGTTATTTCACGTGTCCCGTGAAAGCGGCGATTCTCTCAATGCCGCCAGGAAACGCGGCGACGATTCATTCGCACGGCGTGCTAGCAGGCGGTCGGCTAGTAATTAAAATTAATCACCGTCGTAAACGCACGGTAACGTTACGTCCCTTTACGTCTCCGCGTCTCGCGGGACGAATTTGGCGCTCTCGTTTGAAGAGGAGGAAGACACCGACGCGCTGTCGCCGTGCAGTCGCGGAATTCTTCAAATCGATCAAATTATTTCCGGCGAAAAACGGAGCCGTTCTACGTGCCGTTCTCTTCGAAACGCGAAAGCTAGATCTCTCGATGTCGATCGCAACGATCGACTCGGGCGAGGTGCGAGATACATCGCCGGCGTATCGGACACGCGATAAATCGCTCGCTCAACTGACCTACAGTTAAAGATCTCATCTGGAAGATCGGACACGATTAGGATTGGAACTGTTCGATTCGATTTGCAGCAAAGTCGCTCCTGCTCCTCGTTTGCCTCTTGCTGTCACGATTCGACGACTTTTGCGGCTTTCCCCGCCGGGAGACGTCGCAGAAATTCCATCGCGAGAACTTGTTTCGCGCGTATCGGATCCGCTCAAGCGATTACAAGCGTTTACAGCGGCGCTATCGTGAAATTAACGAGTTGTCGTGCGTAAACGTGCGAGGACAAACCGCCGTTTACGCGCGTGTCGCCGCTACGGAAAATCGCGCGGGCCGCTTTTGACGAGACAATTCCGCGATTGGATAACATTCCCGCTTAACGATGCAGCGGATAGAGCCGTTACGCGCGCGAGAGAAAGAAAACCGCGTCGTGAGGAGCGGAAGATCGATCAACGCGTTCGAGGGCATCCGATGGATCGAAAGATCCATCCGCTTGGCTCAATTTATCGCAATTAATCAACCGTGTTTCCTGGAATGCTCATCGGGCGTCTCAACGAAACAATTATCTCCCCTTATTTTTGCCGATTACCGTAACAAGCGTTTCCGACATAACGACCGCGTCGTCTCCGAAGAATGCGGGGATTACGAGGCCGGCAATAAGCGAATCGTTGTGCAAACGATGCACGGATTGCCGCGATTTTCTACTGGAATCTCGCGTTTCCATTGCAATATCAAGCGGGATTTCTCACGCAGAATGAGAACGACGCGGGAATCATTCCCGGCATCCCGAGCAACGCGAGAAAGTCCGTCGACTCGTCGCGACTCTCCACAGATTTCGCTTCATTGTACTTTATCGCGCGCATGATTGGGATTCTCCTTTTTTCATGCATATATTTGCAAAGCGTGATACACGAACGTATACACGAACGCGCGCCGTACACGAATGAATAGAGCGGCGAATGGTCATGCCGGCTGATGATTTATCCAGACGAGATATTTCGGCATGAGACGGCACGAGCTTTGATCGGCGATCGGCCAGTAAAGATAAACGCTAGACATCATGAGCATAACAAACCAAGATGCGTTGAATCTTTCAAACGCTTAAAGAAGAATCTGCCTCCTTCGCGGCGCGCAAGTGGCATGTCGGTGCGTGCTTGTTTACCGGATATTCAAACCGTTTCTTAATTAGGCGAAATAAAGCAGGCTTATTGGGGTCAATTTCAGCCGCAAATTTCACCGACGATCGAATTGACAAGTGGAAGATCGTTTCGACCTTGTACGGTGTCGCTGCTCCCGCGGTTTAATTAACATTGAGCGGCAATTAGCGATAACACGAGCGAAACGTGGACACCGCATCCGTCAACGATCACGCGCGTTCCATGAGTGATGGAAGCCGATCGATTCGTCTCGATATTCGTTATCGTTGAGAATATCGTTCGACTGTACGTTAACATGAAAGTTTAATTAAACTCCAGAGAGAGAGAGAGAGAGAGAGAGAGAGAGAGAGAGAGAGAGAGAGAGAGGGAGAGGGAGATCGGTTGAAGCCATCAGAAACCTATTACGTGCTAACACGAACATCGAAAATGTTCTCCATCCTCCGTCCTCGTTGACGGAGCACGCGGGTCAAATATTTACGCACATGACATGTCGTCAGAGCCATTCTCGCGCACGTCCTCATATATCTCGTCATCGTTCGGGTATAGATATGGGCATGGCAAGGCGGAAAGCTGGCCAAAGTGCCGACAGTATTATCAGCGATGTTAAGTCATCGCGAAGAAATGAGATATTTATGGAGCCTTACGCAATGTAAGGCCTCTCCAAGGCATGAGATCAATCCCCATCTTTGCGCGGTCGAATGATCGCGGAATGTGTCGGGCGGGCTTCTGTATTTTCATAAAAATTCCGAGCCGGCGATCAAGCAAGTCGCCTTACGTAAAATACGAGCGGTCCCGCGGGGTCAGTCGGCGCGACCTTTGCGCGCTCTCGTCTCATCCGTGTGACGTTATCTAACTGGAACGTTACGTCGCGCGTTACGCCGCTTATCAGCCTCAGCGGTCTCTTATCGCGTTTTATCGAGGGTCGATCTTGCGTGATCTCGTCCGACTCGGATGGAGCGATCGCGAGATTGATTTCTCGCTCGTCGGAGGAAAGAGACGCGCATTCGGGCCCCGCGGGCGGAATAATTCCCTCATAAATTACCGCGATACCGCTGGAAATTTATACGGAGATTACGATCGCTATTAAAAGCAGATCTCTTGCGCGTATGTGTGCGTGCGGCATACGGAGCAACGTCTCAATCACGGCGGATCGCGTCGTTGCTGGCGGGCCGATTCCGTTGCGCAATCTGAATCCGGATGAGTGTGCGAGACTCGTCGTTCCGCGATTTAAGCGGCTTAAGAGTCATTTGCAGCGTTCCCGAACTCTTAGAAGAGCTGCGCCAAGATGGTTATGGCACTGGCCTGCATACGGCTTCGCGTCCGCTTCGGGACGAATTCGACCTCGCCATTCGTGCCGATTCCTGCATCTTTGCGTCTCCTCGCGCAGCCGCAGCCTGCGAAATGAGGCGTTCAGGAACGATCGCGTATTTATTTTCCCCTCTCTTCTCCTTCCTGCCAACCCACCACCCGTTCCTCTCTTTTCTTTCTTTCTCTCTTTTTTTTCCTCCTTTTAACGTGAAACTCGACACTCCGCTAATTCCCCATGCGTTGAGAATCGGGGAGAATCGAGCCTCGGCGTGAGTAACGCAGATCCGCGGACATAGCATCGTAATTACGCTCTCTAACATGATTATTCGCCGTTTGTGCTTTCGCCTAATTATTTCCCAGGCAATCACCATTACCCGCGATCTTGCTTTAATCCGCCAACCGTGAAATGTCAGGACGGGCCTCGCGATACGCGCGAGATCAGTAAGCTATCCGCTCGTGTTTTCCGTTTAGAATGTTTTTCTAGCGAGGCTGCTTGCCTCTACGGAGGCAAAAGCTGGAATTCCACGGCTAATCGAGATCAGATTTCACTTTCGCGGCGATACGTCTAGCCAGCTTCCGATCTCCAGGACGATCAGTGCGATCGCAATCTGAAGCGCGCGTCTCGTCTCAATTTCTCAGCAAGAGCGGCGATACGAGATGCAGGCAGTTCCGCGAAGAGCCGTGGCATTTAATAAGACGTATTTACAAAACGTGTGCAATTTGCAACACTGCACGAGGACATAGGGTCCTCGTTGTGGGATGCTCGATAGGAGATTACCGCATCGGAGAATAACGCACAATCGCGTATGCTTGCGAGAGGGGATCGAGCTCGGATTTACTTCTTCGTCATGACGTTTCGCGCTCAAGGTGCTAATGCATAATTACGAAACGACGATGACTCAACATGCCTCGTCATTTGCGCAGGAGGAGCCACGAGTAACGAGAAAAACATGCACCTCCTGCGTCACGGCGTAATCCGCTTCTGATCTGCTTACAGCAAGTAGCGGATATCGATGACGCGTTGTTTTAACGCGAAGCGGATCAAGATCTTCTTCTTCTTCTTCTTCTTCTTCTTCTTCTTCTTCTTCTAGGATCATGTCTTGTATTTTATCCAATGTTCTCCTCTGATGTTGATTACGCATTAACGTTTTGCAGGTTTTGGTTTCCATCTTTTGCGATTTTTGATTCATCAAAATCATCAAAGGATCAAAATCCCACGATGGAATCTCGCGACAATCCTATGCGCGTGCGCGCTCGTACATTCCTGGATCGCCGTGAATTTTCCGCGAGACCTTGCCGCGACGCGTCGAGATAAATGAGCTGCAATGCGCGACAAATGCTCGAAAAATGACACCAGTATCGACGCGGTGTCACAATCCAGATATAGGCATGCCATCATCGTATCGAACCTCGAGGTTGTTTATTTCTCCGTATTACGTACGCTTCGATACGCGAATGCGAATCGGGCGGCTGCAATAATCAGCGCCAATAGAAAGCTCGAATGAACGTCAAGTTATCACACCGGCAGGACATTCGGACATTCAATTGAACGAGATAGCAGTTGTTTCATGATCGCCAAAATCACAATTTCGTGTATGTCGAGCGCGCTGGATCGAGTTTACTCATATCTCAAGGATCGTTCAATCGACGCAATCGCCCAGTCATGCTCCTCGAGTACCTCGAGTACCGCGGAAGCGAGATTTTTTTTCAATCGACGCAATCGAGAGCGGGGATTTTCGTTCCGCGCAAATGAAAATCCTAACTGCTGTTTCGAACGATCAAATCTCCCTCCATCCAAAGAGGGCAAAGAGCGATCGAAACGAGTCTCGCCGTGAACCGAGACCACGAAACCCGCTTTCGTACGGCGACACAGGAATGAATTAATGTTTGTCCTGGCTATCAGTGTCAACAGAGAACCAGGTCTGGCGCTCTTCTCGAGCAGGATGAACGCTGATAATAATACGGCTCCGATTTCACCTGGTCCGCCGCTAGTTCCGCAACTCCTCTCCCGGCTCTTTCGGTGCGTTCCACCGTATTTCCGGTGCAATTCCGCGCTTCCTGCCGGCAACAACAATGCCTTTCCGAACGGTATCGGCGTCTTTCCCCGCCGCGGATACGTTCGATTTCCAGAGCGGCGCGTTTCTCGATTTCTAAAATCCATCTTCGGGACATAACAGCTCGCAGCTAGATCCGCAGATATATCCTTGCGGAAGAAAATTATCAACGATAATTCCTCGCGATTGGCTATCTTCGAATCCATCGTAGGAACGCGCTCCATTTAGAGATTTAAAGAGATGCAACATCTCGTGTTTTATCTCGCGCAACGAGCATCGTTATCTTGGATAGGAATATATTTTTGACTCGTCATTATTATTTCGGAGTTTGTTCTCTTTCCTCCGTTTTCCTAATCTAATCTCATCTCTCCGCGAGCAATAATCTCCTCGTGAGCGATCGATGTTTSCYYGCACGYAMSCGATAAAMTYGKWTTTACTCGCYCGCTWCWTCGGACAGTATCCCACATTGTSCKAASWTGYCCTCYCCCCCCCCCCCCCCCCCCCATCCCAGTCAAGCCGCCGTATTTCCGGTGCGATTTCGCGCTTCCTGCCGCATTGACGGCCCCACGAAGAGCACGGGAGGCCGCTCTTTAATTACCGATCTGCCGGCAATATCGGCTCCGCTCGATTTCTCTCGGCGGATGATCCGCGACGTGACATCATTATCGGTGGCGATCTAAATTCACTGTTGGTCTACCGCAGAATTCAAGGCCTCCGTGCGTGGCCGCGACCTTTTTTGTCAGCGGGGACCAACACGCGCTCTTCCTCTCGTTTCTATCTCTCTTTTTCTTTTTCCTTCCCTTCTCCCGAGACTCATTACTATGCTCCTCTTGGAACGAGGTACACGGAATATCTCACGGCTACTGGGAAAGCTTTCTACAAGGCGAGGAGATTTACTGACCTCCGATGTGTACCCAGATCCAAAAAAGTTTGCTCATTTGCCTCGGTGCAAATTTGCCTTCTAAATTTCGCGTGTAACGTCCCACCGCGCATCGTAATTAATGCATCTTTAAATCTAAAAGAGGGATCTGTAAATTTCATATTCAGACATATTCGAGGCGATTTTCATTTCAGCTTACGTAATCAGGAATACATTGAGCGATCACATAGCGCGAGCGATGTTTATGTAATAAAGTGCGCAAACAGAATTCGCGATAATCACACTACACGCTAATCAATAGTACGAAATAGAGGAGCAGCATTCAGAAATATAGCGAAGCTATACAGGGATCCCTGAAGACGGAACTGAAACGTGTTCGATTGATCTCCGTTCTCGCACGGATTAAATGCCAAATTTCAGGCCACGTTTATCGGTCACGTATACATCGCACTTGATGACTTGCCCTTGGGGTCAAAAGGCTCGAGTTCCGCAACTGTCCACGCGATGCATCCCTCGACGACGATCGTTCGTCCTCGACTCTTCTTGCAAATCTCTTACTTAACAACGCCGACTGTTCTACGCGACTTTACGACCTCAGGTACGCCAGGTCAGCGCGGATTCTCACCGTTCTGCTCTTCCGACTCGGCCACCGATCGCTCACCTGTGCTCGCTCGTCGCGGATACTTTAACGCGCTCCTACGCCCATGTCTTCCGCACACGCATACGTGTACTTAGCTTCTGCTACATAAATAAGCCGGCCGACATAATACGCGCGCGATACGTGATAAGAGTCCTGTCAGTGGTCTTTGGTTGGCAGCTGGAATCAGTCGGGTGTCACCGTTCGTCCGTTCGCGTAATCGACCGTGTCGTCGCAGTGTTGTCGCGAAACCGAAGCATGAGAATCGCCATCGCAGCAGCTGGATAAAAGCCGGATAAGAGGGTAGTTCCCCTCCTGCGCAAGGACACCCCATGGCGTACAATCACCGTTATTACATTGGTAATTTAGAGACGAGGGCCGAGTGATCTCGCCGCCCGAAAACCTGCTATCATCATATGTACCGATACATCTCTCTCCCTCTCTCTCTCTCTCTCTCTCTCTCTCTCTCTCTCTCTCTCTCTCTCTCTCTCTCTCTCTCTTATGCAATCAATTTACGTAACCGAACGCTCTTAGCTGTCGTGTACAATCAGCCTTGCGCGGGATCTAATCGTGTTCTAATGTGCACAATATTAGAAGTAATTTCGTAACTTGTCTAGCGTCTTATCTGGTTATCTCCGATAACTCGAGCGGAAAACTCCGATCTGCCGTTCACCGTGATCGATCGATCCAACGACTTATTAACGATCCGTCAAGAAATTCCTGATTTGCCGAAGAACGAAAGCTACATCGCGATCTTCAGGCGCCCGGTGTCCGTGATAGCGGACTTTTATCGAGGAGTTCGGGAAATGGACGATCGATTTTTGAATTCTGAATTTCATGGCGCGATCCTCGTACAATTATGGAGTCTATAGTCGGTCAGTTTTCGGATTTGAGATCGATTACAACTACTGTCCTACTTTCCTCCAAAGGAAAAGAGGACAGATTATATCTTCGCTGGATGCTGAAGATTCATCGAATCGATTGATATATATATCTCATATGGATCTTTGAGTTCCCACGGAGTCGAGCAGTGTCGAGTTTTGTTCGAGACATCGCTGATGCTCGATATACTACACGTCGAGCTCTCTCTATCGTTAGCCGCGCGAAAAATACTTAACGCAAGCGTGCGTACCGCCGCACGCGTCACGCTCGAGGAATTCACACCAAGTACAAGCAACGTTACATGATCCCACCGTCTTCGGAAACACAGCACACTGGCACCAGCCGTCTAAGTACTCTAATCAGGTTCGTCGAGATGTTGTTCGCTTGCCATTGGCAAGCGAACTCTCACCCGTTCTGTTTCACGCGTACTCTCCGTACGCTTGTCCGCTGCGTGATCGTTGTATCATCGCCGCATCATGGATGTTCTTTGCATCTGTCTGTCAGTCATCAAGATCCGTTCCACGTTCCAGACAATCGCGGTATTTTGCGGTGCCTCGAATTAAGTCCCCGATGGATTCTCGGCGTCGCAGATTCGCGCGAGTCCGTCATTACGGACACTCGATAAATAAATCTCGGGACGTCATTGATCTGCGATATTGCAAATCTCTGATATCGCGGATCCCCGATTGTGTGCTGTCACACAAAAACTAAATCATTGAGCATTATAGAGCAGAGCGGAGATGGATCAAGATATCGCGCGGCGTAGATCCTCGATAAGATGGATCCTTGAGATCGTTCTCTGAACCGGTAGCGAGAACGGTGGATTTTCGACATCGATTCTGGATCTTTGGACGTCCCCTAAAGGAAAAGCATCCCCTCGTGCTTCCACTTTACTTTGCCATACGCTTTGTCGCGGTCGCGTATTCTTCTCAAGCTAAAATCGCGAGCTTCCGCTTCGGTCCAACGCAATACTCGTCTCGTTCCGGTGAACGCCTCGATATGTGAAAGCGTCGTCGTCGCTCAAAGCGCGACGACGTTGCGAGGATGTCATCATGCTTAATCCACTTTCGAAATGAACGGCGAACGTTGGCGCGAACGTCTCTCTGGGCGTGACACTACACGTGGCCGCGAAACCAGACGACGTGACATTTAAAATCCACGCGCATGCAAAAGCGAATTTCGCCTCGCTCGTGAAAGCGTGTCCTTTAATCTGCACTCGTCGTGGCGCGTCCTTGATCCTCCAAAGCGCGAGCAGCCTTCCTCATCTCTCTCGGTATCTCAACTACAAAAAAAAGGCTAGAAACGCTTACATGTACAAATTAATTCCTTGCCTCTTTTTAACAAAGTTCAGAATTTATTATTACAACAGTACAAGAATTCTGCAATGCTTGCTGTTGCACGGGGCTCTCTTTCCGTTCGAGCCGAGTTCTGATTATCCAGCAGATGCCGCAGTCCCTCGTATACTCGAATCATTTCAACAAAATCATTTCAGCGGTTTCTTTTCTTTTCTTTTTTTTTTTTTTCTTTTTTTTCTATTAGAACGAGAAAAGAACGCACCACGGCGAATGTGCTCCAGAAGATTACATTCTTATATACTCCAAGTGGTTCACGCCTTGTTTTGAGAGGATAGATGACCTGGAGGGTCACGAGGGAGGATCGGTGGATCTCGTAATTTAAGATCGGTTTCCGGGATCGGCGAGGGAAAGCAAGAAATTGATTTGTACTGCGTGTAATACGTACACGTGTAAGTGGAGGCCAAAGGATATGGACGCGTGCGAGAGACACGGTGCGACAGAGCGACAGCTGCGAGTAGACAGCTCTGGTCTAGCGTTAAGCCGTGTCCTTTAATTCTTTTCTTCAGTACCCGGGCACGTGCACGTTAACTATCGTCCTGCACATGCATGCGGCCATATGCACGCAGACAGAGCGGCCGCTGCCATAATTGACACTTGAAAGCTGCGCATGCTTCTTTATCACGTCCCTTTCTTTCGCGGCGGCGAGCTCGCCGGGGTCGGGCCGATTTACGCTCGCGCTCACGTTCACGCGCTCGCCGGCCGGGCGATCCTTTTGAGAAAAAGGTTGGAGAAAAAAAGAGATTTAACTACAACGACTGTGTACGCGGCATTTGCCGGAGTGACAATAAGCGGGGACAATAATCCCGCCGAGTCACGAGTGCCCCGGCAAGAAGAAGCGAGTCGAGTCTGCCTCGGTCTGTGCACGTATATTCTCAGGTTTGCTCTTATTATACCGGGTTGTCGCGCGGCTCGAAACGTGCTCTCGATGTCCGCGGATAATCCTGAAGAAAATTAACCATCGCAGGCTTCCCTCGCGATTAATTACTCATCTCCGCGAGGACTCGCTACCTTGGCTGACGACATGAGGATACACGTGGGATTAAATACCCGCTCGTGCCAGTCTCGCGTGCACGCACGCGTGAAAATTAATCGAAATATCGTCCCGCAGCGTTTGGCGCGGGAGGGGCCGAGGGGATGGGGATTCATGCGCGGATAAACAGCCCATAAATCAGTGGGATTCAATAAACGCCGGTGGCGTTCGAGGAGCGCGCTCTAATTGATTCGTGGCTGAATCGACGCGAGCGTCGAGCAAATTAAATCCTACGTTTCATTCCGCCGAAACATCCGCTTCATTAATTTATCCTCGGCATTAGCGCCGATACCGAAATAGCCGTCCCGTTTGGGCGGCCGCGATATTTACGAGCCTGATCATCATAAAGAAGTTAATCTCGCGATGCGCGTCCATCACCGTGGAAATTTATCGTCCGGTCTTCCAAGAAATCACAATTCGGCGCATTAATGTCGCGCGTTCTCGACTCCGCTCCCATCCGCGGCTCCACAATCCCGTAAATTCGCGTCGGAGCTGCCTCGTTCTCGTGTATTGACGTTGTTGGCGTGTGGCTTGGATTCGACTCTGCCGCTTATCTTTCGGCTGCGCGCATATTGCTGCTCGTAAAACTTATCACGACTCGTTAATCCTTCCGAGAAGAACGCTTGTTGTTCTTTCACGCCTATCCGCAACGGGAAAAGTCAGCCTCTCTCTCTCTCTCTCTCTCTCTCTCTCTCTCTCTCTCTCTCTCTCTCTCTCTCTCTCTCTCTCTCTCTCTCTCTATCGTCATCCAGTCTCACCTGGTGAATATAGCGTCCGCTCCTATTCGACGATCCTATCAGCTTCTCCTCGACGATAGAATTTTATCGCGACAAGATAGATACGGGTATCTATCGGTCTTTGTCTCCTCTCGAATATTCGATTCTCCAAGAATCAAGAACGTAGCTGTAGTCATCGATAAAGATACCTCGAGTTGATCGAGGGATCAACAACGCGCCGATATCTTTAATTTCTTCCTTGTCCCATTTCCATGTATCTTTGTCTCTTGGAGGTCCTTGGATTTTATTGTGAGCAGAGATCGCATTTGCGGTGCGCTTCGAGTTTTATCGAGAGAGAGAGGATTACCATGACAGCTCGTTATCGATGATGGCTGCTCCATCAAACGTCACAATGACGGGGCGATATTGTCAGGGCCGAACGTCAATCTGTTGAATTTGGGAATAATAGAATGTCATAACTACCGTTTGCGGTTTTAATTATTATTTCATCGATCAATCGATAGTCATTATAATAGATAGGTATTACAATCGATGGTTGTAATACCAACAGATATACCTGTCAGCCGAAACGAAAGTGTAGGCTCGATAAAATGAAGAAGGGGAAAAGGGAGAAAGATTGTGACGTTTCTCGTGGCCCTTCCCCGAAAATGCATAACACGATAAATAATATTATCGATTAAAAACGTGCGTCGTGCCTTTAGATCAGCGCTGCGATCGGTGCTTCGCGTTTTCCTTCTTCATTTGCACTCCCGATGCACGGCATCGTTCTGTTATTGCAAATATCCGTGTCTCTAGGGACTTGTTTCTCACATTGAGAATATTTTCTCGCACGGAGCAACGCTCCGTGACTTGTTTGACGATTTTTAACGCGCTTATTACAAGTCAGCATCAGCGGAGTCTCTGATTCGTCTTGAAAGGTTTTTCAGCGCGGCTCCTCGGAGGCGGCTCATTCAGAGAGCGTTGGTTGCATCTTGAATTCGTTATTCATCGTCAATTGACTTCAATTCCCACTGGTGTTTCTGTAAGACCCACCGCCGAGGAGGAAAAGGGACGAGCGAGCACGTGCTCGCCAGAGAGGAAAGCTCGCGCATCCAGTAGAACTTTCCTTCGTCTGGAAAACGTTGGCGCGATTACGTTTCCGTCTCCGCGCTGCATGTTTACGCTGCAGGACCAGTTTCCGAAAGCGGGCATCTTCTGTTCTCAGGGGCGCAGTATGTGCCCGGCGCCGGGCCCAGCGCCGCACCCCCAGGAAGTATCCGTAGCCTCGAATACGCCACCGCATATCCGTCAGCGAGAGTCGACAGATACAGGGGCGGTGTGCAGATACAGAAGAGAATGACTCAGAGGGAGGACGTCCTCAAGTTCGAGCAGGGCCGCATCAAGGCCCTGCAGGAGGAACGTCTACACATCCAGAAGAAGACGTTCACGAAATGGATCAACTCGTTTCTGTTGAAGGTAAGAGCTTGGGGTAAAACGCTTGTCAATCGAACGGTCAAAGATCTGATATCGGAGGGACCTGAAGGGAAATTCCATTGTCTTGCATACGATAGAGATTTGCCCGATGACGTGTAGACGCATGTAATCGCCTCAACGCTTGATCGAAATCTAACGTCAAATGACGTTACAATTCGCGATTGATGTTTGCGCTCCCAATAAATAACAATCCCCTGCATATGCGTGATCTCTGCATATTATTCTCTGATTGGAGTTTCATGGGGCTTTTCAGGCGCGTATGGAGGTGGACGATCTCTTCACCGACCTGGCGGACGGCAAGAAACTGCTCAAACTATTGGAGATCATCTCTGGCGAGCGATTGGCCAAGCCCAACAACGGACGCATGCGAGTTCACAAAATCGAGAACGTGAACAAGTCCCTGGCGTTCCTCCATACCAAGGTAATACCGCGTTCCCGCGAGCACGATTCGCCTCTTTCGTTTTTCCCTCTCGTTCTTCCCCGTCCTCCCCTTACCGTGTCGCTCTTTCGGGGTCTCGAGTATGTATTCCCTCGGACACGTTGCTCACTCTCGAAAAAAACCTCTCGAGAAACAGCAGCAGAGATCAACCAGCAAGCAGCGGCGGGGGAAAGGGAAGGCGTGCGAACAAGTTTGTTCGTGGAGAAATAAATGAAGAACCCGGAAAAGCGGAGCCGAGTAAATCGGGATAACTTGGCGGGTCAACGAGGCCCGTCCGGGCCCCGTCAAGTCCGCGTCCGTAACTTACTCGCTGGGCTAGATTATCGTTACATTTCGATGCAAACGCGCTGAACAACATATTGTTGTCGAACTCTTTTCGCTAGAATTTGCTGCGTGCAGAATTAATCCCCGCGAGAGATCCAATCGCGTAATACCATTCGGACGAGGCACAACGTCGATGTTACAACATCATTCGTCGTGTAACGATGCTTGGCGTTAATAATTTTCGCACGATAAGCACGCTAAATATCGTTCTCACGCGGTTGATCAAACAACACACTCTATGACTCCGTATCTCATCTGATCGCGCTTCTCTTTCCACTTCCGTTCCGTTATTCCGTTTATCTCTTTCCCGCTCCTCTGCACAGCCCACACACGCCAGTACACGTGCACTCGTAATCTATCAGCAGAAATTCTAAAGTCCAGACTGACAGATTAGAGGCCCAGAGGCCTGATCGTCATCGGCGGCAGGCGGATTGGCAGACGAGGCGCTTGAGAAATATGACGTGCGACGCATCGCTTCCGGTAACAGGAGAATCGGGGCCGGCGCGAGATTTCTGTTGGCCTCTTTGGGATCCCACGGGCTCGACACGAACGCGACTGGTCATCGCTTCGCGCGCGCGCGAGCTTGGTCCTTGCTTGCGGGCTCCTCGCGTTGTTACGCATTTACATACGCCGCATGACTAGCGAGACTGTTATGTCATAAGCTATGAAGAGCACCAAGTTCACGAGCAGCTTATGCCTGCCGAGCTTGGTCGACATGAAATTCGCTCGACGTTCACGAAGGCGAACGCAGCGAACAGCTGCGCGAGTGGTCGTTTCTCCACGGTGTCTGTCTATTTCATTAAATTTAGGTGATTTGTGGATTTCGGAATGAGATCAGGCGAGGTCGAGCGCGCGATAACGGTTCTCGCTGGCCCTGGAAAATAACTGCTCCGCGCGAATCGCTCAACGGATGCTGTTGACACGAACAATCAATCGAACAGATTGCCACCGCGGCGGTCCCCGACGTACCTTTAACGACGATCTTATTTTATTTCATTTTATCGCCATTGTGCAAATATCATATCCCGTAACGATGAGCGGAATTTTACGAGAGGCAAGTTTACGTTAAACGATGACGCGTTAAACGACTCGCTTTGTTTCGATGCGACAGCGAGAGTATCGGCCGTATATATATTTTTACCGAAGCTTGGACACGAACCATACGGATGATTTGGATAGACGAAGAGATTTGGATAACTCTGGATACAAGAAGGAAATCTCGAATTCCGCGATGCAGTCTGCGACACGGTTCGACGCTCGCGGAAACGCAGCAGCGGCGAGGTAATCGTGACGCTCGAGCGTATGCTTTTTACCGGCGCAGGTATGTCTCTTATGGCTACCACGGTAATGCGGACGTGATCGTTGGGCATCGTTATGAAGTCGTGCGTTAAATCGTCGCGCGCGTGCATCGGCGGATCGGCCGATCGCGTGCAAGGAAGCCCGCAACCTGCCCTTCGGATATCGCAATCGCAATCGCAATCGAAGGATTACGCGACACCGTTGCTCGCTCAGTGAGAAAAGCCTCCGTTTCTCGATGACTTATGACTCGCGCGAGTGATCGTTCGGCAATCACGATGCCGGTCTCGCGGAAACCTCGCGTGCGCTGCGCGAAAACTCTCGAAACGAATCTCGTCGATCAGATCGCGTTGAGATCGCGACGACGATCGAGTCCGCACAGCGGAGGACGGGGATCGATTCGCGCCCTCGGCGGTATCCGTGCGAGCCGTTGCGAGCCAGAAAGAGCCTCGGCTCTTCGTCATTTGCATGAGCCATTCGCATAATTTCGGTGGGCGGAATGCGACTGCATCTGCGAGCGGTGATCCATGGCGATTGTTAAATAATGCATGACGCCGTTCGCCGTTCGCCGTCTTAACATCGGCGACCATTACGGGACGATTGCCCTTACAAGACGGTGGTTTTTGCAAGACGCAGCTTTTTTCGCGCCGATCGATCGATCGGCAACGGTATATCGCGCGTGCGACGCTGCTCGCGAAGCACGATTTTCACCGGTTCCCTCCCCCCCCCCGCCCCCTCGGGTTTTTCCCCGTTTTGGAGAGAGAACGCGGCGAAACGCCACGTTTGCCTAGAGACACAGGGAGAAGAGGGAGGAGCTGAGGGGGAGCACGCTTGTTGCTGCTTAACGGTCCCCGGTTGCTGCGATCTTGACCGATCTCTCGGAGAGAGATCAACCGACTCTCGTGGTCCGATCGAGTGAAATCCGCGAGCGGGATTAAGCTTAAGAGGAACGAGCATTTCGGAAGATCCACTGGAAGGCCGCCGGAAATAATAAATGGCCATTATCCATTTGAGGCCTCGGGACGTGACGTGACGAATTTTTAATTACAGATTGCCGGTGATCGGCTTGATCGATTGTCGAATTTTGACGTCACCGCCATTCCTGGCGGTTTGCTCTCTAGTAGCGTAGCCCACGAAAGGAAAGGCGTCCAATAGATCGCGAAAGGATTAAAGGCCACACCCGCGAGCGTACGTCAAATTTGACTCGCGCGTGTGCCAACGTGATCGAAACGCACGAATCGATCACGGACTTATCGCGCGGCTGTCCGTCTTTACGGTGACGATCTCACCTCCCACCGCAGCCTCCTCGAAAAAGGACACGGGTTATTTCTGGAGGATGATACGACGACGCCGTCCGTTACGAGCAAACATTCCGCTGGCGAGTGTACGCTTCGAAGAATCCTTCCTTCCTTTCGCCTAAGGATGCTTTCCGCGCCGTCGATGATTTGCTTTGGACGTTAAGCCGAAAGCGAGATCGAGCAAGGATGTCTTCCGCGATGGCGATGATGAGTGAAAAATGCCGTGAAAATAATGATCGAAAATTCATCCGACCCGTCCAGATCCAGATCGAATCAGATGAAAGTATCGATAATCTCCGTTCGTTAAATTCAACCGCGCTGGCTCTCACTTTTCTTACGATCCGCGCGCGCGCGCGCGCATAGAAAGCCGAGGAAATTTTCGCGACGCGACAAGTCGACGACAAGTGGCGCGCGTTTCTCGCGCATGGAAAGTTACGGATCCGGAGCTGCTTTCTTCCTCGTGAAGAAAAGAGCGCGTTTCGTAACGGCAATGCCGGTTGGCGAACGTAACGATTTAAATAAGAGGCTCTCGTTACGGCAGAATTATTCGCATCGCAACACCCGCGCGAATCTTTCCCGAAACAAATTCCGCTCCGAGCTCCTCCTCAACTATCCACGTCCAACGCGGAAGTACAGTCGAAGAAATTCATGGGAAATTCATGGGAGGAGGAGAGTATTCTCAATACCGGGAAAAGCGAGGCCGAAAGTCACGGAGAAAAATGAGAGAGACGTCAAGAAGACGAAGACGAGGAGAACTCGCGTAGCTTTGGAGAACTCGCAGGATGCTTCCCAAGCACAATGCGGATTCCGTTTGAGGGCTCTTCCCAGGCGCCCGCAGGAATCCAACCCCGAAGTAATTAGGGAGGTATCCGTCGGACATTCTGAGAAGAGACGACCCCTCTCGGCGCGCGGTCAGTACGCGTTGTACGCAGAGATTCCAAGAGGAAGAAGAAGAAGAAGAAGGAGAAGAGAGAAAGCGGGAACGCTGAAAATACCGGGAAAAGGAAAAAGAGAAGAAGGTCGGAGCTCTCTCGAGATTTTTCCTGCCCTTTCTCGGCCAATTTTCGGCCGGTCCGGCATAAATCGGCAAGAAGGGGCAAGAAGGTACGAACGAGAGTGACGAGGAAGAAGAAGAGGAAGAGGACAAGAAAGAACGCGAGGGAAGAGAAGAGCCCAAAGTGGTCAATGGAGTCCGAGAGAGGAAGCAGGACGGGAGAGCCGAGGGTCAGCGACCGGCAAGCGAAACTCGCTTAGAAGTCGCGAGGCCTTGCAGACGCGAAACGAAACCAGACGGCAGACCGCCGTCGACGGGGGAGCATAGTGGACGGAGTGCTTTAAGTGTCTGCTTAGACGAGAGGACTATCAAGTCGGAGAGAAAGGCGAGAGAAAGGAAACGGCAAGGCGACGAATCGGTCGTATCGAGAATGGATAGCGTAATTTTCGGATATCGGTTTCTCTTCGGCGATTGGATACCTTCCGCTTCCATGGATTGTTTCGACGATCGGTCGCGCAGCGGGAGCTAATAAATCACGATTCCAGGCGTTTCCCGAGGCTCGCTAACCAAAGACCTCGTCAATCGGAATTGCACATAGACGAGCAGAAACAACGCTCCGAAAGACGCTTGTAATCCTGATCCTCCTTCTCACTTTCCGCTTATCCCTGCCCGTCCACGTAGATAGCCCACGTAGAGATCGTACTCGTGACTCGAGATTATTCTATTATGCAATCTGCGGTAGCCGCAGTTGTCCGATTTGAGTTTTAGACACGTTGCACCGTAGACCGCAATTTCCTGTGCTGCCCCTCGGGCTTTGCTCTTCCAACAGCATTCATCGCGCTTCCCCTTGCGCTCTTGTGCGCGGCCGACCCGCGCTGATCCTCGCGTGTTAGACAATGGCGTTTAGAGCTGTTTAGAGACCGGCCTCGTCTGAACCTCGTCTGTGCGTTACGTCCTCGCCTCGGCCGGACGTCTCCATCGTGCTTGAAGAACTGCCGCTCGAGGAGCGGCCACGAAACGAGGAAACGAAACGAGTTTATTGAGACGCGCGTCTTGGTAACCGCCACGAGCGGCTGTCAGTGACGTTGATTTAATTTGATCTCTCTGACCACGAATTTCTACATTAAGGAATAAGAGAACAGCAGATAGAAGCGGTAGATAGCCATTCCGGCAATCTAGCGAGAGAGAGAAAGAGAGAGAGAGAAAGAGAGAGAGAGAGGAGCTCGCGGTTTTCTTCTAATTAAATTTAAATCTTCTCGTCAGGATCTCTGCACGCTATCGCTTCAATTCGCGGCAGCGAGTTACGTTTACGTTACGTTTACCGAGCGCTCAGCTCATTGAATTCCTCGCGCACGATCTTCCGCACGAATCATCAGAATTAATCGTAGCGCAAAGCTTCGATCGATCGATCAGTCGGCACCACAGATAGCTGATAGTCGGTCGATTATCCGAAAGGAACATTCTCGTTGCGAGTCAAGAACTGCCAAACGTTGAGCATTCCCGGTAAATCCCGGGAAATCGATTTACGATGTAATCGTTAGACAACGACGCTGGGACGAATCGGTCGACCTCCTTCGAGGGATCCCCGATGATGATGATGGATCTCACGAAGAACCGCGCATTAATAATGACACGTAGCCGGATCGCGCAAGAAGCAGCAGTTTCTGCTAACAAGAAGCTTCGATCGATTACTAGACGCGTCAATCGGTCACTCTCATAATGTCAAGTGCATCCTCTGTAATCTATCATTAAGGTGAACGCGTGATTATTCAACATTCCATGGTCGATTGCAAAAACATGATTAATTATCATTTAAATATTACAATAATCGCGTTTTTGTGCGTCAGACCGGGTATTCATACGCGGATAATTAATTTAATCGCGTCCGTTGGAGCAAGAACCTACAATGACGCGGTAGAATTCCGCATCGGCGGAGATGGGTCGTATCGAGCAAGTCAGCGAGCAGCACGCGTGAATTCTCTGTTGGCAAATTGTTCTGCGAGCAACCGGAGACTGGACTGGAACCAAATGCGGAAAATTGGTGGACGATGATCGCGTTGGAAAAATAAAGCGAACGTTGTTCGCCACGTGATAATTCTGCTTCTCTCGCGGCGACAATAACAGAAGAACATTCCGCCTGCTCGCCTTATCGAATACGTACGTGTATTTAATATTCCGCAGATAGCGTTATCTGTGCACGAAATGAAGCGAAGGAGAAATGCAAACACTGAAACAGAGCGTGTAGACATTCTCTCGGGCAGATACGAGTTCCGTATCGAGCAAGAAATTAGAAATCTCGAACAATTAAAGCGTTCGGCGCCGGTGATCTAACCCGATTATTCAAACATTCGAGAAACGTAAGTGAATCGACACTCGATCTGCCGGAGATTCGCCGAAGAGATGAGACGAAGAGGAGGATAGCGTCGCGTGGAATTCATATTCTTTCCTTTTCGTCAAATTAGAATTCCAGAACGCGGGTCAATCGATCGGCTGACACGACGAGAGAACAAATCGAGGCCTTTAACGCGAGGCAATCGCATGGCGGAGGAGCGGCGCAAATGGCAATCAATTATCGCAAATACGTGTTATCGGCGATCAGCGCGTCACGTGTTCGAAGAGAATTCGATAGCTGGAGCTCGCAACATGGACCTGGCCTTTTATCTGGAAAGAAATTGCGCGTTCGGCGCAATCTATCCCGCGTCGTTCCCACAGGAGAATCACGAATCACGCGAGTCGAGAAGTACGCCGGCTCCATCCGAAACCCGTGATTACGTTAATCCCCCGTGGATCACGGACGACAGAGATTTAATCCCCCCCCCCCCCTCCCTGTCGTTCGGCCATGCGACCTCGACCATGTTTGATCGTGGTTGCGAAGCGCAAACTGAAAGATGTACCGTCAAGATTGCAGAACGCGCAGAGATACGAGCGCTGTTTTAGACTGCCACCTACGCTCCTCTGGATCGCTTTAATCGACTCGCGAGATCATCCGTTTCGCGATGATGACGATCGATGCAGCGGGAAAGGATGAGTCACGGATCGGGATTGATTTCCATAGAACTTGGACGAAACGGAATCGGCGTAAAAACATACCACGCCGCACCGGCGCAGCGAGACGATGAAGAGTGGGCGATTAGCATCAGCACTGCTGATCCAGCATCGCGGATTCCCGCGGGATGAACGAGTTTTTTTCCGGCAGCGCGGCAGTTTCGTTCATCGCTCCAAGGAACACAAGGTTCCTTCTGACGAAAGGTTTCTTCTCGAGAGAGCACGAACCCGGAAAGTTGTCAACCTTGCCTACCCCCCGCCTGCGGGGTACGCTCATTGTCTCGAAACAATGCGGCCCATTGTTCCGAATTACATCACGATCGCGTTAAAGGTAGACGAGATCGAGGATGATCTCGGAAGGCGCTCCAGAATTCGCATCTCCAATGACGGGACGCCGAATGATGCCGTTGACAAAAAGAGAAATTCCGCGGTCAAAGTTTACGTGGGACGCTTAAGTCGTAACGGCTTCTCTCCATCGTGAATCATCGTGGAACAGATCGGCCCTTCGGAGCACCGCGCTGGCAAACGAAGCGATCAGAAGCGAGATTACTCGGGACGAGACGCTGCAATTGCGGGATGATGCTGGGTAGAGACCGCTTTTCCCGATGAATGGATCACTTGTGAGCTTCTGAACTGAACGGATCGCCGTCGATTGACGCGGGCAAGCGCGACGCGATGAAACGTCACGACGAAGGAGCTGAATGGCTTTACGAGCTCTTGCGATTTTCATCGCGAGAGCCGGTCAGGTACATGCACGACGACCTCGACGAAGAGCTCGTTTGAGGGGCTCGTAGAAACGATGAATCGCTGGAGTGGCACACGCGAGAGCTCGCAGCTGGGATTCCTGCCACGCGCACGACGCGTCCCGCCGTGGTATTTTCGACGATCGTCATCCCGCGTATGTTTGCATACGTTCCGCCACTTTTTCATCTCGCGGGACGGTGCACGCGGGCTTCCCACGTTTCTCTTTTCAGCGTCGTTCAGCAGAGAAAGCTTCTTACGCGCGTGTCCTCGTTCGATGGCGCGTACCGGCGCTCGTCCGCAACAGGGTTTCCCCGATTTTATGATGCGGCGTCATTACGAGCTTTCTCTCCCCCCCTCCCCCCCTCCCCCTCTCTCTCTCTCTCTCTCTCTCTCTGTTTCTCTCTTGGATAGTGCACCCGTTGATCCTGCGGGTCGTTACGAGAGAGGCAACGGACCGCGCGGATGAAAGACGGCGGGTAAAAGCCGGGAGGCATCGCATCTCTCTAACGGGCTTCATCTTGTCACCCCGCCCGCTGCATCCCCGCAGCTGCATCATCGTCCTTCGTTGCAGGCGGGCACGTTGCTCAACCTTGTACTCCATAACCATTCACGGAAAGCGCAAAAGCCACGATGACGCGCACGTGCGTGCCTCGGGACCTGAATGATGTCCCGAGCTGCGGACGTGCGCGCCAAGCCCGCGCGGGTCGTTTCCAGAGGAGGAGAGCTCTTCATCTTTCCTATTGGTGCATGCACGAGCGGATGAACTCTCCTCAATGAGCGTAACGAACGTGTCGCAAGCAGCGTGAACGTCTCGAGAACGTAATCTCGGTATTTATGAAGGAAGAGAGAGAGAGAGAGAGAGAGAGAGAGAGAGAGAGAGAGAGAGAGAGAGAGAGAGAGAGACCGCGCTCGATTCTCCTGTAATTAGACTCGACGAGATGAATTCGAAAGGAACAACTTAATCTGACAATTCATTCCAACGATATCGATCGGTAGACGGTTAGAGCCATGTCGTCTGCTTTCCTCTGGCAGCAGCTCGGCCGATGTCGTTACACGATGATTATACGAGGCATCCTCAGCGCGAGGGAGAAAAAGAGAAGGCCGATAGGACGAGGAACAGCGCGAGGACTGATCTTTTTATTACCTTCGCGCTTTATTGTGGCATAAATCTGACGCGCGGTGTGTGTGTACACATCGAAGGCACGAAGCGCGAGCCCTCCAGGCAATTCCCGCCGCTTCATTAACCCACTTAGAAGGCAGCCGGGCGCGGGGCGGGGGAATCCATTTCGCGGCGAGATCCATTCCGCGCGTTTTCTCGAAACGATGACGAAATGCAGCGGGAATCTCGCGGCCGAGCACTAGCCGTCAGCTAGCTGGGAGTCTCCTTTTTCAGATGTCATTCCGGCGTGCCTGCGATCGACATTCCGCAGTCCTGCCAAGAATGCGCGGTCAGCCGCTGCAAGAGAACCGCTACGCGGCCCGACCTGCACTTTACGGACGAAGAGAATGGACGTTAACTAAAATCCTAGGCCTGGGCCTTCGAGTTATAGCCCTACCTTGAAAAGAATCGGGCAAACGACGCTGTTCTTTCTCCTTTTCTCTCTTTGGACCACAGCTCTAATCGCATTTTCGGTGCATCGGCTTGGGCTCCCAGCGTTTAAAGATTACGCTTTCACTTATTCTTCTTTCACTTTCACTTGTCTATCGCTTCTGAAGAACAGAGGCGGAAACCGCCGTCTATTACTCGTAAAAAGATACGGGACGGCTCGTACGCGAGCGCGCGTATAGATACATACGTAGAGAGACATCGTACACGTATTTAGACAAACGAAACAGATCGTAGATGAGAGAGCAACCAGCGAGGATCGCGCGAATTTATATGGCGCGACAGCGCCACGATTAAACAAACGTGAACGTCACGAGTTAATCGCGTCAATATCGTGCAAAAACGCAGGCTCTTCGTGTTTGCACGGTGCAGTTATCGTCTTCGAGAAATGAGCACGTTCGAGCGGATAGCTGCGGCGGCGAGGCGATCCAGTGAATGTCCGTACGTAGGAGTCGCATTCCACGCTAAATGCATCGGGAATGCTATTCCCATTCTGTTCAAGTTACAGGCCTCGCTTTACGGCCGCCCGGCGTGGCCGATCGCGTTCAGCAGAGAAAGACCGCAACCCTTCGCGAAATTAATTTCCGGAAACGTTTCCATTAACTCGCGATCCGAGTCGCGCCGCGAACGAATCGCGGATTAAATCCCCGCGCGGATTTCTCGATGAATCGAAACGTCCGTCCGTCTCGATTCGATTATGTTGGCTTTCACACCGAGTTACACCGAGTTGTGATATCATTTCCACGGAGTACCGTGGCGCGATACTCGCGCGGTGTTGGCTTTCCGTCAGACGTACAGATATATTTCATCGTCTGGGAATCATATATCGAGAGATTTCCCGCAAAGTTTTTTCCTCGGATCCGAAATAACTCGCCCCTGCGTTTCGCGAGCCCGTGCAACGACCCGGCTGCTGCACGCTTTCGCGCGAAATGCCCGGCTCGGCATTATGCAATTATCAATGAAGTCGATCGTACTTGGTTCGCGTAGGCGATCGGATCGAGACACGAGAATTTAATCGGCTCTATCGACCACAATGCGTCAATTAGGAGAGTCGTACGGGCAGCGCCCGTAGGCACTCCGGGCCCGCGCGCAAATTGCGCCCGGGCCCGTAGCAGGGAGCCGCCTCTCGGGCCCCCTCGGGCCCCATCGGGTCCCATCGGGCCCCATCGGGCGCCGTCGGACCCCTCGTTTAACGCCGTCGGGCCTTATCGGCGACCGCGCGTGTCTCCTTGCACGAGTTTCATAGCCGTACGGCCCGCTTTAGCTGACGACGCACGTAACAGTACCGCGTTCCCCGGCGCTTTTACTATGCGGCCACACTGGCTGCTCATTCATTATTCATACGTCGCAGAAACTCGGCTTGCAACGTGAATGCATGCGGTCCCGCGGCGTGGCGAAAATTCGAAGGCTCGAATTACTTATCCGCTCCCTTCCCTTCCGCTTTTGTCTCCTGCACCTCCTCCTCCCCGTCGCCGCGGCGCAGCCTCCCCCTACCGCCGGTCCCCGCGTTCATCGACTAACGGGACCGGCGCGGTTGCAGAGACGCTGGCTGGATGGTAAAGAGCCGCGCTAATGGGAAACGGTCGATTCGGGATCTATTCTGTTATCAATTAAACGCCTCGTTGCACTGTCGTTTAAAGGCAATTGGATGGAGGTGGAATAGGGGTCAATTATTTCCTCAGGAGGCCCGTGGCCCGGGCGATAATTCAACGTGTCGCTTAAATAACTCAGCTGTCACAGGCGCGTTCGTTTCTTATGGGATTTCTCGGAGGCCCGCGCGGGGGCCCGCGCGTTTAAAAATATCCCGCGTTTAAATATCCCGGCGATTCGCCGCAGTGCATTCGCGGTGCACACGCGCGCGGTTTCGGCACGCGGCACGGCGGGCACGATGATTGAGTGCGCCCGGCGATTTACCTCGCTCGCGCCTCGGTCGTGGATTTAATTTAGCCTCCCTGCCCTCCAGCTTTGTGAAATCCGATGCCCCACCCTACCTCGCCCCTCGGCCTCACGGTGTGCACACAATGCAGCAGCAGCGTCGGGTCGCGCCGCGTAAGCGGCTAATTGAAATTAACCGAAGCCTGAGCCCTTGAGCCATTTGAATTCCGTTTACGTCGTTGCGCGCGCGACCTGCGTTTTATCTCACGGGCGCGCTATAACGCGGCGCTGATTTATGCGGCTCGACTTTTAGAATCGCATCTCGAGATTCGAGATCGCTCCGCGTCTTATCGAGCTACGCGTTATCGCGCGGCCGCAGCTCGTCTCGTCCCGCTTCACTTACGTGAGTTACGTTTCAGCTCTGGCGATGCACCGTTGAACGAACACGCTGTATCGTCGCATTGGGATTCCAGAGTTAACGACACGTTCGCGGGCAGGGAAGCGGAGGAGGGAAGCACGCGATCAGCTGATCGGACTGCCGGCTACCGATCGTTGCACCGGCCGCGACGCGTGTCGCACGCTGCTACGCGCGGTTTCGCTCTGTCATTATCGGCTGAATACGAGCAGATTATTCAGTAACCGGTACTATTAGTCGAGCGAGGTGCATAATGCGGTTCGGTAGCTGCAAATTGCACGGTGACAGCGGGAACGCGACTGCCCCGGCGTTCTCGCCGCGCGATTCGATCCAAGTGGATCGTTACTCGCGCGTCCCGTCCCGTTATTGCACGCTGCGATGACTCACGCGGAAGGGGATGAACCGCGGGGATGACAGATCTACCGCGAAATTCCGCGCATGCGCTCGCTCGTAGGAGGTCTATCTCTCCGAGAGGGAGAAGCGCGCGAATGCGCTCCGATGCGCCGCCGTTCCGGAACGCGCTTCCTTCATCTCGACTATTACGAGAGATGCCTTGCGGGATAGTAACGAGCTGATGGTGAGACAGAGAACGGATCGCGGGACAAAGATTCCATCTCTCCTACGTACGTCGGCCAGTGAATTGGCGATTGGGGGGGAGACGAGTTCATCGGAACGCGCTGGTGCCATCAGCACAACGACGCGGAACAATCACGGCGACCTGATCTGCCAAACGACGCGTAGCACCGGTGCAACCGGTGCGCTAATTTCGGTTTCGCTGCCGCGTGGAAGCGCGACCGAGGCGGGATCTCGCCGTGGGAGGTGAAGCAATCTGCTGCAATTGCACTTTTGTCCGCGATAATCGACTGAGGGGCTGAGGGCTGGGCGAAAGGGAGAGAGAACGAGAGACACGTCGAATTGAACGTTGTGCTTGACGCCAACCGGGCAACCGCCCCGATCAGACATCTGGCAAACAGCCGGAGCGAGCCGAGGCGAGCACGTGGCCGTGGAGAGCCTGCGGGACACGAGGAAGTCCGGTCTGGCAAGATGACGTTGAGATCTAGCAGCGGTAGCCACACACGAGTGTACACTCGTTAACGCTCGTCCGGGATGACTGTTGCCGGCGTCGGCCGCTTAACGGTGACGCTATGCGTTCTCTTTGTTTTGGATTCCGCGAGCTGTCAGCCGCCCATGCCTGGCAAACGCCATAATTTCCATTTCCCAGCGGCCTTGATAGACTCCGGTACAAGTGATCGGACGGCATTCCAGCTACGGCAACGGCAATAGCAGCAGCCGCAGCAGGAGCAGCAGCAGCAGCAGTGCGCGGGGAACGTGCCGATGGCGTGCGCCCCGCGTCGCGTTCAACTATAATAGCACGAGAAGAGCGAGCACGGGACTGTCGATCACATACTCGGCGGTCAACGCCGCCGAACGAGCGATTTTACGACTGAGAACTGTAGATCGAAAATAGGATCGGTAACTAAGCCCCAGACGCGCGAGTTGCGCGAAGCTTCGGTCCATGCGACAGAATAATCGATATTTTAATCGGTATTGGTATCGCGGAGACTTTGTGTCATGCCGACTATAATGGAAATCGAGTTACGATTATTGGTACGCTTTGCGCGTGTCACCTTACGATCTGTTTCGTTGGGAAACTTTTATCGGAGATAACGAAGCGTTATCTCCGAAGAGATAAATTGGCTATGATGATCGTCGAAGCGACGTTCGATCGATTTGCGAAAAACGCAAATCTGCAGATTATTATCCGAGTACTCCAACTGGATTCTAATGGCTCCCGGGGTCACGATTCGAGCTGTAAGCGTTTGCCTTCAAAGGAGGAAGCGTTCGCTCCACGAGACTAATCCCCGTTAATCTCCATGTATACGTTCCTACACGCATGTAACCGAGATACGATACTCGATTATATCATCAGAGCTCGCATCCGCGAGCGCGAAAAACACGAGCATTAAAAACGCATTGGTGTCCATCGGCTGCTGGAACCATTAGCGGTCCAGGCGGACGATATGGATCGCCCGGCGCGATCTAACGCGCTGACTTTCACCATCGACGACAGATTATTAATCGCGATCGCGGCACTGAACGGCCGATTGGCAGTAACAAATGTCACGTTATCAATAAAGCCTTAATACGGCTAAGTAAACCGCAACGGCGCGATGCGGTCCGCTTCCGCTCGCGAGTATGCTTTTACTGACGCGCCGAGATTCACGGGCGGAATAGCTCGAGTCGTTAACCATCATCTTCCGCATCCTTGCCCGGTATCATGGTTGAATTAAAACGTATCTCATCTCGCAGCGGCATTGCTTGCTGATAAATCTGTCAATCTTTCCGCTGCCGTTTCCGAATAAGCGAGCAGCGCGAATTACTTTGCGCGCCGTCTTGTCGCCGCCGCAACAGTTTCCTACGCGCTGAGAAACGTATCGAGAATGTCGTTCTAACCTGATACGGGTTTTAGAGAGACGTAACGTAACGGCCGGCTTTATTACTTTGAATAATTACGGGACGCGAGGCCGTAAAACACGAAAGCAGGCCGCGCGCGTACGCGCGCAGAGAAAAAGAGGCCGAAAAGGCTTCCTCCTCCCCGCCTTTCCCGTACCTTCGCTCGTACCTTCGCGCGGAAAAAGAAGAGGAAAGGAAAAAAGAGAGGAAAAGAAAGGGGAATAAGATAAAATGCATGATCATTAAATCGTATCGCGGCCGTAATTCATTAGGCGGCGCGGTCGCGTAATTACTTCCGTCGAACTTCGACGCTCTCGACGGGATTTTACGCGCCGCGGGATTAATGGCCCGAAATAAATTTCATAACCGTATCCTCGAAATGAAATTAACGGAAATATCTCCCGTGTGGGCCGAGAGCGGTATCGAATACCGGTGTTTGCATTCGTCGGCCTTCCCAGCGACATCGACCTGATCGGGATTACGCTACCGTTACGACTTACGCATCTTGTCCAATTATACCAGCATCGAGATTCCGCTACGAGATTCCGCTTCGGGTTTTTATTTGGGTTTTATGATGCTGATACTTTGCTGAGCAATAGTCTATCATCGCGTACTTGCATAGATGAAACAGTGTGATCCCCGCTTCGGTGATCGGTAAACACCAATAAGTTTCGATCGCGACGATGCAACGCTCTCTCGCTCGATCACTGCAAACTCGCAACTACACTGCAGTCTCTCCTACTCGCGGATTGCTCATCGCGATTACTAGGGCCCGTCGGTTTTGCGCAAACTGCGGAATCGAAACTACCTTGCGCCAACCGCGGCACGAAAGTGCAATAGGTCGGAATGCGAATAATCGTGCGAGCGGCACGTCGCGTAAATTATATAGCGGGCGCGCGCTATCCACTCGCTGATCGATGAATCCTTGCAAGGACTTGCGAGATCTCGCCGCGCGGCGTGCCGCATTGGAATGACAAGCTTCTAAGTATGGAGAAACCTGGAAGCATGTTACTGCGCGCGCGTGTTAGCACAGGCTTGTCGTGAGAGGAGAAAAAGAAAGTCCACTCGAGAAATTCTAGCGGCGCCCGCGCGCGTTTTGCATCCGCAAGCGATTCCAGGATCGCGTAAATCCGCGTGATGCCACTCTTCGGCTTCCGCGAAATGGCGATGTTATTTCTTCTCTTTTTCTTCTTCTGACGGATCCCATTGTCAAGAGGCTCTATTCTCGCTTCAGGTCCGTCTGGAGAGTATCGGCGCGGAGGACATCGTTGACGGTAATCCACGACTGATCCTCGGTCTCATCTGGACCATCATTCTGAGGTTCCAAATTCAGGAGATCGAGATCGACGTGGACGAGGAGAATGACAGCAGTGAGAAGAAGTCTGCCAAAGATGCTCTGCTACTCTGGTGCCAGAGGAAGACGAACGGCTATCCCGGCGTCAACATTCAGGACTTTACCGGTGGGTCGCGAGTTCTCTCTTGCATACGATTACACGGCATGAATATTCAAAACAGTCGAAACACGCGGAATGATATCCCGTCTGCGATATTTATAGATGTGGAAAATGATTAACATAATTCCGCTCGCGTATTTTGGGTTACAAATACCCGGACTTGTATCTCTTCCTCTTAGGAATTTACGGAATGATCGAGATGTAGTGATCTGTAGCGTAAGAATTCGATAGTTTTCGTAGAACGTAGAACGACCAACGTCGAGAACAATAATTCAAGAGAGGTCATCTAAAATATTTCATCAATTTCGCTCACAGGATCCTGGAGGAGCGGGCTTGGTTTCAACGCTCTCATACACGCTCATAGACCGGACTTGGTCAATTGGTCGGAATTGCAGCAAAACAAGAACATCGATAATCTCAATTATGCCTTCGATGTTGCCAACTCGGAGCTCGGCATACCGCGACTCCTGGACGCGGAAGACGTGGATACCGCCAGGCCTGACGAGAAATCGATTATCACCTATGTTGCGTCTTATTACCACACATTCGCCAGGATGAAGAATGAGATAAAGAGCGGCAAAAGAATCGCAAATGTATGATCACGTATCGCTCGATACGTTAAGGATTATGAAATGTCAAGTAAAAATTAAGCTAACTAATTGAGAACTTTCTAAGCTCGAAATTTCAAGTATCTCTGATAACTTTGTCGAATTATTTTCTTGGAAATTTTAACGATTAAGATCAACGTATCATTTATATTGATCGACGCCATCTTAAATTGAAACGCGAATTAATTCTTCGTATTATTTACAGATCGTTGGTCAGATGATGGACGCCGACAAGATGAAAGTCCATTACGAAAAGCTAACGACCGACCTGTTAGAGTGGATCAAGATGAAAATCGACGTTCTAGAAAGCCGTAGCTTTCCCAATTCGCTCGAAGGTATCCAACGAGAGCTCCTGGCCTTCAAGCAATACCGAACAGTGGAGAAACCGCCAAAATACAAGGAACGCTCCGAGATAGAAGCACTATACTTCCATATAAACACTCGGCTGAAATCCCTGAACCAACCGGCGTTCACGCCGCAGGAAGGTCAGCTGATCCACGACATCGAGCGAAATTGGGTGGAACTGGAAAGAGCAGAGCACCGCCGTGAGGTCGCTTTGAGGACTGAACTTCTGCGACAGGAGAGGCTCGAGCAACTCAACTACAAATTCGAGCGAAAAAGCGTGCTGAGAGAGGGTTATTTGAAGGAGATGATTCAAGTGCTAACGGATCCCAGGTACGGCAGCAATCTGGCGCAAGTGGATGCCACCGTGAAAAAACACGAAGCCATCAGCGCGGACATCTTGGCGCGCGAGGAACGATTCCACGATTTGACGAATATGTCCGAGGAACTGGTACGAGAGAATTATCATGGCCTCGAGAGAGTACGCAGCAGAGAACAAGAGGTGTTGCAAAGGTGGAAGGAGCTCTTAGCACTGCTGGATCATCACAAATCCAATTTGTCTCAGCTCAGCTCACTGATGAGTCTGATGAGGGAGATAGATACGACGCTGGCTTCCATCCAGGAACTCCAATTGAATTTCCAAAGCACCGACGTAGGTCCGCATCTGCTGGGAGTCGAGGATCTCTTGCAGAAACATAGTCTGCAGGAGTTGCAGGTGACAGCTCTGGGTGAGAGCCAGAGGCGACTCGGTCGACAGGCTGCTCAGCACCTGGCACAAAACAAAGAAGCGCCGTTGTTACAACAGAAGCTGGAGCTGTTAAATAGCGCGTACGACGAGTTGCTGGAAAATAGTAAAGAGCGCAAGGCTCGATTAGAGGACGCCAGGAATTTCTTTCACTTTCTGCAAGATCACGAGGACGAAGAGTCTTGGCTGATCGAGAAGCAGCGGATCTGCAAGGCTGGCATCTCCGCAAAGGATTTGCGGGCTGTAATATCGTTGCAACAGAAGCATAAGGCTCTACAGGACGAGATGAAGGTGCGCAGGCCGAAATCCGAGCAACTCTGCAACGCCGGCAGAAAGCTGATCACTGATAATCATCCGTCGGCGTTGGAGATACAAAATCGCATAGATTCGTTGCAGGAACACTGGCGAGTGTTGGAGGAACTGGCAGCATTGAGAAAGAAACAATTGGATGACGCGGCGGAGGCGTTTCAATTTTACGCCGACGCGAACGAGGCGGACTCGTGGATGAACGAGAAGATGACGTTGGTCGCCTCGGAGGACTACGGAGTGGATGAGCCGAGCGCTCAGGCTCTGCTGCAGAGGCACAAGGATTTGGAGGGAGAACTTAATGCTTACAAAGGCGATGTGCAGTCTCTGAACGCGCAAGCAGAGAAGCTCATCAAATCTGGCATTTCGACGTTAGAACTGACTGCCGATCCAGAACCTGTTGCCGAGCTAGAGCAGGAAGAATGGAGCAAAGAAATAAGATTGGTACCGCAAGACGAGTGGGTGAACGAGGTGATCGAACGATTGGAGCCGAGAACTGTCCACGAGGACAGGCTGGTGCTACAAGTGAAGAGTCTTTATCCGTTCAACGGTCAGGGCATGCATATGGCGAAGGGCGAAGTGATGATTCTACTGAGCAAAACCAATCCCGATTGGTGGAGTGTCAGAAAGGTCGATGGCACGGACGGATTCGTTCCGGCGAATTATGTGCGCGAGATTGAACCAAAAGTCGTGCAAGTTCAGGTACGCAGACCAGAGAAGGTGAAAGTGACGCAGCGTGTGAAGAAAACGAAAATGGTAAAGCAGGTGATACCGGTTCGGCGATTGAAGTCTATCAAGTCCACGGTGAAGCCGATTAAAAGGAAAGCGTCAAGCGACGGTGACAGCGTAGAGAAGCGGCAGAAAAAGATTAATGATACGTACGACGAGCTTCAGGAACTCGCTGTGAAACGTCACGCGTTACTAGAGGACGCCATCAGACTTTACGGTTTTTATCGAGAATGCGATGATTTCGAGAAATGGATCAAGGATAAAGAAAAAATGTTGAGAGTTGACGATCCTCGCGACAATGTCGAAACAGCAAGGAGAAAGTACGAGAAGTTCCTGACGGATCTGTCGGCCTCAGGGAAGCGAGTGGAAGCTATAGATAGCGCGGTGGACGAGTTTGTCCGTCAGGGTCACAGTCAGCTGGATAAAGTCAAAGCTAGACAAAGACACATTCATCAATTGTGGGATCATCTGAATTGGCTGAAGACGCAAAAGGAGAAAAGCTTGGAAGGTGCGTCTAGTGTCGAATTATTCAACAGAACCTGCGACGAGGCTCACGATTGGATGCTGGAAAAAATTACGCAGCTGGATACGGCGGAGCTAGGGCCTGATCTGAAAACCGTACAAGCTCTTCAAAGGAGGCATCAACATTTGGAACGAGAATTGGCGCCAGTCGAAGAAAAAGTAAATAATTAAAAATTTCCGTGTTAGATAAAGTGAAAATAAGAATTGTAAGAGTTAATGATTCAATATAAATTTTACAGGTAAGAAAGGTGAATTTGTTAGCTAACAGCGTCAAAAATTCGTATCCACACGAATGTAACAACGTCAATGTGAGACAAACCGAGATTAAAGATCTCTGGAATAAAGTACAGACCAAGGCCAAAGAACGACGGTCCCGCTTAGAAGACGCGGTCGGCCAACAAATCTTTATGAATAGCTCAAAAAATCTAATCAATTGGGCTACAGATATACAAGAGACGATAAAGACCGAAGAACCAGTAAGAGACGTTGCCACGGCCGAGCAACTCAAGAAACAGCACATGGAACTTGGCGAGGAGATACGAACCAAAGAAGACGAGTATGTAATTTGCCCTTAGAATCAATTTTAATGAAAAACTTCTATAAAATACTTATATATAAATAAAGAAATAAAATCTGATAACAAATCTTCTAAGATAAAATATATCCTGTAAAAGCACATTAACTGTGTATGTTAATAGTGGATGGTAGTTGTAATAGTGGATTACAAAGAAATAATCATTATGACATTATCATCGAACCAGTAAATAATTTTGCTTAGCATACTATGATTGCCATGTGCGATATTACTTTTATAAACCGCATTCCTCCGTGCACTTGCAGATTCCGCGAGGTCGAGGACCTCGGTCGAGAACTGTTACGTCGTAACCCTGCTTTAGCGGATGTACGCGAACGTCTAGACAAATTAAACGGGTTGTATGCAGCGGTAACCACCGACTGGATGGCAAAAGAGGAATGGCTACGACAATGCCTGGAATTACAACAATTTAATCGGGAGGCTGATCAGATCGAAGCTACTACCAGTTCTCACGAGACCTTCCTCGAGTTTACCGATCTAGGAGAATCTTTGGACGATGTCGAAGCTTTATTGAAACAACATGAGAAGTTTGAAAATACTCTTCTCGCGCAAGACGACAGGCTCAAAGCGTTCAGTGATACTGCGGACAAATTGATTGCTCAAAATCATTACGACAAAGATTAGTAAGTATCGAAAATAGAAACTCTCATTCAATTATTGATTAAATCTATTTATTTAGAGTGCTTACGAGATTGAGCATGTCAGATCGCATAAAATTAGATTAAAATAAAATGAAAAAAATTGTAGTTCCAATCACAATTTTTCTCTCAAAATATTAAACATTTTATTTTATTACTTACAAAAATATAATTTATATTCAGCATTAATGAAAGAAGAAATCAAGTGCTAGCCCGTCGTATGGCAGTGAAGGATGCCGCTCAACGCCGAAGAGCAGCATTAAAGGCATCCGAACATTATCAACAATTCTCGGCCGAAGTGGATGACTTGCGCGATTGGTTGGGCGACAAAATGAAAACGGCGGCCGACGAAAGTTATCGCGATCTGAACAATCTCGAGCGTAAATTGCAGAAGCATGAGGCTTTCGAGCGAGAATTACGTGCCAACGAAGGACAGTTGAGAGCAGTCAACAAGGCGGGCAAGGCACTGATATCTGAAGAGAATTATAGATCGGAAGACGTGGGAGAAACCCTAAAGGACTTGAATGATCAGTGGGATCGACTAGTAGCATTATCGCTGGAAAAAGGTCGCAGATTACGACAAGCTGCCTCGCAACATGGATACAATCGCACTATGGAAGACGCAAGATTGAAGCTGGAAGAGATAGAGACCTGTCTGCAGAGCAAGCAAGTAGGCACGGATCTCCGTAGTTGCAAGGAATTGTTGAAGAAGCATCAGACCCTCGAGAGCGATATGTGCCAATGGGAACAGAAGGTAGACGATCTTGTGGCCATGGGTCAAGAAATGGCGCATGAGGGTCATTTCGATGCGGCGAATATCCTAAAGTCCAGTCAAGCTACGCAGAGAAAGTATGCGGCAATCCTTTTAATTCTTGTTGAAATCATATCATCTTTACATAGCTAAATTAATTGTATCATAAATAAATTGATTTATCATCGAGACGAATGTTGAAGATGCACGCAAACAATATATGGGATTTATCGTATTTGCAGATTCCGCAGTTTGAAGGAGCCGGCCAAGAAACGTCGAGAGGCATTAGAGGAGAGTCTGCGTTTCCACAAATTTGGCTTCGAATTAGACGCAGAATTACAATGGATCAAGGATCACTTGCCGCAAGCATCTTCGACAACGCTCGGGCAAAATCTACATCAGGCTCAAACTTTGCACAAGAAACACAAGAAGTTGGAGGCAGAGATCGCCGGTCATCAATCTATGATAGACAAGACTTTGGCTTCTGGACAGGCGCTCATCGATCAGGCTCATCCGGAGAAGAAGAAAGTAAGTCACGGAAGTTTTGTGCGATGCAATAATTCTTCTTTCTCATGGATTCGCACGGTAATCAATTGGCAAGATGATTAGTAAGAAATTATGATTTTTGCACAGTTGGAGCATTCCGAAGGGTATTGGGTCTACGAAGGTAAAGTAGACACATAGATGCATGGAAAATGTTATCACAAATATCTATAGCTTCTCCGTGTTAATGATAATTGTTAGCGATCGCAATGATTTCACGTAATTAACAAATTTATAGAACCTTAACAGTCGCTGTATACTTTTGTAGCGTGCAATTTGGCAAATTAGATAAGCTGTCTTTATGTACTGCTGACTCTTAATTCATTTTCTTTAAGGAGATATTTAAATTAAAGCAAGATTATGAAATAATATTTAATATGTAATATTTAAAAATTACAGAATATACGGAAATATGTCATATTTGATTAAGTTAACTATCTGCCTCTCTTTTCATGTGTATTAAGAGTCGTTAATATCAAAATATTTTCTTTCTTTTATACAGGAATACAAAGTTGAACGAGTATTTCCAGTATAATTTCTTATTAGTTTACTAAGGAACTTCACTTCTTTTGCAGCTTACGTCTATTTGAAATTATAGGAAATAATAGGATTTTACTCATCATTTCTATAATTCACTAATATATAATCTTAATTTTGATGATAATTTTGCAGCAAGCTTTCCGATTTTATTTTATTACTTAATAAATATATACCAGAAATCGTGAGTAGAAAACATATATATTACTGCATGCAAATGCAAACTGATTTATCACAGTGGATTTCTGGGTAGTGTCGACATTATTGACATATTTTATGCTGAAAACAATACTGAGCTTTCGAAAACAGCGATTAATTATATAATAAATGATTGGTGTTTCGCGCAAATATTAAAAATTATGTAAATTATATTATTAAGTGATAATAAATAATTAATTGCGTATTATATAATTTCGCCAGATCCAAGAACTATGCGATGTTCTGGATGACGCGTGGAGAGACTTGCAAGATAAAGCGGGAGAGCGCAGCAAAGCATTGGATCTATCTCTGAAAGCACAGGAATTCTTCTTCGAAGCGGGCGAAGTCGAAAGTTGGCTCAACGAGAAGAACGACGTGCTCAGCTCAACCGACTACGGCAGAGATCGAGATGCCGCCACGAAATTGTTAACGAAACACAAGGTATTCATTTGCATGGATCGAGATATGAAATAAGATGTCAATAAGATCAATCAAGTTATTCGACATCAATAAAAATTTTCAGAATCAATTGTTATCAATTGTTAGATTTAACTGGGACTTATGATTTACAGGCCGTTGAGCTCGAATTAGACACGTATAATGGTATCGTGACGGAAATGGGACATACTGCTTCCACGATGATAAACTCGAAACATCCCGACAGCAAGGCGATAGCTAACAAACAACAAATGATCGTTCAGCAAATGCGCGCCCTGCAGCGACTGGCTACTGTGAGACAGCAACGTTTAATGGAGAGTATGTACCGTCACGAGTACTTCCTCGAAAGCAGGGAATTGGAACAATGGATCAAGGAGCAGGAACAAGCGGCGGCATCCGAAGACTATGGACAGGATTACGAACATTTGCTGCTGTTGCAAACGAAATTCAACGATTTTAAACATCGAATAGAAGCCGGTTCCGAGAGGTTCAATCAGTGCGAAGAATTGGCCAGGAAATTAATAGCAAACGAGAGTCCTTATATTCAGGACATCGAAAAACGTCAGGAACAATTAGGGTAAATCTTTTTTTGTTAAAAGAATCCTATTATTATTTTTATTTCTGCTTTCGAATATTTCTTTATCACTGACGTAGAATTTTAATAAATCTCTCCTCTTGCATGTAGTAGATTAACAGGATAGTGTAATTGGTAATTAATTTCTATTTCTCTCTTAGTTGATGTATTTAATATAAATTGACATAGCAGTAGTGGGCTACATATTATATTATATCTTGTAATATAAATCTATCCTTTTATCTATTTTTCATGGTGTTGGGTTATTAACATTTTTTGTACACACGTATCCGATATAGATCTGATGAAGACAATCCAGTGCTTCAAGTACAAAAGCAACATGATGTAATGAAGTGAGTACACGCTCGAATTAACTTCTGTATAGAAAAGCTGTACCTAGCTAACTAAAAGCTTATCTGATCTTATACTTTTATGCATAAATTTGCTATCTTGTTGCAATTATTGTAAAATGGCTTACCATAAATTTTTCCCCATTAAAAATCTTATAATTTCTGAATGCAATAATTTCTGAAAAATAGAATAAAATTTATTATTTTTAATATTCATTTTCTTAGGGAATCATGGCAGCATTTGTTAGGTCTCATTCGAAATCGTGAACAACGGTTACAAGCGGCAGGCGAGATTCACCGGTTCCATCGCGATGTAGCGGAAGCATTATCGCGGATACAAGAGAAAGAAGCTGCTCTACCTGAAGATCTTGGCCGTGACTTAAATTCCGTTCTGGCGTTGATCAGGCGTCATGAAGGATTCGAGAATGATCTAGTCGCACTGGAAGCTCAACTACAAGTCTTAGTCGAAGATGCATCTAGATTGCAAGCGCATTATCCAGGTAACAATGCAGTGCACATCGATCAGCAGCAACAGATTGTCGTCGCTCACTGGGAAGAGCTGAAGGAAAGATCCGCCCATCGACGGGATCAATTACAGGCCAGCTGTGATCTGCAACGATTCCTCACTCAGGTATAAAATTATGATTTTTACTTAACAAATCTAATATTTAACGAATTATCATCGTTTCTAAGAAGAGGAAAAAATTTCAGGTCAGAGATTTGATGAACTGGGCAGCTGGATTACGCGCCACAATGTCGACAGAAGAAAAGGTTCGAGATGCGGCCAGCGCGCAGACCTTGAAGGCTGAACATGAGGCTCTAAAGGGAGAGATCGAAGCGAGGGAAGACAGTTTCAGTTCGGTACTCGATCTAGGAGAGGCCATGGTGCAAACTGGTCATTATGCCGCTATGGTAAAGTCAATTTGCTAAGAATCTTGATGTCTTGTCTAAGTATCTTTTTGATAAAGATAATTTTGCTTCTTAGGAAGTCGAAGAGAAATGCAATCAGTTGTTGGATGAGCGACAGAGACTGCATACTGCCTGGCAGCAGAAAAAAGTGCATTTAGATCAATTAATCGATCTACATTTCTTTCTGCGAGATGCCAAACAGCTCGATACATTGTCCAGTACTCAGGAGGCCGCGCTGAGTGGCGACAATTTCGGAATCTCGGTCGAAGAAGTAGACGCGCAAATGAAGAAACACAATGAATTTGAGAAACTGTTGGTCACGCACGAGGAGAAGCTGACAGCCTTACAGGAACATGGCAGCAAACTCTTGGCACAGAATCACTTCGATTCACCGACAATCGCCCGACGACTGAATGAGGTTGTCCAGAGACGCGCGAGGATTCGAGATCTATGTGACGCGCGAAGAAGAAGATTGGAAGCTAGTCTGTTGCACGCACAATTCGTAAGGGATGTAGGCGAGGCTGAGTCGTGGATAGGCGAAAAGCAAAAGAAATTGGAAGCGGAAGCGTCGAAAGGCGAAGTGTCCAGCTTGGAGGATAAAATCAAGAAATTACAGAAGCATCAAGCATTCCAAGCGGAGTTAGCTGCTAATCAAGGCAGAATTGAGGAAATAAGAGGTAAGTTAAAAGATTATAAAATTATCTTTGTTAGATGCATTGAAATAATAATGAATCTATTTGTAAAATAGCAAAAGGAGAGACACTGCTAGCACGGAAACATCCCGCGAGCGCAGAGATTCATCAGCAACTGGAACATCTGCACGCATCCTGGCGAAAATTGCTATTGGAATCTGGAAATCGAGGTAGAGGTTTGGAGGAAGCCCAAGATATCCTGGAATTTAATAATCAAGTAGAGAAGATCGAGGCTTGGATTAGAGACAAGGAAATGATGGTTCAAGCGGGTGATACTGGCAAGGATTACGAGCATTGCTTAAGTCTTCAGCGAAAACTTGACGATGTAGATAGCGATATGCGAGTGGACGATTCTAGGATAAAATCAATCAATGCTTTGGCAGATAAGCTTATAAAACAGGTAAACGAAGCTAGATTTTTAATTAATAAATAAAAGAAATTCTAAATTCTTTTTAATATAAAATAAATGAAGAAGTTCTCGCATTTCTGAATGCGAGAATCTCTAATACTATTGATTCTGCAATCGAAAAATTATTAATTTCATTTTATCATTCCAATTAACAGGGTCGTGATAACGAATCAAAAGCAATTCAACAACGTCGCGATAATTTCAATAACAAATGGAAAGGCTTGCAAGGCGCGCTAAGTGCTTATCGCGAAATGTTAGCGGGCGCTTTAGAGATTCATCTATTCAACCGAGATATAGACGACACAAACCAAAGAGTTATTGAAAAATCGATAGCCATGAATACAAATGACACAGGAAAAGATTTACCCGCTGTCGAACAATTGCAACGAAAACAAGAGGCTATGGAACGAGATATGACTGCGATAGAAGGCAAATTAAAAGTGAGAGCAGAAATAATTTTCTATCAGTTATATAATCCGAATAATTCTGGATTTATACGTACACTTAGGAAAAATATTTTTGCTGAATTACATCAAACACAATTTCATTTATTAATTTCTCGGTTGTATGTATTTTTTAGGAACATAAAGCGGAAGCGCGAAATCTGTCGCACAAATATTCAGATAAAGCGTCTGAAATAAATGGGATATTGTTCGAGCTTCAATCCAACTGGGATGATTTGCAACGTCTGACTCGACATCGACGTGATGCATTAAATCAAGCGTACACATTGCACAAATTCCAAGCTGATTTGCACGAGCTGGACATTTGGGTGATGGATACCATTAAACGCATGGACGAGTCAGAACCACCGACTACCATATCCGAGGCAGAAGCTGTACTAGAATTGCACCAAGAAAGAAAAGCAGAAATTGATGGCAGACAAGATACATTCAAGGGTTTGAAGGATCATGGCCAAAAATTGTTGTCGATCGACGAGGACGTTAAGGATAATCTCGGTCATCTGGAAGAACTTAGGCAGACCTTGGTGAATGCCTGGGATGATCGCAGGCAGAAATTAACACAAGCTCATCAACTGCAATTGTTCAAGGAACAGGCCGATCAAGCTGATAGTTGGTTGGCGACGAAAGAGGCGTTTCTCAACAACGATGATCTCGGTGAATCCTTATCGGGCGTTGAGACGCTGCTGCGTAAGCACGAAGAGTTCGAGAAGATGCTGATGTCTCAATTGGGACGTATCGAAGAGCTCGAGAAATTCGCCAATGATATTTTGTCACGTGAACATGCGGATGCTGGCACAATAAAGCAACGACTCGCCTCGGTATGCACTAGACGGGACAAATTAAAAAATAGCGCGACAGCCAGAAGAAAGAAACTACTGGAAAGCCATCATTTGCATCAGTTCCTCAGAAACATATACGAAGTAGAAGGATGGTTGCATCAAAAGCAACAAGTGGCGAGCGACGAGAATTACAGAGATTCTTCAAACCTGCAAAGCAAGATTCAGAAACATGCTGCATTCGAGAGTGAGTTGATGGCGAACAAAGGCAGAGTCGCGTCGGTGGTGAACGAAGGCGAGGCGCTCATAGAAGAAAATCATTACGCCTCGAAAGAAATACAGGAACGTTTGGACGAGTTGGAGGCAGAATGGCGCTTGCTACAGGAAACCAGCGAATTGAAGAAGAATCGATTAAACGATGCATATCAGGCTCTGCTGTTTGGCCGCAGCTTGGATGAATTCGAAACATGGATGGACGAGGTGGAAACTCAATTACAATCGGAAGATCACGGCAAGGACCTCTCGAGCGTGGCGAATTTATTGAAAAGACACACTAACTTGGAGAACGATGTGCTTGGTCACAATGAGGCATGCGAAACTATCAAGGAGACCGCTGCTAGTTTCCAAAAATCAAATCATTTCATGTGTGACGAGATTCAAGAGAGAGCATTAGTCACAATCAATCGATATCACAGCCTTCAGGAACCAATACAGATACGCAGAGATAATTTAGAAGATGCAAAACTGTTGCACCAGTTTGCAAGAGACGTCGAAGATGAATTGCATTGGCTATCGGAGAAAGAGCCGTTAGCTGCGAGCAATGATTTGGGTAGTAGTTTGACTACAGTGCAGCGATTGCAAAAGAAACATCATACTTTGGAAGCAGAACTGTTATCTAGAGAACCTGTAGTAGCTTCCTTGGTCAGTCGAGCGACTGTGATGATCAGAAGCGGGCACTTCGCCGCAGACAAGATCGAAAAATTATCTCAAGAATTGCAGATGAAATTATCGCACCTAAGAGATCTAGCAAGCGTCAGGAAATTGAGATTACTTGACGCTGTGGAATCACAAATGGTAATCTAAATATGTATAATATAATTTAAATAATATAAATATAATCTAATAATATTTTACTTTAAGAAATATAATTTTATTTTTGTTTTTGAACATAATGAGAAAATTATATTCTATTCATAGTTTTATGCCGAAGCCGCAGAAGCTGAACAATGGATAAGGGAAAAACATCCACAATTGACATCAACCGATTATGGTAAAGATGAAGACTCCGTTCAGTCTCTATTAAAGAAGTTAGAAGGCATCGAACGCGATTTATCTGGTTTTGAAAACACGATTGACAATTTAAAGAAACTTTCACGCGGCCTAGTCGAGCGACATCATTTCGACAGCAAGAACATTGGTCAGAAACAAGCGGACATCGAATTAAAGTTCAAAGAATTGCAGAAATTAAAGGAATATCGATTGCAGAGATTATCGGAGAGCGAAAAATTCTACAAATTCATCAGACAGGCAGACGAAGTTATCGAATGGATTGGGGATCAAACAACCGTAAGTTCAGATATAGTCTATTAATAATTTACATTTTACATTAATTAACATTAAGAAAGATAAAATAATATTAAAAATATTAAATTACGATTATCGAAGCATAATTATTAAATAAATTGTCCAGGTTGCCGCGTCAGAGGATTACGGCCGTGACGTCGAACATGTGGAATTGTTGATTCAGATATTCGATAATTTCTTAGCGGGTTTAACAACCAGCGAAGGTCGCGTATCCGCTGTACTTGATGAAGGACAGAGGCTGATTGAACAAAATAATCCCGAGAAGACCAAGATACTCTTGAAAATCGATGAGACAAAGCAACAGTGGGAAGATTTAAAAGAATTGGCACATGCTCGACAGGATGCACTAGCTGGTGCCAAACAGGTTCACATGTTTGATAGAACAGCTGATGAGACTATTTCATGGATACAGGAAAAGGAAACTGCTCTTAGTTCGGATGGCTATGGCCATGACTTGGAGACGATTCAGACACTGGTAAGGAAACATCAGGGATTCGAGACCGATTTAGCGGCTGTGAAGGAGCAAGTGGAATGCTTGATGGAGGAAGCGTCCAGACTGATCGAGCTATTCCCAGATGCGCGTGTGCATATTGATGTGAAGCATCAGGAAGCGGAAGCGGCCTGGGTTGAATTGCTAGAGAAGGCAGCACAGAGACGAAGCAAACTCGCTCAGGCGGAACAATTGCAAGCGTATCTGGGCAAGTATAGAGAACTTATATCTTGGATCAATGAGATGGTGGCCAAGGTGACGGCACCAGAGCTGGCTAAAGATGTTCCTGGTGCCGAGACGCTGATATCCAGGCACAATGAATACAAGTCGGAGATCGACACACGCGAAGAGGCCTTTGAAAAATTTTATCGAACTGGGCAAGGTCTAATCGAGCAAGGGCATTTCTTGGCAAAAGAAATCGAGGATAAGATATCGGTATTACAGCAACGTCAGCAAATCCTGAAGGACACGTGGCAGCAAAGAAGACAGATTTATGAGCAGAATCTGGACACGCAATTATTCAAAAGAGATGCAGAGACTTTAGAAAATTGGATAATCAACAGAGAGCCAATGCTGCACGACGAGAAGCTGGGAGAGAGTATAGCGCAAGTGGAGGAATTAATAAGGAAGCACGAAGACTTCGAAAAGACTATAGAGGCACAGGAAGAGAGATTCAGTGCACTTAGACGAATAACAATGGCAAGTTTGTTGTTTAATATGATGAAAAATAAAAGATACTTACTTTATGAAAAACTTAATATTATGAATATTTGTGTAGCTGGAAGAAGCTTTCCAGAAGCAACAGGAAGCAGAACTGGCCGCGCGTCAAGCAGAGAAAGAACGTGTGGAACGTGCAAGGATCGAAGAAAGGAAACGCAAAGAAGTGCAGAGGATAACCGAGGAGCGGAAGCGCGAGGAAGAACGTAGACGATTATTGGACAATTCTCATCGTACACAACACGACGAAATCAATGGTTCTATTTCTGACGAACACGAATCTGTAAATATGTGAGTAAAATTTAAAATTTAGTTTAAATGTGTAAGATTTAAAACTTTCGAATTAAAAAACCAATTATTGATTTTTGTCTTCTAGATTATCTCCACTAAAAGGTACTGCCGCTATCGAAATACCAGAATCTGCAACACCTCAAAAATCTCACGGTCTATCGCATGTATTTGGCGAAAAATTAAGACGAGGTATCTCTTATGTAAAATTTAATTGATGATAATAATTTTTTATAGTAAAAAATAAAATTTCGGATTTATTCGCATTTTTCTGCCGATAAAGTTTTATTAACTAATTATACTTGACAACATACGAATTTTTTCAGCAACTTCAGATATCAAGAGAGCTGAGAGCATGAAAGTGGACACGAAGAAACCAAAACGGACCCCCAGTTTTACAACTAGACGACGAACGCAAAGCTTCCGAAAACTGCAGCGAATGGAGAATATGGATGCCTTGCGGCCGGTCGAAATTCAGGGTCTTCTCGAACGAAAGCACGAGCTTCAAAGTGCCGGCAAAAAGGCAGCCGTCCGATCGTGGAAACAATATTATACTGGTGCTTGATTATTTTAAAATTATAATAATATAAAAAGCATCCTCGTTTTTAAATTCCCTAACTATCTTTATTTCTCGATGATTTCAGTTCTTTGCGGTCAGCTGTTGTGCTTTTTCAAGGACATGGAAGATTTCTCGTTGAGCAAAGCAGCCACTGCCCCGATAACTATCTTTAATGCCATATGTGAAAAAGCGGACGATTACACGAAGAAAAAAAATGTATTTCGATTGAAGTGCACAGATGGCTCAGAATTTTTGTTCTTGGCACCGAGTCAGGAAGAGATGGAAGATTGGGTTAATAAAATATCGTTTCACGCGAAGCTGCCGCCAAGCTTACAACTTTTAAGCTACGATGAGTCTCAGAAGGTTTGCTAAATTTCTTTTCATGAACTCTTAAAAAATTATTATTTTCGCAAAATTGTATTTTGATCTTAATTATCTCAACATTCTGCAAAATTCGGATTCTAAACTGATTCGTATATTTCCTAATTCGCAGCAAGAAGGTTTGGATAGGCTGCAAAGTTCAGGAGAGCACGCGGAGGATAACGTGTCTACCGGAAGTAGTCGCGCTTCCACACCAGAGATGGAGCGCAAGAACTCCGTGATCAGGCGCGATCCTACCTCGTCGAACCAACACCCACCAAGCTCGGTGCAAATAGAATTCCTGCAGATGCACCGACAGAATCAACAACGGCGCAACGACGCGCAGAATGCCAATGAGACATTCCTCACATCACAAAGATCGGAATTGCCACAGACCCAGACAGAATTCCTGCACATGCATAGGCAGCAACAGCTGCTCGCGCAGCAACAACTGATACAACAGGAGCAACTGACCAATCAGCGGGATCAATATCAACAGAATTCCGCAATGCTGGGAACTGATAAGCCACCTATACCACCGCGAGGCGCTCCACCACCCATCCCTATGCGAACACCTAGTTCGGAAAACGTACTGCAATATAGGCGCAATGGTACAAAAGACTTAGAATTATATATTATTAATGAATAAATATGAATATACCTGATTACAATCCCAAATCACAATCTTTAAACAATCAGAAATAATTTTTTTTTAATGAAATCGCTGATTTGGGTGTTATTTGCTTCTTATTCAGGATAATCTTATGTATTCTCGCCTTCGTATTCTCTAATCAATGATCTTGTAATTTTGTAATGATGTAATGATCTACACACAATTTGTGTGTAGATATACACACAAATTAATTAATACACAAATTAATTTCGACAAAACATTATAAACAGATATGGAACATCATTCGCAACAAGGAAGGCCTAATGTCTACCAACAACGCAGCGCAACATTAAATCACAATGGATCCGGGCAGTATACAGCAAATGAGCCGCCGACATGGCACCGACAGAGCAGCATGGATCTCCCTATACAACATCAAGGTACAATGTTGTTATCTAATTTTATAAAGTCAAGAAATATGAAAGATTTTTAGGAAAAAATTCTATTAGATCCCATAGACAAGATTCATCATCATTTTGTAGAATTAGCACCTCCTCTGCCATTGAGTGCCCCTCCGCCAACCAGAATGGCTCAGTGGAACACTCCTCATGATTCTGGTCAGTCATTAAAGAGCGTTCACATTCCGATGATGTGCAAAAGGCAATCGATAATGTGAAGGCTGCATGAAATCATTCTACATTTCACTATCACTTCTGTTACATCTCTATCTTCACCGTTCACACGTATTCACATTTATCAAGAGTCTTTTCATTCTTTTTCTTTTGCATCTAATTACAAATTGCTTAGCAAGGAATGTAAAATACCAAAGCAATATGAAAATAATTAATTACAATCTTTCAGTGAAGCATAAATTGTATATAATTTAAAAATATTAATACTAACAATTTTTTTCTATCTATATTTATACTTGTTTATTAGCATATTATATTTTAATATTGCAGCCTGCAAATACCAGCACTTCGATCTTCTAACAGATACTAATTCCACAATCTACAATTATAATTAGCAATAACAATTATTATAGTTAAAGCTGAAAACTAAATGTTGCATCAAATTTATGACTTTAATATAATGAAATAAAAACGTTTTAATTGTATTTTTGTTCTGTTACAGCGTATGGAAATGTGCCAGTAAACATCAGACAGGTGAATCTTTCATTTTCATAAATATATTAATTAAAACATATAAATTAAACCAAACTATTTGTCGATCAAATCACTACGTACTTTTATAAGTCCGAATAATAAATTCTTTTCTTTTATAGGGTATACAACAGCAAAACAACACTTTCGCAAGTAGACCGACCTCGTTGCCGCCTTATGTCGCACCGCCAGCAGCTCCGCAAGCGTCCCCTCCGAATGTCACAGTGGTGGATGGTAGAAGAGCATCAGAAAGCGGATCGGAAAGCGAACAAAGCACAGGTGGAAATCGGAAAGACCGCGATTACAAACGAAGTTCCGTGTTAAGCAATCTGTTTGGAAGACGCAAGAAACCCTCTCAATCTTAACGCAGCGAACCTTTGCAGAAAGCGCTGACGATAATTTTTATGGCTATCATGAGCCGTATTTAAAATGATGCAAAAACATCCCGATTTTTCTACAATGAATGACCAAGACTTTTCGGAATATTGTCGGAGATTTAGATATCATGGCGCTTTTGCAAAATATCTATAGTAACTCTTCTGTAAATTCTACACTAATTTCATTTACAATTCGTTTATTATAATGAGTAATGATATTATGCTACAATACCAAACGCGGATCAGTATGTAGCAAATTTTCGAACGTATATAATTAAGATCGATTGACAATTAATCAAAATATTTGAGCTTCCTACTGAATGAAAAATCAAAAATTAATATTAGGAATTCATGTTCATCGAAAATATGAATTTGCTTTTCATATCCCGTTTTGTGAACAATATTGTAAATTATTTGGAAATAATTTCCGATCTTGTCGAATAGTTGTTCTTTTCTTGTATACGCAAAGACATCTGTGAAAAATGTTCACAAAAGTTTAAAATGGTTATCAACTATTATAGTCCCGGGGATTAAATCCTGTCAATTGTCATAAAATATATTTTCCATACATTATTAACTACTCTTAGACAATACATTTCGAAATATTATGTTATATAGAAATAATATACTAAGACGCAAATATGCAGTTGTACTATTTATTTGTACATATTAATAATAAGCAATCCATATAAAGAACATCCTTAGGGACTATGAAAGTTGAAATCCTGTAAAAATTTGAATTTTTTGTTGAAAATTTAATTATTCTTAAAAGGAACAAATCTATACAAATATATTAATTCTATCGTCGGTTTCAGAATCTAATAAGCTATGACGAAATTGTTATGATAATATTCATTATTAAAAAAGTTATTTACGAGGTGAACGCTTATGAAAGTATCAGACACAATGACATTATGTAATATAAAAATTTGCAATCCCGTAAAAAGAAATGACCATTATCAAGTTTATTTGAGATGTACCTGACTTTAAAAACGAAGTTCAAGTATAGAATGACTTCTGTTTTCGGAGATTATCTTTTTCCTTTCTTTTTTTTAAGTTAAAAAATACCAGCAAAGACGTTAAAATGCTAGATGGGCGTAATGTTTAAGTTGTAGATGTCATAATATATGTTGCAAATATTATATATTTGAGAAGATCCACATGTGGGACCAATGATCCTAATGTATTAGATACCAGAGATATATAGACGTATTATTTGTGCAAGAAGGACAAAAGAAATGTTATATTCTCGAATGATATATTTTTGCGATAATGATAATGTTATGAAAAAAATGTAAAGTGTATTTAATACAGTTTGAAATCATGTATTATGTAGGCGTGTGTCGCTGTTGTCCCGCATGTAGTTATAGATAGAGGAGGTCAAAATATATTGTATTATTATATATAAAAGAGAAATACGTGTATTATTTAGAAATCTTAAGGAAAAAAAACGAGAAACCAGAGCCAAAGCTAAAATAATTATCATGAAAAGAGATAATTTTATTATTTCAAGAATAATTTCAATTTCGATATTATTATAATAATTATTAAAAGTATTCTTCTTTAACAATTATATTTAAAAAAAAATAAGCAACACTTTTAATTTATCATTCTCATTTTTACGATATTTATATATTTTTCATTTTAATTTTATTAAAATATATTTTAAGAATTGTTAAATATTACTATTATTAGATACTAGATATCAAATTTTTTTAAGAGGAATTATCAAGATGAATATTAATAATTGTATTTATGTAAATGAAGAAATTTTTCCTATTACCATCTGCTTGTTGGCTTACAGCCTTTCATTTTAGCCGTCAATGCTCTATTATTTCCTGCTTGCTCAGATGGCGCATAAAACTTACCGGTACTGTGTAAACACATCATTTTATATACATCAAATGTTATTTGAAAGATTCTAAATATTCCGTGAAATGTCTGACGGTGAGTAATATTTTCCGAAGAATATTTTAATCATAAAGATAATAAATTTTATTATAAAAATAATAAATAAAATTATTTAATCGATAGATAAAATTAAAAAAATTCTAGTCATATATACGTATATTTCAGTTTTACGTTCAATAAATAATTATCGAGATTTATCAGTATTTATCGGTAGAAGTATTCATCACAAATAATATATAAGATTTATGTTAGATAAATATATAAATTTCCATATGCAGAGGAAGTGATACGTCGGCGGCTTCTCATAGACGGCGATGGGATAGGAGACGATCGTAGGATCAACATGCTATTGAAATCATTCATAAAATGGATCAACAACTCGGATGTAGACAATACATTGCATGAGAGAATGCTGTCGCAACTGGCACAGTGTGAGTTTGCACAGAAGAAATCTAGACTAGTCTCAAACATGAGTCGAGAAGAGCTGGAAAACTATGAGAAACTATCTAAGGAAATTGAGATCCAAATAGAAGAAGCCAAAGAAGACATAGAGAATACTAAGGCAGAACTGCAGGATGCCAAGCGTGTAAGGAAGAATCGTATAGAATATGATGTGCTAGCTAAAGTAATCAATGAGCAACCGGATCGATTAGAGACAGATATCAAGCTCACCACATTACGACAAGAATTGGGCAGTTTGAAGGTTTAATAATAAGCTTTTATATATTTATATAAAATAACTAAAATTGATTTTAACACAAAATAATCTTTTGCATGCAGGAAAAATCAGAGCAACTGGAACATAAATTAGAAATGCGTCGCAAGCAGTTCCATGTTTTGATATCCTCTATACACTCCCTGCAAGAGATGTTAGATGAGTGTAACGAGGAGGTAATGGATATAAACCTTGAGAATGATGTGGAGATCATGGATGTAGATATGTATAAGAGTTCATAAAGTAAGTTTGTTGTTCTTCTTTTTAATAAATTAGTGTAAACAAGACAATAAAGGAAAAAAGATTATATTTGATAAAATCTTATATTGTTATTTCTTATAATGTACAAAAGATTATCGCAATGTATCAAAAAATTTTCAACTTCAATTTGCTAGTTTTTGGCACATGTCTAATAGTTAAAGATAATCTAGTATCACGTTTTATTGTCTCTCCCTCTGTAAACTTCTCCGTGCATATTTCCAGATTTTTTATCGTATTTTCTGATATACTATCTATGTCTCTTTCCGCTATGGAATGCAAGTAATTGTGGTACAGATCCTTCTGCAACACCAGCAAACTTCTGCGTTCTAACAGCAAACTGAATTCTAATTTGGGTTGTTGATGCTGCAAATATAATATACAACATGTATCAACTTCTCATAGCAGCCTTATTTATTATATGTTGCAGTGTCTACCTCTGCTGTTTCCAATCGTTTGTAAAAGTCGAGAAGCGTATGGGAACCACAGCTAATGGTAGTTACCACAGGATAGAAAAGGGGACCGTCTGAGTGTGCCTGATATTTGCAGAAACATTACATTATTGTCCCTGATGCAATGTATATACTTCTATATTTTTTACTTATTATAAGAATAAATGTAACTTATATATAATATATATACAAACAACTATCTCTCATTTGTAACGTACCATTATTCCTTGTCCAGGTAAATATTCGTTAATTAAAACATGATTCGGTACTATTCCCTCTTCAAAGGTATTTAGAGCAGTTACTTTATCAATGTATCTCTGAAGCCACTAAAATATCACCGATGTTAGTGCTTCTAATCAATATTATACGACACAACATTAGTTTAACTATAATATTGCACTAGATACTATTGTACAGAAATACAGAAAAGTTTGCAACTTTTGCAAATCGAATTTAAAGTACGCGTCACGTTTCTCTCCCGGTTATTTACAATAGGAATCTCCTCTGCTATCATTCCTTTGGGATGCGGTATGCCACCCCAATTCTGCAATCTACGGTGACTCAGCTGTGTCCACTTCGGTTGAGGCACGCTATTCACGTGTTTCATAATTTGTCTCTCCTCCTCCTCGGTGATGAAATTCGGTATGTAACACGCAGTGTCTGGTATCTATGGTATCATAAGGAAACGTCTCTTTTGATAAACTATAACCTGCGAGCGAGATATGCACATGAAATAATGCGAATGAACCTGCAAAACTACCGCATCATGCAACAGGGAATGTTGCTTCTCAGTCATCCTAAGATAGCTCCTCTAAACTGTAACTTTTAACAACAATTTTGCTGACTGACAAGTATAATGTAAACAAACGTGACAATTGAGAGACCGCGTGTGCGCGGCGCGTGCGTGAGAAGTGCGTGTAACATCGACGAAACTGACAGACAGCGGAAGCTTAGTTGCGTATGCATTCGTAAACGTCAAACGTTTGTTTTCGCCCGTGAAATACATGGCGATAGGAAATTGCTGAAAAAAATTGCCGAGTCTCGGATTGCACGAACACCGAATCACCGTGAGGAACAGCGCCGATGCTCACGCTCATGTGTTCCGTATTCTGCATTCGCATTTGACATTAGCGCGACTTTTAATTGTGAGTATCACGACAGAATTCGGAATACATGCCGCTGTTATTCAAGTCGCACTCTACTGATCGATAAATGTATTTGCATAAAATCGATCGGTGGCCCTAAACTGGTACGTTCGGTGGCTCGAATCCGCGCGAGAAATTCGTGTCAAATTATTGTCTTCGTATATTCGTAATATTTCCAGCTAACAAAGCATGTATGGAGATATCCACGAAGAACAAATGGCTGATAAAAATATTAAAGCAATCCATCAGGTATGGATAAATAATATAATCTGATGTGATAGTTTTAGATTACAATGCTTTTAATATTATAATGTAAAATAAATTTTTCTCAAATTAGATTCTATGTAATAATATTTGCTCACAGTTTCTCGTGAATCATCATTTTGAGAGCACTGCTGAATCCTTAATCAAGGAAGCTTCAAGAATAGGTTTCCAAAATTTGGAATGTAAATTAGAAACTTTTACAGATCTCTATGTCCGACTAATGTTTTGTTACAATACTGGAGATTATTTGACATTTTTCCAGGTAAACTGTTATAACAAGATTAAATGCATATTATTTCATCATATAGATTATATCCTTTCTTTCCAGTTGTGGGATGTTCTGTTTCCCAAAAGTATTAAACAATGTGAGAAATACAAGAAGCTAACGTTTTACATACACGTGCATTTTGCTGTACTGCCTAAACGCAAATTATATGCTCAGAATACAGGATATGGTAAAATAAACAATGCTACACATATCTTGTAGTATAAATAAATAATTCATATATATCTGACATGAAATTTTTAATAACTGTTGTAAATTAGAAACAACATCAAAAATAGAGGCACTGAAACCATTTTCGGTAAAAGAGGATCCTATTTCACAGAAATACAAGGAGGTAATTTACTTTTTGAATAAATCATTTCATTGTTTCATTCGTTTTTGTACTTATGCTTCTTGAATTCTTTTTTTGCTACTAATATTTAACATGTGTTGATATTTGTTATATGTTATATTATATGAAATATTATGTTAAAAGCAATTAGCCTAAGAATGTTATTAATAACAAACAGAACAATGCAAATGAAATCGAAAAACATATAAATAACAGCATGAAGCAATTGCAAGACTACTTGAATGAAGATGGCAAGGAATTAGAACATGATACAGAATTGCAACCGTTTTATGCTCTACCGTTCATAGAAGACTTTTACGCGGACACTTTTCTTGCCAACATCCTCGAACAATCTTGGTTGGATAAGTTAACAGATAAAATAAATTCATTTATTAGGAATCACAGACAAGTAAGAAAAAGCGATAAAATAACTCAGATATTATTTATCATTAGTTTATATTTAAGAATATGTTTTATCAAAATCATAAACATTATGAAATTTATAGGAATTAATCGATGCAAGCAATAAAGATGTTAGTAAAGTGCAAGATACAGAACAAATTTGCAAAACTACTTCAGCAATGAAAGCAACAACTGTGGAATCCGGCATTGTATCGAATAAGACTGTAAAAAATAATATACCGATTATTCCAAACGACAGAGATATACCTATATTTTTGGAAGAGCATAATGACGAGCAATACAAATTTTCTCATGAAACAGATCACAGGTTGAAGTCAAAGTAAGATAAAATATCATACATATAACTTGCTATAAATATGCATGTAAGTCCATTTCTCCTTCTCGATAACAGAAAAATGGAGATTATGATGAATTGTCGTTTACAGGAGTACACAAACAAACATTATTAGAGATCAGACAAGAGTGAATAATTTGCAGACAGACGTGTTGAATACGGGAGACAGCAATAACAGTTTACTGAAAATGCAAAAGGCAGACAAGAGATTGATGCAATGCAATCAGAAGCTAGCATTAACCAAAACTCACTTGTGCAGCGTTCATACAAATTACGAGAAATTGAAAGTGAGATTTCACAAGCTGCACGCGGATTATCACAAGCTGATCGACGTCGCTGGGGAATTAACGGTAGCGCTCGAGAATTCGGTGAAGGGCCAAGCCGTTGACATACAACGGACTCTCGAGATCTGCATGAAGATATTTCCGGATTTGTTCAATCAGAACATAAGAGATGCTTCCTACGTAAGTAAGAAGAACAAAACTTCTTCTCAAGGCTTCTTCCTAATGCTTCGATACTTTCGTTAACAGCCATCCCTATTACAACTCGCTCACACCGATGTGAAAACAATCGCGCTGCCTAAACTCGACATCACTGCCTTACCGATATCACCGAATCTCTTGGACTATAAGAAGATTAAGCTACATCTGCTTAACGGAGACGTGAAAACGAAGTTGCTGCTGCTACAAGCGTTACGTTGGGTACGTTAAAAGGATCGACGCATGAATGAATCAGGATCCATAGATGCTAAATTTGTAGCATCCAAATACAGATAGAATGGAAACTATGATGGAAATGATGGATTTTCGACGCCTCAGATTTAAAATAAAACAAGAAAGAATGCTTTATTCTTTTTCACTAGGATACAGTAACTGCCGTAAAACTATCTCTCTGATCCCTCTAACTGATCTCGCTGACATACAACTCGCAATTCGCAGTTCTCCACTCGCGGTCTTCACAGTTCGCTCATCTTTGGTGCGACTCCCGCGTCCTTCGATCTTTCTAAGACAGCTTTTTCGCGGGTGACGTATTTAATTTTAAGATGTTTCACGTCATTGAAACAATCCCCGAGACATTCGTATCGGCCAATTGCTGTATATTTCTATTTAATTCGGATTAATTATATCATCCTGTAAGCATCGACGATTTTTTCTTCCGCAATTGTCCTTTTTTTCTCGACGCGATGCGTCTACACGCATATACACACATGCTTAGATCGACTTATAGGCTTTTGATGCGCATCGACACAAACAATCTCAAGATCTTTTTTCCTTTATCTTAAATTCATAAACAACACTGATATATTTCTAGAAAATAACGCAGTCGACAGAACAGGATGAGGTCCTGCACGAATACATAAACCGCGATCTGCTGGGTCTTCACGGACAGATCGCCAGTGACAGCGGCAAATTGGTTCTGCCGTCTCTACTGATTGCAGGAGAAGTTTACGCGAGACACCTTTTGCAACAATTCACCGCACGATTGCTGAACGTTCTGGCGTCCTTCCGGTGTGGAAGGGATTATCTGTCGGTCGGATCCATTATCGTGAACGTGGTACATAAATAAAAATTGATGACGAATATCTAAACGATTATCATATCGATGAAATTAGATAAATTTCGTTCCGTGGATATCTCGTTAGATTATAAAATCGGTGATCCTTGTTATTTCAGACTTTCGCTTGTCTGAATAACAATTACATCGATGGCGTGGATCCTTTCGGATGCGACATGATGGTGGCGATGTTGCAGAAGCTGTCTCTACGCAGTCAGCAACGGATATACATGATAGAAAGCGGTTTGCTGGAATGGCTGATCAATCACCTGCACGATAAATGTCGCATTATAAATTTGTACCAGCTTGAATACGCTACCGCATTGTTGATGAATCTGTCGTTACATCGGTTAGCGCAGGCAAGAGCGTCCAAAGTAGCATCGTTACTCGTTTCTACCTTGCTCATCCTATTCTCGTTAGATCATGCGTCTGTGAGTAAAGCTGCATGCGTCTTTAGCAAAATATATAAAGAAAAGCAACATTTTGTGTGTCGTTTATTAGTCACTACCGTACATCAACGGAGCGCTAAACAACTTTCTCAATCATCCCGCGATCAATGAGGAAGCAAAGAAAATGAGGCATTTGAATACATTGGATTTTGACAGTAATCAAAAAACTGCAGAAGCAAGGTAATTTTAGTGAAATATCAGGATTCCGATTTTTTACTATTTAATATTACATCTTGTGAAATAATTAAATATGATAATTCTTTTTTGCTTGCTTAAACTTGATCATCTTGATGTGACAGAAAGCATCTGGATTATGTACTAAAGATGCACAAGCGTGAAATTCTTAATACATCGCAGGATGTCGAGACCGGGGACGACGACAATGTAAGTACAAGATATAAATATCATACGTATACGCAAATATTTTCGAGAAATTTTGCAGGAAGAACTGGACATATTGGAGAATGAGATAGACGAGAACGACCCACTGCAGAATTATGTCGGCGAACTGAATGGAGAAACATTGCTTGCAATGTGTTACAGCCTCCCTTCGAAAATTCCTCAAGATGCTTTAAATACGAATACGATTCTGCAAAAGATATCCTCAACGAATCCTCATGATTTCTATGACATTCGACAGAAGAATCATATCCATAGCAAACACTCGTGTTCTGCACTAAGGTATAGTTGCGAGATATAGATTCTGCACATAGAATCTATATCTCGAAACATTACAGTATAATGTATAAGGAATTGAAGATCAATTTCATACTGAGTTAATAATGAGTTAATAATGACAGTAATAGATATGTCAAGATGAAAAATAAGATGTTACCAAGAAAAAGTTGCACGAAACAAACAGTCTTTGCTAAACAAATATTAAATCTGTCGAATTCTTCCTTAAAGGTATAATATCCGTAGCATATTTTTATCATCGATTAAAGTTTAAAATTGATAATACTTTTAAGGAACAGCAAATTGCCAGAAACAGTACGAATAAAAGATTTTCGGGAGATAAAATTCAAAATATCGCAAAACAATCCATCGACACTGAGTCTTCCTTCATTATGAAATATAATGAAAGCGGAACATACGAAAGTCAAAACAATTTCACTACATTAGATGATTTATTTTGGACATCAAACGCGATTTTAAATCAAAATCAACATAAATTTAATCATCATAATCATGTTGAGACCGCAGTGAATTCAAGATCCGTGATAGACAATAATGTACAAAACGATCGACTAAAATTGCATACATCGAAAGACAGAGTTCATACAAGTAACATCCATGACGAAAGTTTCGGAAGAACAAGATTCGAAAAATTTCCTTCAAAAAATGTGAAATCCTTCAAGCAGAATTTATCTGAAATATCCAATGATACCATTTATTTGTATGAAAATCAAACTTCCATGTGCGTTATTAATTAATTAAAATTACTGAGCTAAAAGTTATCGCAAAATTCTGCAATATAATCCCTAATTTAATCCCTGATTGCTTTATAATTTGTAAAATTTGTAAAATTTATAAAAAATATCCTTTCACAGAGACAGTAGTGAAACTGTAGCGGCATCATCTATGATTCTAGCCTCCGTTCACGAGAGTGACCAAACAGGTATGCACTTTTATCGTTTTAATTATTAACTAATTAGTAGTTTATTTGTTATAAGACGTCCACTATGGTTTTACACGATACGAACACGGATTTAAAAATGATTTGGCATATAATTGCAAGTAACATTCAGTGAAAGCTTTCGACAACTTTCCTTACAACGTACCAAGGCTTGGAAAAATTGGAACACATAAACGAAAGTGATAGAAACTCTTTTTCTTTCTCTTTCTTTTCCAAATGAATATTAATCAACTAGACAACATTCCAAATTATAGTTATTTATATAATATTAATATTTGTTATCCGGAGTAATAGTCGTTCTCGTTTTTAGATTCCAGAACTTAATGCCAATCTTCCCTACTATGACAAACAAAAATACTATGAAATTATACTATGAAATACTATGAAACATATTATGAAAAACAAAAATAATTAGAAATAAATGATCTTTTATTTTGTAATCGAATAATTATATGTTCAATTTTTACAGAAACAGAGAAATTCAGCAGTATAGCATCGTTGTGAGTAATACTTTGTGTATACTCCATGTTACAATGCACTTTTCACAAGCTTTGGATATTTATTTACGTTATTAAAGCACATATTATTTAATTCTATATTCTATATTTTATATTATACACATATATATTATATACAATGACAATTTATATATTTTTATACTGAATTATAATATTGAATAAATTATATATTTATTGCTTGTTACTAACGCTTCTATTTGCTTTCTGGTTATTAACAATATTGATTGTAGGAATATTAATACTTACGATAGCAATGTAGTTAATGATGCTACATGGAAAAATGATTCAGAACTTGCTAAAGAAGCGGAAGCATTTTTGGCCAAGCCTAAATTATCAAGGACACCTCCATGAGTATAGCATTAAAAAATTTTAAAAAGAAGTGCAATTAGTATTAGCCTTATTGTATAAAAATTGTCAAATCGCAATTTTCTTATCCATTATATTACAGTATTCTTTTCATACATGTGTTTATCGCGAATAACATATTTCTCACGTCATATTTAAGAAATAAATCTATTTTATAAATAATTTTATGTATGATATGCGTACGATATGTCTATGATATGTTCTAGATTTATATAAAATAAAACAGGAAATCTTGGAAAATCATAACATATCGGAAATATCTCCGATAATAATATAGTCACAATAAATCTACAATCTTCAATTCTAAATGCAATCGGAAAGGAAATATTGAAAGAAATATTGTCCAATACATACAAAACAATAAGTATCTTTATTCGTGTACTGAGTATCGGAGCGCGCAGTTTACAAGATACTTATAAAATAAATATATACAGAAATCTGCAATGTTTTAGCTACGTGTTACGCATTCTTTAAATTCATTCTTCTTAAAATCATTCTTAAGTATGAAACGCGTGAGTCAAGAATAAACAGTTTTCTGCAAGATCATGGGACCGCCAGCGTATCTGTATCGTCTGGGCACATTCATACCATCGTTATAATTACCGTTACTGCCACCGTATCCATCGAAATTCGATAGAGTGGAGTAAGCATCCATAAAACCGCCGTTCTTGCTTCTGTAGCCGGCGTTGTTGTCGGCGTAAGACGGCTCAGACGTGTAAGCGTGACTCGGTCTCTTCTCCTTAATTATAATGATTTTTCCACTGCCCTTACCGTAAGGGGCATAATAAGCATCACGCTCCCGCGATAAGTAAGCCAAGCCGCTATTCGGAGCATAGCGAGAGTTGTACCTGTATTTACTCGGTTTCCCCGATGCTGCATATGCTGATGACATACCATGTGCCTTGAGGATCTGCTGGCCGTTCGCTCTAGAATCCGACAGGTATGACGGAACGTCGCGATTATGGTTTACGTGCACCGCGTTTCCTCGCGTGTAACGCGTCTCGGATGCTGTTGGATGCACATCGCTGTACTTGTTATGGCCCTTGTTGAAGTTGTTGTACGGGCCACCTTTCTGCTTTCCAAACGAGTACTCGCTGGTCGATTCGCCGGACGAATAAGGAGAATAAACCTGATCGTTCTCTGAGTAGCTGGCAGAATCGGAGGAATCGTGATATCCTTGGCTGTCGCTGTCAGTGGAGTCCTCGGCATAATGTTCTAACACAGCCGAGTTGGAATATCCCGAGTAAGCGGGTCTTCTCTTCTTATTGTTGCTCTTATATTGATCAAAATCGGAATCTTGCTGAGCGATACCGCTCGAATACGCGTTGAAAGCTAGATTCAATTTATTGTTGTAATCGGAGTAGCCTCTGAACGATGTAGGCGTTGCGCGCGTAGGTAAACTGTAAGTGTTCCTATTAGAATTCTCATACGTATTGGAATATCCTGCGTATTCGCTTCCGTAATCGTTCGCGGAGTATCCGTTGTAATTGCTTCCCACATCTATGTCACCTCCAATGTTCCCTTGATTACCACCATTGATTAGTGAGTGACCACTGATATAGTTGGATAATTTGCTGGTGTCTCCGGTACCATAAAAGTTTCCAACGTTTTGATAGCCATCCTTGGATCCTAAGTAGCTATTGGTGACGGAATTACTGTAATCGTACGCATTACTATCTCCCGTGAAAGAATAGCCTGCAATGAAACAATACTTCGATAGAGCTATGGAAATTTAACTGCAGTTTGCTCAATATTGTATATATACGTATTAGGAGATAGATATATCTCATATATATATTGCTTATAATTTAAATTAAAAATTCTAATAAGAAATATATAGTAAATTTTCATAAAAATGTATATAAAGATCACGTATCACGAGGCTTTTTGAATACATACTATTGAGAGGTGACTCCGCATTCACAACTATCACGCAAGAAATGATTACTGCGTTCTAAAAAAGATAATGATTTCAGCATCCAATCGATGGAGGTTCTAACATATAAATTTATCAAAAAACTATTTCCTTTTCCAAGACTATCTATACTAATAAATCTATACTAATAAAATTTATGCAAGCGAATAAGGATTACATGCAGAAGCAAAATATGACTTCCTTTCATGATTAAGAAAATAAAATTATAATTATATCTCATAAGAAATTTGAATAAAAAAAGAAAGTAAAGATTAATTAACTACAGACATTAGGACAGTGAATATATTAAAATACTTTGCTTAAAAATATCCTCCTCGTCTATAGTATACTATTAATGTCGACTTACTAGCAGCATGCTGATCTCCCGCGACTCAAGAGAAGAACTCAACGTCCAGTACGCAAGAACTGATGGATCTCTACCGTCCACTAAAATGGAACTACACACTATATTGGCTGGCAAAAGCGGCGTTTTCTGTTTTATACCCCCGACAACCCACTCCGTTGCTTCACGAAAAGGTAAAAGCGATCTCGGTACGCACATACTGATGTGACATTGGTCGGGATTCGACCATACAGAGCGTAGAGAAACGAGCCAACCTGATTTAACTCTTCACTTTTACAGGGAAAGCAATGGGTCACCTCTCTGCACGGCTATGCGCGCGGTGAACTACGAGAAACAGCATTGTGACCTAGCTACGCGAGGATCCCATGAAATGCATTCACGATACTAGCCGGTCAACTTTATTATAACAATTACCGTATATCGCGGTTCTTTACATCACGACGAGGTTGCGTGGCACAGTAACCGCGTCGCACATGAGAACGGATGCTTCCTTGGTCACGCACGTGACCAATATGATGAGGGATACGCGATACTTCGCATGCCTCGTCTTATAATTCACGCTGTCATCAATATGCAACGCCCGATGATTTTATTGACAACCTTCGACACGCGCTAGTTCCGAAGAATGTCGCTGTAATGCTTCGAAAAAATAAGACGTCGCATCAAAGACGCAGCACGATCGAAACAATTCTTGAGGAAGATCCGCTGACTTTAATTTTCTTCACATAGCTGCATATCCTACGATCACGTGGCCGATTTGATTCCCCGCGGGGGATCCAGATATCTCGCTCTTACCGAAATTTTGAGCCGGACTTATTGAAATTCGTGAACGATGAGCAAATATTTCAGCCGCATTTTACATACGTACGTAAATCGGGCATTCTGCCTGAATAACAATGTCGCCGCGTGGAAAAGAAAGTCATTCGTCGCTCCCTTAGCTAGAGCAGATCTAACTGCTGAGAATTTTTTTATTTCTAACAGTCTGCAGCTTTTACCAGCTTTAGAAAGCGTCGCGTCTCTCGGCGACCATTAATTTCCACCGCTTTTTTTCGTTACCTCTTTTTAATTGACGCTCGGGATTGTTATTACTTGGGATCAAGCGAAACACGTTAAATCGAACGACACTGATGTCATCTCTCTTCAATAATATTTCGATTGCGTTACGAGAAGGTGAGGATGCGTTTATAAATAATCTCAGAACGATGCAAGCGCATGAGATTATCGTATAAACACGTGTCGAGCTGACTTGCCACGTTCAGTTCGAAAGTTCGCAAATGAAGCAGAGAGAATTACTCATAGATCCCTTAGTGGAAGTCAGAACAGCAGAATTGTACTTATGCGTATCTACCCCGTCTTTACAGTATTGTCAGCTGTTCTTTTTAATGCTTTCTACTTTCCGCGCAGGCACGTGCATGTATTCATTCAAGAGCGCAGTGATCCCGAGTTAATCAGATGTATTTCAATAGATGCCTGGACGGCATTGACCCTGAATATAAATGTCAATGTCTCCATCGGTTTGCATTCACGTTGGATTCGATGTTAGCACGCAGATAATATGTGATGTACGTAACGATAAAGATGCACGTGTTCCTTAATAATTAAAATTTAGTCTTGCACGAATCGTACCTAGGGAATTAAATGTATCGTTATTTTCTTTTCGCACGGAAACTAAGAGAAAAGGATGAAAGTATATTAAATTTGAAATCTATACGAAATTCAAAAAATTACACATATATATATATATATATATATATATATGTATGTATGTATGTATGAAAGTAAAGATTAATTAAATATTATTATAAAAGAAAAATAGAGAGAGAGAAAAAGAGAGAGAGAGAGAGAGAGAGAGAGAGAGAGAGAGAGAGAGAGAGAGAGAGAGAGAGAGAGAGAGAGAGAGAGAGAGAGAGAGAGAGAATTTGCTTAATCGCTTTAATCGGGATTAGCATTATCAAATACACGCTTAAATTGTTTTCCAATGGCTAGCAATTAGATAATTTATCTATCCTCACAGGAAACGCGAGTGCCTGTGCACGTGACAGAGAATACAGAAAGTAAAATCCGAATGGAAAGTCGAATACGATTAATTCCAGGCATGCTGGTCTCTTTGACATCAACACAAGTAAAATCATGATCCCGGGGACTGCTGATCGATCAGATCATATCTTTGGACGGAGGTCGCAAGTGCATAAAATAAATGAATCCGGAGGAAATATGATCTAACTCAAGCGCAACATGTCAAAGATCCTCTTTTATCCTCCGAATTCTTATCGCAAACATTATACTGTACTGTGACTGTACTGTATATCAATTGATTCAAACTATCACCGATTTGATGCAATCGCGCCATCAACAATTGATATACTCCTAAGTATGCACGTGCTTGCAATATCCGTTTATTAAAGCGTTAAACGAAAAATATCGATGTTAGATTATCGCTGGGATTATCGCATTAGATGAAAGTATCGATACGTTGCATGGAACTGTAACGCCCTGAGCGTTCTAAAGGGAGCGTTGCATGGAACTGTAATGCCCTGAGCGTTCTAAAGGGAGCGTTCTTCTGGAAGCTCAGAGGCTTATATTCTAACATCCCAACATTGCAACAGCAGTATAAGAATCAACGTGAACGTAGAAACACCGAACTTGTAATTCGTGATCATACTACGCTATCGTGACTATCATTCGATCGTGTTCTCATTGATCAGCAGCAGATCAAGCCATTCTTCGTGCCTCACTGTGGAAACAGCTACCCTACTCTTCAGTAAGTCATAGGTGGATGCGAATCGCATCTTCATCGCATCTATATATTTAAGAGTTCCCGCGCGCGCGAAAAAGAGAGAGAGAGAGAGAGATAAAATGTGTGTATGCGAGTGTGTGATTGATGCGAAAAGGGCATTTAATGTCCCGCTAAAATTATGTCCATTGCGGACATGCTGCAAGTGCGATGATGCTTCGTTCGCAAAAATTTTTCTGGAACTCTCATATTATTTCGGTCGACCGCTTAAATTTTTCCAAAATTCGAGAATTCACAGTTAGTTCTCGTGATAATGAGATTTTCTCTTGATAAGCTTATTTTTTCTTATTCTTTCCTTGGATATATATTGTTGATATTGTTCCACGTGGATCATTTTCTTGTATCTTTCTGAAAGAGGGTTAGGCAAATGCATGAGAGAGAGAGAGAGAGAGAGAGAGAGAGAGAGAGAGAGAGAGAGAGAGAGAGAGAATAAACAAACATTTCGCTTAGCACGATATTAAAATTAATAGCGAATGCAATAGCGAATGATGTTCATTTATATGACAAAAATTTTAATTTTTCTCTATTTTTTTACAAATTTCTCTCTCTTTTTATTCTTTCTCTATTTATTAAAAGGTTGAGATAATGATTGAGAAATAACTATTCATCAATGATTTAAACGTTGGGAAGCACGCGAACAATATATGACTAGTATAAATCACTTTAATATTGATTCATATATTTCTAGGCTTTTAGACTCCTAGAGAAGAAAAGACTTCCAGATAAAATGAGTCCAAGTAAGTTCAAATTATATTTCATATCTCATTTCAAAAAGATTTTGAATGATAGTAATAGTAGAAATATGATTCATTTTTATATAAGCATTCCATATATGATAACAAATAGTTATGTTTTGTTATCTATATCTGCTATTATTAATTAACATGTAATTCTTTTTAGTTAGGATTATTACACCAGATAGTTTCGATTATCGTTACATGCCCATCACAAAGTGTTACCTAAGTTTAGGCGTTAGAGCTATACACAATGCAAGGATTGCCTTACGAACGCATCTCAATAGTGATTCCAATGTATATGAGGTATGTTGCTAAACATATATGATAATTTGTTTCCAATGAATATGGGTCTATATATGTTTTCGTATCTTTTGTAACTCTTTATATTTTTAATAAGAATTTAAAAAGAGCACTATTATGGTGCAATATATATCACTGTGCAATGTGTAATATTCCACATTACTGCAGATTATTATTGGAGGATGGGGAAATACCATATCAGTGATAAGGAGGAACAATATGGACCAGGATGTGGCAGAAGCAAACACTAGGGACATTTTGAATCCTAACGGAATGTCTTATATTTATATCGAGTAAGAATACCATAGATTTGATTTTGAATTATTTTTATTTGAACTCATATATATCTATCTATGTTCCTCATTTTAATCGCAATTCTTTTTGCAGATGGTCTTGTGATGGACTGTTAACTGTTAGCCGTGGAAATGAATATAACGTACCGTTTCTGTCTTACAAGGACAGGAATCCATTTGTTATAAATTATATTGGAGTTAGTACCGCTTGGGGTGCAATTGGAGAATGGATAATCGAAGGTATATCATTATCTCAATTTCTGTGCTACCTTATTTTCCCAAAATTATTAAGATTACGAAATCATATAATTAAATACCATAAGTGTCTATATTAATATCTTAATCGAATAAATAATTAATCGAAATACACAAGGAAAAACCGATAATTTTCAAAAGCAATAATTCTTTTGAATCTTTTATCTCTATTTTCCTGTCTGTGCTTTTTTTCTGCACCATATATTTATATAGCGCATATTGTAACAAAAAGAATTTGTTAACAGAATGTTGGTTCACATCTCCGGCCATCAGGCAACAGCTGTTGGACACTTGCCAGTTCTGGGTAGACTACGATGAAGCACATGGACTGCCTCCAAACGCGGTAAAGGCGTCGAATGATGGTCTGTATATAGGTCGGGCACATCATCGCGGCACCGTAACACCAGGCGGTATCCGCAATAACATCTGCACCCTTGCATGGGATGGATTCGCATGCGAGAAGCGGGATTTCCAGGTGCTTTGCGACAAGAATGTGAACTGGGTGAAATCTTGGGAAGGTAGCGTGCCTTTGCATGCTTTGCCAGCTGGTGAAACCAAGAATGGATGTGCTCTTTTCATCGGCAGGGKGATGTACGAGGGCATCTATCATATTGGCAAAGTACATACGAACGATCAGGTGTGCTATGTACCACTGAACGGTGACGAAATGCCTTATTTGGAGTATGAGGTCTTGGTCTTAGAGGACAATCATATAGAACAAAGTGAGTGCGTCGGAAGATAAAGCAGAACAATTGCAGAACAGTTTATAAGCAGAATATTTATTTTTTCAACAAAACGTATCGTGCTATAATTAAACGTGCTAAGTCATGCGAATTTCAATAAAATCACAATTGAAGCTACATGCATCAGTTAAAAATATTTGTAACGATTGGTGATTTAAATAGATATATAAATAGATATGTAAATAAATATTTTTACGAACGATATTGAAAATCTGTTGGAACTGTAATATTGTATATTTAGTTAATTATAACAGTTCATTATAACAGTTTCATTCAGGAGAATTCAATTTCATTCAGAAATGTGATATTTATGTGATATTTCTAAAATTAAGATATCTTTTAGTGTATCTATTTATAAGTTGTTAGTGTTTAAAAAATATAAAATAGATTTTTGATTTTTCTCGTACAATTCCGTTTCAATTCGATCACATCGAAGAAAAGTTGAAGAGGAATATGCAGTGTTTGGTACTATTCTTCGTACGACGTATAACTCTAGAATTGACGTATATAACTGCGATTAAGTTAATAGGAATAAATTAAATCGAGCTAAGAAGACAATTTAATTGCGAGGCATAGGATAGGTCGGGATAAAAAGAAATCATTTGCCAAAAAACATCTTTGTTGGAATTGGTCCTCTTTGTTTCGCACCAATTCTATTCTCAATGCAATGAAACTTACATATTACTTGATAATTGTGTAACGTCCATACCTCCATAACTACGATTTAATTGTTATGACGTATCGTTATGACAAGCTTAACTCAAAGACACGTATTTTTTTATGGATATTCCGCCAAAGATCATTCACTGTAAATGGTATTGATTTCTTTTGTCCCATTCTTGTAACGCAAATGCGTTAATGTATATCGAGACAATTTTATATCCGTACAATTTTGTGACAGCTGCTTGTTAAACGATACCTGATAACTGTGAAAGTGATTTCACTAATACTAGAGGAAGAAAGACCATCGATATAATTCATGCGTGTATCATTGTACCATTATGTATCATGTGACTAGTAATATTTGTCGAATTAATCATGCGCGATATTTATTTTTCGCAGTAAAAATCTCAGATCGTTTAGAGAAGAAAAGATTTTCATTAATGCATGTGTATATGTATCAGTATATATATGTACACACACACATACACAATGCAGATATTTGTTTATACATTTTTAATTATACGCGATGCGCTCCTCTTTTAATTTACTAACTACTCAGGGTTTTATGATTATGATCTGCGAATGACTGTTTTGAAATGTAAAACAGGACGGTGATATTTTATCTATTGTGATATAATAATTGACATGTATTGAACGATATAGACCGATTATGTTATCCGTCTATGTCTATCATATATGTTTATCCGTCTGTGATGGATTAAAATTAGATTATTAACAGAAATTATCTAAATTATTTAAAATATCCCTCAATCAGTAGCTTCGCGTCCAGCCTTTGATTTTTTCTCCGTTGCGCGATCAAGAGAAGATATCAATCTGTGTGTAAAAAATGTGTTTTACACACAGCAGCTGGCGCACGACACCTTCGCGGATTCCTCTCCCATCGTTTCTATTTACGTTTTTATATTATTTACGTGCATGTACATATAACTTGTAACATAAAGAATGTAATTAATCCGCGTCGAGAAACGGCGCGATGTAAATTTCTGCGGTAGGCTAAGCGATGCATCGTGTAACTAGCTTCTGTCTCGTACTAGGGGATTATAAGAGATGGGGGAGCATGAATATGTACAGTTTGTAACTCGAGGCTCCCCAAGGACGCTTATCCCCGTTAAGGGGATAAATGAGAGAGAGAGAGAGAGATGCCTCTCGATGAGGAAGATAGCGAGCTTTCCATGTAACGATTATAAAAGTACTTTTATGATCGCGACATGAGCTATCGCGAATGTTTTGCGCGATATAACGTAATCTGATGTATAAATATTATATATAGAGAAACGTATCGTTTTAAAGGCGTTTTAGTATCGAGAAATGGATATAGTACGATGAAATCGCTCGTTCCTTTTGAGAAATCGAAATTTTTTTTACTTTTTCTTTTTCTCTAAAGGTGTCTCGCCAAGTCAATCACTTGGCGAGGGACTGTTCCGCATATTTCTGCACATTATGCGTACACACCGATGTTAGCATTGTGTAGTAGTATTCTGTTGTTACGTTATTGTTGCATAATAAAGCATTAAGATACGTTAAACCCTGCCGAGGTATTTCCTTTATTCGATGTATGCCTGTGATCATAATGTGAATCAGTCATAATCAGAATTTCGCAGGATTTGGCACTCTCGCAGATCAATTGAACGACAAAACTCCTACTCCCTCTCCCCCCTGATAAATGGGGACAAATGACGTCGCTATGTGTATTGACTCTCGAGAGAATAGAGCTCGAGTCTCCAACCACTTACCTCATGATTCCGCTCATTAACGCCATCGTACCACATGTCCATGCTTGCTTAAAATTGCAACTGATCCATGCCGGTACGTCTTCATTCCGACTTCATTTGTCACATGAAAAACATCGCGAAGACTGTCGCGCACTCCGCGGAACGGATTTTAACGTTCTATCGCTCGTTTGCGCGCATCTCCGCTTCCAGCGCGGAATTTCGACGATTGTTCGAACGACACGAATGCGCGAGCTACCAATGAAGCGACCATTTATTAACTGAACTGATTATTCAAATACGCGTCGCTGATTGGCCAAGGATTTGTTCGCGCGGTTAACCGCGTTTCTTAATCCGCATCAACTTCAAGTCGATGAATCGCGGGAATATGAACTCCGTTTTCTCTCACTATTCCCTTGTCGATATTCTATCGATGTTACGGCAATGTTTCTGTCAATATCACTTGAGGAAAATAAGTAGAATTATTATGAATAGAATTATTTGAATAGAATTGTTATTATTACATCGCTAAATATATATCACATCGTTATCGTACAGGTGCACGCATTGTTCCCGTATCGTACTTTCATCCTCATTGCAGACTATGTGAAAGAGTGTAGATGAACTAACCGTCTCGCATAAATCATGCCGCTTTGCAATGAGCGAATGTCAAGGAAACGTCGCCGATGTAATTGCTCGAGACGTGCAGAAAGTAGATTGGGGCCGGTGATTACGTCAATGTCTCGCGGATGTCCTTTCCAACAAATTTCGCGAAGAAGAATTCTACGATAATCGCTTAGTTCCACTTAGACTTCCTCTAGCTGCACTCACGTGACTTCGCTATTTCCAAAGTACGCATTATTAATGTTTCAATTATCAATAGATAAAATCATTACTGGTTGCGTGAAAGCTCGGACGAAGTCCATTCCATGAATTTTTTCAATAATTCATTTCGCGGAACGTTCTCGAACGTTTCGATATATTAACTTAATATTAATTCAATGTGGAGAGAGGAAACAAGCAAACAATAACAATAAACAAATAAACAAATTAGACTATCTGCTTGAGTATATTAAATGATTATGTACATTCTACTACTTGCAATATTTAAACGCCGATATTATGCCAACACTGTTAATATTAAATCACTAAATGCAAGAACATCTACGAATACTTAATATTAAATTCTAACACCTGGTGTAATCTAACGAGATTCAACAATTAGAAATTTTTTTTCATTTCCATAAACCGAATCCTAGTCAGTCCATGTAAGATCTTCTACGCGAACTGACGTGTCCTTCATTTCTGAGATTTTCTGACATTTTTCCAGCTGATCGTGAGGGACAAGGCTTTACAAAGCTGACACGTGAAATCGGGTTCGGGTAAACAAAGCCGTCGCTTGTTTGTGATGACGGACGTTATTATGGGCGTTGTGATTTACAACCCTTTTCTTCAAGCAGGGGCGTGTTCCTTCCGTGTATAAGACACGCTAGATGAAGAGCCTGTCGTCGGTTACATCGCAGACCGCCGAGCCGCGAATAAGTATAAAGCCTGGAGTAAGGAGAGTTCGCAACAACAGTATAGAAATTTCAAATAGTAGTTCCAGCTTGTAATTATTCTATCTTCAAATAATAATCGCATCGTTATAAATTTCAATGAAGAGTCCGTGATCGTTGCAAGGTCAGAAGCAACATCTTTGTATGTTATTCTCACGTATAGAGTATACGTAAATCAGAGATCTCTCGAGCGAAAAATGTTACTTATTAATCATTTTTCTTCTAGAAACACTGCAACATGCGCGGAAGCTCAGTGTGGCTTATATTGCTGGTCGTCGTGCTGGTGAAAGCTTATGTAAATTCCTGCAAGTACTGGTGCAAGATGGATAATAAGTACTATTGTTGTCCGAGCGGGAAGAGTGAATCCTGGTTGGAGCATAGCTGGTCCTCATTATTTTATCCCTGGCTCTGGTTCGACGAACCACACATCGAACATCCTTGGCACGAGATGATGATGAAATTGTCACCAAAGAAGCATTGCCCGCCCTTAAGAGCACAATGTCCCAGGACTTACGAGTGGTACAAGCCACCAGAACTCTGCCACAACGATCACGAATGCCACGAGTGGGAAAAGTGCTGCTACGATGTGTGCTTGGAACATAAGACGTGCAAAGACGCCGAGTAGAATCCCCTTCGTGATAAAATTCCGAAAAGAACTCGTTGCTCTGATACTTGAGCTCTGACACTTCAAGCGTCGATGACATAATAACAATTTGGGTCGATTCCGAGAGCAGACCTGCAGAAATGTATCGTTGCTTAAATATGCTCAACGCTGAATCGACCGTTAAAAGGTATATTTTGAATAAAATGAACAACTCTTGCACGGTCAGTATTTGCATCGATGTAGCAGCAATCCCAATTATTTTCCAGACAGTCACTGTCGTCCTGGCAGATAGAGATTTGCCATTTAAAGACAAGATAGAGTAACAGCAAAAAATCAAATAAAAAAATGCGTTCGATTGTCTGTTAATTTCCGTGGGATTGTTGATAATTGAAACATGTGCTTGCACCGCGAATTAATAACGCTTTCAGCTCCGTCCATAACTTCTCAGTTATGGTCTGAGCGACGAGTTCCTTAATTAGCAAATTAACAGAGCATAATACTTCATGACAGTTGCAATAAAATGTAATTGTCGTATCGGGTTGCATCCCGCAGTAGCGCGGATTAAAATTCACACACGTCGCACGAATTCCCAAGGGAAAAAAGGAGATAGAAGGGGACGAGAAGTGGTTTGATATTTTTTCCCATCCGCAAATTGGTCGTATGGCACTGGTCGGATTCAGTCTAAATAATTCATCGCGCCGGAACGAGGACATCGCCGAATGACCGCCATAAAAGAGAACACTACGCAGTTGTTCAGTTGCTTATGAATCACACAGTGTGGTGTAATCCCGGGACAATTTAATAAGCGTGAAAACCATCTTGCTTGGGAGATGACACAAAAGGTAATAGATTACATAATTTCTATTTTAAGGAATATAGTTTGATCGAAGGATTCCTGGTCGAAATATCTTATTTTCGCAGCACAGAATCGTTCGTTTCATAAATACAGCACTCTCTTTATCCGTTCTTTCGTTTCGCGATGTAAAACACAATTTCAGAGCAAAATTAGAGCATTTTTCTGAGAATTCCTTCGATCGCTTTTATAAAGCTTCCCATATATAGTCTTGACTCTAGCTTCGAGGCTGATGTGCCACTTACAAAGCAATATCCACGCAAATGTGTATAAAATTGGAGCACGCGAGAGACCGCTCGTTCTCTTCTTCCCTTTGTACTCAAGTTCCGAGCGAAAATTCCACGCGCAACCTCATCCGGATAATGTTTCTTTTATGGGTTACGGGCACGGGCGTGTGTGCTGGGCCCGGCTCAGCAATAATGAGAAGACGTCGGCCAGGTGGGAGCCGCAGGCCTGCTGAATTAGATCCCGGCCCGCCCACGACCGCTTTTAGCCCTCGTGAGGCCCCCAAGGCCCCACGGCCACGCTGGCTGTGGCACGCGTATAATTGGGCACGAACTCGTCCGATCTGATTATTTCCATCTTGTGAGCTTAATGGGGCCCAGGGGGCGCTAAAACAATTTAGATAAGGCCCGTTGGAGTGCGCGTAACAGATGCCGTGCGGTTCCGAAGTAACGGCGACTCGCGACCTTCCAGGGCCGACCGACTGTTTACACCATTCTGGCTTCGTAATTAAGCGAGTCCCTGATGACACGCTGATAGCCGAAAGCCAAAGTGGCAACTCGAGTATCCCCATCCGCAAATAAAGGGTCTTATAACGTTAAGTGTGTATTTAGGCGTTAAAAGGATAAAACTGTTTCTCTCCAAGCAGGCTGAAGATCTCATAAATATATCTCATACATACATACGCACGTGCATATATATATAGACTAGAGATCCTGATTTTAAGAATAGTACGATTCCGGTCTGAATTCACTCATTTTATCCTGAAGATCAAGTAAATGAATTTCACGCTTTGATATCTCTCATTTCGGTTCAGCAGTCGATGTATCGAAGACGAATGCCACTCCATGCGAGACGAAAGAAAGGGAAAGTAGAGACGGGCAATAGAAAAAGGAAGTAGAAACGAGAGGAAATAAGTGGCAGGTGCTCGCAACAGGCATGGCACGACATGTCCTCGCCGGATCCTGACCAATGTTCATCCTCCCACGTGTCCTCGATTCTCGTAAAATGTTCTTTCTTCGATTTCCGATAATATTGGAGAGATTACGGTATCATCTCTGGATATTCGCATTCCTGCAAAACATGGATTTTGTCATTTCGAGAGCGCTGTTTTTAGAAATGAGTGTGACATAGGACAGACTAAAGTAGATTAACATTAAAATAAGTGCATTTTGATCATTTTTCCAGTATTTGAAGTTAAAATATTTCTCTTTTTCCCTCTTCTTCTCCCTTTTTTTTTCATCGCGTAGTACTTATGTTACAGAATACAGAAAGTTTTTGGTTATTGCAACGCGACGCATCCTTGCAGTTTAAATTACAATTTAAGGACTATTTATATGCGTATAACTGCTCGTGTAAATGCCGTTGCAATTAGCAATTACTTTAACGGTTCTTATTATTCACGATACCAAGAACAATGTCTCCTATTTAGCTTAAGTAATGATGGCGAGATACAATCGCGCCACGATAATGAAGACGATGCAACGAGGCAAAGGTTGCAATTAACGAGTAATTTCGTCGTTTAAAGACGAAAGCTAGTCGGATAATTAAGACGTTCTCTCGACATGATTCGCGAAATCTGCGATGTAATTAAATGAATTTGCAGCGAATATCTTTAATCTCTCCGCTGAAGATTGTATTAAATATTTCGATGTGATTCTGGTGCGTATATTTCTTCATCAATGCGTATCTTCAGCCAATTAGAAGTTGCAAACTAGGTTATGCATTATTAAAGCACAACTATTACATTTAGATTATCAAAACAGATCATTATTTAACGGTACAAAAAAATCTCTCACAAGAGAGAGGAACACTTGTAAAAGAATGAATACCAAGTTTTTCCAAAAAATGCAAACTAAACAACAGCGTTTCCGTGATGAGACGAGGATTACTCTCAAGTCCCAAGCAAAATGCCCAAGATCGTCACGGATTACACGGCTCGTTTCGTTAATTTGATCTACCGGCGGAAGAACACGCGGCGCAAAGCATCCGATAATGTCAGGACTGAGGCGAGCACGAAAATATCAGGGAAACGTCTTGTCCCATCTTCGTCGGCGGCATAAAATTTGGCTGTCTCTTCTCCGCGCGCGGATTCGAACGTGAATACACAATGCGACTCGAAATACTATCTACGGGCTCCCAGCTCACAATGAGCGGAAGGAATTGTGTAGTGTTGGTCAACCAGGAAAAATGACATTCCATGGGCATCGCATGTTCCATATTCAACAGCATTGTCGCCCTTTGGCCCTTGGCAGTCAAGTCCAAGCGGAGAAGGCCCGCCGTTTTACAAGCTTCGCGAGCCTATAACCTGCTACTACGACCATTATTTGAGTTTCTAGTCTCCTGCCTTTTCTTACAAATCCGATCGCATAAAGCATTTGCTAGTCTCGTCGGATTTCGCCGACCGACTACGAGGAAACAGGAAAAATCCTATTGTCGGGACCACCATGGAGAGGCTTGGCTGTTGTCAGGCGCAACGTGCGAACCACGAATCTCGCGATTATCGATACGCTTTAGCATATTCTTTTCTTGTGTATTTTCTATATTTTTTTCGGCTTCTCTATATTTCTCTTCGTCGATTGAATTTATATAGAAATTATCATCCTTCTCTCTCTCCTCTCTACTTCCTCTCGACTTTGGAATTTGGATGCGCGCGGCATCCTGGTGAATACTTAATCATCGAAATCTCTTTCGAGAGATACTTGAGAGTCCACTTGGACTTGGAAGATACCAATCTCCCCTCCCTCTCAGCAAAGATAACATTTCAACTCGCTCGATGAATTCGTTATTCTCTTCCTTACGAGAAACGAAACAGATTGCCCGCATACTGTCCTGCGCACGATTATCTTGAGCCTACTGATGAACCTTTCCGTCGATCTAAATATGATTTTTCATAAGTCCTAAAATAACAACCGCGTGTTTGCATCAAACATCGAAGTAAGCAAGACCCGATTGAACGTGGTGCCATCGGTTTGACTCAATAGGTTTGCGGCAGGATCCTCTTTACGGATTCCGATCTCGTTGTTCACGGTACAAGGCACACATCGAAGGGGTTGAAGGAATAAGAATGGAACCGGGTTCAGAATGGGAATGGAATCTCTGAAGTCCCTCTCCGTCCTTTCCTCCCTCCTCTTCCGTCCCTTTACGCATGCGTCCGGTACGTTCATTCACTGATCCGTTCCATTGAGCCTTTACGTTCTACGCCCAATATTGTCATGTCTAAACTTACCTGAGATACGATCCGATTCAATCCTCCATTGAGACGTGCAACAAATTAATCTTTTGCGTATATTTTACGTACAACAACCATTTACACGGCAACAACGGCTACATATGCAATAACGAACAAAATAGCAGGATTTTAAATATATGTATATATACAGCGGTTTTTAGCGGTTATAAAAGTATGACAGTAATTAAATAGCGATTGCATCACCTCAATTACATCATCTTCTTCGAGTCTGTCAGTGACAAACTGGTTGCAACGAAGCGTTCGTTGCGATCGAATTTTGCGGGCCGCGATCGTGACTTCCCTCCGTGCGCCATAATCTTAAACAAGCGTGCAAAATGACCATCCAGAACGACACTGATCATCGGTTGCGGTTGCGTGCATCACGAATCCTGCATCTGCACATGCTAATCGCATGATCACGTACACGGCGCTGCTCGTTCGCGCCGTACGATAGGTATGCGACAATACCGCACATGTAACAGACCTCCCTTGCGTTCGCTTCTGCAGTAACACAAGGGTCGTTCCTGCCAAACTGAACAACGATTACGTTACAGAAGCGTCTGGTTGAAGGTCAGCGGAACATCGACGAGGAGAGCGCGAGCGAAGGGATCATAGGTAGAAGCCGACGAAGTAAAGTCTCGTAAAATCAGAGCGGCGAGAGGCCCTCGGACCCCAAGCCGCGTCTGATACAGACGTAACTGATGAGGAGCGGCGAAATGGTGATGGGGGGGTGGCAGGGGAAAGGGGGAGGGGAAGGGGACCGCACACGCGCTCCCGGCACACCCGGCGGGGGCAAGGGAAGGGAATAAGGAGGGCCCACGGGGCGACGGCGACGACGCGTTCTTGAAGGCACGACGGAGCGGGACGGCGCCGCCGGCCGACGGAAGAGGCGGCGGCGCGGAGGGGCGCGGGAGGGAGGGGGATTAGCGGACGCGCACCTATGCCGACACGGAACTCGGAAGAGTGGCGCACTCAGTGGCATTCGCCTGCGAGCCGCTGCGCTGTGCGGTTGCGTTCTCTTCTCGTTCGAACTGACGGCGTGCGCCAAGCGAGCCAGCCGGCTCTCCGACGCGCTATCATCATCCCCTCGCGAAAGGGATCGGCGATCCGTACGCATGAGCCGAGAGACTACGATCCATCCTCTCCCTCGATTAGAGAAAGATAAGGGAACACGCCAATTATAGAAGACAATCGCGGTCGTGATTATTGTCGCGGTCGTCATTCCGTTATCGGGGGAAACCGGCGTGACGCTGCCGCTGGTCACCGGTTGGGAACGCGGAACGGTACTCCTCCAGCACGGTGAAATTAGCGTGGAAAGTGCCTGTACGCTCCGTTTCGCCTCGCGAGGAACGAGGAAGAGAGAGGAGGGAAGAGAGGAAGAGAAACGGAAAGGAGAAACAGGAAGCAGAACGCGCTCGCGGAGCACGCGAGACCTCGTGGACCGGAGCTTCCTTTTCGGGAGAGCCTCGCGAGATCCTTCGCCGCTCGCGGCGCATCTATCTACCCTGCTGTGATTTAGCTCGCAGTAATCCGGCTCCTCCGGTCATCCGAATCCCGAAGCCGAAATCGAGACAGTGAGGGTTAATAAGTGGTGCTGTGCAGCTGCGGAAACACTTCCGGCAAGAATGGAGCCGACGAGGATCCTGCTGCTGATCGTGCTCGTGGGGGCAGCCAGCTGTCAGAGTGAGTACCTTTTTCAATCCTCGTGTGTACATAATCGCTTGTAAGTCGGCTGTCACGTGCCGCTCCGGGCTTTATTACAAACACCATTCGGGATCGCCAGAGTTGCCTGAATCACGTGTCGGCTCGCGCCGAATCGGGGCGATCGATGCCCAATTCTTCAACTGCGAATTGGTCGATCAACGGGGTAAATCGAGCATGTTGCACGCTACGCTATGATGATAATGACAGGAATCTTCTACGAAGATACTTTGTCTTTGGGCGAACGATTTCTGATCAAGAGAGAATTATGTACAATGCAATATATTCCCATTCGCGCGCATTATCCTGCCCTTAATGATAATATCCCTTAATGATAATATCGTAATCGATAAAATAGATTTTTTTTAAGAAGTTTTTTAAGAGAGAAAGAGAGAAAGAGAGGCACTACACATTTTCTCAAAGGCGCCAGCGTTTGCTTTCGGCTTAGCTAAATGCCCACGTGATTCACGCTCCGAAAAATCTGGCGTAACGAGATTAGCATTCGCAGCTCGAGCCGCGTCTCTCTTCCTCTTTCTCTCTCTCTCTCTCTCTCTCTCTCTCTCTCTCTCTCTCTCTTTCTTTCTCTCTCCGCGGGTTGTCCATCGATCGACGATAATTCACGGCAATTATCCCGGAGGGAACGCAGGATGCGTACTGAAGCGCCGGCATCGTAATTTGCGCGATAATGACACATTTTCGCTCGTGTCGCGGTTCAGCGAGTCTTTTGTGTGGCATCGCACGGGGCGCTGAGGTTGGCGGGAGGACGGACCGCGATTTATTTAGTTCGTTTGTCGCTGCCGCCGTTTCGGCGATATATGGCTCGTTCCATCGATCAAACATTATCTCGCTCGTGGAAACAGCATGTTATCCGTCGATTGTTCTTGCCTCGCAACTTATGAAAGTCGCATTGCGACAAGAGCAAGCGCAAGACATGATGCCCTCCGTGTCGGGTGTATTCGCGGCTTTAATGCGTCCAATACGCGGCTGATTGAGACAAATTATCGCAACGGCATGCATCAGCGCATTTATTAATGGAGCCATTTCAACTCGAGCAAAAGTGATAACGCTGAATAAATTCTCGCATCGGCCGGCGCGAGGCTAAACTTTACAGACTGACTTTCTTGGAGAACGGTCCGCGCGCGCACGACAGATTCGTCTGTCTATGTCGCTAGCAGAATTTAGAAAATTTTTATTGACGTCCCTTACTCGCGCGATATATGACATATGTCATAAAAATAATACATATATATTTCTGCGTGTTAAATTACACGTATCATAAAAGTAAGCAACAATGCAGACCGACGACACGAGAATGAGACGTGCTCCGGTGACGCGATGCTCGTCTGATAAAAAAGTTTCTGCAATTATGTAAACATGAGTTAACGGTATCGTCATTATCGCGTCTTCAACGAGCGGAGTTCTTATGCGTCCCGCGTATCCGCCGTTAAATGGGGACCAGAGGAGTAAAAGATCGGACATTGATTAGAGAGCAGAAACGAAGTTACGAATGCAGATTGCAAGTCACGTTCGGAATGTCACGGTGCGCACGTGGGTTGCACCTTGCGTTGCAGCCGATCAGGGCGCGCCAATCCGACTTCGGAATCTGCAGGATCACTGTCGTGTCTCACGCGAGAATTTCGAAATTACTCCTTAAGCGTGCAGCGAGCATTCACTGTCGATGAAACATCCCTCCGGCCAGGGGAAACGACATTTGCGCGCGCATTCTTACGCAGCACGATCAGCGAATCTCGCGCGTCTTTCGGCGCGGTGAGAGATAAGAAGGGCGAGCGCGTCGAATCCAACATCCGAATCCACAAATCACTCCGAATCGCCGGATTGTCCTGGAAGGAAAACTGACTTTCGTGACTTTCGGAGAGGCCTGCGAATTTCGCGCCTTCGAATAATGGAGGAAACGTTGCGACGCATCCAGATGAGAGGATGAGGGAAACATCGTTATCCCGGTTGAGTAAAAAATAGATGTGTGACAGAAGTAGAAAATTTCAAGCCTTAAACTCCGTAACGGCTCGCGCGCCACGTTTCTCACGCGTGAAAGCAACATCGCTGACGATTATACGGGATTTAAGGGCAAATTTGTATATACCATTGTGTCAGGTGACAATGGTGTCTACGGAGCAACGGGCCATATATAAACCTGCAAAAATTTAAAGGATATCCCTTAAAACGAGCCTCGTGTTTTTCATCCCTTCTTTTTCCCTCCCTTTCTCTCAATGCATTGCAAATCTTTGAAGATACGTCGCATATGCCCTTACGCCTTCGAGGACTCGCGTCAGGTAGAAAGCTCGTTTGCCTGCTCTATAAAGTACACAAAAAATTCGACAAAGTGCAACCGAAGAACCGGAAAGCCGAAGAAAGAGTTTCTTTACCGGCGTGCTTTTTAGTGTCGTCGATGTCAAGATACCTCGATATACTTAAGGACGCGATAATAATGTTCTTCTCAATGCGCGAGGATGCTTTTATACATCTCCGCCGTACGATACCATGCATGTTGCGATTAATTCGAACGAGATGGAAAACAGATTTTCTCAGAGACAAAGAGAGAGAGAGAGAAGGAGAGAGGAAAGAGAAATTACTGTACTTTAAAATACCGGAAACCGCGTACTTATATGCATGCGTATGCGTGAATTTTGTTTCACATCGCGTATATCACGTAGCATGACGGCTTTCGTATTGTTATTTAATAGCGTTGCGAAACTGGCTTCTTAAAGGAAACTCTGCAACATCCGCTGTCGAGCGACAAGTGAGAGAAATTAACGCGTAAATCAATCTTACTGTTCACGCTGACCTCGTGCGTCCGCATGTTATCTGAAATAATCGCGATTGTTCGACCAACTGCGTGATTATTTAACTAACCGGTTCACATCAAGGATGTGATTTGCTATAATGGAATTGTAGCAGCGCCTTGTCGATTCTTCATCGGATTAAAAAGCCGCGGCGATCTTTCTCGATAGATAATCTCTATTTATAGAAGAACTCGGCCATCCTCTTGATCGATGCAATCTGAAAAAGCCGATCAAGGAACAAGCGATGATCAAGGACAAACGCGTGATAAAAGCAAAGAGAGATCCTCATAGGGTTGTAATTAATTCTGTATCGTTCGTTTCATCCGACTTCATCTTCATTCTGGATTGTCGCATTCATTTCTCGCGTCTTGACGCGAATTTTGCGAATCGATGATGCGATCGATGAACGTTCACGACTTCGTACGATCGATCTAACGTTAATTTAAGGAAAATATCCACTTGTAGCGTCATAAGGATATCGCTTCAAGGAAATCAAGGAAACGTCGAGACGTTACAATCGTTTCGCTTGCACGCATATTAATAATTCCATCGCTCACGAGATTGTTCACGCTTGTTGTTCGTGGAACTCTTAGGTGATTCTGCACGCGGTGAGATCTTCATATCGGCGCCCAGTGTTTTCTAATTCAAGCTGCCTGACCTCAGGCCGCGGTCTGCTAAATTTACACCTGAGTCGTCGATCACCATCGACGTACCACGGTTCAACATTCAAGCAGCAGCGTCTGGAATGATTTTAACCCCGCCAAGTGTTTGCGTCACAAAACGCAGCGCGCGCTGCTTCGAGTTATCTCAAACGCACACGCCGTTTTGGTATTATCGCCCATCCGTCCATTAAATCATTGAAAAGAACGGAAGATTGACAGCGATGCGTTCCTCGGGCGATTTATGTTTCCATGTAAGGGATAATCGCGTTATGTTCGCACAATGGATAATGACCAGCGAATTCGCCTGGCCGTTATTGCGCTTGGAATCCGAACGATAATGCGGCATACTTTCAAAACGACAACCCCATTTTTCTTCCACATCCGCTGACGTAGCGATCACCGTCCTTCCTGCCGGAGCGAGAGAGCGCGAGATAAGAATAATGCACGATGCAGATTATCCGCACGGGCATGATTATCGCGGACGCAACTCCGCGAAGGCAAGGCTTGCTTTCCTTTTCTTCCTGAAGTCAGGCCGAGGATTCTCGCTCGTCGCCGCCGTCCAATTTACACCTTCGCGCGTCTGAAATCGGCAAAAAGAGGGTCCCCGGCCCAGGACCATTAGGACCGACCCGAAAATGTTGTTCTTCGCGCACGGCGACCTGGCTCCGCGATGTGGGCTATTTCGGTCCCCTCCGCTCCGAGTGTATCAAGAAGGGTGTATCAAGGGCGGCTCCAGCATGTCCAGGAGGTAACGATTCGTTCGCCCGACGGTTGTCGGCGAATCGATGGCGATGACTCGCCGTCGAGCAGGAAAGAGAAGAGCAGAACCGGTGTACCTCGGGAATGTCGATGTGGAACAGGGATATTTATTCAGGATAGTCGATAGAAACTACGCGAGCAGAGAATGTCCTTTATCGTCGGGAATAATACATGTAAATTTCCCGGTTATCATTCTCACCGAATTAATCATAGAGAAACAGAGAGAGAGAGAGAGAGAGAGAGAGAGAGAGAGAGAGAGAGAGAGAGAGAGAGAGAGAGAGAGAGAGAAAAGAATTAGGATAAGGCAGACAAATATGATTGAGTGTTGTCAACAATTCTTGGTACATTCTGCAGAGCCGAACGGTTAATTCGACGGCAATTATGATAATCGAGCGAAGGTAAACATCGGAAATTCGCACGCGGCGTTACATGAGAATAAAGATGCGCTTACTTAAAGCTGATAATTATCCGATAATTATCCGTTCTTCAGGGAAAAAGGCAACGATATCGCCGAAGGATCTTAACCAAATACCTCGGCGGATGGAGTAATTATTGGGTCCACACGTTTGACAGTGGAATTCCGACCATTCGAGTGCCTCCGAGTGCGTCTCGGAACGCGTCTAATCTCTTTTTTTAAATTGGATCTATTAACTAAGCTCTGTCTCTCAGGGGCTCGGTTTAATTGACTGAGTGTCGATGGACGATAACATCACCGGCCACGGTTTAACTTGTTTAACGAAGTGCGGTCGACAGGACCGCAGTGCGGAGCGCGAAATTTACGCTCTATCGGGAAATCCTTGCAGATCGAGATGCAACGAAGAATAGTCGATCGATTCGTTTATTCGTTTCATCGTACCTTTTTCGATTTTGTTCCCTAAACGTCCGGAGGGACTTCAATTGCACGAGAAATGTCTTAAACGAGAAAGAGACACTGTCATTCTTTAAATAAGAGAAAAAAAAGAAAAAGAAAAAGATCGCACTCGTGCAACGTGACGAAACGAGGTGCAACTCGACGGCGCATACTTTTTACCTCGCTCCGGTTATCCCAGAGCCCTCGAGGAGTAATTAAATTTTATGCCGATCCGCCGGAAGGATGAATTCCACGCGAGACGCAGCGCGATGAGATCAAAGGAGACGTGTTTTGGCGCGACGTGAGCCGGACAACGCTGGCATTGAGGATCGTTTAATTCGCCCTGTCGCCTCAATGGCACCTGTCGTCCTCGTCGGTCAAGGGAGGAGGGTTCACGGTCGTAATGTTGCCGCCATTAATCACGATCGTTGGATGCATCGCGCAGCAGCATCCCATCGTCGGCCGACGTGGTAGTTTCTCGCCGTTGACGAGGCGACGACGACAACGGCGGCGACCCTCGTTCTTGCCGCGCGCCGGTCGTCATCCATCATCGAACCGGCGACAGCCGCGCGGTATCAAAAGCCGCCCCGTTTTCGACTGCACACACCGAAGAGAGAAGAACTTCTCGGTCGGAGCGAAGTGTCTACGCGGGCCCCGAAGAAAACAAAACGCGCGGGCCGCGAGCTGGTCATTAGGGCTCTGCGGTTCTCAAACGCACGTTCTTCTCCGCGGAGAGACCTACGGTCGAGCGATTGTGGATTCGTACTCTTCTTCTGGGCTTCTCTTTTATTCGCGCGCAAGATTCTCTTATTTGCTTTAACTCATGCGAGCGCTGCGCTGAGACGCCGACTTGGCATCGGCACGTCTACGCACAGGTATTCGTTTGTCAGATACTTAGCGGTGTACAAGAGCGAGGAATTCCTTGGGACCGATACGATCGTCTCCACGGTCTGGCTGCGTTGTCCGTCTGCGAACCACTGCATTAGGACCTATGCCAACGGGACGACCATCAAGAAAATAGATCAAGTTCTCGGCCAGCTTCCAACTCTGGATTGCGTCCACCCTTACGTGGGGCCATGTCGCTTCGCGAACGCGGCGGGAACTCTTTGATCAGACGCTGATTCGACTTCTCGTTGACGACGGTTCCTCGTCAGACTGTCATTTCGGATTAACCGAAGCAGGACGAGACGCGTTTCGCGTTTCGCGTCTCTAATCGCGCGCTCTTTGATCCTGGGCCTTGCTGAGGTCTACCTTCTGATTGCGTCGAGTAGGACAGATCCAACGGCTGATAACGAGACACGCATGGAGCTTGCCCGGTCATGCTCGTAACGAGATCCGTGTCGTCACGTTGCATGCGTGCGGCCAGTTGATCGTTCGCTTGAACGATGCGAAGGCAGGAATCGCGTCCCGATCGATTACGAATCGCGGAGCATCCAGATCAGGGCCGTCTATTTCCTTGCCTGCAGCCAGGAAATTAGAACCATTTCCAGGCCAATTTCCTGCCCTTCACTGTGAGCATGATGCCCTCACGCCTCCCTTCCATTCTGGCACAACGAAAGGGCCATCGTGATAACGATCTAGCCGCCCTCTTCAGGTTAGAGGCGCGCGTAGAGAGGGCAGATGCAACATGCAGCCTCTTCATCGATCATTCGATATATTGAAAGCGATACGTTGTTCTTTGTCACGTGTTGAAGCATTTCATTCGGAATCATCGTCCACCGTGAAATGTTTGCAGAAAAGGAATCAATCTTGTATACAAAATTGACGAGGTAACAGTATCTATGTCGCTGATGCCAATTTCGCTATGTTTCTTCCAAATCGTGATGTTTCTGTCGGGAACCTTATCAATTATTGTCGAACGTTAACTGCTGATGATCGCGCAAATGGCACACGAAGTTGGCAACTTATTTTTGACACATTGCTCGAAACTTATCTCGTCATTGCGTCTTTCAATAATAAGCGTACGATACATTGTACTCGGGCCAGGTTCCCATCTGCGCTTTAGAAAGAAGGCAGGAGTGGCGGGAGGCGAGAGGGGAGAAGGGAGGCATCGTGGGCGGCCGAATTCTGATCCACCATATTATGGCGCGTCCCTCCCTCGCGAGATGTTCGGATCGTATCGGGATTCTTTTTTGAGTGTGCGAGCTCTTGAAAATTCTAAGGAGCATCTCGCGCGGGAGGTCCTTCGCTCGTCAAGCCCCGAAAGCGAGTATCCTGCAGCGAGGCAGCGCGATATTGCTGAAGCGTTCGTGAAATCGAAAGCGGCAAACGAGATCTCGTCTCCAAGGGTCGACGACGAGCGAGGTTCTCTATCTGATTCGCGATTGGCAATGAAATGAGATTTAAAGAGATTAACTTGCGCTTTTGGGAGTAGCAAAATCGAGGACACCGTTCTCGCCGTTTCCGTTCGACTTTGTTGATGGAATGAACGCGAGGCTGAAAAGTGCTCGCGTCGTTCCTCACGTCGATTCTTCTATCGAAGAGGCAGGAATGTTCGTGGTGGCGCAATATTAGAAGCATCATGGATGTTTAGAAATCGCCGCGTGGCCCGATCTGCTAACATCCGAGAATAGTTTCCGAAACCGGCTTCCGTGGCCCGCGGAAGCATTTACGACGAGAAGTGTAACCGATGAATCACCTCCGAAGCTACGAAAGCAGTTGGACACGATACGAAATGCTCTGTCGATTCGCAGATCGTCATTATCGCATTATTCTCGATCGCAGCCACAATTCACGAAGCGCCAGGCAGATCGTGATTAAAAGATGGAAAGACAGACCTTGTCGAATGACGAGGTCCTCATTAAACTAGAAATACAACGATGACATCACAATGAGTAATTCGTTTCATTCAAGAACGAGCAAGAACAATCTCGCCGAGCGTTCGGCAACAATACTGAACCATATTAACGAGATCGAGGAAACGATCGGTTATCCCGCGAGATGATCAAATTGCAATTGTGCACAATAAATTATAATTGCGGCTAATGATCGCTTACGGTAATTTAATTACTTGGGGAACCTTCCGATTAATCGGGCACAGATCGCTGCCAATGTTGCGGAAAACCGCGAGACACTTCAGACGAAATGGGATCATGTCTCGCTCCCATTATTTATGGGATAAATAATGAGATAGCGCGTGGATTTTGCGGGGATCCGAATCTCGAAATCTTCGATTCTCTAGCTTCCGATCGATCGGAAATCGTGGGCGGAAAAAGTGATCGGCGCGCAATTTTCTGACGGTGCGCATTATTGCATCGCGAGTGGGACGCGCAAGATTGATATGCAAATGCGTCTTTTATGGTTCGTAGCTTGCCTCGGTTGCAAATCGATCGATCGATCGATCGAGAGAGAGAGAGAGGGAGAGAGAATGAAAATTCCGCGAATGCAAAATCCATCTTGCCGAGGAAATAACTCACGTTTCTGATCTCTTATCTTGCGACTTAATACTCGATCCCCGATTCAACAGAATTTATAGACTCGCGCGGATCGAGCTACCTGAAGAGAAGCTAAAACGGCGGCGAGATTTATTGGTTTACGTAATTTATCCTTGATACATCAATCATCAGACTACTCACAATGAGAACGCGATAAATAATCGTGTCGACGAATAAATCGTCGGTAAATTAATTGCACGCGCGGATCTCGTGTCGCAGGAATGCATTTAAAAGCTGATTCTCCAGTACGAATGACGCTTTTCTTTTCTCAGAATAATTATGGCATTAAATGTATCAAATTTCATTTCATTCGAGCAGCGGCATCCGCGAAACTGATTGCAGCAACCATAGTTTCGAGTTTCGATCGACTCGTAATTATCTCGTGTACGCTTAAACGAATTCTCGCGAGTTCATTCGGCTCGTCTCCTTCCTAGAAGTTTGTCCCTTTCTCTCTCTCTCTCTCTCTTTCTCTCTGTCTGCCTAAGGCATCTCCTTTCATTAACAGCAAACGATTTAATTTCGAGTGTAACGTTTGGATAGACGCGGCGGCCTTTCATTATATAAACGATCGACACAAATGACTCGCGTGAGTCAGTTTTTGTCGCCGATTCATCGCCAAGTGCCACGATTTACGAGCAGCGATTCTCTCGTCAATTTCTCGCGATTTGCTTGCGGCACCGATCGGTCGAACCACACGCGTGTGGTCCTACCTTCCTCTTTTCATATTTCTCGTATGAATCACGCACGAGCGTGAGTCGGGATTAATTTTCGTTGCGTGCGAAGGCGCGCTTCTTCGCTTACTTGAGTGGCAGAATTCTGGAAAAATTGTATCAAACGGTATCTGCAATTATCGTATTAACGTCGTCACTGGCTCCGTCGAATGAAAGAAAATTGGACCAGTTTGAATCGAAGCTCAAGGAACTTTTCAATTTATGATTTAAAGATCAGTTATGATTAATGATCATAAACCATAAATTATATATATATATATTTCTTTCTTTTTTTTAACTGGAACGAATGCCGTATGTTATTCTCAGAGTACGTTTTAGGCTTGAAACTTTGGAGCTTTGACTTGAATTCAGTTTAATTCAAGTCCTTATCCGTCCGTCCACGGGGGATTCGAGGCAATTGAAGCTCGATCGTGAAACAAATCCCCGTGTCGCGTCCCGCCCTGCCGCTCCCTTTGTCTCAGGAAATTCAATGGCTTCGCCATTTCGCATCCCGAGCAGCTGATAGCGAAGCCAACGATGTCGCTTTCCCACAGTCGCCGCAGCGGTTCCCGTTCCCGCCTGTTTCTCTCGTTCGTTCCATGCGACAAGCAAATGTTCGATCGCTTGGAAAATAACGGATATACACTTGAACGTCGTCCGCCGTAATTTCCAAATGGAAACTTGGAATGTTCCGCGTGAAACGCGAGCGGAAAACCGCGAGGCTGCGCGACGAGAAAGAACTGGCTTTCGCGAGAATCGAGAGAGTCGTTACGCGAGAGCGGCCGCGAAGGCCAGATATTTTAACAATTATCGACATTTGAAAGTACTCGTTCGAAGATAGCTTGATTAAAGTCATCATTCCTGCCGATTTACAAATAATGAAACCCTCGAGAAGCGAGAGAAATAATAATCGAGGGGAAGAGAGCCAAGGATAATCCCCCTCGCGTGACCGTAACGCCGAGGACCCTTCTTGATGCGAACGAGCGTCCTTAAGGAATGAAACAGGATTGAATAATTCAGCAAACACACCCTGCGTGAGCAAGGGGGCCCACAAGGGGGAGGGGCGACCGGCACAGAGGGGATATCAACGTCGGGAAGATACGCGCGGGCCTCAGACGCATTCATCTTCGAGAGCTTACGGCGATGCAGCGCACGCAGCCTCCGGCCGTGTCGCCCCGGGACCCCCGAAAGAGCATCAGACTTTAATGCGCCGGACTCGCGCTTTGGGGAGCCTAAATCATCCCCCGGAACCCCGGCGCGGCAATCGATAGGAACCTGCTCGCTCGAAAAGGGACGCGGTTTCGAGGGTTGCGCGAGTGTAATATCGCGGACGGCGGTCTCACCCTCCTGCCTGCGTGCATGCGTACGCCGTAAGGGGAAACGGAAGGGGACCTTCGTTATTTTCCTTGCGATTCGTTGGTTCGCCTTCGTTTGAACGTTCCTCTCGAGCGCCGGCGCGAAACCGGAAGCTCGTGTAATCCACGGTGCACTTTTCGAAATTGGGCCGTGCTCAAAGGGCGCTTACGCAATACGAACAGCGAATAGCGTAATTAAGCGTTTTGTGAAAACGCGCGCGGAACTCGCGCGCGTTTCGCAAGCGGGCCACGCACGCGCCGGGTTACGCTCGAGCGCTCATGGCCACGTGGAGAGTCACTCCCATTATGCTAGCCGCAATCGGGGTCGTATCACACACGTAATTGCGTCTTGTCCTCATATCGTACGTAGGTACGCCGCGATTACGCCTCGTTGATGCGTGAAGGCTCCGCGTCTTCGGCCGCGATCTCTCGCCGTCTCGATCCATCGCGACTTGTTTCCTCTCTCTGGGATCGCGTGTGTCCGATCGACTATTTTTATTTACATCCCACGCCGGAACGAGGGCGACGCGCGCGAACGACAGTGGCGCCACGGTTTCAAACCACTGCTTACGAGACTTTATTTAGTATTTCCTTTTCCTAAATGAGGAATACGCGGGGATAAACGCGCGGAGAATCCGCGGATAGCCGTGTTCGGCGCTGCATGTGGGCAGGAAAGGCTCCATCCTGCGTCTGCAGCTTGGCACGCGCGCGCATTATTGCGTCTCATCTGCCAGGATCAGCGCCAGGAAAAAGGGTTGAATGGTGGCGCGCGGGCGCGCGCGCAGATGTTTCTCCTTTCGATCTGACCACGATGTCGCGCATGTTTATCGTCATCATAAAAGTACCAAACAGAGGCTCGATTGTCCGCGCCAGGTGGAGCATATAACGCGCGGGCATAATTCGAACGTAATAAAAGAGGGGCACGGCGTTTAACGTGACATGGAAGGACGGAATAAATCGCTGATCGGAACCGACGTCAGTTCTTTGCAACATCCCGAATCTGATGGTTATCTCGCGGAATCTCGTGGGGATGTGCGAAGAATTCCTCGATATCAGAGTCACACGGGCCTGCCTGAAGCTCGATCGCCGGAGCACAAGGAGCGATCTCGCCCCGACAGAGTCGCCAGCGATTTTTCCAGTACGCGAAAACGATCCCCCGAAATTCCTGTTCGCGTGCAACATCCCGCGGCGAGAGTCGGCAGGGGGTTGATCGAGCGTATAATAGAGTACGCGGGGCTCCCAGGCTCTAGTCGCCGCGTCTAGTCCGGTTCCTCATGAGAGAGAAGAAAGCAAGGCGGAGCCGACGTGCGCGGGATGCAAAGAGGAAGGAAAAGAGGAGGAAAGGGAAAACGAGCCCCCGTGTACGACGTGCACGAGTCTCGGAAGAACCGAAACGAACATCTGTCGCGCGTGCAGGGGCGCGTACTTCCGATTTCGCTGCTTCGCTGTTCACGAGCGAAAGTTGCCCGCGTCTCGGGTATGACCTGCCGCACAATGGAAATTGCGACCTGCGTACGTCCTTTGGACAGTCATCTCATCGGTTTCTCATCGGTAACCAGACTCTAGGGAAAATGTTGCATCGCGCGCCATTCTCCATTCCGGGCTGCCCGATGTGAACCGCGTTGATATTAGATTTCCTCTAATTTGCGGAATCCTCAGAAACGAGATCGTATACGCTCGAATACGCTCTGGAATTACGTAAACTCCGAGTTAAGATCGTCCGATTCACTCGTGATGAAAGATCGAGTGATCTTTAATCCCAATCAAAATACACGGATGGTTTCCGTAGACGCATCCAATATGCTCGCGCACTTCTTGCATTCGCGTCAATGACGCACGTAAGCGCGTACCTGCTGCTTAAGGGCTTGGAAGTTCGGCACGAGCTACCGCGAGACTGGTTTTTCATGGTCCGCGATTCTGGACAATACGCATGCGAGCGCGGACGTTAAGCTCGTGCCGTTCCCGCGTAATGTCCTTCCCCGAATACAGCGGCAGCTACGAACGATTGTCCGACGTGAACAAGATTGGCCGCATGATGCCGCGAACGGAAATATAAAATGAAAGAGAAATAAAATAATAACGAGAGAGAGAGAGAGAGAGAGAGAGAGAGAGAGAGAGAGAGAGAGAGAGAGAGAGAGAAAGGCACAAACCTCGCGTTATTTGTTGACTGCTCGTTTCTCGGAATACCTGCGCATATTCCGATTATGCCTGGAGCACGCGATAGACTCTGCGAGTAAGGTGACTCTTGACGGTGAAACCTTAATAGCCACACGGGGCCTCCCCAACAAACCAAAACCGTGACCCGTAACCGGATAGATATTATAATAAATGATAGCCTTAACTAGGGTTCGAACTACACGAAAGGTCTTCCTTTCCACGCTCGGATTGCGGAACAGAGAGACGTCGGGATGTAATTTACCCCGAGAGACACCGCGAACATTTGTGCACACGCGAAAGGCAACGCGCGGATCATCCGAGCAGCAACGCGCGAGTCTAGAATTCCCGCTATTCGACGTCCTATATCGCGATTATCACAGAACTAACAACGAGTCGTCGTGCCCTTTTTTTCCATATGCTTTTCTTTCACGACACTACGGTGACTTTGCCTGAGAATCGATCAGGACCGAGAATCGGATCGGCGAGACTTCCGGTTTACATTTTCGACGACGCGATCCATCGGCGGAGGCATCGCGCCCCGAAACGAAGAAAGGGTCGCGCGGTCACGCTCGCGCCTCTCACGTGGGAATTACGAGTCGCAGCGAGGCATAAATTAAGCTTTATTAAGGTTCCGGAATGCAAGCTGCAAGCCGGTATTATTATAGCGGACGCCGGTAATGATGGTAAATACGGTCCCCTGAGCACCATAGTCGACGAGCAGAGAATTCATTCGCAGCGGACGGGCGAAAGGAGAAAGACGTATGGTCGAGGCTGGCGAAGAGGGGGGAGCGGGGGGCCCGCGGAGATCTGCGTCTGCTATTTGTGGGCTGTCCCACATTATCAGAAATTCCCATTGTCATTGTTCCCTCGCGAATTTGAAGAATTGCCGGCAGCGGTGGCGGCGGCACCACAGAGGATCGCGGCGGGCCTTAATGGGCCCGCGGTGAGATCGGGCCCAGTGCCCAGGGTCGTCTTCTCTCGGTCACGCGAGGCGTCTATTTGAGACCCGCACGGATGACACACTCGATTTAGAACTTCCGTTCGTAGAGGCGCCGACGAAGATTCGGCAGAATTCCGCCGCTGTCTGTGCGCAAAGGGCGGCGCGTCCCGCACGCGATTCAGAGAGGAGCCTGATGCAGGCTGACTCCAGAGCGCAGCAAGACGCCAGATGTTGGAGAATCGCACTGTAATTGTTGACCCGTCTCATGACAGTGTAAACAGCGTTTCTCGTAAGAGCATCCTCCGAAAATCCGCTTCTGCGAAACGCGCTCCGGAGACGCGTCGCGAGGGCCCGAGTTCGCCGACGAGGAATTTCATGGCGATCCTTGAGCGCCGGAAGAGCTATCCTGAGAAGGAAATCAGCACGCTAATAATATCGCTTGTTTGCCCAGGTGAAAGCAGCAGATATTAAACGAGCAAGTGTTATCGAAGATCGGGCTGTCTAAATTGCAAATGAACACTACGAACAGAGAAAGAGAGGAAGAGCAACGATTGTTAAATTATCTCAGTACGCGCGCGCGTCATCAGGAAAAACGACCAATGACGCGGGAGACTTGATCTCCCTTCCAATCCGTATTAATTATTACATAATTAATACATAATAATTAATAATTCCGTTGCCTTTGATGTCTGGCCATCAGCAGAAGCAACCGGTATTATTCTTCAGCGACTGGGCTGGGACTCTCTTAGTTTCCGCGGCTGAAAAGACATCCGGTGCGTACACAGGACGAATCACACGCGCGCGCACACGCACACGCGCCGGCTATCTCGCGATCGTCGGCGATCGTCATCCCCGGTCGAAATTTCAAGGCTCCACTTTTGTACGCCGGCCCGTTATAGCAGCTCTAAACGTAAGAAGTCTGCACGCGGCAATGCGGATTACAAGGAGCTTCCGGCCGACTCTCCTTCGTCTCGCTCATTCCGCCCGGTCATTGTTGCACCGCCATGCCGAGTGTGACGACCTGACAGCCTCGATCCGGCAACTTAGCATGCGCCTCGATTACGTTGTCGGACGTGAAGCTGCACGCCGAAGGAAAACGCGTCAGGCCGCCGACTGTCTCCTTTTTCTACCATGTTCCTTTTTCCTCAGCTCTTGACGAGATAACTAATCGTACGAGCGAGCGGACGCTCGTTGCATTCACGAGCGGATGCTCGCAGCGAGTTAGTCGCGGGAAATTGATTCGTGTCATCGTGATTAGCGCCAGAATGAACGTCTCACATGAGGACGACGCTTATGTGAGATAGAGTGCTCCGGATATTCGATTCCTCATGCTTTCGCTGTTAACGACGACGACGACGGTAGTCATTATCCGTGAAGTAGCCTGTCCGCTGATGCAGATCGAAATGTCAAATTGCATTCGAATCTCACTTTCTTCCTGTGAATAACGAATCGGAACGAGCTAAGCACGTGGTCCTAATTGCGGACCACGTGGCGCGATTCGACACCGCCGGCGAAAGGATTAATCTGGCGAGTAACGTTTATATCACAGAGCCTGTCGATATCTCGATAGGCGTGACAATGACGCAAGATGATCGGTACACGGAAATTGAAAGTCTCGTGATTCATCCTTTCCGGCGTGCCGCTTGCTTTCATCGATCTATGCAGCTTTCCGTGCGAGGAAAAAGGAGAAGCAATGCGGTCTGCAAGAGCAGTCTGACCTCTACCGAGACAATGACGCGTCTCGCTTTCGACATATGCACCCTTCGCGGCTCATTCTTCAGGCATCTCGGAAAAGGAAATCAGTTCACACGCGACGAAACGAGCCGTTTGCGCGCGAGTGCCGAGATTCGCATCCAGCGTGAAGCCACTCGTTGAGAAACCGACACTTTCGACGCTATTCGTCTTATCCTGAAGAAAAAGTCGTTTTAGAGCCGATCGCATCCGCGAGTCGATATGCGAGAGGCTGACGTAACGTTCCCATTCCGCGGATGACGTTTCCGAACGGCATTTTATCTCGGCGTCGCGTTCAAACGACGATAATCTTGCCATGAGAGACGACGATAATCTCAGAAGTTCCAACGGTGCTATTCTTACAGCTAAAAGAACTGTCTCGAGTACTTAAAATTTTCCTCACGTTCAGCATCTCTATCTCTTTCTACATCCGCGATCTTCTTCGCGGTCCTTTTAACGCGAGATGCTCGAAAGAGCGCCTTCTCACTCTGCCGTTCGAATATCGAACATTGTGGGACACGTTCGATATGTCGAGGCTGCTCTTTTCTCAGCTTCCCCCTCCCCTCCTTTTCATCATTGGAGAAAAATACTTCTTGTGACACAAGAGCGCCGTGCAACATGTTGTTCTTCCGCTTTCTCGTAGGCGTTACGTATCCTATTGAAGCAGCATTCGTTCATGCGCGGACGATGACTCAAAGCCAACGACAGGTTATTCACTGGAGGTAATAATAGAAAACTCATATTAACTGCTTATAGTCTCGGGGGCGGGACTCCCATCGGATTGCACAATGCCATGCCTCGCGAACACGATGAGATTGTAGAATACGAACGTTTTCCCGAAGAAGCCGCATCCTCCATCGCGCGCAACGTCGTCGCGGATCTGTCGATACGCGAATATTCAAGAATGTTTTGTTCCAAGACTAGCAGAATAATTCAGCATCACGCAGCTAGATAGAATTCTATCACAGTCGACACGGATCACGATGCGAGTTGAGAGTATTAAAACGCAACAGTTCTCGTCATTTAATCGAATCGCAATTCATGCCACTGATGCATAACGCTTCTTCTAAGCAACCGATAATCATCCGCTCGCTTGGCTTGTGCGTCGTCCTTTGCATTCGCGTGCGTGCAAAGCGCAAACTGCGGACACGCGACAATTTCGCATCGGCTTCCTCAGCCCAGCTGACAAATTTTGCGTACCTCCTGGCGTCCCGCCATATGCGATCCGGATGTATTTCCTTGCAGGATCGCGCTTCCTCCCGAGCTGGTTGCGAGGGCTTCACCTCATGATGAACGATGACCCTTCCTCGATGAATCCAAGCGACGTCGCGAGGCATTTTCTCACTCGTGTCGTAATGATCGTCTCAACGAGCGAAGCTAAATCCCCGATATGGAATTTGAACTGGATTCGAGCTCGAGAATCGACTCCTCGGGGATGAACGCGAGGTCGATTTTGTAAGCGAGATCTGCCCGCATCGCGGTGGTTCGCTCTTTCTCTCGGACTTACATTTTTTCTGCAATATATCTCGATGTTTTTCGAGCATCATTCATAACTCGTTACATCCGCCGCCTTATTTTTGAAAGCCCACGCGTCTCGGCGCGATGCTGAGAGAAATTCCAGCGGCGTCGAACGCTCGCAATAATTCTCGACATGAAAGCAGAAAAGCGCGCGCTGGCTTTCCTCAACCTTTCCGCTGTTCAACGAACCCTTCATCATCGCGCCGGCCACGTTTTATATTTAGACATTTCTCTTATCCCGGCCGCTTGTCTTCGCTCAGAATTCGTTCTCTCGGCCGCGCAACGGAACGGAAATGAAGAAAAAAGAAGAAAAAGAGAGAAAGAGAGAGAGAGAGAGAGAGAGAGAGAGAGAGAGAGAGAGAGAGAGAGAGAGAGAGAGAAAAGAGAGAATCAACGGTGGTGTAGAAAATTTCATTCTCTGCAGGACAAAGAAACGCGAGAAACTATTTCTGTTCGTTAATGCTTCAACGTAGCAGTCTCCAGTTTGCATTCCGCATAGTGCGCGTTAGATCGGACTTTCGCGCATTGAACACCCACGATCGGATTGTTCTCCGGAACGAGCCGAGGTCGATGAACGTAATCCTAAGCTTTTGCTGTTGTTAAAGCTGTAATGGGGAGATTCGTTTACGATGTATGATAAATAGATCTGCGCGTGCAGTTTCTCGGCGCGTATTCAGAATTGCGACTCATTAATATTCTTAATTAACGTCGCGTCACGACCACGATCCGAACGAACGATTCCGCTTTAAGAAGTTCGTCGCTTGCGCGCCTGTAAATAATCCCCCTGCAAATAATCGTGCCTAAGATTATCTTATGTTTTCATAGCGAGATCTCTTCATAGGTGATCGCCACGCGGAATTTAATAATTCTCAAATCTCTAGAGATTTTTGATGGCTTGATTTTGTCGTTGAAGCCGTTTCATGTTTCAATGAAAAGTTAGAAAGCCAAAATCGATTAACGCAATGGCCTACTTCGTAGTTCGTTATAAATAAAAATTCTCTATCGCTCGAGATCTGCCGTTACGGCATCTTTTTAATTGGTAATTAGTCGTTGTCGCAGGAAATCATGGCAATTCAGGAAAACGATCGACCCCGACCCTCATTGTTACCTTCTCGATTATATGCGTAGAAATCGCATGCGTTCGCACGCCCCAGGCCTTTGTGATGGAAAATTGGTTTAGCTGAAGAAGCCACACGGCCAGCGAAAATTAATATTTCCAATTGTCTGTTAGCGCTCCACAAACTCATATCCTTTGTTCGTGGCCAATTAAGCGAATCACGTGCCGTTTTGGTAGACGAATGTCACGAAGACAAGCAGATAAGTTATTATCCGATTAATAATTATCAAATTATTTGTATAATTATCATTGCCATCCCGTGTTACTTGCCATATAATTTCCATCTCATGTCGCGTAATTGATACGCTCGACTGCATCTCATATCATGCAATCTCGGCTCCATTCCAGAGCCGAACGGGATATTGGCCATCGACGCGCCAACCTGATGAAAAGTCAATGCCGCGCGTGACTTATAATGCGATTGGAGACCTGCGTCTTGATTATCCATAGTGGAGAACAACACTTGTTCAGGACTGCTACGCGTCTTCCATCGCGACGTCGGAGATTAATGATAAGCGGAGGTCGCGGAGGAATCGACGTGCACTGGACAGGACATCCGATGTGCCTGCTCGGCACGAGACGCGCGATAATATCGATACGACACTCGCAGCCTCACAAGAAAGGCTCTCGCTAACGAGATCGCGCGACGCTAATGAGGAAGGGAAAGGAAAACGAGCGCGTCCCGCTCAAATTTATTCCAGCGGGAAGGAAGCGCAATCGCAATCCGCTCGCTCTGTTCGCCTGGCAACATCTTGCTCCATCTCCTGTTGCACCGTCTCTGCTCCTTATCAGGTCGCACCTGTGCCGTCTGGGAATTCGCTCGAGAATCCGCTCCGGATGAGGATCCGGAGAGGAAGGAGACTCGTCGCGCGCGCATCAGCCGACGTTGAGGCAAGAATTCACGGCGCGATAAATCAGCGTGGTCCGACCAGTTATCTGGACTACTGTTATCTAACTACTTTACGCGACTTATCTGGAATCGCGATGTTTCCTGCGATGATGGCGGGGAGGGAGGAGATACTGCATTAAGCGATCTCGTCGCGGTGGAAATCGATTTTCTTCGCGACGAGCAACACGTCCAATCGTACGCAAATCGCGTGCACAGCATCATCATCAGCTGAATCATCCGCGGATCCGTGCCGCTGTTCTCCGCGCGGAAGTGTCAAAATTCCCCGCGGCGGGGAATGACGGTCCAATTACATGAATTGCGTGAATTCCTCGCGACAGTCGAACACGGTTCTCCCGAACCACCGCGGTTCTCAAGAACATGCGAACGCATTCACTCCGCGACAAATTAGCGCGATCGGTCGCTAATGACAATAATCGTGCAAAGTCTGCGAGTCATCCCGTGGCGAATCACCGCGTTTGATCTGCGCTCGTTACAGCGATACCGGGAATTTGTTAACGACGACAACCTACGGTGCACCACGACGGTGCAGCCTATATTGCACGAGAGGCTGAATTCCCCGTACGAATACGGGAATTTGATGGGCGACCGATCATTGTAGCTCGGAATTCCCAGATCGATGATCGCTCCTAGAGCGATCTCGAACGTCGCAAGGGAAATTCAGCGCCGCTAATTCTTTCACGCTAATCAATTAATTTAATCGAAAAGAGTCCCGCGATCCGCAACGATTAAAACCATCCCCGATCGTGTATCGCTTGTCGAGATAAGCAGGCATCTCTTCGCCGCTCATCCTCGGCCGGCATCTGAGTGTCTAAGCGAAATTCCAGCCGATTGCTGGAGCATTTCGATTTTCGACACGTGCGCTCGTCTACGCCGGGCAAGCGCTACCCGCGCGCGCGTCTACATCTGTACGTGCGTGTAACTTCCTGCGGTTACGCATGCTCGAACTCAGGTATTTATAGTTGGCAGCTTCTGCTAACGCGCGCGTGCACGGCGACCGGAAACGGGCCGATTATATTTATAGAAGGACTCCGCCGATCGTGGACTGCCAATTCAGATTACATCCACGGTTGATCGGCATTGCAAAAACGAGCTTATCATTCCTCTCCAATGATTCTCATTCTCGGCACGTGCCGCTAAACACGTTAAATTACACGCGTGTAAATTAATAATTAATAATCCCGATGATTTACGTCGCACGTTCGTTCAGCGAGCACACGTGCGACTGTCTTAATTGGATGTGGATTACCGTTCGCGAGAGATTTCGAGAATTAACGACGAAATTAACGCGTGACATGTTTTGAAACGCCTCATGAAAGTCCGAGAAGTCAAGTCTCGCTAGTCTTGCGGATTGTCATCGCGAGGGATTGTTTAAACATTTATCCGCGAGATTTGATCCCGCGAGCGATCCCGCGAGCGATCATGCAAGGGAGTAGGTGCAGAACAGCTGGATAACAGCTGAACGAATCAATGTGTGTAATTTATGTACTTACTTCAGATTGAGACGCGAGAGGTCGGCATATAATTACGATGAGTAAGAAACTCATCTTTATAGTTAATCGTTAGCCAGTCTTGGGTTCCTGAACTGACTCTTTGAGAGTGAGTTCTCGAGTTCCATTCAAAAATGCGATATACATTCCGTGGCGCGTGCACGGAAAAATGTGATGCCAATATCATCGACGGACACCTCGCTACGCTTTTGCGACTTTTGCAGGATTCTGCCCGCAAAGTGCGGATTCCGATACAGAGACGTGAAGCTGCCGAGAGATCTCAGCCGATTGCTCGACTTCCAATCTCTCCTATCCGCCGTCAAGTCATCTCGATAAGCCAAGCTCGCGGGAACGCGAAACTGCACGGCAGTCAACTAGATTGTCTTCACGCAAATCAGCTTGCCGACTCGTTACTCGGTGCCCGTGAAATCAGGCGGCGCACCTTCTCATTACGCCGGCCGTAATGAACGCGGGTATACGCGGCAAGAAGATGAGCGAGAAGGAGCGATCGAGAGAGAGAGAGAGAGAGAGAGAGAGAGAGAGAGAGAGAGAGAGAGAGAGAGAGAGAGAACAGGGAAGAGAAAAGCAGAGAACAGGGGAAGGAGAGTACGCACGTGTACGCGCGCTTTAATTGACTCGGAGATATGCACCCTATCCATAATGCATCCCGGGCTTCTAAATGACCCTAATCGCGCCGAAGAATGCCAAGGCCTCGAGGTCTTCAGCTGGTCTCAAGACCAGGCTGGCGCGCGTGATCGTTCGCAATCGTATCGCGCTGTCCAGACGATAGCGAGAGGGAGAAATTGCGGGGATGCGTAAGGCGTTTTTGCGCGCTTATGTACCATTCACGATATCAGCAGATATCGAGAATCGCATCCGAGAGTCGCTCACGCGAGACCGATCGCTCGTCTCGTCCCCCTTTTTTTCTCTTTGCTCTTCCCGAGCCTTTCAAATGCGCCGGAGCTTGATGCTTGATTTCCGATCGGCATGAAAGCGAGAGAAAGAGAGAGAGAGAGAGAGAGAGAGAGAAAGTAAACAGAGCTGGTTGCAAACGAAAGACCACCTCGCGGTTTTGGTTTTACCTGCTTTTGTCTATGGCGAAAGCAAGCATATTTTTCATCGAGTTTCATGCACGCTTTAGGACGAAACTTGGTCCGATGATACCGATGATAAAACTGTCGGCGCCGTGCCGGGATGTTATAAAGGAATCGAACTGCTTCGTCTGGCTAAAGCACTTTTTTTATTTATCCTGTTTCCTCTTCGCACTGCTGAGAGCTCGTGCAGATCGGAGGAGGATCTCGTTCTCGCGGATCTCGTTCCTACCGATTTCGCTTCCCAAGCTGATCGAGGCCTTTTTAGGTTGGCCGACTTCCGGCGAGACTTCTTCGTCCGGCGCTGAAAGGTTGGCGGGAAGATTTTTGTGGTGGTTAGCTGCCGCTCTTTCCCTCCCCCGACGTCCCACACTGTCATCTGAAACTTCACTTCGTGTTGTCCGACATCGGAAGTGTCTCATCCTCCACCTTCTGCTTTGTGCCGGCCGAATATCCCGAAGCAATCGTGAGAAATCGATTCTCCGGTTTCCGTTGCTTTACTTTCTTCTTCGCAGAGAGCTTTTCTCTAACGTGCCGACAACCATGGAACGTTCAGAGGAACGAGCGACTCAATGGTGCAACTTTGTCATACCCGCAGCGTCTGGAAATCATTAGGATTTATGATTTGCGAGGCTTACAAAGGCCGAATATACTTGTAATACACAATATTAATCGCAGCATCATCTGAAAATACCATTCTCCTATTTTCAATACACACAGACACACGCGTCATAAATATTATCGCAGATGCGTGACCTCCAGAGCAAGCAGACGACACGTAACAGAAACATGACACGTTTGAGATAATTATTCACAATAATATATATTTTCAAAGACGATCACGAAACACGTTTCGACGTACGCGCAGTATGCGTATCGATTACCGGGTGAACAAATCGTCGGAGAATGCAACAAAAATCGATTTCCCCGATGCCGCTCGGATAATCGTCGAGGGGCAGGGGTATGGGGGAGGGGGGTATGGGGGAGGGAAGGCCGGTCGATCGGGGCGCGATCGATTCGTGGAAGCGCAAACCGCCGTAATACCCGCGCTTTGTCCGCGGAAGCTCTTAATTCTGGACCCCGTCAGGGACGATCGGTAATTACAAGGAAGGAACCGGTGGGGGGAGGGAGAGAGGGGGGAATAGAAGCGGGGAGCGGACCGGGAGGGAAAAAGTTGTGTAAAGAGGGAATCAGGCATCTGCCAACGGTCGCCCCGTATTAACGATGATGAACCAACTGGATGGAACAAGCGGCAGGCCATGGGCGTCCAGGGGGACTTTTAACCTTCCGCCGGAAGGTCCTAGCATACCGCAGGCACTGCTCGGCCGCGACAGATCACCAAGCGATGCGATTTAATCGCGTTTCGTCTTAGAAAGCGCGACTCGACATTTTATTTCGCTCGAATTAACCGGCCACGGCGCGCTCGTTAATGCGAGAGCGCGCGAATTGCCTCCCAGATTAGTCCCATAATTCCTGCAACCTGTGCTCTTCTTCTTCTTCTTCTTCTTCTTCTTCTTCTTCTTCTTCTTCTTGTTTATCAATTGCATTCATTTAATGTTTAATTTTTTTATTACATTATCGGCCACGGGAACGGCCTTATTCGGCTCTCGTAACTGCGAGGGTAATTCCACCGGCGCGAATTAAGAACCGTAAGAATCAGCTCCGTGCCGTTTCCATGGGATGAGAAATCGCGACACGTTCTCATTACCAACGCTGTAGCACATAAAGGAAATTTACGACTAACCGAGTCGCTGATTTCTTTCTGTCACGTGCGGAGATAATTATCAAAGATGACAGAAGATGAAGCCCCTTTCGGTGGACGCCCATGGGACGGTGCATCGGCGCGATGGTTCATCAGGCCATATGGTGCACAATGGCCGGGCGATTGCAGCCGCGAGGAACTACCCGATGAGTATGCTGCCAGGATCAGGGAAGGTCACTTTTTGCAAGCTCACCGACCTCGAGAGACGCGGCTCGGCAAGCGGCGATGGCGGATGCGACGAAGGGGGACAGGCGTTGTTGGACCACCGGATGTGGGTCGCGGTGATTCCCTTGATGGGGGGAGAAGCGAGGGGTTTTTATGCCCCCTTCGTGCGGCTGGAAAAAATCCTTAACGGCCGGACACTGTTTTGCGCTACAGTTGAATGAGCCTCCAAGCGAGCGTCTCGTGAAGGCGCGTCCGCCACTTTAATGAAGATTCGCCATCCCGCGAGATCCTGCCGGTCTGCCTTTTTCCGCGAGCATGAGAAGAGACGGGAGGCTCAAGGGCCGCAACTGTGGATACGACTTAGTCTCTTGCTGCTAATGAAACGTCTCTGATATTTAATTGAGCTGCGGCTAAAAAGCCGCGGCCACCGCTGCGGTCTCGTTAAGGCCATTTCATTATCTTACGGCGCGAGTTTCTACATTCGGCTTGATAATCAGCGAATTATGCGGGTGATTCCGTAACGAAATTTACGGAAGGCCGTGCCAGGTTCTACGCGATCCATTGATCAGAAACAACGGACCCATTCTTCCTCCTCGGCCGCGGCGAGTTTTCACCTCGTCTTCAGAAAGCGTAGAGCCGCGCGCCATGCCTCGCTGCTGTTAATTTCCCGTAATAGTTACTCAATAAAGAAGAACGCGCACGGACCTCCCGCGGTTCCTTAATTGCGCGCCGGCAGCCAGCGTTAATTAAGTCTTCTTCGTCGTTATCGTTCATTTAAATCAGGCGCCCGCTTTAAGTACCGCCCGCGTCGGGCGAATCGAATGGCAGATTGTAAAACTAGCAAGAAGGAAAGAGCGAATGTTCTCCGTCTCTACCCCCCCCCCTCGCCGCTCGGGAATTCCTGCCGATGAATTTCTGAGGGATATAAAGGGAAGGATATAAAGGGCTTGGAAAATTTATCGAGAAACCGAGAGAAGGAAACTCATGAGATTACAATCAGCGAATTTGGATTTGAAGACAATGAAACTTAATATTCCGAGATCGTTAGGGGCAGATTTACTTTAATATCCCGCGAATTATGCGCATGTTGCGCCGCACGCTGGCAAATCTCGATTTTACGGTATCGTGTAATTATGGAATGAAATAGGTATGAAATATTATCGCGCCCCTTTTTTGTTTTACCGAATGCTGGCTTGCCGGAAACGAGAGTCGTTTGATGCTTCGCGCACGTCGCGCGGCAATTGATGAAACAAATCGTCACACGTCAAGCGAATCAATTTAATGACTCGACTCGACTCGAGAAAAAAGGGACATCGAGGAGGATTAATAAACTTTTTCGCCGGCGGATTTGTATCACGCGCCGTTTCTTCGAATCGATCTAACTGGATTCGAACGGAGCACATTTCGTTCGAATCGTCCGTCCGCGAGCGAATTTAGCGCGAGAGGAAATGTGCGATCTGCGCGGTTTTTCGAGCAAAAAACGACGAGTTAAGAGCGATCGAGACGGCGAGTTCGTGGAGAGCACGGGTCTTCATTCGCGTGTCCTTTCGCTCGGAATTCGCGACAGGAAATGAGACCGGATGAAGCAAAAGGATCAGCCGGGACGAATCAGCGCGAATTAAACGGCGGCGCGATCCAGCGGCGATCCCGTAAAGCGTAAAAAACGAATTCCGGACGATTACCTGCAAACGCGTAATCGCGACGGAACGAGGTGCCGGATTACTAGCTCGCGCGCGTATGCGCATGCGCGTGAAACTTCAGCGAGCAGAAGAGCTCGAGACTCGCGAGCGTGGAGGCTTCCTCTCGCGCACCGTTCTCCCTTTTTCCACGGTGTCACGTCGGTAGTTTCGATCTGACGACTCGATAAGATGATGACGGCGATAACGAGCCGGCTTTCAGGAAGACTCGCGTAGAAAAACCACAACGGCACCTCTGAACTTTCAACGCGATTGTCCCGCGCGACATATCGCGCGCTCTTTGCCACGCGAGTTCCACAATTACGTCTCGCGACTGTTTTCGTTCCTTTCCCGCGAAGATCGCCGCTCAGATAGAATAATGTCACTAGCAATTTCGTATCGCGAAACAGTCTTTAGGTTTTTTCCTCGCATCTTCCCGCATGAAAAATTCTCAGCGCGACAATGACGGAGATCTCACGACTCTTTCACAAATCTTGTGACGCTTCTTTCGCGCGCGAGCCCGCATCCCGATTTTCGGCTTTCGAGAACATTCGCGAGAGCGATTAATCCATTCGATTAATCCATTATTGCAGCTCGATAATCGAGCGATTAATCGACACGACAATCAACATTCGGATTCGGCATTCGAATCCCTTTTAACGATGGTGCGCTCTCTTGCCCTGCCCTGCCCTCCCCCCTCTTCCCCCCCCCTCTCGCTGCGTGGCGAGGGGGAGATTACCGAGCATGGAGGTCTTTAAACCCGGCAGCGCGACGCGCCGGCCCGCCTTTCTTCCTGAGGAAAGAAAACGAGATACGCCAGCTTACGTTTCCCATGGCTCGATAAACAGAGGACGCGGAACAAGAAAGGCGCGGCACCGCCGCCGGAAACGCTCGTTTTCTCCCGCAGCGGAGATAGCAAATATCTTCACCGCGTCGCCAGATCGACCTGCGACGGATGCCATGTAGCATTCTCTCTCTCTCTCGCTCCCTTAAGGGCGCCGAGATAGCGTGACGATGGTGGCCGCGCGTAATCGGCCCGCGTGGTTTTTAAGCAGATAATGGCGTCGTTGCGACTTTGTTACACTGCGTATTTGCGTTCAGGCAACAGCAGAGAGAGAGAGAGAGAGAGAGAGAGAGAGAGAGAGAGAGAGAGAGAGAGAGAGAAAGGCGGCGAGGAAAGAAGCACGCGGCTCCCTCGTGAGAATTCTCACCGGTCTAATTTACCGTACCGCGACACGTAACTCCAGGTCCGCGGCCTCCCTTTGCCGCGGTCCTTAATCACGCATCGGCTGGTAGATAACGAAGACTGGCAAGCGAGAAGGAGATGCCCGCCTCGTTTGCAGCTATGTGTCGAGGGTTAAGAGGGTAGCTGATGTCGTTAATGAGCGTGGTGGGCTCGCGACCGAAAGCGTGCGCGCATGCGCGATTGCGATCGGAGATCGACACTGAAGAGATCCGAAACAAGCTGCGCGTTTCTCCTCTCGCATCGGCGAGCCACGCGTCTGTCGCGGTTAGATCCATCTGTCATCCATCGACAGACCGAGCGATCAATGATGGATGAATGAATGAAGAATAATTCATGACAACCGCGAAGCGCGCGGCATGTTCAGCTGCGGAGTCATTATCGAATCGCGAGGGTTCATTTGTGCATGATGCGAGATAGAGCGGCATCTGCGCGCTCGGTCGTTCCGGTCACGCGAGGCGGCCAAGCGGCGACGACGAAGAGGAAGATGACGACAGCGTCAGCGTCGAGAAAATCGCGCTGTGACACCGACGCGACAGAGATGATAGATTTATGATACGCGCATCGGCTCGGCCATTGTGCGTTTCCTCGCACATGCGATCGCGTCCTCGTGTCATGATAACGTGTCTTCGTCTCATCATGATAGCCGTTGAATGGCCATTTTTGACTGCTTGGGAGATACTTGGCGTGCATCGCCACTTTTGTGGCCTCCGAAGACACGTTGAAAGTGTTTTTACGATTTCTCGAGAGGCTGGAAGATATGTAAAATATCCGGGCAGTGTTAAGCGAAGTCATTACGCGTATAAAGTATTGTTTCCAGAAAATACTTTTGTATTAAATTTAACTATTAAATTTTTGTCGCGCGTAGAGAGAAAGAGAGAGAGAGAGAGAGAGAGAGAGAGAGAGAGAGAGAGAGAGAGAGAGGTCGATGTTCGATATGAAACAAAGTCGATCGCGCCAGGGAACGCTTTGATTGTTTCGCGGATAGGAGCAATGCGCGCAAATATTAACATACATGGCGTGGCTTGTTATTATTATCGTAATTTATCGGATTCCGATGAGAGGCCCGCGTGTAGACTATCGATGAAGAGCTCCTCTCGATCAGCGGCCCTCGGCTTCTCCCGCTCGTTCTTACTCTCGATTTATTTTTGCCCGTTACGCGGCTTATGTTCGAGTTCCTCTCTATCAGCTCGGTATCGGTTTACTCGAGCGGCTCTCCTTGTAAACAGGTATGCAACACCGATTGGAGAGGTCCTTTTGTACGCGCGCTCTGGCACGCGAATATCATTGTACAGGATGTTGCAGAAGCATCAGTTCGAGCGACGACGGATCTGGCAAATCTCGAGGAGGTTTTTCCACGAAAACTCGTTAAAGCCGCGTCTCCCTCCCGTGGGATCGCAAATCTCCTTTCACATAAAGGGCTTTCCGCCTTTAGAAAGTAAAACTTCCTTCCGGTATCCTCGGCAATACCTCACCGAGGATTACGTCTTTAGCAGCAACATTTCAAGAACGAACAAGCCTCTCGATTCATCCCCCGTCCTCTGTTTGGATCGTAATCTCCGTTGTTCAATGTTAAATCTTGCGCGCTCTCGTGGGAACCAATTTCGGTACGACCTGTACTGCGCGTATATGCATAACTCTTTATCTGCACTGCCCCGCTACGGACTCGTCAGAGGCTCAGGTGACTAACACGGGAATGACCGAGCGGCTGGTAGATCTCTTTAACATTCCTTCCTGGCGATAACCACAAGTCGAGATGACAAACGCAAACGCGAGGCATCCCATCCTCCGGTTATTCATGTCGTCTTGCCTTTCCCTTTCTCTCGCTCTGCACTCCCCTGATCGCATTTGCCTACCAACTACTTGGACACACGAGAGGGAACAAGGGACTCAATTTATGCACGCGCTAATTATTCCATTCCGAGATCTCTTTGATTTCCACAGGAAAACTGATCACAGGAATTCTCTCAACTTTTCGCTGTGACTGAACTCGTGAACTCTGATTTATCGCGCGGTCCTTGCGACGCTGCTCGCCGTCACGAAAATCGTCATCGAAGTCTGCGAGTTTTTTTCTCTACGGATTATCGGATTTACGTTAATTCCTTCCTGTGTGCCCCAAACTAGCTGCGAACTAGCAGTCTCACGATTCTAGACTCGCTCGAACGTCGGAGAATTTAATCGTAATTTAATTGCAACGCCATTGATCAAGCATTGCACCCTAAGGGAAAGATTCGGAAGGCTGAGTTTTGCCACAACGATGGAAAATTCATTTCTGTTGAAAATTCTAAGCAATCAGAGGACGATCGCGACACGATGCGGTCCTTTGGAACATCCGACGCGGCTTCTTTCTTGAAAAATAATGAATCCCTAATCCAGGTGCTCGTCAACCGCTCCTTGCAGCTGATCCGCCGATTTGAGTACTTTGCCGAGTAAACGAGGCGTACGGAAGTTACTACCGTTAACGGGTCTCGACAAACGCGCATTCGCGCCGCTTATCCCGCGCGCATCTGGATGCAATCGGCTTCCGAGTCGAATCTCTCACCATGGCACCGCTGGAGGCACCTACAGAGGCTTGGCATTCTTATTGGCCAGATAACTGTCGCCCGGCTGCCACTCGAGCTACAGATGCGAGATTTATGCCTCTTCCAAAGCGGCCGCTCGGTTTCCTCCTTCTTCGAGGTCCACCGATAGCGGGGTAATCGCCAGACACAACACGCGAGGCTAACGGATGCGTGGCCGGTTATCGCGCGAAACGCTATAGATGCGGCGTTATTCGAGCGGATTTTATTACGCTCGGCCGTGCAGCCTCTCGCGAGGTTGTTTGCGCGGCAAACCGCCTCGTGCAACGCCCTTTAATAAGGATGACTCGCGTCTTTCTCGTAATTACGTCTTCGCGAAAGTCGCTTGCTGTTTAATTCGACGTATTTGCCGATTGCTTATGCATGAGACCTGAAGAACGGAAGAAGAAAGGCGGCTCGGAAGTCGAGGAGGTTCAGGATGGGCAGCTCTCGGATCGCGCAGGGTGAAAGCGGAGATTGTCTGCTCAAGAGCGTGCCTCGCGACCGTTTTATCCTTCACGGATCCTCCATCGTGTGCACGGTGCACAATCCGCGAGTGTGTCGGCGGCTGTGTTTGCGCGTGGATTCACGGAATGATAATCCAGTCCAAACAGACTGCCTCCCCCGCCACCAAGTGAAACATCGCTCGGTGATCCGGTCCTCGAAGGTACTCCGGGATGAACACGTCTCCTGATGAGGATCAGCCAGCCGGCTGACCAGATTACGCCCGAAGCCCCGTCTTTCACACGGCGTTCTCTCCTACCTCCTCCTCTTTCTCTGTTGCCCGAGTAGGCCCCCCCCTTCCCCCCCCCCAAGTTCTCGAAATACAGCTGATCGACGAGCGGTCGTTGGTAAGACAAACAGAGACAGGTATGTGGGAGGACAGCTTTGGGACGAGAACAGGAAGAAAACGACGCCGCGCGGGGTTAACAGAAGACGAAGAAGACGAAGAGCAGGCAGAAGGAGAGGAGGATGCAGAAAGAGGATGAGGAGGCGGATATATGGAGGTGGAGAGGCGTAACGCTCGGCCTCGCTCGCTCCTCGCGCTGCTTGTCGCGCGCTCTCTCTCTCTCTCTCTCTCTCTCTCTCTCTCGCGCGCGCGCACTTCTCCGCGCATTATGTACGACTGAACTCGGTGGTCTCGAGTTCCTGAGAACCGAACCCGTCGAGGCCCCCATAACTCCGGGACCTCGTGCCGCACCGCGTGCCACACCTTTCGCACGGCTTTGAAGTCTCTCTCCTCCTCCCCCCTCCCCCCTCCGCCGGGCCGGCGCGCCGCGCCCGTGGCCCCCGACGGTGCCCTTCCCGTCCCGTTCGGGACGATCGCGCGAGATTATGCGGCGGGATCGGCGATTTATCGGAGTCGGTGTCGCCGAGAGTTAGCTAGATCCCTTTCTTCCACCCTTTTATCCTCTATGGTTCTTTTCGGTCATGGATAATAGCGCGGTAGACGTGGGAGTGGACGGAGGGCTGGCCACGTGCGTCGCACCCTTTTGGCATAATTTTAGTTCCTCCCGACAGCGGGCGAGCGGATAATCCGCGTTACGTGCTGCGGCGCGATGCTGACGATACGCGGCATCTCAGCGGTAGCGCGATGAGCGTGCAGTGAATTTAAAATCGGCTATCTGATTAACTATCCTCTGGAGATCCGGAGGAGGCATCTATCCAGAGATTCGCGCAGGATGCGACGCAGGACACAATGCTGGGAGAGATAATGGGAGAAGGCGGGGAAGAGAACAGACGATACCTCGGGCATCGGGAACTCATCGAGATTTTGATAATGGTTCCATGGTTCCATGATTCCAAGGGTTCCGCGCAACTCTTTTCCCGCCTCGGTTAAGACCCCTTGGATCATCTCCGGACTCGTTGCATCGCTCGCTTTCCAAGTGATGGTCACCCCCCGGGTGGCATAGGTCACTGCGAAACTGCGACAGCGACACGCGCGTGTTCACAGGTACACACTCGCACCTCGCAGCTGTTATTAAACAAGATTGGCGGCCGCACTCGATATACCGGGCCACACCTTTCGCACGGTTTCGAGGTCTGACCTCCCGATCTAATGGAAAGTGCAGCGCAAGTCCTCTGGGCAGATCTTAGCGGGCAATTTGAAAGCTTCTCTCTCTCTCTCTCTCTCTCTGTCTGTCTGTCTTGTCGAGTCAGGCCTCGGAGAGATCTCACGTCTCTCGCGATACGATGGAGTCTGGATGTCGAGTTAAAACGCCGAGGAAACGGTACCGAGACGATACGCGCGCAAAGGTGAGATCCAACGATCGTCGATATTTCATAACCGATCACGGCTTCATCGGTGTGCGCGAAAGGTTTAAGGTCGCCTATTTATCGTCCGGCTCATGATGAATGCTGCGCGATTGATTCCGCAATACGGAGGAAAGTTTTCCTTGGCCGTTGATCTTCAGAATCGGATGTTTCATTACTCGCGACGCGCGTCAAAAGTGGGGCATTCCGCAAATAGATAGCTATATCGGGATTTTCATCTCGATTTGACAAAGCGTGCATGATTCCTTACAACGATGATAAACGCGACTCGCGTGCACGGCGAGCATCGAGTGGAGAACGCAAAGAGCGTCGCCTGTTTTTATGCTTCTCGCTTCTCGCTCGGAGAATCGTCAGTGAGAGCGAAGATGCTGCGCAGACAGGCCCCTTCTTAAAATAATGCGCGGTTGCGCCCCGTCCTCCTCTCTAGACGCAAGCCTCTAATTTCCAGAGCGATCACTCGATATATCGGGTTCTCTCGCGTTCATTAAGAATTCACCAGGAGGTACGGATTAAGGACCCTCCTGGACGCGAACACCTGGTATCTCCCCGTCAGAGCTGGAACTCGCATCGCGGAGGAGCGCGGTGAAGAAAGCTCGGAGGAAACGCCGAGTAATCACCGAGCGGAGATGAGGGGCATACGAACGAAATGGAAAAACGAGATGGAGGAATCGTCGAGACGAACAATCCGAGCAGCTCGTTCTCTTCATTTTCGAGTCCGAGTCCTGTAATCGGAAATACACGAGCGAGCATAATTGTTTCAAATGCTTCGAATGAAAATGAAACGAGTCACAAAGGAATCAGCCAAGTATACATATGATACGTCAGCCTTGTTGTAAATCAAGGACACACTACACTTGGCGGAGTTCCGTGATCTTATCAATCTCGTCCGGAAGCACGCGAGTCCTCTCGACCGAGATCGCGTTTCTTTCTTATCTTTATCTGTGATTGTGCAACAAGTTATCGAGCTGTCGGTCATCAGGAAGAATCAGGCAAACTTTTATAGCCGAAATTACGCATGCCTTTACGTAGCGCTGCTCTTGCCGGCCCTTCAGCCGGCTCTCTTCAGGTATGCCTTTGACGGACCGCCGTAAGTGAAAGCGATCGCGCTCGATGCTCGCTAATTATAATGCGACGCGCGTAGCTTCGCGATAAGGTTCGAGAGCTCACAAAGAGAACACCGCGATATCGATTAACCACTGTCCATCGATAATCCCAATGGATCGAGGGGGGCAGTTGAACACCTGGTACTATCAGAGAATATAAGAGCGAGAGCGAGAGCGAGGAACCGAGATGAGCTCCTCCGTGGCGAGAAGAGGACGCCTTGCTGCTGCTGCTGCTGCTGCTGCTGCTGCTGCTGCTGCTGCTGCTGGACGAAGGAACGAGCAATGAAGGTCACGTGAGAAGAGCGGTTGATGTAGATAAAAGCGAGCGATAAGGTGGAGCGCGCGGACGCATGCACGCGAGAAAGAATGAGAGAAACGCCTCCCACCGGAACCAAAAAGTCTCCCGAGTAATTGCGCGGTGTCGGGCGGGCCCCCTCCACCCCCCTGACACCCCGTAGGTGGCTGCGCGCGGGGAACGCATCCTGCATCCCTCGGGACAGGAGGTCGTCGCGTCGCCCGGGGGCGACGTTCCTCGAACACGGCGAGACATTGAATACCATCGAGATTGCGCGCCTCCAAGCCTGCCTGCTCGCGCCCTGCTCATATTGATGGCGCTCATTAGAGCGGAAATTGCGCTTCCAGATGAATTAACGTTACGCGCAAGCGCGCGAGTACTCGCGCCACCGGCGTTCCAGGATTCCGACCCGTGGAATACCGCGGAGAGCAGATTTCGAGGCGAGCAGGTGCGCGCCCTGATTCTTGTCACAGCGCGATATCGCGAGATTGCTGGATCTAAATCTCGACTAAACCCTTCCGATCTTCCCGATGGATGCACATTCATAAATGTGGAAGTTCATGTCTCCGGCATTTCATTCGATCACATTCGATCCAGCAGGTCCATCGGTTTCCACTCTCGCGATGGATGTTGGAAAACTGTCCTCCCCGGGGAGGAGGAGGAGGATGGGGGAGGGGGGAGGGGGGTTGAATTTTAGCGGCTTCTTCCAATCTCTCAAACGAGACGAGAGCGGCGGGRGAGACGAGAATGATCGCGGGCAGCGCGTTAATCGCATAGATCGTCAGGAGATAACACGTATTTGCAAAGGTACGCTATGCATGGGCACAGATTGCCGAGGGAGGGTCTGTGGGAAAAACTTGATCCCGCTTCCGTTGTTCGCGGTCTTTAATAAAATGCGCAAGCCTCTTCTTGCGCGTGTTCTATCACTTATTGCTTTACGTCGCGGACGATGCGCGCAGATCCGCGGCTCGGTTTTAATTATTATTCATCGGTGTATTATTAATGGCATCCGGAATTCGCAAGCTCAGATAGCGAAGACTCCGTGTTACTCGATAAGTCGAATCGACTTATCTTAATCTAATGACTGACAATCGCAGCCGTTCAACGAAATCTTACAATTGTATCGATAATTCAAGATGAGGCAACCAAGTAGACAAAACCCGCTGTGATAATTATTCGAAACCGGATGGAAAATAGGGATTCGCCCGCATTTCGATGCGCACGCAGAAGCCTGTTCCATTGGCGCTTAATTGACATTGGCGTTTAATCGATGGCTCGATCGTTTCGACCAACGACGTTTCTCCACGTTCCGCTCGGCGCTCCGCCGACGTTGCTGCGTTTACGTGATTCTTGCTCTTCCGCCGCACGACTTTGCCTTCCTTTTCGCGCGCGCCCGATCGTCCTCCCTTTTCTCTTTTCCCCCCGTTCCCTGACATGCCGTTCCGTGCATTTCCTCGAGCGCGGAGCCCCCGTGCCGTCGTGTCCAGGCTCGAGGGGCTTAATCATAGTCCGCGGGACAATAATGACCGGGAGGATGCGTTTTATTCGTCATGTGCGTGCGCCTCGTCCGCCAGAAAACCTTTCGGCTGGGTTTCCAAGCCGCCGCTACCTGCTACAGTGTTGCACGGCCTAAGGGGGATGGCCCGCGGTTCAGCGAATCGCACAAAGGATGCGTACGCACAATGCTCCCTCGTTAATGATCGCCACGGCGCGGATCACGAGGGAGCTTTGGTCCGCGCCTCCATCACGCCGCGGATCATGCGTGAAGTAATTTGCGATGGCGCTTTTTGCGTGAACATTGATTGTAAAACGTGAAGAGGAGGGCAGGGCAGGCGGGAAGAGGAAGATTGCCGGGGCCGCGTCGATTGACCGACCGCATCCTGGCGTGCTCGACTTCCAACTGCATACGATGGTGCATTTTTCAATCAGTGCTTTGTAACGTAGTGCTCTCAAATGTTCACCGATTGCCCCACGTCGCAGGATGGAATTTTATAGACATCGAGATCTTTCCCTGATGGGAACTAGATATATTCCCCGACGTCCTGGTCGGTTTCGATCGGCAGAAGCCAGTCTCTCTCTTCTGCTTCTGCTTCTGGAATTCTTGTCAAGCATAACGCGCATGTCCGCGCTCGGGGCAAAACATCTCACCGTTCGGAACAGGAACGTTTCTAATCGACTGACGCAAATAGAATGGCGCGAATATCTTCAGTACTATGATTCCCTCGCCGTATCTGAATCTCCGTTTCTCGTTTCATTCGAGCGAAGTAACGTCTATGTCTCACATGTATGTCATACACACACACACACACACACACACAGAGAGACGCGCGCGTGCACGCGCGTGCGGAGAGAAAGAAGACAGGAAGCGATAATGTTACTCGTCGGATTTACTGGTGGTCCCACCTGTCATCGTTGCACCTGTCTCTCGGGACCACTTAGTGGTAACGTTAATGACCTTTCACGGGCCGCTGAGTGCACGACATGTGGGTGGCAGAGCACGAATTCAGTTAGCGTTTTGCATGCCATAACTCTACGCATCGGCGCAGACGCAACATCGTGCCTGCCAGATATATACCCTCCCCCTCCGCCCCTCTGCTTTCAGCGCGCATACCGAGATCGAGGAGTGAATTACGAGAGACGGACACGTGGCAATTCGCGGCTGTAAATATAGCGTTTAACGTCTCCTCGAATTCATTCCATTTCGAGCGAGCCGCTGCTTTTAATTACTGCGATCGAGGCAGATACGCTTCGAGGATCATACCTATTCATGAACTCGAACTCGTTACGAGCGACCTGCACTTGGGAGAGTCATCGAGCGATCAAGATTAATCGAAAGATCCGTTACGCCGACGTTAAGATCGCTCTCGCGGCTCTTCGTCGGCTGATCCGTTTCATCCATTTCAATGGTTCGTTCAGTGCACGTTTCGATAACTGCGGTGCATGACATATTGCTGATCCCTGTTTGTCAATTTGTTTGAAATGTCCATTGAAACTACAATCGGTCAGCAGCTGCCGCCAGCAGCTTCGTTTTAATCGAAGCTCGTTCTCCTCTTTGCAGATGGTACCGCGATCACGAGCGAGGTCGTCCAGGATTATAATCCTCAGTTCATGGTGGGCTGTTACTTCCCCGCGGAATTCCAGGGCGAATTCGTGATGCAGGTGAGCGGGAAGAGTGCCGGACGCATGATGAACGAGCCCGTTCAGTATTCCAGCGTCAACATCACCTTCAACTCGATACCGGTGTGGGGCTACTGCCACAGGAGGGTTGGCGATAATGTGCTGCTAATAGACAGGTCAGTTAACGCAAATGTCTTACGCATTGAATAGTTGACGCGATAAGTCGCTGTGAGATCTGTCGTCGTTGAGAATCGCGAGAGTATCGATGCGGCGGATCTCGACAGGCGAAGCCCGGAAGATCGCGCGAAAAATTCTGAATGATCGATGGATTCGGAGATTTCCGGATTTTCCGGACTTGCTCGGTTAGGAGGAAGCGAAGTCTGTCAGCGAGGAGATTGACGATTGGCGAGCTCCTGTCTGCGATCCGCTTCTGCCATTACCTCGACGATGACTTGGGAATCCGTTTCTTGTAATCTCTTCTGCGCACCTGTAATCTCACAGGCGCATGGCGACTGGCCTGTTCTTGGCTCTATCTCGCACGGCTTGAACTACCGGGTAGCTTGAAGCAATATTTTCTCACCTCTCCCAATCTCGCGCATTAAGTCCTCCTCGTGGCGAGGCGTTAAAATTCTCGTGGGTCGAGCAACGGCCGTTACGAAAGTTTACAGACGCATAAAAGTCCGAAAGCACGCCACCGTAAATATCGAAGTCCCTGATTTACTGGCAATAAAGAAGAAGCCGAGCTAGAGCGGAACTGCATGCACGGGTCGCCTTAGGAATAACGGTGAAACGCGCGGAACTATGCACTCGATGCAAACTGGGATACCATATCTTGCGCTTGTCGCGCATGTAAATGCGCGTTAAACGGATTACCGGCACCGAAAACACGCGCACGATAGAATCGCGTTTGATCGAAGCTAAACCACCGCCCCGCCCCCTCATCCTCCCCTGAGAAGGAGGTCTCTTAAGATTCCACGTTACATTAATGTCTGACATTTATGAACGATTACACGAGGGACGAAGCACGGCTGAATCGAAGCAACGACGCAACGCTATTTGCAACGCTCGAGCATAACGCGCGCGGTTTGATGAAACAAACTCTTAGCCGGGGTCAACTTGGCAGCATCCGCGACGCCGGGAGGAAGCGCGTGACTTTTACTGCTTTCTATATAAGTCGCTGCGCCGTGTCTAGACGGAAGAATGTCTGATGATTCGCGCGCGGAATGGTCCCTCTGTCTGAGGAGGTAAAATCCGCCACCGCCGCCGCCGACAAAACCGACACGACAACGACGAAAATCGTATCGCAGGGCGGGAAATGGAAAGGGTGTGAAGGGGTTAAGGTTAAATTAGCGTTTGCCGTTGGCCGACGCGTCGCCGGGGATGCCGCGACGTCTGCTGCTCGTCTGGAACAGAAATAGCCGGCTCTCTAGACAACGCCAGACAGCGGCCGTTCGTGTCGCCCGTGGAATCGAGAACTCGTGCTAATTCCGGAAGGAGGACGGAAGCCATAAAACGAGGAACGAAGTAGCCCCTTTGACACCCTCCTGCCGAATCGCGGCTGCGACACCCTCCCTCCTCGAGACGGGCAGCGAAGTAGCGCCGACTTTGTTTTGGAAGACGCGAGCCCCTCTCTTCGCGAGCGCCAGCATTGTGAATTGCGTGTTCTCGCGCGGATTCACGGCTGATTATTCCGATAAGGCAAGAGAGTTTCAGAATTTCGGAGGCGAGCATTTCCGACGCCCCGCCGATTCCGGCGTGCGCTCGTGAATGCCACTTGGCTGATGCCTGCAACATCAGGAGAGAACCGAAGTGCAGGATCCTCGTGGCGCGTGAATCGATAGTTCATCGGCGATGCCATGTGGGTGTTGTCCGGCCAAGCATGCATAAATTGGCATACACGCGAGAGCCAACCCCACCTTCTTCCTCTTCTTCTTCGGACACGATCGTATACCTCGCGATTCATGTTGAATCGTTAACGAGCTACCGAGCTATGAATAATCCCATGAGAGATCATACGCTCTACCTGTCTGTTTCTCTCTTTCCCTCTTACTATCGCGTCGCGTTTCGAAGTTCCTACGCGATTTTTCTTCAGCTTTCATCCTTCATGACGCAGACTCGTAGTTACTTATCCTCAGCCATTGTAGCGCTGAGCGACGAGAGAGAGGCGCGACGAATCATTTATTACGCCTCGCCTTCAGTAATCGTTCGAATTATACCGCTCCGCATGTCCCGACTAATCGCGACCGCGACTGATAATCGACGTAGTAATAACTATCAGATCATTTAGATCCAGCTTTTCCTGTTGCCCCGCGACTAGCCAGACGACCCATCGACCTGACAAGCGATAGGCGGAGTGATATGCAAACGAGCGCAATTATCACATGCGATTACAGCTCACCCGAGGCGTCGTTTAATTAGAGATTCGACCGCGAGTTAATTGCCGCGCCCGCTTTCTCCCCATCGATTCTTGTCGCGCTCGGATCGATTTTTATCGATCGGAACGTTGTTTAGCCGAATAAATTAAGGTGTTAGCTAAACGACGAGGCGGCGAGGCTCGCGCGCCCGAGATTCACGATCGCCGGCCGGCGATTAAGCGATAATCGCACCGCGCGATTATTCGCCGAGGCGACAAGCGATGCACAGAGGCAAGAGAGAGACTCTCTCATCACGTAAATTATCGCGGCTGCATTCCGCTCCGCGGGAATCCGCTCGCTTCATCCCAGCGAGCGCAGATGCAAATGCGCGCGTTTCGTAATATATCGCGGCGTACGCGATTACCGCTCTGCGGATACGCAGAGCGCGCTATCAAAGGGTTCCCGTCCCATGGAGGATCCACTGAGGACTAACCAAGACTGAAGACATTTGGCGCTTCATTGTCTCCAGAGAGGCGAAGCTGACGAGAGGATCAGCTCCAAAAATTTTTAAGCAGGCTTAGATTTTTTTCATTTAAGATTAAACTTGAAAAATGTAAGAAAATGATTAATAATCCCCTAATTATGATTATAAAGAATATAATAGGGAATAATATGGCTGATTTTCAAAAAGAATTTAAGCATAAAATAATATTATAAATTAGTATGAGGGTAATAATTGTTACAGGATGGGTTAGTGTTGTTAATAAAATTCTTATGATAGTTAAGAATATGAATCAGTTTAGGTAGGTTAATCATATGATTTTTGTCATAATAAACTATAAACCTTCGAAATTTACAAAATAATCCCTAAATTTGTAAATCTTTCCAATCTTAATATCTACTGTAAAATTTAGTTCAATCTATCATTAACACATCTTTAAACTTGCAATTTAATATATTATTTAAAGCTTTTAGCTCCCTTTACCTGCAGATGGTATCTTTTTTTTCGGCTCCTTCCAGGATCTCTTTCTCTCTCTCGCGCGCGATACTGGGGAGATCCGCGAGCATCGGCGATCCGGTCCGCGCGAAGCGTCTCTCCGCGGCATGACAGCCGAGCCGAGACTTGAAAAACACCGGCATCGGAAGAGAATATACCGCGCGCGATGTACGGTCTCCACCTCCAGCGATCCGATAGAACAGAGAAGCCCTTCCCTCGTCCCCGCGCATACCATCGTCTACCATTAATCTCCGTGAAGACGAAGAGGAGTGACTAGCCGAAGGTGGTGCCGGTCTCTCGCCTCGAGTTTCCATGTATCCCGTCCCGACATCGAGCATGGTGCCCCGTGGACGGTCCGACAGCGGTCCATGGGATCGGCGTGTTCCTTTAAGCCGGCGGGACTCATTTGTCACCCTGATTGCGGCCGCGGGATCCGGATTCTGGCGCTGGTTGACAATTGAATCGGTCATTAGCGGAAATACTCACGGTCCACGGCAAATGACGAAAAGAGAGAGAGAGAGAGAGAGAGAGAGAGAGAGAGAGAGAGAGAGAGAGAGAGAGAGAGAGAGAGAGAGCGTCCGCGAGAGASTGTGCCATTTCTCTCGCGCTGATCCTGATGCATCACGGAGACGTTGCAGAATAAGACGCAAAGCGCAAGATAAAAGAACTAGCTCATCCTCACGTTTATGGAGTGACGACTCGCGATGCGTGCAAATTGTGTCTTATGCAAATTCGCATGCATTACACATTTGCATTTCGGGAATGTTTACGATAACACTACGGCCGGCTGATGAAGATGACGACAGTCTCTCCGCGATCCCGATCGCGTGTAATTCGGCAAGTAGAATGGCGCGAGGTGGAATGGCGTGTGCGCACCTCGTGTAAAGTACGTTTCCAAAACGAGCGGATGGTAAACGACGGGGATGTTGTCGTGTCTCGGGCTTGTTTCGTGTGGATCTGCTCGCGATCTAAGCATGCAAGTCCCGCGGAAATACCGAACGCGAATTAAAACACAAGTTAACGACAACGCGCTAATTAATGGCGTGTCCATAAGCGCGTCCGTATACGGTGAAAGCCGGCTTATTATCTCGGCAAGCGACCGTTCTCGAAACGAAAACGAACCGCGACGTAGGAAGAAATCACGTGGAAGCTAAAGCACCTTGCAGCGAGAATCGATGGAAGAGGAAGCGACTTTCCCATACCGTTGGGAAATTAAATTTACCCGCGCCGAGATTAAGTTCGCGTCAACGAACTTAAGTTAAGTCAACATCCCTTGAGAAAACACGGCCAGTGTCGGTCGGGACACTTCTCCTTAATTCTATCTTTATTCATCGAGTATTATTAAACCAGACCGCAAGCGCTCGTTTGCTTTTTCTCCAATCATCCGTATTTGGAGGAGATAATTGCAGCGATTCCGCACGTTCTCCGTGCGTTTGAGGCGATTTTCAAGCCACGCTTCGCGCGGTTCCCATGCTGGGAAGAAACGAGAACGTCAAACGACGGCGAGCACGCCTCGAAAGTGCTTGTCGCTCGGACGAAACCGATCGCCTAACATTCCAGAGCTGGCGAATATATCTGGAGGGTTCGCAAACGGAGGGCGTGCAAACATGCTGGTCTCTCGCTTTACACGGCCGAGTATACGGGAATTCTATGTATGGCGGGGACCACGCGACGCGGTAAATGGGCGAGTACTCGCTTATTCCCGCAAGTTGCATAATATCGGCTCGATCGGCATCGCTTCGGACTTGCAATTACGGTGGAAGGCACGCGTTGACGTCGTGAACGCTCGTGAGCACTCCGCCGAGGGGCACCGCGCTGATTCACGCAGATCTCACGTATCGCGTCGCGGATCGATCGCGATGTTTATTAATGTCATTACGTTAATTCGTATGCGCGTGATCGCCGCGTAAACTCGCGCCAAGTGTAGAAGCGTAGAATTATCCGCGCAGAAAGGGAGAAAAGAATAGAAACAAAGAGAGGGAGAGAAAGGGGAGAGCGATCGACCGATTGTTCGCTTTCGGTATTTATTGCGTAGATACGTAATACGCGAAAACGAGAAACGCCACCGTTAATTCGCGCGCGAATGCGCCAAGCGGAATGACATTCCCGCGCGCGCGCAGCCCCTCGCAGCGCAAATAGGCGGCCTCGGATGCACGCCTATGCGGTTACCCTAATGACTCGCAATTATTTAAATGACATCTTTACCGTGACGGCGATTTTGTCGTGCGAATGCGCGAGACGGTGCACACGCACCAGATACCGGCGGACACATGTCTCCTCCGCGATCACTGTCATTTTCGCAATCGTGTGCGAGCAGATAACGCGACGCGATAGGCGAAACGTGCCTGCCTCTTGCGCGCGTACCGGTTCCCATAATCTTGCGCGAAACTCACCGCGTTTCCACGGGACGGATTTTCTCAGACGTGGCGTGAGCTGGCATTAGCAGGTGCCGTCTCGCTCTAGATTTGACCCGCTTTAGGCGACCGCTCTGAAAACCCATGTGCGGGAACATCGGTATCAGTCAAGCTGGCGTCAATATTGATGCAAGCGCTGGCGACAACATCGCGGTGAACCGCGAGCGGCAAGAAGCGATTCGCGGATTAACGATGCCTAAATATTTTGTATTTTGCCTAATGCCGCGTCAATGTCGCTTCACGGATGTGAAGAAATCTCATTGCCATTTTTTCTCGCGCCTTTGCCCTTCCGCGTGCTCTTAGCGAGACTCCTAGCTTGACCCGTCGACGACATCATGTCATCGCGCCAGAAGAGAGACCCCTCCTGTTTTCTCTTCTCCTTCCGCCCTTCGTCGTCCACTTCCCGCGGTAAATCGAGTTAATTCCCGATGGCAGGTTCGCAAGACGCTAATTCGACGCTCCGAGCCATCCTCGCTCTGTTATATAGTCGTTAACGCCCGCTTATGTCAGCGCGTTCATTTATCGCGAGCCCCCGGGGGTGGAGACACGTATATCGCGGGCGACGTAACGCGAGGGGTGATCTCTTCGGTTCGCGGGGAGATTCGCGCGGACGCTCGCGCGGAAATGGAATAGCTCTCGTTTTCGCGGATTCGCGGGGGGTCGAGATCGTAAAGGCGAGATAGCGGATAGCTGAAATCTCAGCGCGGATTCCAGTGCGCTGATGGAAAATAAGAGGAAATGAACAAGAGGTGGACTGAGGGGGCAGTTCGTTGCGCGCGAACGATGTATCGTCGCGCCGATGTTTTATAATCGGCATTAACGGCGCGGTCGGGATATCGTTCGATTTACGATATTTCACGACACGGCTCTGCTTTACGCGATCGACTTCTCCTCTCGGCTCTCGTCTCTCATTAATTTCTCCCCCGTTTTTCCCTGGCATAAATTCCGCGAACGTTAAACGCTGCGTTCGCGGGATCGCGATTATTACAGGCGCGCGGTAAGGGCAACGCGGTCCTTTGCACAAGATATCTCATAACTATCGTGTCTTCGTCAATTAGTTCCAAGCTAAACGCGAGCGTAACTTGCGAGCAACTGATAATGGGGAACCTCTATCTGCGGAAGTTGATCTCTGAAGCGTTTCTACATCCAATCGGGATCTAAAAATCCGAGCTCCGACGCGAGCTGCGGAATGCTTCAGCTCCGAGATCGTAAGAACAATTGGAAGGATTATCCGAGATAGAGGGATACTTTTTTATCATTTGACACGTGACAAAGAACGATGCAAGTAACGATATCGCGTAGTAATTACGGCAAGTAATTACGGCCACGTTAATCGCGTAATCAACTTGTGTCGTTTGCTGACTGCAGATACGGCGACAAGGATTGCATACGGTGTTTCCGGTTGCTGCGGAGGTCGCGCAATGTCATCGAGGTGCTCTCCGAACCTCTCAACAAGTGTTATATATACAAATCAGCCGCCTTGGCCTCCTGCAACGCGCTCAACTCCACCTCGATCCTGTACCGTAAGTAAAAGCCGGATTTCTCTCGATAATCGCTATTTACTCCCAAGACGACGACCGCGAACTGACGTACGTCAGACTAAATACGAGGCATACTTATGTTAATGAAGGAGACCTCACGCTGCAAACATTGGCCGATGTATCTCGACGATTGCCTTTTCTCACGCTTAAGCGACTTAAATAATTGCCAATGCGGATCAATGCGGCTTTTTGTTCGCCCGAGCGCGAACAAGGCGGCATGGTCTTTCTCGCGCGATTATCGAGTTCGGCTCGCTTGCGGCTGAAGAAACGGCGCAAAAGTGGAGCGCGTGTAGAAATATGTGAACACGCACATAGAGTTATCCGCCGACAATGCATCGGCCGATGCCAATCGTCGTTATCGGTAAACTCGGATGGCAGATACAACGTCAAAAATGCATAAATATATAAAAGAATATCGGTACGATGAGATCTACGCGACGAGAAACGTGAAAAGAGGATCACTGCCGAATTATTAGGTATACAAGTTAATTTCTTTCAAGATTCAACATTTATTTATTTATAAAAGCAACTGACCACGGTGGAAACTTGGCTTTGAGATCGATGCTCGAAATCCAAAGCGAGAAATTAATTTGTACACCAAATATACGTGATCATCGAAACAGATTGGAGTACCTTGTTCGGTCCGCCTTTCCGCAAAGTTCTTCAGAGAATTCTGTTTTTATTAGAAATATTGCATGCGCAAGGCTCGTGAAACACATCCGCGCGGAGCTCCGCGCACAATCGAGTCAAGGTGAATTAATTACTCGCATTCTCTTACGCACGGCGCGCACGGTGCATAAGCGTAAGGAATCCGCGGACTTCCGGTAAGCCCGAGGAAATAAATCGCACCGCGGGGGGAGGGGGAGGGGGAGGGGGGCAAAGGCGGAGGGGGTCCAAGTTCGGCGGCCTCGTCGAGTTAATCGATCGGTTAGCGATCCTCGATAATTAGCGTTAATTGGCCCTCCCGCCGTTAACTGGCCGCGGAGGAAGTGACGAGACTTGCGTAATGACGCAGGTACGATGCCGGTCCCGTCCCTCCCCCGCGGCACGGAACGCACGTCGCGTGCAGGATCGCGCGCGCGTCAATTCTCACGCACCTGTCAATTAAAACGCTCCCGATGATCGAGCATTCGCGCAATTGCGTCTGTCGGATGCGTCTTACGCGCATCCGATGAGTCCTCGGCGAGATGTTGGCGCGCGAGTGACGGAAACAGACCGGCGAATCTCGTTTATCTCGCATCACGGGAGGATGCGTCCGACAATAATTATCGGCCAGCCAGCCGGAACCGCGAACGGGTTTCGGTCCAGCTGAATCTCGCTCGAGCGACGTCCCATCTCGATCCCAAGACGAGACTCGGAAACCTGTAGCCTGTTGGGACCGAATCGCCCGCTTCGAGTTCAGCTCGAGCAAGCGAGCGGACAATCCGTTAACGGTAAAATTGTGCGCGCAGACGGAGGAGAACCCCCATCGGCGGTATTTCGATAATCGCATGCAGAACTTGCACATTAACGCCGGCAGAAACACGCGCATCGGCACTCGCCTGCATTATTAGTTCCCTAATGAAGATCCCTGATGGGCATCGATCCTTTGGCTTCCGGCCGAGCATTATCAGGCGCGTTCACCTGTGGCGGCTCCCAAGCTGAGCTACCTGCACCTGTCGTCGCGACGCGATCGGCACGGATACGGATTCCGCCTGTAATCTCGGTTTCACGCTTTGTGTCGCTGCACGCGAACCGGTCTCGAACCGGAACCGAAAATGCGGCCCACCGGCCCACCGGAAGAACGTAATCGAATGTCCGTGCGTGAAGAACGCTTCGACGAATCTCTTCGTCGGCGTCCTGAGAGAATTCAGGGGGGACGAGCAGCCCACCGCGCGCAAAAAATCTCGATCGACGCGCTGAATTTGGCATTAACTTCGACTGGTCTCCCCGACCAGTATGTCGAGACCAATGGTCTTCTTGCGAGAACATAATGATGTCAGTGTTGAATCTTCCCGGGTCGTGAAGCGGTGCCGTTATTGAGGACTGAAGGAAGGAGAGAAAGAAGGAGCGTTGAATTTGCGCTTGCAGTGGCTTTGATCTTTTTCCTTTGCGCGATAACTCCGGGATTGCGCTCGATCAACTCTCCTTTCTGACGAATAACGATTGCCAATTGGTCTGATATTATCTCTTCCCAATTGTGGATATAATTTATATACCAACCGTCGTGTTTCGATCACTATTAAAAGACACGGATGTTTCTCGATCCTTTTCCGAACAAGCATCCTCACGAAACATCCGAACGAGGTAGAGGAGCGTGTTGCGGAAGAAGCCAGGTAATTTCGTCAAAACGATCCACCGAACATTCTTTGCCGACTTGCCTCCCATTCCTCTTCCCTGTTCTCTCCTCTCTGCCCCCTTTCTTTTTTCACTCGTGGTCCAAGCAGAACCGTCAGGTATTCGTCGTGAAGCGTGGAAGTGCCCCCTCTCAAAAGAACCTCGTCTTAATCGTCCCACAGAGGAATGAACAATGCGACATACGACTGATAAGGAAGGAATATATCGCGCGGCTTCTTCGTTTCGCTAAATTACGTCCCATTGTCCGGACAAAGAGACCGCGCGCGCGCGCCTCAATGAAAGAACCGCGGTTCCCGGATTCCACGTTCTTCCGTTTGTTTCCGGAATTATTTCGGCGTGACGGTTTTTCTGCCGCGTGTGTGCGAGAGAAAAAGGCTGCTAATGCAGCAATGCGTTTCAAGAATTTCACTTCGCGCCAATTTCACTGTCTACGTAAATCTGCAGGAGTATCGCGACCTGCGCCGTTCCGCTTCGCGTGTTACGTTTATTATTATTATCATTTATTTTTTCGTATCTCATGGAACCTCGCTCGATTGGAAGCGATTTAGATCACAGATCGACAAGAAACTCGTGGCGGGACTCAACTCGATATCGCTTCTTGTCTGTTCATTCTTCCGAATTGCTTTGCGAGGCGTAACGGCGCGCGAGGACGGGATTGTATTCGTTCGTTCGTTTCGATAGGCAATACTATTGCTCGAAATTACGGAAGAGCATCATGAGGGGAGAAAAAGCGCATAGTAGGCGGCTGAAGATCTAAAGCATGGAAGAATACATTTCGTAGGCGAACGAGATTAGCCATCTTGCGCGGATTTAAACGTAGTCGACTCTGTATTTAAGCGAATCATAAATTGCATCTGTTATCCGAATTGCGATAGCAAGCTGTCGGAGGTCAGACGGGATCGGTCCCTCTCGATGACGCGCGACAAGTAGACGAAGAGTCTATCAGGAAAGTGCGGTCAACCGAATCAAGGAAAGTAGCACTTCGAAAAGTGAATTCCCTCTTCCCTCTTTTGCTCCCTCGCTCGATGAAACATTTGAAGAAAAAAGGATGAACGTCATGGGACGATGACGTTCATTCCCGTGGCTCTTGCCACTCCGATCACGTCTCGTTCAGTGATCTCGACAAGGAAAAAAAGTCCTCCAGAGGCGTAACTTGGAACTGTTCCTTGACACGAAGCTGTCGATGCCCGACAGATTGAGGATATTGTTTAAATAATCGTGTCAACGACAAATATGTCGTTAGGTTTATGTCTTGTTATCGTCGCATTATCGTCGTATCGAGAAAGGAAGAAGCGAAAGGAATAATTCGGCGACGAGTAAAAAGCGCTCTGTTGAAGCCTTCAGACGAAAACGCGTAGCGTAGAATTTCAGCTACTTCCTGTCGATAGATCTCATTGTAGTCTCGATGAAAACCGCGGGGGCAGAGAAAGGAAAGGTAGGAAAGGGATAGAAGAGGGAGAGCTGTTTCGAGGGGACTTTTGTGAATTCAACCTTCGATATCTCGACTCGATGAGAATTCGCAATTTTAACAGCATCTAAACATGTTTCAACAAAGACTACTGGAATCACAAAGGAATTCCGGAATTTGAGAATTCACCGACAACCTCGCAATATATTTAAAATGTTGAAATTATTATGTTACCAGAAACTGTTGATCCAGTTTTTAAATTATCTTCAACTTTCATTAGACGCGCGTATATCTTTTGCGAGATAGTGGAATAAATTTACGAAAGATCATACGCGCATTTCAGATACGACAACGTGATGAATTATTCTGTCTGTTTTCGATAGGAACAAAAGAAATCGGCGGTATGCCGATTCGGAACGAGTACTGCCCGATCGCCGGTCTGTATCACTTCAAATACAGCATCAACAATGATTCCGGAACGTCGTTGGAGTGTAATACGTTCTCCTCCGACTTCAATAATTGCCCGGACGGATCGATCTTACATCTCAGCTTCAAGCGATGCAACTTTGAAGCGCAGGGTGAGTCTTCTTTATTATATGCGCTATTTTGTTCACGCGATAATCTGACGATCATTAACGCACGCGTAAGACGGAAGATATCAGCGAGATATCAGAGATGTCAGTCATTAACGAGCGTGCGATCAGCGTGTAATATCAATTACTATAGAATATTTCTATCCTGATGGAATTGTCAAGTATGATGGATCTTCGACGCCTCAGATTGATAGAACAATAAGTAAAAAGACTCTTATTCTCCTTTACAATGATATAACGCAAAGATATCTCGATAGGCTAGTTGACTATAGTTTCACCGTTCGCGATTCTACGGTTCCTCGACTACTCTTATTCTGCACGCACTCTGTGTTACTCTTTTGCTCTCCGCCGCATCCTCTGTCGTCGTCCTTTTTATACCCAAAAGTGATATTAGTTGTCGGCCAATCGCTACATATTATCATGCGATCTGGACGAATCACGTCGTTCTGCGAGTGTCAACAGTTTCTTTTGCGGGTATCCTTTGTTCTAGACGCAAACGTCCAAACACATCGGCTTCTCTGATTACAAGCTTTTGATATATGCCGCCACCGATAATCCCTTTCTTCTATACTACATTACGACCGTGAATTTAGATTTAGATTCAATCGATTCAAGCGTGGAGGAGAAGCCGGAAATCTCTGAAAAGATAGGAATACATCCAGCTTTATTTCAGATATCAAATACAACTGCCTGGGTAGCTGGCCTGGACCCAATGGCTCCAACTATCTCGCCCTTTGGGACAGCAATGCCAACGATGACCGGCCGCAGTACAGATGCGGGGTACGTTACGCAATGATTGTAACATTTAACTTATTGAAGTAACAACGGCAAGTTAAATGACAGAGATGCAGTGTCTGTATTTTCTAATCCAACTTGATCAAGCACACTTGCATTACACATCGAATAAAATGCGACTTCTAGTTGTTCCACGTTGACAACAAGAGAGGGAAGACCTACATGGCATTCAGCAACGACTCGAGCTGCACGCAAAATCTGGACAACTCTACAAGCGGATACGAGACCTTGATCCTGACCAAGAGCTTGAATCAAAAGAAGGTGCCGGATTACGTGAAGACTCACGTCGCCACGTAAGGGTCGAATCTTATCGAGTAACTTACTCGAGTAATTTACTCGTAGATTATTGATTACACTTTTGCTGCTATCAGATGAAGTAAAGATAGATAGTAAAGAGTATCGCAAATAATATGAGCAATAATATTAGCAATAGCGATGATGCTCGCACGCTTACTTTATAATAACGAGATTAAATGATGCTTCCAACGTCAGGTTCCCGAAATGGTCGCAAGGCTTGTGGGAGGATTCCCTTATAGTTAATGGAACGATGACCTTCACCGATCTCAATGGTTACAATAGTTACACTTTCATCACGGTCGAATCGAACGAGGAAACCGGCCGCTACATCGTATACTCGAAGGACCAATGGTGAGTAATTGGTTCGCATTACAGCAGCTAATCTCAATGTAATCATAAAATTACCGAAGTTCTGATATCCTTGGGCGCTCAATGTCATTTGATTTCAATGTTATTCAATTGCAACCACTGGCGAAAATGGAAAGGGAAACGAATGTTTGCTTTTTAATTTCAGTGAACAGGCCGCTTTTGTGTGCCTGATGATGAGGCAGCGCAGCGAGAACGTGCTGGAATTTACGATAGGTAAATTATTCTCCGCATGTTTCATTCATGTTTATTCATTGTGCAACGACCTTATTGCAATCAATTACGATCTTTCGAGAGAGTCCCCGGTCATTAATTCCAAGATTTCCGAATAAGATTGCTTGTTTCGACGAAATCTTAGATAGCATAAGATCCATCAATGAACAACTCAATGATAGCTTGAAACTCCTTAATTGATCCTATAATTTTTTAAATAGTCGAAAGATTATAAATTCAAGTAAGCTTAAGTACATGAATAAAAATTTCGAGAGACTTTTTCTGCCGCTCTTCATTAATTCGCACGCGTCATCTCTGACAATGGCCGCTCGATAATAATTAATTAACGTCGCTCAACAGGAATGGTCCTGAGCCCGATTTATCAAAACTATCTGTGCGATGATTCTAATCTGGACAAACCGGTGTGGATGACTCAAGCACGTAAGTACATGTAAACAACCTTCTCATCTGCCCAGTGACTCTTGCATGTAGCTGATAACGATTGCACGTCTACGTCCGCATAATGTACAAATAATTTTTAATTAGGCATCGAACGTGCGGTGGAGTCGCCCTGTCCGATTACGGGCCAGTATACGGGAATGATAACGGATCTGTCGGGGATGTGCGCCGAATTGAGCAGCAATTGTAACACCCGGGAGATCATGTACTTCAAAGTGAGTGACTGTGAATCTGGGGAACTGTACGAAGGTACGTAAAGAATGCTGGGAACATGACGAGAAACGCATGAAGAGAAACACGTTGAAGATCATTTACGAAAGTATTATAAAAAAATGTGCGACTTAAGATTGTTACGTTAGATTGTTACATTTTCTTGAAAGAAAGAGCTACGATTCGTTAATTAAATTCGTAAAATAATGATTCGTTGATTTAATAATCTTCGAGTTACATTTCGGTTTAAGATTTTAACGAATAAATTAAACAAAGAGATACGTCGAGCTTGGAGGTGCTTCCTCGAGTTCTCTCAATCTTTGCTCGTTGCTCTCAGAACGAACGTACCTGTGCTTGGGGCAATGGGAGGAGAAGGGCGTGATGTACACGTACACCATGAGGAACGACACTGGTACGAACGAGTGTTTCGTCGGCCTGATCGTCAACGACGAGGAGATATACATCAAGGAAGCCGGTGATCACTGCATACGAAACATAGATCCCAAAACGCAGGGTATGCGTCTGTATAAGAAAGGTGAGTGAGTGCTGATTCGATAATCGTTGATCTGCGTCTTCAATGGAAGAATCTACGTTTCCTTCCTCTCAGCGACGGCGATTTTCTAATAAAATAAATTGCGGCTCTAGGACAATGTTATGGCAATTCTCCCAGTCCAGCGCCAACTCCGATCAGACCGATCCCGCACGATCCAATAATGAGGATCACGTCAACTCCACGATCAAGGATATCAGGTAAAGAAGCCGCGGAGTGTCGTCGTTACGTTAAATCACATAATATTGCGCTACATTCTACATTGCGTAGAATTTCTCTGTTCGATTTTCAAATCTTTCCAGTGCGAAAAACACATGAACAAAGCTAATATCTATTGAAACGAAAGTCGTTTTAATATTCTTGCTAAAAGTAAGATCTTCACCGTCATTAGCAGCGATCGGATTCTGTATCATTTGTTTACTTGATAGGAACTACCCGAATGCCAGGAGACACGGTTTCTTCAGCTCCTTGTAGATCGAGAACATCAAGCTTCGCGTTTGTCGTGACCCTGTTCGCCGCCTTTCTCGCAGCAGCTTCGTCGTACACGCTCGAATAATGATCATCGTTCCTCCGCTTCGATAGTGAGCCAATTAACGAACACCGGTACTCGAATGCACATGTTACTGCATATTTTGTTATCCCTGTCTTGGCGGACAATCGAGACGTAAAGTATATTGATTATTTATTACGACGATCGACTCGATGGGAGGATATTGTAGAAAGTGTAAAAAAAGAAGAAAGAAATTTGTATACCGTATTTTTTTACCTCGCATGTCACTCCGCGTCCACGCTGGAGTTTCGCAAGGCTCTGCTTTGTAAAACTACACGAGATCAAAGGAGTTCGTTGCTTCGTCCCCAGTGAAACGCACAGAGGGATCTTATTAAAGAAGAAAGAAACCTAGTAGTCGCAAATATTTTTTTACTATACTATTCGACGTAATATATATAAAATATATACGTCTATACGTGCGAATTGTATCTTTGCCAATGGCACAGCCGCGACTTGCCGTCTCCGGTGAATCATTGCTATTTATTTAATTAGTTCCGATAGATAGACACATTAGATTTCGACAGTCATGTTATGCATTGCCTTGTAAGATACAAAGATTTTACCCGAGACTGTTATTACGAAAATCCAAAGAGCCACTGCTCGATAAGCAGGTATATAGCGATTTAAAAACATCACAGAGTAGAAATCCCGCACGAGAGTGTAAGAACCATCGACGAGAGTGTATCGTCGACGGTATTATTTTAATGTACTATTTTATCGTTATAATAATTTTATCCATTTCACTTCGGCCTAGAAAATGTGCTTTTAAACTTTAATAATTGAAAAGAAATGTCTTTTTAAAATCTAATATAACTTAAAATGAGATTTATAGGGAAAGATATTTTTCATCTAATTTTAGTTTAAAACGAAATCAGATATCTTTTGTCTAGAATCCAATACATTTTTTTTATATACACTGCGCAATGGCGCATATAAAATGTTATTTCTTAAATATCCGCAAAGCAGAAGGCCAGCCATAATGAAGAAAACACATAACATGTAAAGATACATATGAATATATACAGTTGCATAAGACTGACGCAAAGCTACCATTTAACACGGTTCAGTTTCTAGTTTCCTCTTCCTCTGTTACAGTTCCAATGAGAACGTTTTTTCTGAAAAGCATATTTTTACGAAAAACACATATCAACAATACCAGGCTCTGTAAAGAGCCCCCATAAAAAGTAATAAAAATAAATGAAGCGATATTGAGTGAAAAAAACAAATGAAACTCATATGTGAAAGTAGATAATATTATTTAAGAAACATTCGGTATATCATGTACAATAACAAATTATAAATAGAATTTCTTATAAGCGACTTGAGAGGAAGACTTGGACGAGTCTTCGATAAATATTTTCCATACAAAAAATGTAAACAGATCAAATCTAAAGTCAGAAGTATGATATTTTGCTACTAACATGTAGGACATTGATCCGTTATACATCCGTTATATGTGCTTCTAGCTTCTTCTCGTTACTCTTTATACAATCACGAAAAGTACGAAATACAAAAAGTAAAGATAGTTGTATATATATATATATATGTGTAAACGTCGATTATTTATTAGCATATAATGTGTCGAAAAAGATAGTGTAACAAATGTAATGAAACCTATACCTACTACTTCTAGCTACGAGATTGTACAGTAAGTTATAATTAATAATCTAGATTTGATATATCATTAAAAATGTTTGTTTCGTGTCCCCTATATAATGCGTTCGTCGATATTTAATTACATGTATTTAACTTCAGCTGGCGATAATTTTATTTTAGATGCCAATTGAAAGTGTACAGTTGTATAAAACAAATAAGCGAACAATAATAGTGATGTACAACAGCTATTGCAAAATTCGTATTGTTTAAGATTTAGGAATAAGTGAGATGCGGATGCAGGAATTGCTATACTCGCAAAATATAAGTTTAAACGTAGTCAATACATGCATTAAGTTTCATCAAAGAGCGCATAGTTCATGATAATGTACGATAAAGAAATTATTTCTCAAACTTATCACAATCACGAAATCCGTTTATACAGATTACAGATATACAGAAATAGAGATTTAGCTCAAATATCGCGATGTAAATATATAGGGGGAGCGCAGCGCGCGGCGCACAATCAATTTTCAAAAAGGGATAAACAAATCTTTAAAATATTATGACATATGATCACCGTATTTTATCGTACTAACAGGAACTCTTTTTTATATACTTATAAATATAACGCAAAGTTATTTATAAGAAACAATATTTTCGGGTCTTACAAAACGTGTCTTATTCGAAATATAGCAATGTAGTTAAACGCATTTAAGCTAAACTAAGATATTTACAAAATGTACAAAACATCTAAAAAAAAAAGCTATTTGTTCTCACGATATCATATTTGTGACACGAAATAGAAAATGTCTTTATTGTATCTCATTTATCTGATGATAAATGGCCTAATCTGAGTGGGCGTTGCATGAGCATCGATGTTGTAAAAGACTCCGCGAGATTTTGCGTCAATTAGTAATGTTTTCCACATTTGATCCTTCTGCAAAGCGATTATATTAATTTATCAATTAATATAAATTCAGAAACAGAAAATAATGCAAGAATCAAAAGCGGAATAATATCTTACCATGAACGTATTAAAATTCCCGCACATTATCAAACTGTGTTTAGCTCTGGTAAGTGCGACGCAAAGTCTTTGCCGATCCGACAGAAATCCAATACCGTGGCTCCTGACGCAAGACATTATTATGATATCTCGCTCCTGACCTTGGAAACCATCAACGGTATTAACTTCAAAGGTAATTTTCTCCTTTAGATTTTCCGGTAGAGAAGATATCCTGAAAAAAGTCATAGATATTGTAAGTCTATATGTTTATCTCAGATGATGGTAATAGAGATGCGATTGTTACTTTCTAAGCTATTCTCATCTTTCTAACTTTTCTCACTTACTTTCCGTTAATTTTGTTTCGTATGAGAGTCCTCTGATTATTATATGGTGTAAGAACTCCAATGCACACTTTTTCATCGATATTATCCCATTTAGTAAACGCTATTATAACGTAAATAATATTGGCCACAAATTCCGCCTCAGTGGTATTGGAGAACTTGTCATTGTTTTGCGTGGAATTGTGATTCAATATTATATAGGAACAGAAAGGGAGTCGCGTTATAATTTGCGAGGCGTTTTTCAATCTACTATCGTAGAAATATTTATTCGGCCAATAAGAGATCGCGCAATCCATACGGTATTGCGTGTCTAGCATTAATATCGGGTTCTTCGATTCTGATGCGAAAATATTCTGCATCCTCGAAAATATTGATTGATCTAATCCCAGCTTCTTCGCCTGTTGGCTTAATATAGTTGCCGGTAATTGGTTTGGATCACCCACTAGAACCAAGGTTTTTATATCCAACATCAACGGTATCAAAGTTTCCGCCTCGCAACTCTGCGTTGCTTCATCAACGATACAAACGGAGATTTTGTTCTTGCTGCCAAAGAGTGTTTCCATCTGATTAGTGTAACATGATGACAACGTGCAGGTAATCACATTAGCGCCCTTAAGAATCATATCCTGCGAAAGGCATGTAACTTTGGCGCGTTCCTTGGCATTGAACTCGTCCCAAGTTTTATCGTTGAAGAACTTCATAATCTTGTATTTTGCGTATGTATCGTCCAATTTCTTTTCTATTTCCTTTCTCTTCATCTCATCCATCTTGCCAGAACTTGCCAGTATATTTTGAAGCGAATTTATCCGCGTCTGCAGATCCATGATCTCTTCCTTCTTGGATGAGTGGTTTATCTGCGTTACATATCGCCTCGCCAATTCTGTGACGGAAATATTTTTTGCCATTGGATGCATAGATTCCAGTTGTCCAATGCGCACTATATTAAAACCGCCATATTTCGGTTTAAAACTGGACCTGGCGGCTAGAAGTCTCAATACAATTTCATCGATAACAGCGTTAGACGGCGCACAGACTAGAATCCTTAATGATTTTTTATTCCTATAATTACCATATAATATCCGGGATACTAGATTCATGATAACTTTGGACTTGCCAGTTCCCGGCGGTCCTTGAATGAAACACACCTTCGATTCTTGCCTCAACACACTTTCTGATACTCTGCATATCACTTCCAATTGTTTCGGATTCAAATTATCGTCGATAAACTTCGATGAGGAAGTTAGGAGCGTCTCATTCATTAATGGCAATTGATAATCTTCGACTTTCGGATTCAGGATTAAATTCAAAAGAGGTGATCGCGGAAGGTATTGTAACGCCCGCACCATTCTGATGTTTGCACGCAGATATGTAACCGTGCGAATCCTCTGTACTCTATTTACAGCAATATTATGTTCAAGTAATCGCGTCAGTAAAGTGTATGTTACTACAGCGTATGGTTTTTTGACATAATTCCTTAGATCCTTATTATAATTCGTGAAATCCGTGATGATGGTCTGATGCATATTGGACACGTATGCAAATACCTTGTGAAACTTTCGCTTGCCATGTTCGTTTATGCCATATTCGAGTGACACGAGATCCCCGTAAATTGGATGTGTTTTGTTGAGGTCTTGTTTCTCGACTAATACTTCGATCATTAGAGTTGTCATAGACATATTCATCGAAGATACCGGAGTATGCGTGATAGAATTCTCGACGATATAACACATCGCGGTGACACGCTTCATATTCTTCTCAACGTCGTTAAAGTCCTTGGTCATGGTATACCAGATCTCGAGTAAGAGAAGGGGCATCATAATCGTATAGTATTCTTGATAAGAAGTATAGAATAGTTTCATAGGCTGAAGCTCCCTCGATACGATTGGTGGCATGCATTTCAAGTAACGTTGCTCCTCGAGCCACACGGGATTCCACATGAAAATGCGCAGCAGAAACTCCTCTAACTTCAGCCATTGCGCACATGTCGTCGACGTTGTCTTTACCAATTTATTCGTGGGTATAGGCGCATCCTTGCCCACCATTCTCTTCAAGGAATTCTGCGTTTCGATCGTATACTCTCTGATTTCCACTTTGTCGGAAAAAGTGACCTTCTTCTGCTTGCTTGATTCTGCGATCGATTTCACTCGATCATGCATAATTTTTGATTTTTCTGCGCTTTTGCTGTTCGGTGAAAAATTCTCCTTTTGCACCAAGATAGAAATACGCTCGGTGGACTTGCTCCGGACTAACTTGGATGTCTTTGCATCGTGATCGCTTATGATCTCGTGCTTTTTCCTCCCCTTGCTAGTATCGTATTTTTTTTCTTTATTGATCGCCTCAGGATTCTCTATACTGTCTTTTTCAGTTATTTGAATACCGCTCGCGATATTATTCAAATATAAAGATTGTTGTAACGTTGTGACGATATTATCCATCGTGTTCTTAGAAACATTCTGTTTCCGATAAGGCTTTTCCTGTAACTTTTCGTTAAAGTCTTCGTCTTTCGTCTTCTCCAATGTCTCGGTTTTCTTCATTGATAGATTCTTAGATTGATTATCGCTTGGTTTTGATGTTGGTTTTGTAGACTTATTCAAAACCGGTTTGGAGACTTTTTCAGTGATGAGAAAATCACCTCGATTTGTAAGCGATATTTTAGTCTTTGGTATAGCAGTCCCGCGTTTCACGGTTTTTTCGGCTGTCTTCTTCTCTTCCTTAGCAATCTCTTTTAATTTTACCTTTCTTTTTTCGATTATTATCTTTTTCTCCTCTTTCGTGATAAACGCTTTACTTTTCGACTTAGTTAATAGAGAACAATTAATCGCTGAGCTGTGTGCTTTTTTGTAACATTGGTTACTGTAGACATTCTTGTTAATTTGCTTTTTCATTTGTATTTTTAAGGTTTTCTTTTCTGCTGTTAATTTTGATTGTGTTTTCTCATCAATTTCTTTTTGTTTCTCTTTTTTCTCTTTTCTATGTTGACTTTGACTTCTTTTCTTCGCGGGCAAGTTTTGTGCTTCTATTATAGAAATCAATTTTTTCGATCTAATCGATTTTGATTTTGCGCTTTCTGTAGATGCGCTTTCTGTAGATACGCTGTTAAGAAAAAAATTGCGTTTTCCCGTCAAATAATTAGATTTTCTCATTAAGTCATCAGGTTCTTTTGTTGTATTACTTTCGTTATATTCTACTCTTAAATTATCAGGTTCCTTTAATTTGTTCAATTCTACGTGTTCTACGTGTAGTTCCATATGTGTATTCTGTTTGCTATCGGTTTTTTTCAAACTAATTTCGTTAGAACGATTAATATCGCTTACATCCATTGGTTCTATAATTTTCGCTGTTAACGAATCAGTATCTTTGGTTAATGTATCAGTATCCTTGGTATCATCTATCTTGTTCGCATGTGATGCGAAAACTATCTCGTTATCAGGTTCATAAGTGAATACATCAGGCTGCAGTATATTCGATATTTCATCGTTTTCCCAAATTCCCAAATCAATCTCGTTCTTCACGATTATATTCGCCGATGATATTAGTTCGGGTTTCTTGTCTTCATTGAGCAATTGGCTTCTGGATAATCGTTCTAACCATGGATTATCTTCATCTTCATCATCTGTCAGATTAATGGAATGAATGATCTCGTCATGCTCGTTTAAGTCAATTCTCTCGTTGTTCTGATCATCATTGTCATTGCATTCTTGCTTAATCTCAACTTTGCTCTCTGCATGATCTTCATATTTAATGTCGAATAACTGAGAATACGGAAATGCACCAGTCTCATCGTCGCTCAAATCAACTATATCGATCTCCGAAAATTGCGTCTTTACTTCATGCTTCACTTTCTTTAACTTGATCGGTGTCGCCTCATAGATAATTTCGCTACTGACGGATGCTATGTGCGCTTTCTCATCGTCATCCGTCATTTCCAGATCATCTCCGAGATCAATGATCTCATCCTTAATATCTATAGGATTTGAGTTTTTTGCAGAATAACATCTATCGTTTGTTTTATATGGGTTACTTGATGCCTTTTCTGTGCTATGTAGCTTACTTGCACTATCGGCATTATCACCATTGTCATTATCTCTATCCATATTGATATCCATTTTCGTTTCTTTATTGCAATTGGTCGATAAGTTTGCCAAAAACTTTGCATTATGGTGTATGAAATCCAATTTATCACTATCTGGATATTTTGTCGCTTCAGACTTTTTCTCATTGGATTCAGTTGATTTATTTGTGAATGATGTGTGAATTATTTCAATATCATCGTCTATCTTTACAATCTCTTCAGATTCTCTTTCTACTAGATTAGTTATATTATTATTATTATTATTATTATTGTTATTATGTAAATTTTGATTATCAGGAAGATTAATTTCTACAACAGAAATTAAATTAATTCAATATTAAAAATTTTTATACTGGAAATTGTGTCCATTTATCCTCCTTTCTTGATTGTTAAAAGTAATAGAATATTACCTTTTGAATAGTTATTTCTAGATTCATGAAAATCATTATCATTATATTTCCGTATTTTGCATGGCACAATTCTATCACAGTTTCCTGAACTAAATCTAGATTTTTCCGCTATAACATGTTCTGCAGTGGTAAATATTTGTTTCACTGCATCATTATTTACAAGTGTTCTTGATAAAATATTACTTTCTATTTCTTCTTCAATAGGCGACTGCAAAAATTAAATAATGTATTATAAATTAAGAATGCTAGTCTCATTTGTTATAAGTAACAAATAGTATCGTAAAAATCTTACCTTCATGATATACATTTTGTACATATATAATAATTTATCATTGTTATTGTAATTGACGTTAGCACAACCAATTCCAATGATATCGTTTTCACGCAGTTTGATCATCTGATAAGATTTCTGTCGCTTACCATTAATGAAAATACCATTTGAGCTCTGATCAAGAAAGATAAATAATTAAAAGATAAATTATTATCTATTAATTTATAAGGAGTTCTTCATATTCTAACTGTCCTTCACTGATTTTTTGAATGTTATGTTACAGAATAGAAATAAGACATATTTTTTCATATGAGTTTTCTCCTATATTTAACCATCAGAATCTAACGATTAGCTATAATGTATTACGAATGAGTATCTCATATTTTTTATTACACAATCTGTTACACAATCAATAACATTTGTTACGTGACATAGCTAAAATCAATGTAGATCAGTTCCTTTGCCTGTTAATAACAAATTAATATAATATATAAACATATATATATATATATATATATATATATATATATATACACATATATATATACCTGTAAATCTGTGACATATAAGTTATCATCATTATGAAAAAAGATGCAATGTTTACGAGACACAACCACGCTGAGACATACGATATGATTTTCCTTGCCTCTACCACAAGTATACTAAAAAAAAGAAGCATTATAAAACATGATTATTATCAAGGATATTAATATGAGTTCATACGAAGGATTCGTACTTCAGATTATAAGCAGGTTGACATTATTATTTTAAATAATTATTCTATTATCCTTATCATAGATCTATTAATTAATGTAAATATCTTTTATTAATTCTAATCTAAAGATCTATTAATAAATCTATTAATTATTTGAAGAAAACATTATTTATACAATCAAGCATCAAACAGCATCCTATGCTTCTATCAGATATTACTTCTTACATTGTACTCTCATTATATTCTTGTATTGTAATATACATCGTTTTTATTTGCGGGATAAGCTATGATGCTATTTCACGATATCTTGCGAAAAATGTTCTCAGAAAGAAATTTCTGAATATTGTATGTAAGGAAATAAATAACATTAACACTAACAATTTTCTGATTCATCAAGAAATCATAATCAATTTTTTTTAATCTGCATCGTTTCCACAATGCACAAGAAGGTAAACAACATATGACGAATAGTATACTGGATAATGTATACTGGAAGCAGAATAATGCGCATTGTCAACATGACAACAATCTTTCGTAAGAAACAATAGGAGTAAACAGTGTTGAGACGGAAAGATTTTAAGATCTGACAAATAACACTTACGGATTGACCGCTCGCGCTAAAGATGATCTTTTGCGCTGGAGTGCCTCTGTTGTCTTTATATAACCGTTCCAATACGAAATCCATTTTTTCCCAAGATTTTTGGATTTTTGGAACTTGCTTAAAACAAGTGTTTTAAGAACTTCTAAAGGTTTCCGGGGTTCCTAACCTCACAAACTCACAAACAAAAATTTCAAAACACATGCACATCATAACTCTACTTAGGCACTGCCGGGACGCTGGAAGAACGTCGAAACATTTATGAGATTAGAAAGAAGAGGAAGGGAAAGAGAGAGAGAAAGAGAGATGAGATAGAGGTAGAGAGGAATACGATAATATATCCGTTCCTAATTACGTAGTTATTAATGATTCCACGTGCGAAATTTTTTTTAATATTTTTCGTTTCGATCTATTTGTTTCTATATTATCTATCTACAATAAAACAAATACGATATGCCAATAAACAAGCCAATCCTCTATTAAGGTTTTCTCCCATTGAAGGTTTCTCCTAAGAAAAGGAGCAAAAGTAGCGGGAACATTTGTATTGTACATCGTTGATATTCAAAGCTAAAGCTAACAAGTAAATAACGACGATAGAAGCGAAATGCTGGATGTAATTTTGAAATAACGGGGAGTCGATAATCATTGAATACCAATCAACTTAATATTTAATGGATAAATTGAGAATAGTTGACATGGAAGATTGTGATGTTATCGATAGTCGGTACGGGCGGTAAATTTAAAAGAACAATTTTATAATAGAAACTGTGGCCTTCGTTGGACTTGACTGATTCAGTACATCACATTCAGATAAATATGAAAGAGCTCGAGAAAGGAAGTTGTTCGCAACAGAGATTCTCTCACGAGTTGTCGTGCTAGGACGAAACCTGCAGGTCAGGCGAATCTGTAACGATCCAACGAAGAAGTCAACGACTGATTTGATCTTACGTTTCTTTTCGATCTTACGAATTTTCCGTTCCTGGATATCGGCATACCGTACATTGATTTTCTTTTGACAAAGAAACTTCATTCTCGTTACCCAGGACAGAATGGCGCTTGAATTTAGTAGAGATAAATACGGACGAAAAAGATATGTTACATAAAAAGAGGTGCGTAATGAATAATTAAATAAAGTAAAAATTAACATGATTAAACGTGAGTTAGCACGATCAACGTGATGTGAAAGAAAAACGGAGATACGTTACAGAGATAGAAAGTTTAATTTTTACAATTTTGTTTGCGTATTAGGGTAAATATGAATTTTACAAGTTTCGCTGATCTGGAATTAATCGAATACGAATACGAATACTATATAATTGAAATCGGAACAATGCTCGAGTACAATTGTATATCGATTATTTATACGAATATTAAATAACTAAAATCGGGACAATGCTCGAGTATAATTGTATATCGGTTATTTATCCGCGTAAATTATAATTCTAGGATACACGCAGAGAAATGTTAAGGAAAAGGGATTAAGAATTATCTCACGTATCCGGAGACACGAGAAAAGAACGAATTAACGCCAAAGACGCCAAATAAAGAAAGTAAGAAGAACAGATGAGTCGCTTTTTCCGCGATGATTTAGTTTCGGTTTGCGAGCTCGTCTGGCTGCGTCCGGTGTCGGATCGACTTGCAGTTCTCGCGAAAGAGACTTGACTATCTAAAGAGACGGATAAAATCGCGAAAACTTTGAAAACAATGACGGACGGTGGCGAAAGAATGATGATTGAAGCGGTATCCGTACATTATTAAAAAATCTTGTAACTATTTTGCTGATACCAGCGTGATTTGTTAAGGATTTATTGTCGCTTTTATTTTATTTCCTCTACGATCTGCCGAGTATTCCGATATACGTCGTTTTTTTTTATTTGAAGCAGCTTATGGAAATTTAAAAAGGAACGCCTCCTTTTCAGATTGTCTTACCGCTACGTAATATCATCTGCAGCGTCACTTTGAAGGATTAAGTAAAGAAAAAGAGAGATTTCGCTCGCCCATGAAGGAATTTCGGCTAGACAAAATCTTTCTCTGGGAAGGGAAAAACAGAGGAGCCTGTCGGATATAAGAATCATGAAATAAAATAAGGAATGATAATAAATAATCATAAATAAAACAAGGAATTAATTTTCATTCTATTTCTTTGAATAGATTATTCCACATCTTTCGCCGACGCTCCTGCGTTTTACGCCTTAAGTCATTCGATGCTATCGATCAATTTAATCCTTCAAGAAATATTCAAGGTATACTAGAATCAATGTTGTTTTCCAATTTCCCATGAAACGCAATCAATTACATCGATGTACTTTATCCGGCGAAGAAGTGACGATGAAACGTCAGAAAAACTGTTAGAAGAAAAGAGCGACGGTCATCATTGAAAATATCTCTGGTAATAATCATTGTCACTGTCACTTGGTAATAAGCACTATCAAGATTTTTACAAACATACTTCAGAAGGTCTTATCGGGATATCGAAGAAATCAGAATTGTCCGAAGGGAAAGGACAAGTAGACAAACAGAAGCGAAAGAAATTTCTCGGAGGAAAAGATCGAGCAAAGTATCACAGAGGGGAGGAACGAGAGAGACAGAGGGAAGCGATGTGCGACGCGAGCGAGTGAGAAACGATTGAGTAAAGAAGCTCGGTATCGGGACTAGGGAAGGGGAGGCAGGAGGTGACGAGGAAAGAGAAGCAGATGAGATTAGGCTGTTCTGGAAGCGGTGTCTCTTTGTGCAGACGATCCCTGTATCCGGTCACATTACCAAACCTGTACGATCGCTTCGCTTCTTCGCGCTACTCAGCTGGATGCTGAGCGCGCGGAAAAACGAGCGGCAGTCTCAAGCGCGCGCTTGTGTTCGCCGCACGCGGATCTTGCGTAGTGAAGCGGCGAAGCGCGGTGATAATTATAGCTGCGATAAATCGCGAGGGCGAAATATACGCATGAGCTTCATTAGCTGAGTGCTCTCTGAGGGATGATCATGCGGGCGACGTGACAATTACTTCTTTCTTCGAGAGCCGGTGGCAGTGAACGTATGTTACCGGACGATGTTATCCGTGTTCGAGAAAACGCAAGCCGAGGACTAATGTGAGCTTCGCAGTGCTTTCTTTCATTGCTTGATCGATGAACGAATGCCGAAGAAGAATAACGCAACATCTGTGCATCGTGGAAACTGTGCCGCGTTAAACCGCGGGAAGACGATCGGCGTATCTGAGACAGCATCGAGAGAAACTCGATTTATAAAGATTTAAAGATAAATTATACATGCTCGGAGTAAGCTGATTTTAAAAATATAAGCATCGAGAAACTTGGCTTTCAAGGATTTAATAATACAATATTACTTAACCATATGATAGCTATGCATTATCGAGAGCGTTACATAATTCTCCAGCTATGAAATCATATGAATCGCAATAATAATAATCCGATCGTTGCTTCAGGAATATATGCCCATTTCTCCTGGATAGGCAGGTAAATGGAGATCAATTTAGTATTAAGAGTCAGCTAACACGATATTTTGATTCAAGGTAAAATAAAGATTTAAGGAAAGGAGAGATTCGGAACAAAATAGAAGCGAGAAATAAGATACACGGCAGAGGCAGTTCGGGACACTGCCTAAAATTTGTCAAAGGTCAACCGATTTCCGTAAGACGAATTATTCGCTCGGAATAGTTGAAGTGAAGAGAAATAATCCCCTCGGGGCAAATCGAGAATAATCAGCGGACCGGATTCTCTCAAAGGTGATCCTCGTTCGAGGAAAGAGGAAAGCGCGTGGAAGGAATCGCGCACGTATCAATCATTGGGCGCGCGTATTATCAAAACCGAAAGAATGAAATATTCTTATGTGATAAAATGAGCAACGGAATAGATTCCGCGATGCGATCAGCAGTATGCAACGGAAACGACGATCGCAGAGTGATAATTTCGTAACGTAACGCCGTGCGATGTTCCGAGTGGGAGGGATAATAATCGTTGGAGAGACAGCTCGCATGAAATAAACAGATAATTGTATTCCTCTGCCATCATGTTGCCGATCGAATTAATCCTGCTCGCTTTGTTTGCGACGAGGACATCAGCGAGATCGCAGTTGCTGACAAAATGCTGTCCGCCGGGGCAGGTCTTTTCCGGAACTTCCGAAGTGGAGTGCGTCTCGGCGAACACTGCGAAGCAGCTTTACGTTCTCCAACGGAACGCCACGGAGGAATTCCAAGAGCTACCGCAGTGCGATGAACCCGAGAATATTGCGACAATGCCATTCAACTCTTTCGGCAGACTCGTGCAGGTAAATCCCCGAAGAAGATCCTGAACGAATCGATCGTCTCCGCGCGGATGCTTCGAACGCGCGTCAGGCACGTTTGATTTCTGCAGAGAAGACGCTGTTACGAGGCACGTGCCGTGGCGGAGAATCTCGCAAGTTCCATAAAAAAAAAACGCAAACTATAAAAAACAACATGGAATACAGCTTTATCTCGCTTCACGTTGCTTCGTTTTCGAAAAAAATTATTTTTCGAGGCAACCGCACCCTAAATGATCACCACTCCCTTAATTTGTTTGAGTATATTCGGGTGTGTCGTTATTCATTCCTTTCCTCTCCAGAGTATGAGAATATAATAAAGCGCGTGCAATAGAAACAGAGTACTTGGATTAATCATCGATATAGTTATGCGTATCTTTAATCTGCGCACGCAGTTCTAGTTTACGCGATTCGATTTTCGCCGAGAAGCGAAAACGAAATTTGGGATGATTCTTCCGAGATGATATTTCTGGGTACTCTTCATCGTCATTGAAGCGAGCCAAATCACGCGATATCAGTTACGCGAAACGCCAGATTTAAATATAGCATCATCGGAAAAGCGAAGAGTCGGCGCTCCCTCTACAAATTTAATAAATTTCTTTGTAGCTTCCAGCCTGTCTCGAAATACTTCACGACCAAGAAACCGGAGACAGTAGCGTGACGATCGTTTATTGTCGATCTAATAGAGCTCGGGAAACGATCGAAGCATCCTCATCGCAGCTGATGCACCTCAGAAAATGTTGCCCTCGCGACACGGTATTTGACGAACACACCAAGACCTGCGTGTCTTGGTCGAACAAATCACTCGTAACATTTTTGCCAAATGGATCGGCTAATGTGGATTTCGTGGTGATAACCACCGAGGGTCCGCCCATGTGCAAAGGTCCGATCGTCGATTACGAGATTGATCAAGACGATGTCCTCTTGCGGAACGATACCTATTCGGTGAGCAAGACGCTTGAGACTCTGCTAATTTTCAGGATACATCACGTCGTTACTTTCATTGTCTGTAAAGAAATTTAATCTTATCGAGCAATTAAGACAAGTAATGTTAATATCGACACGAGAAATAAAATCCGCGTTTCCGAATTGCCAAAATCTTCGAGAAGGATCTCGGGATTCGTCTCACGCTGTCGCCGATGATCATTCAATCATCGACGCTTGTAACATTGTCCATTGACTTTTGCACAACGCGACACAATGCTAAAGAATGACCAATCACGCACATCCTTCCGATATGCATCAGCGCGGATTAAGATTACATTAGGTGGCAAATAACTTGGCAGGTGATAGTTCCAGCGTTCAAGAATAATTCTACGGAGCAGTTACCGGTCAATGGGGACAATGCCTGCCTCGAGATGACGCCGGATACCGCGTCTAATCGTAAGCTGATAGCGCGCGTTTGCAGACCGCCGGAATTCTGCGACGGATATCCCTGCATCAGGAAGTGTTGCGCCGAGAATAAATTTGTCTACAACAGAGGATGCTACAAATTTCCCACGCCGGAGGAACCTAAAGAATTCCACCAGACTTTTGCCAACACCGTGAATCAAACGGAATCGTTCGCCTTCAACACAAGCGATGGTTCGTCCGATGAAATTCATACGTCTTATTGCTTTCTCGGGACAACAACAATTCATCTGTCCATGAGAAATTGATTAACTTGCCGCGATGCGATATAACAGAACGCGTTTCCCTCCTTATTAAAAATTCTCAAAAGAAATCTGAACATTTTTTTCTCTGAACTATGGCTTCGCGACTGTCGGTATCGATATAATAATTTGCAACAATTTGAGATCGATGTTCGTTCTGATTGCTTAGATTACGGAGTGTTGATCGGGAACCCATGCCGATATAACGTGTTTTTGGTGCATCCAAGTGAAGAAAAATGGTTTACAACGTCGGAGGGACACGTTTTGCTCCAAGACTATCCGATCTGGCACCACAACGAGTACTGCATGGACATCGTCTACAATAGCTCGATCGCGCCATTCGATTACGATATCTACTTGTTCCTATGTTTCGACAATCCGCCATTAGACCAACATCGCCAAATCAGGTACACGAATTTCTCATTCTTTTATTCTTCGTTTTCTCTCTGCGACGCATGCTTTCATTTCTGCGATGCATCGGCTAATGAGCGATTTAATAATCGCACGCGTTTTCGTTAGACCATTCGGCTTTATATCGCTCAGTTTTACACGTATGATTGCCGCGTATGATCCGAGGAGAAGAACGAAGGCTTCTGATGAAACTATCGAGTTACCGAGATACCTCGCGAAAATCGGAAAGATAATTTCCGAGGAATCTCGCGAGTTGGCGAATTTTATGAATCTAACCGACGACGACGTGGCTTCTTATCAATGCACGAGGTTGGAGCATTTCGCAAGCTGCGCTGACTTCCTCAAGTTCCTCATATCCCGTCAAATTTGGCGAAACTCGACCGGCTTGATTTGTTTAAACTTGGCGAGGTCAAACAAACGGCGCGACGTGCCAGCACAATAGATGATGCTCGGCATTCGGGCAGAGTGTAAACGCTCTCGGGTTTCGTATATGCGGGAGTGAAGCAGACACGTTTGTCAACGTCTATCAGGACTGGACCAATGCTCGGGACGGATCGATCTCGTAAGTAGGGAACAAACCCGATCCGTCCGGAGTGTACGCGATCCGTCCGAACTCACACGAATGCGCAAAGTACATAAGAATATATCTGCCTCCTACCGACAAGGTTCCGCGTCAACACCGCCCTTCAGATCATCAGCTGCGCGTTCCTGCTGATCACCCTGTTGGTGTACGCCTGTCTGCCGAACCTACAGAATCTCCATGGCAAAACGCTCATGTGCCACGTGGGCAGCCTCCTCCTGGCCTTCACCTGTCTGGCCATCATTACCTGCTTCACGTCCGGCAAGCCGTTCGGCAACGAGGAGAAAAAGGCGGACACGATAACGTGCAAGGCGCTAGGTTGGTGACGTACCGATACCGGGAAATACATGCGAGCAATGTTAAGAAAACGAAACTTTTTTGCTTTTTCAGCTTACATCATGCTTTTTTGCTTCCTGTCGTCCTTCTCCTGGCTGAACGTCATGTGCTTCGACATATGGTGGACCTTCGGGTGAGTCGTTCGCGACAATACGATCGAATTAAGCGGCCCAATCGAGAAAATGAGAGCAGCGGGACAGCGCGATCGTTTCCCATTCGGACGATCAATAATTCGCTCGCCTTTTCGACGAGTGTTGTTATCATTATTCGGACGAACGGTCGGAAGCTCTTTAATGGTTTTATGACAACGAGGCACCGCATCGCGGAAACTCTCGTGTTTGCCTCATTCGCCCGAGGGCCGCAATTGACCTTCTATAAAATGCGTCGCCATTTTAGTCCATTAACATCTCCTTTCCCCTTTCCCACCCTTCTCCTATTGTATGGGGGCGTCCGCGGGTTTTCCGCGAATACATCATATCGCCGCGCGATGTACGCATACGTTGTATAAAGAGAAATATACAACGGCAAATTAAATATTCAACGAGGAAATGACTCAACCCGCCAGTTTTATATGGCGGCAGTTCTATGTGTACGTGCAGCGCGCGCGGAAGTGGAAATACATGAAAATATTCCCAGCTCACAAAAGAGATCAAGATCGAGGATTCCGTGACTGCAATTTCGCCGGATTATTCTCGATCCCGCCTCGCGGGGAGGTGCGCGCCATAATGATGTTATAATCTAAAAATGGGCGTTATGATTCAGGCGGGACTGAACCTACCTTCCGGGAAGCTGGGGGGGGGGGTGGCGAATTGGTGAAATCTCGATAATCATAATCTGGCGCCGGAGAGATTAATCCTATCTGCGGATCTGGAACGTCGAAAACAATGTTATCCAGCGGATGCACCGCGTCGCACGCAACGATTCGATTGTCGATTGGACGTGCCTCGTCTCTCGTTTCCGGAGGATCGCGCGCGTTTGTGTGTTCAAGACGCTACGCCACTGTAGTTGGCGGATTGGTAAATATACGGAGAAAATAGATTCCAACGTCGGGCGACGATAGTCGGACCGCGTGTCTCAATGCCGCCTTTCCCGGATCGAGAGTTCCGCGAGTCGACTTGCTACGTCGATAGTCGCATTATTCATTCGTCGTGCATCAGGAAGAATTACGGTATCCGCGTGGTACATCTCACGAAATTACGCGCTCCTGAGCTATCCAATCAACGGATTCGTCGAAATAAAGCTGACGATGCGCCCATTACGGATTCGAGTTTCGTGATGTTCTCGAATATCCCGCCGTTAATTTTCATTCTCTTTTCATCCTCGCCGCTCCATCAATCATTCGACTGAAGTGTCAGATGACACATAGGCGACGCCCGCACTCGACGCTCAAGTTCCTCAAGTTTCTCCGAGATACTTAAGATTATTCTGCTCTTCCTCCCTCTCGTTCGCGGCGATACGCGTGCATCTTCGAATGCTGCTGTTTTTAAGAAAGGAAATGATCATTCACGCAGAATCCTACGCGGAAGCACGGCGCGCGGACACATGAAAAAGTTTCTGCTGTACTGCCTGTACGCGTGGGGCCTCTCGTTCTTGGTATCGATCTTGGCGATCGTTGCCGATTGGACGGACATCCTGCCGGATTATTTACAACCCGATATTGGCAGTAGAAGCTGTTGGTTTACACGTGAGTCAGCAGCGAAGACCCACTGTTTGAGATGATGTAACGCGCGAACTTGTCAACGCTAATTATTGGCTTCCCGGGAAGATCGTTGACTCTGTAATGAAAGGCTTGGCCCGGTCTTAAAACGTGCCTCGGTACACTTCGTCGTTTATTATAATTTATACATCGTGAGGGAAGGAGGACTCGGGAGATTTGCGAGGGCGCGGGATGGGTTGTAGCCGGGGAAATTCGCGTTCGGCAGTTCCAAGTTTACCGTATCGGGCCGCGCGCATACACAAAGTTTCCTTTGAAATTCTGAATCGCGGAGCTCTCGCGATCGTCGCAATTATCCGATAATTAAAAAGTTTTCCGAACGGTCGCGCTTGATCGGACCGGGCGAGTTCAGGCGTCATTGCGCACCGATACACTGGAACCAACTGCTCGCATAATGAGTATCATTTATACGGCCGAAGTAATCGCGTCCGATAACGATCCGATGCGGGAAAGTCGCCGCGAATGCCGTTCGAGCGTCACTGAGTTGTATTGTTTCCTTTTTTAACGTAGCTGCATCTTTTATCTCAGCGATCCGTTTAAAATTCCAGGAGGAGTAGTCGACCGAACAGTCTAGCAATATAATTTCAGCGGGGAGACAATATCTTTTGTCACGTGTTATCGCTTTCCGTCGAAAAACGAGCAATTTTCACGTTCGCGTTCACTCTTTAAGCTATGGGAAGCTATATTCCTTAAATGTCTCGATCGAAATAACATTACAGAGAACTTCGGCTCGTACGGCGAGCTGACTTTCTTCATCGGGCCAGTGACGATTCTGCAGATGGCCAACATCGTGTTTTTCGTTCTCACGTCGGTGCACTGTAATAAGGTGAAGGCGGAGATCAAGAGAATGACCACGGATCCTGCGGATCCTAGGAGCAAACGGTTCCATTCCGATAGAATCAGGTGGGTTGTCTCGTTTCTTTCGCCAACTCAGCAAGATCAGCTCCTCTCCTCGCTCTCGGGCGATTGCAAAGGGAAAGAGATACTTGGGCGATAAAGCCGGCAGTAAATTTGTGTGCTTTACGAATAAATGAATCTAGAGCATGCGTGCGATTCTGGACTTTTATCGCGTTGAGAGTGTAATCTTCCTCGAAATCGTTCTCGCGCGACCCACGCGAAAACGCAAGAGGCAAACTAGAACTAAGACTAAAACTAGAGACCAGCTAATAAAAACGTCTGGAATGCTCCTGGTTTATACCGCGTCGAGCTCAACAACGAGCGATCGGTTGGCCGAGCTAAAGAGTTGAATTTCTTTAAGAATCGCCGATAAAATTCAATCTTAACAAACGATTCTCTAGCGCCTCCTGCGATTCTTCGCGCGCGAAGAAAAAATCGCGGAAGGGAATCAGAAAGTCATCTTGCTAAGAATTATTTTATATTATTTCGCGAAGAAATTTTTTTAGCTCTGATTCCTTCATGATATATCCTTTCTTTGCATTTTTACAGATTTATCATGAATGTAAAATTGTTCATCGTCATGGGAATATCATGGACCTGCGAGATAATCTCGTTCCTTCTAAAGAAGTATCTGGAGAACATCACCTGGCATCAAACGTTGTTCTATGTCAGCGACGTCTTCAATTTACTGCAGGGCCTGCTGATCTTCATCCTCTTCGTCCTGAAGAGTCGCGTTTACCAGGCGCTTCGTAAGCGATTGGGACTGAATGGCGATAAGAAACCGACGTGCAACGCGACCACTCTGCAAGATCCGTACCGGGTCAGGAAAAGCGCGAGCAACAGCACGTTAATGACCACATTCGCGATCAACTCGGCGCCATAAGAATTAAAACCATTCAGGTTTTAGATCAGGATGAGATCTAAATCAATTTTAATTTTGTGTTCACTTTCGCGTCTTTGAATGTCATTACATACTTACACGCTTGACAGTATCACGCCATAATGTCGAATGCCAAAGAGAGCTGCAGCACTTTTAACATTTTCCTCTGCCTGATATATCATGCTTTGCGGAAAATATGTTCGATATAAATCGTAAATGACATTTTCGTGTGCACGACGTGCGGATAAGCACGTCGAGCATATTAAAATAGTACAAAGCCACGTATGTCATTGTCGTCTAGATGAAATGATATATTTTTATGCTTGTACGCTTGTGTGTTAAAAAATACTTTGATGTTACTGACTATCGAAGGAAATCCACGTTTATTGACTCTGTAAAACGTACTTTACGTAGCAGCTCATCTGGAATGAGCTACTCTTTCGGAAGGCGATTCCTACACTTGTATGTGAATGGAATCAAATCGTGCGCTGAATTAATATTTTCTAATAATCAAGAATAGCGAAATTCTTTAGGTAAAGGGGAAGGGAGAAAGAATTTTCCCTCCCTTTCTCTCTCTATCTCTTGTACATTATATTAAATTATTATATAAAAAAAAATATATATATATATATAAATATAAAATATATATAATATATATATATATAAAATATAAAATATATATATATATGTATATATATATATATATATATATATATATATATACATACGCGTATTATATTAAATCATGTGACATTGTATCCAAATATCTATTGTATTTTGTTCATCGCGCATGTGATGCTACGATGCTATATCAGTTTTTTCAACAATCAGCAGTTAAATAAATATTGGAAATACCACATATAGCAAAAATTGCCTTTATTTTTAACATACATTCAAACGGAGTTTAACAATGGGATTATTGATTTTTCAACGATACGTTTCGACCGCAGCGCGATGCGGTCTATTTACAATATCGTTTCCCGCGATATCCAGAATCGCCGAGACTGGAGACTTTCATCCTAAAATTTAAGTTCCTCTCCGGCTGATTCTTCCAGCCCCTCGAAGAAGTCTCTCTTTCTTTCTCCCTCTTTCTCTGTCTCAAAAGAGAAAACCTGAGATACGTGGCATTACTTTACGCATTCACATAGCTCCAAGACTTCCGTCTCGCGCGATTCGCGTATCCCTTCGATGCAAACGTCCCGCCTAAAAGCGCAGAATTTATAATAACGCAATCACCGTTCACAGCTCATCAATCACTGATCGAACGCAGCTCTCAGCGAGTCAACGCACGCCTAATGCCGGCGAGTAATATTGTAATATATTACATGACGCGCGTGCGACTGCGTTCTTTTGTACTTGTTGCGGGAATGCCTTTAGGTGGCAATCTTCCGGGCTACTTTCTTTCGCTGTTGCTCTGCAACAGCTCGCTTCGACAGGAATCGGCAGGCAAGTTGCTCGTTAAAACGCGGGTGCTTCCATAACGCAATCTGGTTTCTTTATTTAATATAAAGAGATATTTACTATAAAGAGGAAAATCAATATGTAACGAATTCATTAGAAACTATGTTTATGATAAAAGACGCCCGCAGCGTCTTACTTACCTTCTTGCACGTGAAACAAAGTGAAGACAAAAGGGGAAAAGACATATAAATATTATCATAAAATAATCGATCAAGACGATTAATCGCCTCTTATGATCTAGCTCTACGTGATCCAAGTTTTCTGAGTCGCGGGACTCGATACCGGAATGCACAATGCGCGGAAATGCTCGAACACCAGATTCCCAATATCTCGAATATTTCCGGAGCTCGAGTTTCAGGATCATAAAAAATATCATAATCCGAATCAAACAACCTACGCAATCGTATCTCTGAGTCGCGATGTCATCGCGAAACCGTCGATCCTTATTTCATGTTCATCGAATTCTCGCTTAAATCCGCTTAATTCCGGAACGAGCCAAACGATCAAACTTTCTCTCTCTCTCTCTCTCTCTCTKTTTATATATATATATATATATTATAAAAATATAAATATAATATAAATATATATATATATATTTTATATATATATATATATGAGGTAAAAGTCTCAATCACTGCGTTACCGTCATAATTACTTGGTCCTCGTTCAGAAACATCAGCAAGCAGTCATTAATAATCATATCGATGAAAGTGCATAACTGTCAATCACTGTAACATCGATCGGCGTCCCTTTAGTGTTTGCGATCGTCAGCGTCGCGCGGACACACGTTCGCAGTCATGAAATCACGCCTCGAGCAATCAGCTGTCGAAGGCACTCCGAAGGGTCACTGGATGGAGCCGCGTAACGGCAGCGGGCTCTTATCGGTCTGACTTAGAACCCGGATCACGCGCTGCTATCATGGTTTCCGGTCGTTCGCGGTCTCCTCGAGGTCCGGATCCTCGTTGATGATCGAGATGTCGCGGATCGAAGGCCGGCGCGTCTTCCAGATCTCCGGAGGCCCTACAGGCGCAGTGGTCTTGGTCAGTAGCTTCGGGCCTGAGAGTGAGATGATGATGGCGCCGGAGGGCGCGGTCAGGAGTACCGAGAGCACGCACATCATCAGCACCGTCTGCGCGTACTCGAACTGCTTCTCATCGTTCTTGTCCACTTCGTCGAGGGTCACCGGACCTAGAGCGGCCTGCACGGTCGCCTTGGACATCCACGAGAGCGCGATGAACACCTTCTCCTTGAGATTGAGCTTGGAGCCGATGCTGACCAGAACGGTAGCGCTGATACGGATGACGATGCCGGCGAGCAGGCAGCCCAGTCCGAGGTAGACCGTCTTGCCCTCGAGTTCCTTGATCCTGATCTGCGTGCCGGTGACACCGAACAGAATCGGTTCGAATATCATCCAGAAGATCTCGAAGGCCGTGGCCACCGGATTCTGCAACGGGAGATCATGTTTATCGTCGCGTCACGTGTAACGATCATGCGAGATGCATGATCGTTTGTTTCGCTCTCGACGATGAAATCGAAAAGGCACAAAGCCAAAGACTGACAAAGAGAGCAGTGATTTAATCCGCCTTCCGTCGACAAGGACACTAGCTATGACGCTGAATGATATACAGCCGCGAATAACGACGACCCGCGAAATTTCCTTTAAAGCAGAGTCGATTTGATATTCGGCGATTGTATCGCATTGTCCATCGCGCTCGATATCGGGATATGGAAATCTTCCAGCGTTGCATGGAAATGTAGAATATCCGGAGCTTCGCGCCGCGCAAGCCCGTATTTACCGCTATTGTTTACACGCGCTTGCGGTGCGTAGGAGATCTCAGTTGATATCGATTTATTTAATTTGGTCTCGTGCAGTCGCCGGATAACGCACGGTGCACCGTGAACTAATACGCGCTTGGACTTTTCCTCAAGATGCCATCAGGCGACTGAAGTGTCATAACGAAACGTGTGAGATGTTTGTTCCACCGCAAAAAAAAAAAAAAAAGGAAAAAAAAAAGAAAAAAAGAAAGAAAGAAAGAAAAGAAATCACGAGATTGCATTCGATCGAATATTATTTCACGCTTTATCAAAGAACAGAATTATGCAATATTTAATCAGCTCTGATAACGAATGGAAACGTACCGTGAGAGAGAAAGCGGGAGAAAGAGAGCGAGAGAGAGAGAGAGAGAGATACCGAGATACCAGTGTATCTAATCAAGCTGTCCCCGATTGCGCGTCTTAATTACGCCGATTTAATTAGGCATCGGATCGGGTTGAAAGGAGGAGCGCGTTTTACGCGCCGATATGCGGCAGCGTCGATTATTTGCGACGAGCACGAAGGGCACCGTCGTCGGCCGATGGCCCGCTCGTGCGGATAATTAATTCAGCCCGGACAAATTATGCCGCCACGGACGATGCACGCCGCGCGTATCGCAATATCGGCAGTAACGTTGACGCGGCTGCGGAACGCGCGCGGAAGAACGCGCGTCGCCGAATCCGCCAGCGGGAATTCTACGGGGAGGACGCGGAAATACGCGGCCGAATCGGTTGATCCCCACTCGCAACCCCGGCGCCGGTCGATTCGGGTGGCCGGGCGATCCGCGTGAATATTTCACGAGGTTCAAGTTATTGCGGCGAGGCGCCCGGGGAAGGGGGGAGGGCCGCGAGGCGCCCCCCGTCGTCCGCCGATTACGTATTTAATATCGCGCGATTATGCGTTGCGCGTTATGCGCGGAAAATTATTAACCGAGGGATACCGTCACCTCCGCCCGACGTTAAATCGGCGACGTTAACAGTTAAATCGAGGTATCGAATCGATATCGACGCCGTATTCGGCAGTTCGGCCCCGAATCCTCGAATCGCGGGGCCTCTTGTCTCTCGGCGCGATTCAGCCCGCCGCGTTTAAACGAGCCTGAAAACGGCGGGGAGAGGGGCAGGAGGGGAGGAGAGGGAGGGAGGAGGGGGATCTCACTTACGTCGTCCACTTCCCAGCCTTCCTGTTGCCAGAAGTAACAGCTGACGAAGGCCGCAGCCACGACCGCCAGCGGCCCGGCGCCACCGAGCTCGATCGCCTCGCTGCCGAAGACCGCCAGCAATCCACCCCCGAGCAGCATCAGTACCCGGAGCGGCACTATGAAGGGCTGCAACATTAGCACGTAAACGAAGCGTTAGGCTGCCAACGGGGGAGGCGCCGCGTCGCGATTGCACGATGATTTATTGATTCTCATTAGGAGAGATAAGTCTGTGAATAATTTACCACCCTACCCCCCCCTCCCCTCTCCTCCCCTCCCCACCCCTCCGTAAATCTCGTAAACGACAAGGACTCTCGGGTTCTCGCCCGTGTACGGCGTTCGATCGCCCGCAGAAAGAAAAGACGAAAGAGAGAAGGAAAGACGCATGAAGGCTGGCCAGGTGAATCTCTTACGTCCTCGAAGCGAGGCTTCTCGAGAAACGACGAGGCGGGCGACGAATTTATTTCGTTATATTATATTCGATCCTCAAGTCAAGAGAATTGAGTATGTCTTAAAGGTGATCCGGCATTAAGGAGGAAGCTTAAACACGAAGTAATCTAAACTTAGCCAAACAGCGATGAAATATGAACGATCCTCGTCGATTTCAGCAGGCCCTCGTTTAGAAATACAATTCCTTCCCCCCACCCCCCACCCCCMTCCCGCCGAATGCATGCAGCTCGGATCGAGCTTATCCGAAAGCGGGTTGCAGCGAGCCAAGAACGCTGGCGACCGCGTCTCGAACGCGGTGCAAGTAAGCTAATCCTTAAGCGAACGATATTTTGAGCGCGGTCTCAAATAGAGATAATCGAGTCGAGCTTATCGATCTTCTGTCGCCGAGGCCGCGCGCGAACATTCAATTTCTCCAAATCAATCCGCGCACGTCGACCGAATCGAATCGGATCGAGAGAATCTCATCGCGATCGATAAGACAGGTGCACGGCTCGTGCAAGCCTCAAACATGTTTGTTGTTCTCAAGGGGGTTATTTCGGCTACGTTAGCTTCGAGCGTTCTCACATCGAGGGCGGATCAATTTGCGCGAGGTGTCCATTCTAATTACGCAAACTCGTGAGGTATGAACGCTCGATCGCTCGATCGAGAATCTGGGAATCTCGAATGAGCACGTGAGAGAACGTGAATAAGTAAATGCAATTCGTGGCAGCAAACGAGATTGATTCGAAAACTGTACAGCTTCCACATGCTTTATCGCACTCTTTTCTCTTTCGGAGGGATGGCCGATAATCTTGCAGGGGTGCGGGCCGCGCTTCCGTTCATGATTTTCGCGCAAGAGTTTCACGGCCATCCGCGGTCGATGGCCGCGTAACTGGATCTTCATTCGGCGATGGTAGATTGATCCGGATTTGCTGCATCCCGGCGAGTGCATTCGCGGAATTCACCGAGAGGGGGATGCACCGCGCGGCGTGGGGTGAACGACTCCGCGTCGGTTGACCCTGTTTCCGCCGTTAGCCTTTATATTCTTGTACATCCCCACTGGAACAGTCGGCTCGCGATCTCGCGACATTGCGGCGACCTGGCGGGCCGCGTGAAACGCTAATCTCGCCGAGGGTGTCGAGCGAAGCTCGGAGGGATGCTTTCATCCGCTTTCATCGCTTGCGCAGACCGCGATGATCAGCGAGCAGTCCAGTATCGAAACTCATCGACCTAAAGGAGCTCGCGCCGCAGCTTCCGCGCATTCCAAGGATCGAACGCCGGGGAAGCGCCGGGGGTAGGAGCGGGGGATAGGAGGGGGAGGAGGGGGGAGGGGGAGGGTTATAGGTACGACAGGCCGCGCCACGTACGTTTCGTATTTTAGGGAGCTTTTCTCGGTAGCACGTTCCGGGCGGCGAGCGGCGGCTCACGTGACTCGCGAACGGAGACGGCGAGGTTGAAGAGGTCGTTCGAAGCGCGGACGCGCGGACATCCGCGCTGCGAGACAAGCAATCTCCCTCCCCTGCAAGATTCATCCGCCACGCGCTCTCGCGTTTCCTCTCGCTCGCCAATGCGACTCGCAGCGAGCGGAGGGAAGCAAGGAGTCTGAGTACTCACGTCGCCCTTCTCCGGCACGTACTTGGCCAGCCAGCCCCACATAATGCCGAATCCGAGGCCGCCGACGATTGCGATGGGGCCCTGCAGGATCTGGTACCACAAGGCGTCCTGAGAGAACATCACGCTCTTCACGATGCCGTAGATCGCGACCGACGCCGCGTCGTCGATGCCGGCCACCGCGATGATCAGCGTAGGAATCCCCTGGAAACAATTCGCGAACGAATGAAACGGGCGAGATTTCGCACGCGTGTTGATTCATGACGCTAATGTGGCCAATGACACGCGCTAAATGAGCGATAATCACATCGCTCGTGTCGCTAATGATCATTACTTCTAAACGGAGAAACGAGCGACATCGAGGTAAATTTCGATATTGAGCGATAATAATGCGTTTGTCGTTTAATGACAAGTTACACCGTAACCGGGACTGGCGTGTAAACGCACATTGACAGTTTATCCGCTTGTTAATGATGCGTATTAAGAATTTAATGTTTAGTTCTATTATGTTTGTCATTATGTAATTACGAATTTTCGAATAATCCGATCCGCACGGCGAAATATTCATAGGGAATAATATGCAAAGGCGGTTCTGAGTACGTGCGATTAACGATAGTTTCCCTTCGGCGAGCGGCCAAGCGAGAAGAGAAAGAATTTTCAAAACTTCCCGTCCCGATCCCCCCGATCGTTTGATCCGCAGTTCGCTAATGAGGACTTCTTATCGCCGCGCTCGCGGCAGCAAGCGTACCTCGAGCGACTTTAATTTACTCGCTTGTTTCCAATTTCTCCGATTAAGTCTCCGTTTAATTAAAACCCACATTTCTTATTGAGAATAGATCACAGAGAAGATACGGAAGGAGGCAAGTAATACGGAATGGAAGCCTCCGTGAATAAGTCGCGAGAGCTCGATGGATATCGCGATCCATCACGACGTTCGGAGGTATAAGTCGCATAAAAGCAGTTCGCGAAATATCAAAATATCTCTCTTAGAAACAAAACAAAAGAAACAAAAACTCGCTGCGATAGCGTTAGAGGGACAGATAATTGATGGAAGGAATAGCGAGAGGAAGAGAGGACAGGGAGAGAGAAAGAGAAGCACGCGAGTGAGAGTAGTTGAGGACGCGTGATCTCCGTGAGAGAGATAACGTTATCGGCGTCAGGGTAACTCGGGATTTAAGTCCGCTTACCTTCGTGCTTCTCAAAGTTGGACTACTAACGTATAAAGACAGCTGGACGGATAGACAAAGGGAGAAAGAGAGACAGCGATGGAAAAGGTCTAATAGACAGCGGTGCACGATCGCGGCCAAAGATCAACAGAGAGAAAGATCAACGCTCGAGCTTGCTTCCCGAGCTGGGAACACGGATGCTCGAATTCCCGGCGAGGAATTCGGTCGATGTGTTGTCTGAAAATTTTCCACCGCGGCGAGAGAAGAATCCCGCGAAAAGCGACGAAAAGCGTCAGGCGGAATAATCGTGCACGGGCGCGCGACCACGCTGTCACGTCGTCGGGTTTTTCCGATCGCGTCGCGATCCGCCAAATGAAGAAGCATCATCCGAAAGTTTTCGGCTTATGAATGTCGCATTCGCCCCGGTGTACTCTTTGTGCTCAGCTTCGGTGACTTCTCATTTCCCCCAAAGTGAATTATTTAGACCCGGAGCGCCCCGCGCCGTTTCATCTCCTCGCCGCGAGCGTGGCGCTCTTTTATGTCGTCTCGCTTTACGCCGTTCGGCGCGGATGATTCGCGGATTTCTTTGAAATTCGCCGCGATACTCCCGCTGTGGTTATTAATTATCGCCGACGAGAGAGGCTGAGAAATCCGCTCTACTAGCACGAAAGTCGGCGGATGTTACGCACGCGCGCGCGCCCCCTTCCCGCGTAAGGGAACGTCGTTGGACGAAACGTCGTTTCCGGCGATCGCAGCTTGCCCCGCAACGGCAAGATGAAAGAAGATTGAATTATTGTCGCGTCACATTCATCAATATGGAAATTCCTGTAACGTCGCGCGCGTTAAACACCGCGCAGCGTGCGTGCGGCCGGTGCCGTTACACCGCGCGGTTGTACAAATTCGCTTTGCCGCGATATTCGATTAATATAAAACACGAATCGCGCCGTGTAATACAATTATTAGCGCAATTATGATTAAATATTAATTTAACAACATCGCGCGATAACCGTCATCCACGTCACGGAGTAATACAGAATAATGTTTATCGAAGGCTCGCGGACCGGTATCTTCCTCGTTTCCAATTTCATTTTCATAGTTTGCTAATCGCACAAATTGCTATGTAATCGCTGCCACCAATCCGAGTCGAGCGCAAATATGCGGGGAGAAAAGCACAACGTTGGACAGATACGTTTGCAGGACAATCGCGGCGGAGACAGCTGCGCGTAAAATGTTTATTTCTGAGCAGCAGAGCGGATTTCGATTACTCTCGCGGCAAAATCGCGGCATTAAACTCGCGTCGCATTTATCATTCGTTTAATTCGCCTTTTAACGATCTCGGAGAGAAAAGAGAAAGAGAGGGAGGGGGGGAAGAAAGGGGGGAAGAACGAGACATCGCAACGAACGAATGCTCAGATATTCGAGTCGAGCGACTCGGCGACTTACCTTGGCGACGCCGTAACCTTTGGCACGCAACCTGAAGAGGCAGGGCACTACGACGGCCGGCGAGACGGCTGCTATGATGCTTCCGAGGAGGAAACCCCATATCCACGGCAAATCCAGAAGATAGTTCGTCAGAGCCGCCACCACCGTGGCCTCCACCACCCACGGTATCAGGCCGAGCTTCGGCACGGTGACTTTCAATCGTTTCAGAGCGGTCGGGTCAAGATCCAAGCCCGCTCTAGTGAGTATGATAACCAGGGCGATCTTCCTGCGGAAAACGGAGAACAATGACGATCAAGCGAAACGCCCGAAATGAGGATCGGCCGATTTAATTGGCTCGATACATTCGGACGTGTACTTTCCCTTTGCTGCATTCAGCACGCGCGCAAGTCGCTGCCATAAGAAGGGATAGAAAAAATTTCGCAGAGGATGTAAAGAATTTTCCTCCTTCTCGCGAGAGAGAGAGAAAGAGAAAGAGAGAGAAAGAACGCGCGAGATACGCTGCGCGCAGCGCTCTGACCGACGCGTATTTTCAAGCTTTCGACGTCGCAAACAGCTCGGGACAGGAAGCATATAGAGAGGAATGGTCGATACCTCTCTCTCTCTCTCTCTCTCTCTCTCTGTCTCGTTTTCTTTCTGGCGATTCATATATTTCCGGATTCCCGCAAACCTGGAGCGCGCAGCGGAAGTCCGCGGCCAGCGCACGTTCTGCGCGCTCGGCTTACGCTCAGATGAAAATTCAGGTACGGACGATCGTTAAAGCCTCGGTTGTCTCGAACTTTCGAAAAGCCGTTTAGGAAAAGCACACCTTTAGGAAACTTATCCTATTACGAGTTTCCCCGGCGAGAGAAAGGTTTACGAAGTCGCAGCACGGTCGTCCGTGCATCTCTCCGCATCGTGTCGTCTCTCGATCGTACGCGAGCACGTCGGATTTACATCGAGGCGACATGGTAAATCCGCAAACTCTTCTCTTTCTCCCTCTCTCTCCCTCTCTCTCCCTCTCTCTCTCTCTCTCTCTCTCTCTCTCTCTCTCTCTCATTCCCTTTCTCTCATAATGGTCTATCAAATTGAAAAATTATATTAATTGTCTCTTCACGCAGTATGCGCGTGGTGCCCCACATCAAAACAACGTTTTCCAGTCCGCAGCGTACGTCGCAATAATCGTTTCATTTAATTAAAATCATCCACAGACGAGTGAGATCGCATGCGCGACGGAGCGATCGCTTTCGTTTACATCGCGTTACATCGCGAGAATCGTCCGCGCGGCGAAACGGCGCGGCTCACTTTTTCCGAGCGCCCCAAATTCGTTCCAATTTCGGGCACGGAATTAATTCTCGCTCTCGAATACGCTCTCGCGCGCGTATCGCATCGCGTTGTTTGCTTTGAATCAAAAGCAATGATCGCGCATCAGTCTCGCCGTTCTCTCCCTTTTAAGAAGGGCGAAGAGATCGGCCGATCTGCCATCGGAAGGCGCGATGATAAAAATTGCGAACGTTCGCGAATACGCAAATCAATAATCGGGCAAACGTTTCGCGGCGTTTCGCGAGAAAGCCGTTTGCCTAATTCGTCGAATATCACGTCGCTACCGGTGAAACGTACGAGATCGCATCGTACGTTTGCTGATCATGATGACTTCATGATTATGTATGTAAACGAAAATGAATATCGGCTCGTATAGACATGATTTAGTGCGGATAGCGTCACGTCAGCGGCGCTCCATTTAAATTGCAAAACGCGCCAGTCGTTCGGACACGTCGGACATCGAATTAACGCACGACGAAATTTCGACACCCGTCGATCTCCGGGCTCGGTCCGGATGCCCTTGCGTGCCCTTCGTCCGCGATTCTCCTCGCGGGACCTTCGCCAGTTTCCATCGAGCGATTAATCGCCGCTGTATAATGCGCGCCATCGATATCACGCGCGTACACGTTCATCATCGAGCAAATATTTGCGCACCATCGAGAGATTAATAAGAAGTTAATATTCACGGACGATCATCGCGATCCGTAATCCGGAGCGCATCGGCGCGTCATACTTCACGATTCGCCTTGTCGATCCCTTCTCACTCTCACTCTCTCTCTCTYTCTCTCTCTCTCTCTCTCTCTCTTGCTTGCCGCGATAGACACGTATCCTGTAATTTACGATCACGTCCGCGTCAGCAAACGAGCGCGCAGCTTGACGGAATCATCGCGCTGCATCGCGCCGATCTGCACACAATGCCGGCTGCTGGGAATTTCGAGATTCCCGCAGCCTTCTCGATACGCCCGAGAAACGATAGCGAAACGATACGAGAAATATCGAGAATACCGAGCACGGAGAATACACAGGATCACGGTTTACGTAACTATCGGAGGGGATGCCGTGGGATGACGTGGATTTCTGTCGCATTAACGAATATTCTTGCGAGTTGTCTCCCTTGTGACATTATTCGATGATGTTTCCGCGGGATCGTGTCCGTTGGATGTAAAAGTCTCTCATCCGTGATCCGGGCATCGCCGGGCATACGAGAGGCGCGGGGATCAAAGGAGTTCTTCCGAAATGAGCCGTATCTGGAGTCACACGCTCTGATGCATCCGCATCCGCGCGCGCGCGCGCGCGCGCGTGTCGCGAGAATACTCGCGCTCGCGCATTCCATCGACGTGGAAGCGCGAGATTCTTCGGGGAGAAAAAAACGCATGAGGAAACGGGCCTCGCGTCGCTTTACGTTACGATAAACGAGAGGTTGCCGTAAACAATGCCGGGACTTATCCGCGAGATGGTCTTGTTCATTCTTCCGCGATCAGCATTGAAAGCCACGTAATAATATACTCCTTCAGCGCGACATAAATAATTGATATCCTCGAGGATGCGGGAAAGATATAAGAAGCACGAAGTAAGGAGACCTTCGCGCATGTGTTTTGCACCTTACGTGCTCTTACGTGCTCTTACGCGCTCACCGAGAGAGCTCGCAGAGATCTGAAGCGAGAAAATGAAGCGAGATTGCGATCCGCACTTCGCAATCTTCCCCAGGAAATTCCGTTGCGCGGCCAAGTCTCGCGCGATTTATCTTGAATTGGCGAATTTGTGTTGCGATCATTTACCGATAACTGGCAAGCAAACTGCGCGAGTGTCAATAAGTGTCCAGCCGCTGTCCGATCACTTTATTAGTCTCGCAATCGATGACGACCGCGGCCGCTTCCGGCGATGTTTACGCATGCATACAAGCTGGCTTCACCCGCGCGGACGCGTGTACGCAAATCGCTTACAACGCACGACCCGTATTTAGCTGCGTTTAGCTTAAGCGCACGCGATCCCCTAACGACGCGTAAACGCCCGCCGAGGCTGATGTTACCTTCGACCCGCGCGCGTCTGATAAAGTTCTATCGACAGCGTCGTCATCAATTCCGCGCGATACGTTCCGCGGTCTACGTGAGTACAGAAGGTTCGGGAGCAATTTCCAGGCGTCCCTGTGACACGTCCTTGACCGCGCGCTCCGCGCGAAGGCTTGATCTTGCTGACGCATCTCATGGGTCTCGTCGACTCTTCCGAATTCTGGAACCCAGTCGGGCTTGTTTGCGCTAAAGCTATTACGCCTGCAGGTAGCGCCTGCTAGGCTAGACGCGCCTATGAGAAATGTACTTTCCGCGTTTATCCCTTTCTCGGGGGGCGGTTCAGGCTGGAGGAGACTTTGCAAGTCCCATCAAGCGGACTCAGCGTCATCAAGCGTCAGATTCCTCGAGCCAGATAGCGTCCAATCCTGAATGACCCCTCCCTCCTGGCACGACGATCGTTAGACTAATTGCCTCCACGTGTCCTGGCTGAGCGCTAATTTACGGATTGATTTCCTAAAAGGAAATCTCCATCCCGTCATCGAGATTTGGCTCTAGCGCCATTTCGGAAGGCGCATGCTCGCGCTTGCGGACCGTAAGCGCCTTATCAATGAATCACGCGAGCCTTATCGATAAGTCTGGACGCGTCGTCGAGCGAAACTCGGCAGATTACGGCCGAGTACATGTCGTTGCAGCATCGGAAAAAGGAAGGTCGCGCGTCCGTCACGAGATTGCGTCACGAGATACGCTGAATGGTGCGCGAACGCAGTGCGGCGATATGTAGGATACGCGTCACGTGCGTCATGCGACCACCGGCGAGGTGCCGGTTTATTCGTAAATAGTTGAGCAGATAAATCCGGGGAGCACCGCTAATCGCCCGTACCGTATCGTTGCACTTCGGTGCAATGCGATAGGACGTTTCTCCAGTCGACGATAATTTCGACGGCGCGAAAAAGTTGACGTCCGATGCTCCCTCGCGCTCGGAAGGAAGGAAAAGACCTTCTTCCGTCGCGAGAAAACCTAAACTGTCGTCCCTGTTGCTCCTCCTCCTCCGATTTTCCCTTCTCAACCCGTCGAGATCCATGAAGTATGTTTCAGCAAGAGAGAAACGAGCGCGCGATGAAGCCGGACGCGAAAGAATTCCACCCCTCAATCGAGGGACGAGCTTTGCTTGCCCGATCGCCGATGATCGATGAAGCTGCCCCCGCGCCGATTAAATTCCTCGCAAGGTCAGGCACCGGCGTCGATTCCCCTTACGGCGACCCACGGCTCGACAACATTAACGATTCCAGCTATGCCTCGGCAGCCGCTGTCATCAGTAGGTCACGCGGCACGTAAAGCGAATTTGATCGGTAAGGCCGATCGTTTCGAAAAGTCCACGTACGATCGCGGGGAATTCGTTCGGAGAGTAACCGTCGCGGCAGCGAATCGACGCGAGCGGAATGACAATGACACCGGTGCGACAATTAATAACTATTCCTCCAGCGAGTCGTGATTTGCGATCGTTTCTGGCCATCGCGCGCGTCCTCCAGAGCTCCATTTGCTAAAATCGATTGCCAACTCGCGAGACGACGACTGATACTCTGCCGCGGCAATTAGCACGCGAAATCTTTCTCTGGACTGAGAAGTCGAGATCCCGTGGGAAATTAGTTTGAGAAGAGCGATAAGATCGTCAGTCCGAAATGGCATCGATCGATGAACGGGGAAGTGGGTCAAACGCACTGGGTCGTACGTGGCCGAAGCTACAGGTTAATCTACCTTTTCCGTGCTAAACATCTTATCCCAATATGTCGTCGCATCGCTCGAAACGGACGCGTTCGTCGTCTCGACGGCAAGTCGAAAGAACTCCATCCAACTTGGACCTCGCTGCTTCTTCCTCGACTGCAGCGGGCGATCGAAGATTAGATGCACGTTTGCTCAAGGATGAGACGGGCCTCAGCCGTGCAAAGGCGGGGGGGAACCTTGGGAAGCCGATCGGGATCACGAGGGAGATCGGTCGATCGCGGGAAACCGCGGAACGGCGAGCACTCTTTTGTCGGCGTTTGGCTTGTCAGCGATGGATGCAACTTGAATTTGATTATCGTTTGAAGGCGCACTTGCTATGCCGCGCGTAGAGCCGTGCGTGTCCGGGACGATTCATCGTCGTCAGACCTCGACCTTAAAAAGCCGGCCGTCTCTGGCGATCGCAACGAGACGATTGTTAGTTCGAGGGACCTTCGAGGAACCTTCCAATCGTTGTCGATACTTTCCAATAATGATGACACGTGAGCAGAAATAACGACCGACTGCCAGACGGACGAGGCGATTTGGCTTGACCTCGGCCTTACGTAAGAAATCGGTCGCGCGACAGTGTCAAAGCGCGCTTTTCCATCTCGCCGTTGTCCGCTTTCGCGAAAGTCTCCTCCGCGAAAATCTTTCAGCGAAGCTGAACGCTTCGGCGATTCGCCAAATCATACGCGATATAATTGTCGGCGAATCTTTCCGTTTCTAGAGAAAGAAGATCCCGGAATTCTCGCCAGCTTACCTCTCGCGACTCCCTCGCGAGACATCTCATCTACGTTTTTCTGGCAATCAGGAATCATCCAAAAATCCTCGCGAGGTGGTCACGCGATCGCCTTCTAGTCTCTCCAGAAATCTCGAAAGTGTCGGCCCTTTCGATCCCGAGCTGCAAACGATATAACGCTAATCCCCGGATCTCCTTCAGCGTTAATTAAGCGAATCAATTAAGCGGCTCGTTGCCGGTTCGTGCTTCTTGGCGCACTTTTGTCGCGTCCGAAAGACGAGTATCCTGCTGACGGGATCTTAAGCAATAGAATAGAATGAAAGTTGCCCGGAAGTTCCTTCGGAAGCACAGTCTACTCACCGTAAATTGGCGATCACCGTGTTGTACTGGCCCTCGATCGTGACGAGTCCGATATTCTGCAGTATCAGCCCGGTGATCAGCATGCCGATCAAGGCCGGGAGAGTGGTCAAGGAGATGAGCCAACCCCCGAAGTGCGCGGCGATGCAGAGGGCGGCCAGTCCGAATAGCTGGCCACCCGGAGCCGCGTCGTCGCCTATTACCGAATAAACGATGCCCCAGAGTAGCAGACCCAGAAGAAACAGGCAGAGCACCCGGGCGAACTTCCGGTACGTGGGACAGAACGGCTGCGGGCACGCTCTCCGCCATCCCGGCGGCTCCCACGACGGTGTGTCGTCGCGACCATGACATCGCGCGCAGAACAGGTACAGCCACGATCTGAAAGAGGGAACACGAATGAGATCGGGAATCGATCGGTCGCATACAAGAGCGAAGCCGAGCGATATCTCGCGCGCTTCCTGCGCGTCGAGCAGGATTCTCGAATTCGGCTGGAAAGCGCGACGATGCGTTGTTTGCTGCAGATATCTCATCGATCATTATCGGAGATTCGATATCACGTTCTTCGCGAGTCTCGATCTCTAGTTTTCGTTTCTCTGCAAGTTGAGCGACACGTCGCCGATAGTTTCCCAATCGGATAGAATAAATATTCGTACGTATCTCGAGATCATCCGACGTATTGCTGGCTGATAAGAGATAAACTCACCGGAATGCGAGACGGAGACGCGCTTTGTGACTTCCCCTCGCGGGGGGAAGCGGTTTTTTCGTCCGATAAAAGATAGGAGCAACGATGATCAGGCATTCTCGTCTGCTCTAATTGTGTGATCTTTTCATCGCCGGACGCGCAACGATTCGCGACAATTGCAACGTCTGGCTCGAATCGATCTTAATGTAACGCCCTTTGGAACACCCGCGATATATCGACATATTCGACACTCGAACCCTCCTCGTTTACAATCTCGTGACTTTACAATTCCGGCCATCCTCTCTCGAACGTGAAACCTCGGAATGCGCATGCGTGTGTGCGCGCGGAGATAGCGTTAAAGAGCTGTCGCGTAACGCTATAATGGCGCTATCTCTGTCTACCTATTTCACATATCGTTGTACCATCAGCACAGGACGTGTTTGCTCGGATTAATTCGAGCATAAACCGTCAAGTACAGCGTTACGGCAACTTATCGTCTTATAATGAGAAATAATTTCCGATAGGCCGATAAAATGCTCGTGATTGATAGCCGAAACTTCAATGACCGCGATTATCGATTACGTAGAATCCGTTCGTGTCCAGAGCGGAGCGACTAATTCACATGGCTTCAAGAACGTACATATTGCTTACTAGAATACGTCATTATATCCGTGTATCGCTAATGATTTCGGATTAACGAGTTTGTCACGAAATTGAAAGAGAGAGAGAGAGAGAGAGAGAGAGAGAGAGAGAGAGAGAGAAAGAGAGCCTTCGTTATAATGGAGTTATGAAAATATCAATAATTCATCAGCTAATCAGCAATCCATCGGTTGCATATTTCGAGGAATAAATACATTTATTCTGCTTATCATTTACGAATAATTCCTGTAATTAAGCTTTTAATCTAGTTTTTGTTATTGAAACAACTCCACGCGGAATTTATCGGAACGCCAATGACAAAGAGAAAGAGAGAGAGAGAGAGAGAGAGAGAGAGAGAGAGAGAGAGAGAGGAGAAGGGAGGAAATCGATGTGATTCCGGGAAGCATCCGTTTTCAACAAATGGAATGTGCCAACACAATGGCATTATGACGCATCCAATTTTTTTCCGGTTTAATCAAATTTTCGGCAAAATGTCCTAAATGCTCCCCCTTGCAAAAGCACAAGATCCTTTCGGGCGCGAGGAAGCCCCCGATCTCTGATGGAAATTCGTTTCATCAATCCTTTGATCTATTCGCGGAGCCCACGTGTTATCGTCTAAATTTATGGCGCATTATAAACGAACAAACGTAATAAAGTACACATCTAGGAGGGATTTGAAGAGAGCGCGATCATTAAAATCGTATAAAACAATTAGCGTCTGATTAAGTCGAGGGAAGCTGCTTGGTATTCTCGCGCCATCGAGGATGTAATGACGAGCATAAAATAGAATAATATTTACGGTTCGTACCACTCGCGAATCTCGACGGCCCCAGCGGATCAGATAACGAATCACGAACGTCGGAGATCTGTCGGAGATCAGGGACCGTGCGATAGAGGAAGCGCCGTGGGAACAGCCGGCGATGACATTCAAATGATGACGCGAGGGCTCCGTAAGCGATTTTCCAGCGAGCTTTTATTTTCCCGATCACCAAGCTCGCTCGTTACTCGCTCGACGACTGTCGAGGAAAATATCGCGACGACTGAAGCAACGACTGGAGCCTGCAGAGGATTTTTTCGTGTTTCGCGGAGATCGAGATGCGTTCTGATCGCCCAGACATAAAAGAATCCCGCAAAGTCCGCGAGCGACGCGAACGACGAAGCCGATCCGAGAAAATTATGCATTTGCTCCACTTTGCTCTGCTTCGCGTCGCAGCGCGAGCGTCAAAGCGACATTAACGCGCGTGTAACTTTTTCTCTTTTTTTTCCTCTCTCTCTCTCTCTCTCTCTCTCTCTCTCTCTCTCTCTCTCTCTCTTCGGGGTGTATGGCATCACGCGGGACGCGCATTATCATCGCGCGACATCGAGTCGAGTGAGACTTTCTCGAGAGTCCGCTCGATCCAGGGCGATCCAGATCCAGATAAACGGGCTGGCGCTTATCGGCTCGAAAGTATCGGCATAAACAGGCTCTCTCGGCAGAGCTTACGCTGATCGGGCCTCACCTTTCGAGCTCCTCGGAATACTCGATCTTGTCTCTGATCGAGCTCGACAGGCTGTACGCCGATTTCTTTCTGTTACCGTTGATCCGGCCGTTCTCCAGGTCGAACTTGTACTGCGGGATGTTCTCCGCGCTGTCGCAGTGGCTGCCGCCGTGATGCAGGATCGATTTCCGCCTGCCCTGATCGGAATTGTGCTCCGAGCTGGCGCTGATGCGCCGGTGGTGCTCGAAAGCCGGATTATCGAGTCCCATGATTTGATCGCTGATCGACACCCGTCTCTTGGCCAGTTCCTCGCTCGGTCTGTTCGTCCTGCCACCCATATCGATCTCCATCTTCCGATAGCTGTCGATAGCTCCAACGATCGTCTGGGAGCGGCTCGAGACCGGCCGGGATCAATCGAGCGGAATCCCAAAGTTCAGCGAAGGTCGTCCGTGCACGCGCGCGCGCGCGCGCGCGCGGTAAAACGTTCCTCGATGAGGAACGCGGGTGGATCGATCGATCGATCCACAGCCGGACGAGCGAGAGATCCAAGTCGCGAATCTCTCGTGGCTTGCTGATCCGCGACGCGACACCGAGCGACTTCGGGCGCCTCGCTCGCGCTGTTAATCGCGCTGATCGCGCGGAGGAAGAATCGCGACCGGACGACGCGCGATGAGCGTCGTGAACGAACTGCGACACGGATCACGCGTCCGCCAACGTTAGCGGCGATCGTTAGCGGGTGAGTCTCGTGACGCGGGATTCCGACGCGCGTCGGGGACGAGGACGGCGGCGGCGGCGGCGGCGGCGGCGGCGGCAGATCGGCGAACAGCGACGCTAATACGTTGCGACGATTGACGTCTTTGACACCTTGGCCCGCTTTTACCAGACGCGGCTTCCTCCCGTTTCCGAACTCGCTCGCGATCCGCCCGGATCCGTGGCGTCCAGAGCGGAGCGGAGCGCCGCTTTGTCCAGCTCGTTAGCGCGCGGATCAGCGCGCTCCAACTTTTCCACTCTGCTGTTCGTCCGCGGAGAGCGGAATCGGCGTGATTTCGCTCTCGAGAGGGTCTCTCGGCGAGGATCGGCGAATCGCTGCGGTTCCGAGGGGAGGAACCGTCGTCGCGATCGGAGCCGCGATTACTCGCTACGGCGCGGCGGGAACGCGACGTACGGTCCGCGCGACGTCGCTCGTCCTCCACGCAATTGACGCGAACGCTGCATCCCGCTTGCGTTTTATGCTTTGGCGTAATTCAACCTTTCAGGCGGTAACGCGCCGCGGTTCCCCTTCGCACCGGACCGGACCGCGCGCGACCGTCCCAGGGAAGAAGAGAGCGCCGTGCGGGTGAGCCGTGCGGATGGCGCGAGCGATGTTAACCGGTTAACTGCCGACTCAAAGCGACAAAGTGCGCGGCAAGCGCTACCGCTGTTTATGCGAATGGTAGTGGGGCTTGGGTAAAAAGTGCTCGGAATCTCGATGGACGGAGCCATCGAGCGTGCACGGCCAGTCACGATAATTGTCACAGGATGGGCACAACTGGCGGCCTCGTTCGCGGGCCCGGCAACGGCCCGCCGCGTTTCCGCTGCCCTTCCCTCCCCGCTCCCGCTCGATAGGATCGATCGGGAAGATCGAGCCGAGATCGGCCAAATCGAAGACTTCCGCTCGAGGAGAGCCCCGCAAGAGCCAGGTGAACTGAGTGGCCATGCGACTCCTGGCTGAGTCTCCTGGGAGATGCGCCGGGGCGCGTTTCCGGGATTCTCAGCTGCGTGCGAGCGATTCTCGCTGAACTCTCCAACTGTCGGAGAAATCGCGTAATCAGCGATCGCTGATTCCGATTGCTCGCTTCGACTCGCGGCGCGAGAGATGCTGTCGCAGCGAGCGCGCGTAAATACAGGAATTGTTTTAGATTAGCGCGCGGGCGTTGCTTAACGAGTTAATACCGTATCGGTGACGGTGCGTGTGACGAGGCGTTACCGGCCGACAGCGCGGCATTAGCGGGATCGGGCATGAATTTCCGCGGATCCCCCGACTTAACCCTCGTCAAAACGGCGAGTGATCCGCCGTGACAATTCTGACGGCGATCGTCGCGAATGCTCGCGATTCTCCGTCCGTGACGGCGAAGGCTCAAAGCGAAACGACGAAGAAACCGCTCTCGGATCAGCTACACTGATTTCAAGCGCCTCGCCTCGTTTGCATCGAATGAAAGCGGAGCCTAGTTCGAAAACGGAAAACGGAACGCGCGTCATCGCGGGCGCGCTTTCGAAATTAGCTCGCCGGTCCAAACGCGCGGCGCGCCGCGTTTTAAACAGGACATCTAGATGATAATGAAGCCAGACATGCCAGATCGCGCGCGTACACATCACGGCACATGTGCGTCGCTTAGTTTCAGTGCCGTTTAAGCGTTAAACTGACGCGTTAAAGCGGCGCGCGAGATCTCGTGCCTCGAGGCTCTCCTTATCCCGAAAATTATGTGATTACGCGCGCAGCGTCATGTCGGCGAGCGAGTGACTCGTGCGTGATCTTCGGTTTCCATCTGTGCGCCGCTGCGGGCGACCTAGAATCGCTGTTTTTCACATTCAGGAGATTTTTCCAATTTCTTGCGCGCTATCTCCGCGATTCGATCGCGGATAAGAGCGACCGCGCGATACGCGTTCTTACAGTCATAATCGCACGTAACGCTGCTCGATGATAACGCTCTCGTCCACGATAATCGATTAACATCGTCATCGTCGCTCTATCTCGTCGATCCGTGATGTCGATCGTCGATCGATGTGATCGGGATTTGCCTCTCGTTGTACGATCCTGAAACTTGCTTCGCTGGAATTCCCTTCGTGGATTTGTCTGGATCGATAACTCTCGAGCGCGATAACATTTCGAACAGCGAATTAAATTCTGGCCACACGAGAGAGATGCGACGATAATCAATGTGCTATGCAAATGTGTATGCGTGTATAATAACAAAGCGATCTCAGTGATCGGTTTTGCTGCCAAGTTTGCGAAACGTATTTTTGCACCGGGACGCATCGCTGACGGAGCTCGCGAGCTCGGAGCGAGCAGAATTGACCGTTTACAGCTGCAGGAAATTGCAAATTTCTATTCTTAATTTATTTCTGCTGGCAGAGAATACAGAAGGGAGGTGGAGCCCGCGCTTAGATGGAGAAGGAAATGAAATATGCTGGCGAACGACGATGCTCGGCGGTGGAATAGGCGTGCGGAAAACAGGAAGAATTTATGGCGGCCTCTCGCGCCTCTATTTATCGACCAGATTCCACCCTTAACGAGACATCGCCACCAGAGATCCAATGAAGAACACCGAAATCGTCCGAGTACGCGAAAAGATCCAACATCCACGGCGATGGCTTCGCTTCGCGCGCGACGTCGCGTGGGAAGACGAGCGCGCGAATAATCCGGAGATAGAAATCTGATTGCTTACACGTAGCATTGTCTGCAACCTTGCTCCCTCTCTCTCTCTCTCTCTCTCTCTCTCTCTCTCTCTCTCTCTCTCTCTCTATGTGTTACATTCTTACGAATAACCACATCATCGGAAACGCATGTGCGCAAGACGGCACGTTTCGTCGTGATGAGCTTCACGAGTCTATCCGCGACGAATGATTTTCATGATGAACTAATAAGATAGAAAGTAACTTCACCTTTCTCCAAACTGCGCCGGCAAGTCGCAAATGAAGTTTCTACTAACGATGATATCGTACACTTCTCTGGCACGCTTGCGGAAGTCGAGCATTGTCGTCCCTCGTTAACGCAGCATTCTTGTGCGGCTCCATGCGTCGTGTGTAGGTAATACTCTCGTCTGGCAATCTGCAATACTATTTAACCAATAACGTGAATGCGTTTCTGCTGCGCCGATTCACGAACGAGTCCGACATGTTGCGAACTAACTTGATCCACTACGTGCACTCATCGATCGTGCATCGCACAGAGGACGAGTTTCGAGAGCCGAGCGAAGCTCTGCTCTCGAAATGCCAATCGTGCGAGCATCTCGCATCTCGCCGCATCACGGCTGCATCAGGTCTTCCCGCGGTGCAATCGAATCGCGCAGTCGTTGACATTTAATATTACGTGATTACGGGGCGATCAATCGCTCCATTTACGGCGGCACTGCGATTCGCTCCGGGGGGGGGCAGGGGGAGAGGGGAGGGGGATGGGGAGATACGGAATCAGAGTACCTCCGGAGGAGCCTTGATCGCTCCCGCGAGAGCGCTCCGCTCACTCTCTCTCTCTCTCTCTCTCTCTCTCTCTCTCTGTCTCTCTCTCTCTCTCTCTCTCTCTCTCTTCGCGGTTCTCTTTCGATCGCGAGGAAAATCCGGAAAACGACTTCGTATCGCGAGCATGCTCGCTCTTGAATCCGTCTGTACGTCCGTCGTTGAGTATTCCGCGGCCGGCGAAGTCACGCGGGAAACGTCCGCGTCCCTCGGAAGAGCGCGCGGATTCGGCGGGGGCGGTGGGGAGGGGGGGGGGGGGGGGGGGGGAGGGGGGAGGGGGTGGGGGAGGGGGAGATCGGAGGTGGAGGCTGCGCGAGAGACGAGGTCGAAGATGGGATTGGAATTGCAAATATCCCTCTTCTCCGTCTCTCCGGGTCTCTCTGGTCGCACCGATCTGTCTCTCCGCTTCACCATCGACCGCCTGCTCGCTCGCACGCTCGCGCACTCTGACCCCGGCTCGCACGCGCGCGAATGCATATCGCGGAGCGTGTCTCGAGGAATCCTCGCCGGACGACAAATCGCCAGATTTCGCGCTGTCTCCTGCCCTGCGCCTCGGAGGGCCTGAAGCTTCGGATTTAAACTTGTTTCGTTGCGCTTTTCTCCTCCTCTCGCGCCTCTTTCCATCTCGACGATCAAAAGATGCGAGTCTCAATCGTGCAAAGGGTCGCCGCGTGATACAGCGGCGCGTGTATCACCGCTCAACCAGTCACGGTTTATAATTTTCGGCAGCCCTTCCAGACTACCCTGCCGGTTCTCTCGAGCCGCCGAGGCTGCACGGTCGCGCTTATAAGGGCGTCGGGGCTTGAGTTATCGCTTGTTTGTGCGAACAACGCGAACGCGCGAATCGACCCTCGCACGTTCCTCGTAGCGAAACGCAAATTTTATTTATTCGTCCGGCACGTGGTCGACGTAAGCCGCGAAGCGCGTGACGGAAGGTGCAGTTTCGTCCGAACGCAAATACATTACATCGGCCGGCGTAAATCAACAATCTCGTGCGAGTTCGGCCGCGGCAGTTCCAAGTTTCACGCGTGCCTTCCCGCGCCCCCGCCCTCCATTACCCAACACCCTTACTCCTTCCCCCCCCCGCCAGAGATCGATACGCGCGCTCCAGCGCAGAAGGGAGCGCACGAGGGACTCCTTCGCTCTCCCTTCGCTGATTCTTCGCGAGAGAACGATTAACATAATTCGCCTGGGAATTAATTCCCCTTCCGGCGACCCTTCTCGGGACCCGACTGCCTTGTCCATCGGTGGCAAGGGTGCAAGAGAAACCGCAGCGACGACGACGGCGGGGCAAACGCGCGGAAGACGACAAAATGACCACGCGTGCGCGCGCGCGCGCGCCGCGTCAAATTAGCTTAAAAGCCCCGGGGCAACGGGGGTTCCATAACGCGCATCCTGCAACATGGTCCAACACGCGGTGGCCAGGCGCGGAGGAAAGCCCTATTCGGCGCTCGTATATCACCCGGAGATAAAAGGCTGCCAGACGACGACGGAAAGTATAGTGGTTTCGGCGACACGGCCGGATAGACGGTTCATTATTGCGCAGCTGCACCCCCGGTAATAATTCGGCGGCCGAAACGAAGAGAAATTGTACGTCGGCCGTCTATTCACCCGTTCCGGCAAACAATGAAAATATCCGCGCTCCTCAACCTCGCGCAGAGGGCTGCTCTCACGGTAACACCGCGAACGGGCGTACGATACGGCATGATAGTCGCACTATCGTCGACTATCGCGATTATCGAAAGCGCGATCGCAGCGGGAGGCGATCCCGCGATGCGGGACGCGATCGGTCGTTCTCGCGTTCGGTGAACGTTCGGACGGGCCGTTTCGTCGGCGATTTCCGTCTCTTTCCGGCGCGCACGAACGAAGCCGAGAGGAGAGCGTTACGTAATCCCGCACATCGTGCGCGCTCCAGTTCGCTCGTGATCTCTCGTGAGGCGATACACTTTTCGATTTTGCTCGAAAGCGAGGCCACGCGCGCCTCGTCTTCTCTCTCTCTCTCTCTCTCTCTCTCTCTCTCTCTCTCTCTCTCTCTCTCTCTCTCTTCTTCCCTCTTCCCGATACGGCCCCCGGTATAACCATGCCAGGCCGGGTTCATCCTTCTTACGTCGGGGTGGTTTTTGCAACGTCGGCAGCCGGCGCGCTGATTATTACTCGCCCCACTTGCTCGCGCTCCGCGCGGCTTTTTACGCTTTCCGCCGATGTCGATACGACGGTCAAACGTCGCGCTTTTTGTCGCCACGCCGATATATAATATCGGCAACCTGTGAGAGCCGGCGAAAAAGCGCCGCGGCGCCCTTTTCCGGCGCCGATACGCCGGAAACCCCTCCGTTTTCCGCTACTGACGAGCTACCGGCGCCGCAGATGCTCTCCTCTCTCTTTTCTCTCTTTCCGTTCTCTCGCGCATGCATGTCGGCGGATCCCAGAAGTGCGGATCTCGCAAATCGCGACGACCCGAGCACGCGACGGAAATTGCCGCGGCAGTGAGATGGGGATTGCGATGGCTTCATGCTTAATTTGCATCGAATACGACACTTTATCCCGCGTGAGATCCTCCTCCTCCTCCTCCCACCGCGATGCAATCTCGCGATGCAGAGAGAGAGAGGCGGGAGGAGGGGAGAGGATTATCCTCTTCCTTCATCTCGTTCGTTTGCGCGCTTCGGCACGTGTGGCCGCGAATTCGACGGCGGGTCTGTCTGCCGGTCGCCCTCCCGTGCCATTTCGTTAAACGTCACCCTAGCGCAAACAGCGCGGCGGGGCGAGGGGGAGGAATGTCGCGGAATTTACTTAAAGTCGCTGCTAACCGTGCGTTAAACATAAGAGAATATGGATCCGCCCGTGCGCCTTACATTATTCATTCGCGGCCGGGGCGGATTCGGACATATCTCGCGCTGGCGAGAGGAATTTTTATGAAGAATGCATGTAAGAACGCGGTTTATAAAAAAGGCACGGCGGAAGGCCCATAACCAGGCCGGAATTTAGATAAGTAATTCAAGGTGCAGCTGCCGCACCGTTGTGCCCATACGTAAATATCTCGGCGAGATCGAATGCCGCAAGGACGGAAGGGAATTACACTTTCCTCTCGTGCGAAGCACCGTTGGTCCCCGCGCGAATGAAATATTTAAGGGAGGCGTATTGTAAATTTCCCATCGATATCGGTACGCGGACACGTGACGCTACACGTCCGGTTACACGCTGAAGATCGGACATAAGGCTAGTCGCGCGCGCACGCAGCGTTTGCCGCGATTCAAGTTAACTGCGTTCGCGATGGGACAGAGAGAGAGAGAGAGAGAGAGAGAAAGAGAGACGGCGTTTATAATGTATCGGAAGCAGCGGTAGCGATCGAGTGTTTACGGTGCCCCCGCGAAATCGTGTCACATTATCGTGTCACGGTCCCGCAATGTATTTTAACGCGTTTCAATTTTCCGCATCTGCTTCTGCGGAATAGCAGCCGACACGCTGCATGTTTGCTCGTTTCACTACACGGTGGTCGCGTGGCGGGACACGTTCGCAGATTGCGTTCCACCGTCGTGGAATGAGAGTAGGCGGAAGATGAAATAAGGGAAGAAGAGAGAAAGAATGGGGGGGGGGATTATTTCGGATTTCTGCGCAGGGTATTTTCGGGTGACCTCAGGGAGAACCCGACTTTCGCGACTTGACGGGACTGCTGGCGGGAGATTCGACATTTACGACAACGCAGGCACGAAAACGGCAAGAGGAAATTGAAGATGAGACACGAGAAGATTGAATGAGATCGAGGGATTGAAGTTAGATCGATCGGCGGATTGGAACAAAATAACGAGCGATTGCGCTGCGCTTCGCGCAACTCGAATTGCTTGCTCGCATTTAAAGTGCGAAGAGCAGCCGGCTCTCCCCGGGCTGCATTTTCAACGCGTTACACGGTAAATTAATTAATGCCACATTGTGGCGGGCGTAATCGCGACATACTGATAATCGCCGAAGCGGATTACATTCCCCGGGATTGTGTCGTGACGGATTTCCGCTAATGACTACCGCCAATTATTAGCTCTTGTTATGGCAGTTGTGAAAATTGTCACGGCTGCAACTGTTTCCCGTTCGCATAAATTTTGTACAACCTATGCTCACCTCGCTCCTCGCAAATATCACGCCTCATAGGATAATCAATGACAACAAGGGAGAGAAATATCGTGATTAACTATCCGTTAACAGTCAACATTCTTCGAGGCTCGACGTTAACAATCTCAATAATCCTTGATCCTTTTCTCTCTTTTAGCCGCGATCTTAAGAAACGAACAAACTCCGAGTGTTCGTTTCTTAAGACCCAAACAGAATTAATTTTTGCTAATTGCATTTGCTAATTATATCTAAATCAATGAAGGTAATTTGAAGAAACCACAAACGAGTAGGCACAAACAAGGAACAGACATTGCAGATTCTCCTCCTTTAGGACTCGTCTGATGAACCAATCTCAAATCAGAGATACTGCAGGAACACTGCAGTGCAAACAGCCCGAGAGCCCCTCTCTCTCTCTCTCTCTCTCTCTCTCTCTCTCTCTCTCTCTCTCCTTCCCTCTCTCCCTCCTCTATCCATCTCTTTCGCGCGCGTTGCGCGCCGCGTAAATGCAGGCGCGCGTTCCGCGGTCTCCGCCGCGCGTTCAATTAGCTCTTGTTATCACGACTTCTGACTCTGGCGCAGGAAGAAGGCGTAAGGCCATGATGGAGGAGGAAGGAGGAGGAAGGGATAACATTGACTCGGATGCAGCTCCGAGACTTTTCCCCGCCGAATGCGCGGCGCTCATCTCGGCGATCGCTCGTCGCGCGATCGCGGCGCGAATGGCAGGTGTGACAAATATTCCAATTTTCACGCCGGCCTGGCGGCCGGGCTCGGATAATTGAGCCGCCGATTTCGCTAATTTCGCTAAAACGAATTATTCGGGAAGTCCGCCGCCCGTCAGCGTTTCCCAATTACGGCCAGCCGGGACGAGTTCTCGCACGGATTAATCGTCGGAGCGAATCCGTCCTCGCACTCTCGATTTAATCTTCATTGGGATTGCGAGGAATGCTTTTTGCATATTTTGCGCTCCTCCCTCTCTCTCTCTCTCTCTCTCTCTCTCTCTCTCTCTCGGTCGGCGTTCGCGAGGGAGCTCGCCGGCTTTAAAGATCAAACGTGCACGCTAAAGCCCGGCGAGTTAGCCGGACTTAGAGCACTTAAAAATGTATCGCGGTAAGAAATTAAAACTAGCCCTTGGGAACGCAGTCCGGATCTGCACGCGCAATGCTCGACCGTTGATTGCGGGATTTTATGTACGGACATAGCTGGTACGTAACCGCTAGTCCATGCGGATCGATGCGAATGGACGCAATTACGAGGTACGAAGAGAATCACCGATGCGATTGATGATGCCATTCGGTACTATTCAGTACTCGAACCGAAGCCGAATACTTGGGATACCTCGAATATTAGAAATCAGAAGTGTCGCCTTTGGATTCAGGGAAGCCCCCGCGGGATACCCGAATGCGGAATAAATCAGACTTTTATGCTCGCCATCTCTCGCGCGAATTATTCGCGCGCGAGGTTCCAAGCGATCGCCGCCGATCTCGGGACCACTCCGAGAAGGAGATTTCGTCTGCGAGTCCAACGGCCACTGGAAGCGGTCGCCTTGTATTCTCCGGAATATTGAGAGCGACGATCATCGGCCGAGGGTAGACGCAATCAGCCCGCAACGGCGACGTAAATCAATTCCGCTGCACTGAGAGAACGCGGAAGCGCTCGCAAGATTCAATCGCTTGCCGCAATAATATTTTTACGATTCCCATAAATCGCGCGATTCCCGGCTTTATGCGACGCATTCGACGTCCCGACACTGCACGGGATGCCGATCTCTCGCTTTGCTTTCCTCTCTTTCTCTCTTCTCTCTTTCTTCCCTTTTTTCTGTTTCTGTTTTGCTTTTACTACTGCCGGATGGCTCGTCCATAAAACATGAGCATTCCTTCGACGCGAGTTGTACACATCCGCGTTACAACGCCGCGTTAGCCAATCCGGCAAATAAAGCGTGTCACACTTACGCACCTCCGTGGATCAGGTAGCTAAAGGTCACGAGTCTACCGCGAGACCTTGGCCGGCGATTTCCGCTCCCGAATGCTCGGCGACACTCCGACTGCAGTCCTTCCTGCAGACCTTCCTCGTAACCGGCAAGGTTCGCCTATCCCTGTGCTCACTGCGATCACTGCGATCCAAGATTTACGGAATCTGCGGGATCGCGCGAGTCGACGCCAGTTCGATTCCATCTGGCGGCATCGCGAGCGGACGACTGGCTCGCGATGGCACATGAATTATACGACGGTGAACGTTAAGTTTGCTTATAGCCTCTATCGATTCTTTCAAGGGCGGGAGGGAGGGAGGGAATCACTTAGTGACGTTGACAAGCGGTCGAGTGTCAAGGTGCGAGCAAAGGCGAGTTGCCTGCGACGCAGAGAACAGTGGAACCGAAGCTCGCTCGTTCACACGCGTAAAAGGGCACATCCCTCCCGCGTCAGCGCCCATTTATCGCGCCCAGCGCCGTACTTCATTCGCGAGCATCGCGACATGCCCGCGAATGTACATTACTCGCGGACAAGAAGACGGCCGGCATGCATCAAGATCTTACATCCGGGAGGACGGGCGGGGCTGGTTGCGATTTCCGCACGAAGCGCGGAGCTTTACGTCGTCTGCTAAAACTGAATGCGGTTTAAACGTCGCATCCACGTGTCTCCGTTTGCGCTTCGCGCGCTCCCGCCACAGGAAGGAGGAGGAGGAGGAGGAGGGTTGACTCGGCGCGCGCGACGCGACACGCTCCGAGCCATTGCTGACTTCCGCCTCGACAGCGAGGCTCGATCGAGACGATCCACGACGGTTCACGACATTTCAGGCGGTGGAAGCGAACACGCGCAGACCGCTTCGACGCGTTCAGCCGCTGCGAACGCGTAACGCTCGCCCGCACTCGCACCTCCCCTGCCCCTCTTATCGATTTCCCGTCAACCGGAATAACTCGGCGGTGGCCATTTGGTCGCAACGGCCGCTCAAGAATAGCAACGGATTATTAATTAGCGCCGGGCCGGTGTCTATATATCGCGCTAACCCACATTCAGCCGCGGGAAGCCAAGAATCTACCCAACGTCCCGATCCTTCCGCTCTACTTCCGCCCTCTCGTCCCGTGATGCACGGCGGCCCTTTTTCCACGGGTCTTGATTATTTTGTTCTCTCTCAATGATCGCCCGCGAGCCGGAATGATTTAATCCTACCGTCCACGCGATCCCCCGTACCCCCGCTGGCGACCGTAGATAGCCTGACGCTCCTGGAACGAAAGATCGCGTTACTTTGTATACAGCCGCCCCCCTCCCCAACGTTTATGTGCTTTACGGACGAGGGAGATTCATTTGTTCTCCCATTTTGAGAGGGCGAAGGGAACGACCTGTACTCTGCGATAAGTGTAACGAACCTACGCTGTCCCGAACGGGACTAGAAAAAATCCTCTTTGGATTATCCGGTTTGACAAAAAAATTGCAGAGACGCGCGTGCACGTACGTCTGTGCGTGTGCATGTGTATGTGTGTGTAATTCATTGTAACAACCAAGAAGGTAACCCGATTAAGATAATCCTGCATCCATACCGATTCTATCGACCGGTCGGCGATTAAAATGTCCGTTTTACCGTCAGAAACGGTACGGGAACAAGCTCCAAGGTCCAACTCCCGATCAAGTAAATCCTCCTCCACGGTGGCCTCCCCGCTGAGGGAAAAAGGCTCTGATAAAGAGGCGGCAAGCGATACGGAAACCGCGTGACAATATTGTTCTCGATGTGCAAGCGTGGCCGATGCGATGATGAAGGCGACGATAAACCGAATTTTTCACGGACACGCTCTCGTAGCTCGAGCTGCTTTATCGACGTAATTGACGAGAATGTGGATTTCGCTGTCGCGCGCAGCTGCCAGCATCGATGGCAGACTACCGTTTCCACAGCGGCCAAGCGCAACGTGTGCTTGATCAATTCCTCACCGAGGATTGCGTTCGAACGCAAATTCGGACGAACGCGCCCAAGTTTCCACGGTACACCACGCGTCGCGACAAAAAACGAACGCGATCGTTAAGTTACTTTTCATTATTCGCGAGTAGATATACCCGCGCGAGCGAGTTCCACGAAAAGCTGATGCGATCTCAAAGTTCGCAAAGTTTAATTATTAGATAATTCGGCGCACGATCGCTTCGGCTGCAATGACGATTGTCAAGTATACTCCGGTTACATCGATTGAGCTCGGATGCAGCACGCACATACAGATACACGCGTAATATATATATGTTTACTCGCGCAACCTTTTCACTCGTACAACTGAAATCTTTCGCTTGTATGACTGAAACCTTCCGGTTGTACGACCGAAACTTTTCACTTGACTATGACTGAAACTTTTTCGTTGTACAAATGAACTTTTCACTCGTGTACATGTATATAAATATACACGTTTATGCCGCTACTATTGTATGGCACGACTAATTATACTTCAGCCTGCAGGTTTCGTTGTTGAAGAGAAGGCCGAGGACGGGGAGCGCGCCCTATTAAAGCCCGAGCTTCGAAGCATTTTGTCGATGCGCGAGGAAGAAAACCGCGAGACGTCAATACGAGTGCACCAGGCGTAAGAAAGGAGCGGCAGCGATCTAATCCTCGGAGCTTCCTACTTTGCTTCGCAGTCGCATCCTTCTTCCCTCTGTTTCTCCCTCCGTCGCTCCCACCGGGGAGTCTAGCCTACTTTTGACACCCTCCTCAAAGACTCCTCAAACTGTGAGCGCGCGCATCGTAAGCTCAAACGCTTACAGCGTTTCTCGATCTCTTTCACGGATGACGCAACGTAGCTCTATTAACGCAAACAGGCACGAAAGAAAAGAAGGATTTACAATTTCGAGTTGTTGAGCGTAATGCTTAGAGACTGAGGGAAACTGAGGAGACAATGAGGCATTGGGACGTGCGCGAAATTAAAAAGCCATCCACTTACGTTTTGAATCTTTTAAGTATTTATTTAAACAAATCCCAACATTCCAAACATTGATAGATATACGTGTGGGCATATACGTTCTTGCACCGATGACCATTATCGGCGTAATATAGATCGTGGCAGCACCTCAGCTTCGTCCATCGACCGTCTATGTTACGCCCACAGTGTGCCATCCATCCCTCTCTCAATCCGCGCGATATACCCACTGCCGTAATATACCGCCATTTCTTTCATCCGCGGATCTCCCGATTAAATCGCACAAGTTGATTCTGTTTTCGCCGAGAAAGAAAAAGGAACTTCACACGAACGTCATCAGGATTCTCTCGCGCTTTTCCTCGAACGTATCGCGGGAAAAGTTTCTATCGCACGCGTCTCGCTAATCAGCATCCGGTTTCTCCGGAGCACGTGTCGCTCATAACTCGAACTTGAATGTTTGAACGTTTCTCTGAAATTGCGGAAATAGCGTTTCGGCCGTGGAGCCCGCACACGAAAGGAACAGCGGTGCTTTAAGGAGCTCGAACGTGGCTCGATCATGTCGGCCGCGCGAACGACAATGAAACCGAAATCCTCTCCACGAGTCGGGATGCGAACGAAGATGGCCTTAACGATCCAGATCCGACAAGCAACCGCTTCTCACCTCTTACTCTCATCTCTCATCGACCGATCGAACGCTCGCGCGATTTACCGGCGCGCCCCCTCCGGACTCGTAGCTTTTCTTGTTAGCGATATACACGCGTGCGTCAATAACGAGACGTCCTGTCGACACACGCGCGCGAGTGCGATCGAATTTATTACGGCAAGTAGTTTTCCCGTGACTAGGTTAATCAGTAAATTACGTTACTTATGGTGGCCCCTCGCGCGCTTTCTCTTCTTGGTATCTCGCTCGGAAGGTCTCGAGAAGCTTGTCGAAGAGGGTGCTTGCGACGGTGCTTACAGCATCCCTGCTCGTTTTCCCGAGCTTCGCGACGAGCGCATCTCTCGCGAAGCCGTCACCAGAGCCAGAATCAATTCTTCTCCGATCTCCTTCTCCTTCTCTCCTTCTCTCCGTTCCCTCCGTTCCAATTATATTCCGTCGAGGAGCATTGTGCGTAATCGTTGCGAGACAAAATCAAAATCGAGATTCGTGTCCGTTACTTTACATACAAAACATTCGTAGCTTACGTAGCGCTCTAGCCAGCTAACGAATCCTTTGAGGAACTTCGGATCCGTTACCGAGCCGTGTACCTTGACGAGGCACACCTTGCGGAGAGATTTAGGACTCGGTAAATCTTGATTCTCTAAAAACGTCCGCTGCAACTAGCCTCCCGGTTAGATAAGCGGTTCGGCAGGCTGACTTAGACCGATCTTAAACTATTATGTCGTAATTAACGTACAAACGGTAACAGCAGGTATCGCGCGACTCGGATTCAAAGTATTCCTGTCGCGTACATGTCTAGCCAATACGACGATTCGTCTAAGCACCCCGAAGAAGAACACAAAGCGGAATGGACCCGGATGCTTCGCGCCTTCCAGGCATCGCGTTTTCCAATATCGCATGAAATTTACAATGTAAAATTTACAAGCTGACCCTCGAAGAGACGGAAATTATTAATTACCCGACTCGCGCCAGAGTTTCGCCATCGGCATGGGGAGGGGGGAGGGACGACGACTGATCTGAAACGGCAGTTTCACGCTCCCTCTCTCTCTCTCTCTCTCTCTCTCTCTCTCTCTCTCTGTTTCTCGTTACAGGAGTAACGAGAAGTGGAGTTTACTACAAGAGGCAGGTATCTTCGAACAAACGTAACGGAATCAGGATTCAAATGCACGAGTCGGTTTAACGAGCAGGTTTATACGCTGTTGAAATAACTCGTGACGCTTATGCGCGGACTGATCTTCAATTGGTCGAAAGTAGGGACTTCTTCCCTCCTTTCATGGCAGTCGTCGAAAAGTTGCGGCAAATTTATAACTTTTTTCAAGCGGCGCGACGCTTGTTATCTCCCCCGGGGTCGGACCGTCGCGGTCCGCGGAAACTCGCGCTGCAACATCCCCCAACAAATGTATAGCTCGTAAAAATGTTTCGGCTAACGTACATACGTGCGATCCCTCCTCCAATGAAACGTTACAATTTCGTGTATCGGACTTCGTTCCCGTAAATGGCATACGCACGGACAGTCGGCTGCATCCCCTTAAATATTCCCTTTTGCCGTTTATCAGCTCGCACTCGTGTCCTTATACCTCGTGCGGGGAACGCTGCACGCACATGCACACGCACACGCACACGCACACGCCCGGACGCGCTTCGGGGTTCGGAATGGACCCTTCTCCCACGCAGCCTCCCTCTAGCCTCGCACTTTCCTTCTCATCGCACCCCGTCACTACGTTTCCTCACAAAACATTCGCGTCAACGGCTAGCCGTCCTCGTCGCCTTACGAATCTAAAGGTCGAAGCGCAACGCTACCAATTCCTCCATTAATTCCATTTAGTGTCGTGCGGCGCGTTCTCGGACCGGTCCGATGGATCACGCACACCTGTCGCGAGGTGTCCGCCGCATTCGCTTTATTCCTGAGATTAATCAATTAGTCAATCTCCGATTTGGCGATTTCGCAGCTGGCCGGAGAACTCGAAGACGAGTCAGAGTGTCAGCCGATCCCTTCAGCTTTCTCAGACGTTGTCGTCCCTAACGAACGGACGTTTCTGGGATACAAAGAGACCGCCACGAATTACTCATCTGACGACCATTGGACGTTCACTAAGGCGTGCATCCAAACCATCGCAGAAGCGCACGGAATCGAAGCGCACTTGTCACGTCGTCGACTCGCCATTGTGGACGCGCGATGACACACGACGCTGTTTGCGATGAGTCGGAGAATTATATTTCACTTTCGCCGATCGATGTTGCGCACATCACTCGCGCACCAGGGTCGTAAGCAAACGCGCGCACTTTCCGGAAGCCGGAAGCAAGTTCCGGGGACAAGAACAGTATCGCGGAATCCATTCGCGCGATTGTCGGGCGATTTAACGTTCGCCCGGGGGCGAATATTCTCCGAATAATTCGCACTAGTCGACCGACACGCGATCGAGCGAGGAGCTGCTACTTTATTATTCTCGAGAAGAACGCTCGAGAGAGGCGCGTTAATTTCCATCAGAGGAATGAGACTCGCTTCGAGTTGAGGCGGCGGAGAGCGTGCCTCTTGCGTCTCAAGCACCCCCGCTGATGGCCGGAGTTCAAAGGAGCACCCGCACTTGATCCCAATCGACGCCGCTGCCTCGCGAGTAGCCCTCGCTCCATCGTCGCAACATCAAAGATCTCGAACGGGAGAGGCCTCGAGATCCCTCTCTATCACACGGAGATCTCCTGAATCTGCACGCGCTTCTTCGCGCTACCGGGCGTCCCGGGCTGCCTCAGGATGCCGGGGCACGTAAGGCCGACGTTGGGCGCCGGTACCTTCGGCGGCGGTGGCGGTTCCGGGAGATCCTCGTTCTCGTCCTCGCTGTCGTTGCGGACGGCGGTCATGTTCACCTCGTCCATCCGCGCGATGGTCGCGTCCACGCAGGGCGAGGGTGTGCGAGTGCGCTGGATACACGGACTCTTGCTGTAGGTTGGCAGCTCCAGCATGCGCTTGCCACCGCCAGGCGGTGGGGAGCATTGGAACTCCTGTAGCTGCAGCTCGAGCTCCTGCACGAGCTTTGCCTTGTGCGGCGCCAGGATCAACGTCGGCGGATTGTCCATCGGAGATTCCAATCGCTGCTTGCCCATGGCGACCGTGGCGTCCATGCCGGAGCAGCCTGCCTCGAGCAGCTCTTCCTTCTTCTTGCTGTTGAAGCCCATAGCGTGGTGATCGTTGCCGGGCGTGTTCCGGTCGCGCTGGTGATAGATCCCGGCGAAGATCAGGATGTTGAGCAGCAGCAGGAACACCCCCACCGCGATCGTCACCGTGAGGGCCGTCGTGTAGCTCTGATAGTGACTGGACGCGAGCTTACGCAGGAGATTGTTGGGCCCCGGACCCAGATTCGAGTGCTGCAGCGTGCGCAACGTGGTGGGCGACATGGTGGTGGCGACGGTCGCGTTCGGGGTGCACTCCGTGGTCGACAGCACGGTCAGGATCGAGGAGGGCTCCGTGGGGGATGGCATGGGCAGTGGCGGTGCCGGTATGGGCACGGCCGTGCTCTGCGGCCTCACCGGGCCCTCGTACAGGCTGGGACTCTCGGCCAGGTGGTGATGCCGCATGTTGATCTCGTAGCCCGGCCGGTGCAGCTGCGGCAGCAGGTTCAGCCAGAGGGACATCTTGTGGCCCCTGTAGTGCGAACGCATCTCCGGACTGTGGCTCGCCTCCAGATACAGCTGATTTATGGCGTCGTACGAGTCCCAGAACGGCGGACTGTTCACCAGGCCGCTCTCCAGTCCCGCAGACGAGGGATTCGCGCCGTTTGGATCCCTGCAACAAGCAGCGTTCATCGAGAGAGCTGCCACTCGTGACGATGACGATAATCTATGGCTTCCCCTCATGACGACGCCTTGCCCTGCTTTGCCCTGATTACTCGAGATTGAAAGCATGAAGATTGAAGTATGTTTTCCTGGAGGACGATTGAAGAATTTGCAGCTGTGAGGAATTTAACGGGACGGATTTAACGAGCACCGATAACGGAAAATTGACTCAAGAACTCAAAGAATCGAGGAAGAAGCGAAAGCCTTTTACGATTGTGCAACGACGATCCAGCGATGAAAAAACTCGGCAGCTTGAAAATTCTCAGTGTCGATGACACTGAGTAATCATGCAGATAGCCATCGATCCGCAATTAGAGAAACCAAAATCACTTCGCGTCTTCTCCACTAACAACTCTACTCCACTTGGAGATTGCGAGCTTTCGCCGAGCGCGTTAACGGTCTTTGCCGGAGTTTGCTTCCAAAATCCTCTCGCAGCTGTAACTTTACCCTACCACTACCGTTACTACCACCAGCATTCAGAGCATCCTCACCGAGGGTAATCGAAGTGCATGCGATGCTTAAGTTTCGAACAAGTTCAAGCCCGGTGAATTAACGGCGCTGAGCGCGCGTTCGCTTATCCGATTAAACCCTCCGCGCTCATACGCGGACTACCCTGTCCGATTCCGTGTCACTGGGATCATCGACTAGCCTTGCAGGCTTCAGTCGAGGGCGCGATTGTCAAACAATTCGTTCTCCACGTGATGAGAATGAATCGAGCATCGAACGCTTTCACGCTTCCAGCGCGAGAGCGCGTTCACTTTCGGATCGACGCGGTCGACTCAACGATGCCAGCTGGCGAACGCGGGGAGGTAATGGAACGTAACTCACCCGCGCTTCACAAAGTTGACCAAATAGTGCACCAGGAGTTTCGACAGAGTCTCATCGGCGGCGGTGTAGTTGTCGAAGCTGGACAACACGGACGTGACCTCCCCACGCAGCAGAGGTATCCCCAGGAGATACGGCATCTCCTCGCCCCTCTGGCTCGGCCGTTCGCCGGGCTGGAAGTGCAGGAAGTAACCCCGTCTCAGCGAGGCGGAATGCAGGAGGGCCAGCCGAAGAAGCGGCGCGGCGACTTGGCCGTCCCCGAGGAGCGATAAGAGACCCTCGCAGATGGCCATGGGACTCTGCTCGCCTCTTTCCCAATCGGTGTACTCGTTCCGAAGTGTCGAATAGATTTCATGCAGATGATAGCGGTAGGTGTTCCGGACGTAAGTGCGCAGTATACGGTCCCTCCTGGTTTCGTTCAAGCCGTTCTGCGGGAGAACGGCCTCCCGTAAGGAGTCTGCTGCCTATTTCGCGGCCGGATGTACCACGGTCAGCGCGATCGCGCATTCCGGGCTCGCTCGGGCTTGAATTCATCGATCTCGGCAGACTTGGCGTGGATAACGCGCGAAGAACGCCGCGATTTTATGATTTTTTAGATGACGCCCATTCCTCGACGATCGTCCGAGGATCGCGCAAATGATGAAAATTAATTGCCGATAATTCCCGTTGATGCGTACGCGTGTGAATTACCGATATTTCGGATATGTTCCGTAAAGCGGAAAGACGACATGCCATACACCGCAGCGCGGTGGCCGTGGCCACCGCGCGGTCAATAATATCCGGGACGATTCCGCGAGCGGTGGTTCATGACGCTTGTCATGTAATGCTCATCAATTTGTCAAACTATATCCAATCGATGTCGATTACATATTACGCACGAAGCATCGGCTATTAATCAGGGAATCACTTCCGAGCACGAGTTTCTTGATGAGATCGATGCAAAGGCGGCAGGCCGTGCCGCGAGCGCTCGAGATACGCGAATTCGGAATTCGAGGAAGCCTTCAACCGTTGGAAGATACGCTTATCGTAAGAGCGAGGACACAATCAGTCAGGTGCTCGATACTTTTACACGTGCGAGAGCTGCTCACGCTGCGATCTTACCTCTAAATCCTCCTCGGAGAGGTCCACCCAAGCTTCCTCCGATGTTAAACCAAAGAGTATTTCACGGCCGCCAAAGTCCGCGAACTCGGAGCCGGGGCCGAACACGATCGACATCAGTCCCGAGGAGGAGGCAGTGGGTTGGAAGTTCTGATTCAAACGATTCCTTTATCGCGCAGGAGCGCAGAGGCGCGCGTCCGTTTTTATCTCTTAATCCGCCGTTTTTATTTCTTGTGCCTCCTCGCGCCGCTCGTGTACGCGTTCGCTCGACAAAATTTGACAGACCGAAATAACACCGGGACAATGAAGCTTCCCGCTCGGTTGCTCTTGAAAAGGGCCCTCGTTAAGGGCTTGCGCGCATGTGCGTTCGGTCGCGCGTTCAACCGCGCGTTTGAGCGCGGTTTGCGTTCAGCGCGTGACGATATCGCGACGAATGCGAGCAGGTGTAGCATCAATGGACGCGATATGAACGGATGAGTTAATGGAGCATGCACGAAGTAGCTATTACGTTCCTCGGATTCGTCATTCGTCGGCCGACTGCCCGTTCAATTAGCAGATTCATCGTTTACCTGCCAGCGTCTCGTTCGCTCTCGCGCAAAATCAATACGCCGGCCGTCGAGCTAATATCCGTATTACAGCGAATTTCGTAATCATTCCGACGAGACGCGCATCGAGACGGATGTTTATATTTATAACACCCGGCCTTACGGCCTTATTTATTTGCCATCGCGCGCGCGAAGCGAGAAATATTCCACGCGCGTAATCCTGTCGCGCTTGTCCCGTGCGTAAACGCAAATTTCATGAAATTTCTTGACTTGAGAAGCGACGTGGATAACCGGATTCGGATTAACAAAGAAGAGAAGGAAAAGCGAGGAGCGCTTCATCTGCATAAACGCTAACGCGACACGATCATCAGGTGAGTCTCCCGCTTGATCTCCCCGAGATCGTTCCCCCTCGGTGAGCCTCCCCTCCCCTCCCCCGGCTACCCTCCCCCCCCCCCCGACGGGGAACATCTGATTAAACCGCGATTAAAATTAACCAACGGTGATTAAAGTTAACGGCGCACTGAAACCGGAGCAATAAAGCGCGCGGCAGGCAGCGCTCGTAAAGCGTGCGAGCGAGCGTTTCTGCTCCTTTACGTTCAGCCTCGAGATTGTCGAAGAGCGCGCTTGATTGTCGAAGAGCTCGCTCGCTCGCTCGACGAGTCGGCCGATCGATTACCTGATTGACCGTCGGTGGTAGAACGGCCCCGTCGATGAAGGGCGCGAATCCGGAAGTAAATCTCGGCGGGTCCAGCTGCACCGCCAACAGCTCCTCCACGCTCTTTAAACGAAGGCACGGTGCGATATCGTCGGCTTCGACGTCACCGGGACACCCGGTCTGATTGGCGACCCGGCGCTTCACCATGAGCGGATCCCGCTGGACCGCCCATGGCGAGAGCGCCGAACCGCCGAGCAGAGTCACCCTCCCGATCAGCTCTGCAATCCGATAATCAGCGATATATTACGGCCGCTAATTGCGCGATGTAACTAGCGCAATAAAGCGGCTAACGAAATACGCCCGATGAATTCCGCCGGATTATCCCGCGCGCGCGGCGACGCGCAAGCGCATGCGCGAGATTCATGTCCGAAAACCCGATATTCCGCGCGCGGAAAGTCGGGGCCCTACGATGTCGCTCGGTAGGGCGACGTCAAAGCCTGCCGCTTAAATTTCGTTAGTTCTGCCTCTCCTAGGGCGGAACGAGTTTACGATATACGATTATAGCCTGAGAGCGTCGATAAATCAGGCCAATTAGCGCGTCCCTTTATAAAAGACTGGCGCATCAGTCGCGGCGTTAAGCTCTATTAAATCAATCCTCTTCCTTCGCGAGCGGCGAGCACGAGAGAACTCGATCTAGAAGGCGCGGCCGGCGGGGGAAATGGGATATCGTAAATTCGCCGACGCTGTGGCGATACCGTTAATCTATCAAACAGAAGCGCGAGATAAGGCACGCGGAAGAACCGCGCTGATTAAAATCACCTCTACGCGATCTAGCCAGCCGCGAGACCTTATTAATGAGTAAGTCGATTCTATCCCGGCTCGATCCCGGTCCCATCGATCCGCGCCGACATCGATCATACTGTCCCATCGAGGGAGCGGAAACGAGACGGCCCGACGCGCTGGCTGACAGGTGTGATCGACGCTTTACACGCGGCAGCATCTAACGCCTTCTTACCTTTCGCCATAGGGGAGACGGCTAAAAAATTGGCGAGAGCCGCCCCGGTGCCGTGGCCCAGCAGCGACACTCGCTCGGGATCACCGCCGAAAGCCCTGAGGTTCTCGTGCAGCCAATGGACCCCCGCCACCAGATCCATCAGTCCGTAATTGCCCTGCGCGCTCCCCTTCGATCCCGTCTTCAGGAAGCCTGCCGTTTCAATCGCGGCGGAATTAGGAAGGCGAGCGATTTGCGAGCGGACGGATTGGATTCCGGCGATTCCAACGCGAATCTCAAGGACGAGGAGGAGGATGAACGCGAGTCACGGCGATGTCACGACCCCGTTGTCACCCCTCCGCCGAGGACAAGAAGCGGAAGTTCCGTCACCGAAAGAAACTTTCCTCGAAACTCGGAACAGGAGCGTTCAGACATTTCCGCTTCGCAGACGCGGCTTCCTTCTTCTTATTACAAGTCGCCTCCTTGGGAGACTTCGTCCCCCCGCCCTCC